>JAVJGI010000064.1:23179109-23263743 GCA_035590275.1 Ibycter americanus | reverse complement strand
CGAGTTATTCCCCCCCGGCCCCCCAGAATCCTTATATCTACAGTTCCATCTGCCCTGTAATGAAATCTTGTACCTCCATTTATTTTTCAAGCATTTTTAAGTGTCACACATACAGTAAACCACCGCTTTATGAATAGGTCCCTAAGACAAGGACACAGTTTACAGGGAACTTAGCATTTAAGCTATTTTCATCTTGACAATGACTGACACGTCTCTCAGAGAATATTATATATTTAGAGTACTTTTGAAGGTGCTGTACTTAAGAAACATGTCTCATCAATTGGATGAACTGCTGAACTAAGTCTTAAATGTTTAAAGAAGGGTCACAAAAAGGCACCCTGCTACAAAAGTGTGCAACCTACACCTGACTAATATTAGATCAGAAATCCACGCAATGAATAATTTTTGCAAGTTTTCTTTCCTCCATTTGAAAAAAATCTTATACTTTATCTCTGAATATTTAATAGACCTGGAACTGAAATCTTAACAAAGTAAAAGCCAAACTCCAAGGGAAAAAAAAAAGAAAGAAGAAAGTACACCACATTCTTCATAAACTTCATGAGAATTTCCTCAACACATGCATCTCCATTTATACAACAGATCAAGGAAGGCTAGAATCCAATTTCAAATCAAATAACCTCCATATCGATGTGTGGTGTAGTTGACAGTGCACTCTCATCAACTATGTGCTTTCTGTTGGGTAATGTGCAGAATGTAACTTAGAGCAGCCATTTGGCAGAAAACTGCTGTAGTCAAATTGAAATAGCCTTTAGTACCTTGGTTAAAATGGAGAGCCATAATGTATGCTTGTCATTTGAGGAAAAATAGTGCCTTTAAATTAAGAAAAAAGAATTTCCCATGAAGATACAACGCAGCACAATGACACAGATGTCAGGATCTTATTTAAAACTGCAAAGGCACAGTGCAGCACAGAGGCACAATTTGTTAGGAAACACAAGATCATGTGCCAGTGACCAGAGATTTGCTGCTGGATTCTTGTCATAGAGGTAGGAAGAAAATATGACTTATCTATGAATTATCTGTAGATAATTGCTCGCTCCTCAATGGAAGTGACACCTTTAAACCAATATCACAATACAGAACAAACATATATCTCACCTAAAGATGTAAAAACCATATTTGATCACATGATACAGCTAGTGTAGCCTGATGTAATATTACACATTTGAGAAAAGTACAGTTGTTTTTTAAGCAATGAAATATATCTGTTGGCCTACGTAAATAAGGAGTCAGTTAATATAAACACAAATTCCTACCACAAATATGTTAAGGATGAGATTTAAAACCACTGAAGGTCATGGAAAAATTTTCCACTTGCATCAACACATTCTTTCAAATGCCCAGCTCTTTCACTCAGATAAATCACATGGCTAAATCAGGGCTCTGAAACACCAGCCTTAAACAAGAACCTTAGCAGTTTCAAGGAGCTGAAACTCTTTTTTCCTAATCAAGCAGCTTGCCAGGCTGTTACCACCAGCAGCTCAGTTAGTAGGTCGAGGACAGTGATTCCTCCCCTTCTCATTGGTATTCATTAGTCATTAGGGCACACGTAAAGAGCCCATCCAACTTTGACTCTCCAGTACCAAAAGGTGTTGGTGAAGCTGAGGGAGCCCAGCAGAGGCCACCAACAGAGGTAGGGAGTCAGAGCACACGGTTTGTGAGGAGAGGCCGAGGGGCTGGGGCTTGTTCCGCCTGCAGAGGAGGTGGCTTCAGGGGACCTCACAGCAGCCCCCTGTGCCAGGGGGGAGGTTACCTGGTCCCAGACACAGGCTTCCCACTGAGGGTGAGGCAGGAGAATGAGAACTGGGGGTCACAGATTAAATCAGGAGACCAGATATAATGAAAAGAATCATTAAAAGGATAATTAGGGACAGGAACAGGCTTCTCAGAGAAGCTGTGGAATCTCTGTCCTTGAGGAGTTTCAGGGCCCAACTGACCAAAGCCCCACGGCCAGCTTTGCGCCTGCTTCGAGCAGAGGCTGGACTAGATGACCTCCCGAGGTCTCCCCCAACCCGACCTAAATAAGAAGCACAGGAACACAAGAGAGTTTCCTTCTATTATGTGACAGCAGACACGTTAGGGAAACTACAGTGATACAAGCAAATAATAGCTGTTTGTTTTATTTAAGAATCAGCATTCATTGCTGAAATTTTATAAATCCTTTAAGAAGTTTGTGTGTTAAACACTTGCACTTTCCACTTTGCTAACAGTGTTAACATCAGAACATATGAAATTTTAAAATCTGTGTTAATTCAGTGAAAATCTCTGTTAATTCAATGCCATATGCTATGGGCATTCATCCAAGAAAAAGGCATCTCAACAAATGATAAGAAGAGCTTTCCAGATTTGAAGGTTCAGTGGAGAATCCAGTTGACTGGCTGTTTAAAGACTCAATACCAGAGAGTGTCAAAAGTAAATGAACCTTTCACGGGTCCTACCTGCATGTCTTGACTTTGGGAAAGGTCTTACCTCCCTTCCAATGGCAACAGCAACTCCAGGAGTGTTTGTGGGGAATTTCATGCCTCCTTGTCTCCCTAACACTCTCTGAGAAAGGATTATGCTCTTCTTCCACTTCACCCAAAATGACGACAGGAAGAAACACAGTAAAGGGCAATGGTGTACTGGACAGTGCTACATGATTTCCTGAAATTTCCCCACTCAGGATACCTGAACGCAAAAGGAGCTGAACAACACCGCCCAGCACTACTGGGAGAAATGGCTTCTAACTGCCAGGAGCAATCAGAAGTGGAAAAATTTGAAAGAAGAATGAATATTCCACAGTCTAAAATAGCATTTTATGTGATCTAAATGTTAGACAAAGTTTTGTCAATTATTAACATCGACCAATAATGGACGTCACCAACACCACATTGAAACCAGTCAGGATTTAAGTGAAGATCAAGAACAGTATGACACTACCTTGCTTTTAGTTTTCCCTGGTCAAATTTAAAGAAGCTGCTTAAGAACATGTGAGCAAAAGCATAAGTTGGTGTACAGGATATGGTAAATCAACAAAACTTTGGGTTTTTTTCTTCAGAAGAGTAATTCTGTCACTGCATGGTGAATCTGACTAGAAAGCCTAAGTGGAAGCAAAAAAAGAACTTATCAAAACTGTACAAGTACTGTACACTTTGATAAAGTATCAGAGTAACAAGAAAACCTACAGACTTCCAGATCCTGACTTCAGGAACAGCAATTGAGAGGTCTGATTGGATCTGATGGGACTAATCAGCATGTGGAAAATCTCTCCTCTGTGCGTCTGAAGGATTAGAACTCTAATTTAGCTATTCGACAAGAAAACAATTCCCTCTGCATAAGTGGTTTTGGCAAAGATATTTTTTTACTTTATTTTAATTATTATATTTTTGAATTTTGATTCTTGACTCCCTGCTGAAGACGTATGATCACTTTAGACTTGTCAGACTTTTCAACATTCATGTTCTTAAACCTCTATAAATATTACTGATGGAGATTTTTATCTGTATCTGTTCATTACTAACTGCTACGAGATGTTAGAGATGAAATATGCCTGTGATCTTAGATAAAAGTGTTCTGTGCTGCTCACAGTTAACTCACTAAAAGAGTCACATCAAACCAAGTCAATACATGATGGGAAATCTCCAAAGAAAGGCCTCTGTAAAAAGTGGTGTTGGTAAGAAAGTATGTAACATTTTTGTCTTCAGTGTCAATAGTGTATCGGTAACCGGCAGAACAGTGTTGACTGAACGCATTGTCACAACACCTAAACCCAAGGTTCTGACCCTTTATCAAAATAAAATGTCCTATAGATATTTTCTTAATAATAATAAGTTATCCGTGATCTCCTGACCAGATTACATACATAGAACTTTTTACTTAATTACATATAAACTTTGATATATCACTGTATACTTTAAATGCATAGAATTTACGCATGGACCAAATTCTTGTTGAACTAAATCTATTTTTCATTGGAAAAAGTGAAATTCTTCTTACTGATTTTATTGATGGTGTGATTTGTTTGTCTGAGGAAACTTAGTACATATCCTGGCCCCTAGGCTTCCTCCTTACAAGAATAGTACAAATAGCAATAGTCAAATTGGTAGAAAGTTGATCATTACATAGCTATTTCATCTGCACTATAAAATTAGTTAAAATTATTGTGATTTTATGTACTCTGTTTTCTTCTCACAATCAAAATTTAGGAAGTCTTTTTAAACATGAAGGAAAATTCAAACTATGAAAACATAAATATTAACAACAAAACAGATAGTGATCTCTTTCACAATATGCAAACTACCAAAGCTTCAGAAATTTACTTTTTTCTTTAAAAAAGTAATTATTTGACATACAGCAAAGACTACTGTAAAAAAATCTTACAGAACAAGACTATAACTGCAAAATTACCTACTTCGCTTTAAGTGTTAATAAAAAAAATTAAAAGTAAAGGTCAACTAAAAGTATTAAAAGAAAAACCAGGCACTTCTATTTGTTTGTTAAAAAAAAAAATAATACACAAAGACATTCCTAAGTAGAAGAATATCTATACTATAGGAATTCTCTTAAAAGAGAAGAACTTCATTACAAATCCCAAATATGATGACAGAAAATAATTTTTCTTACAGGAAGAGGGAAGAAACATTACCAGGTCTGTAATTACTAGTTAGCACATTAATAAAAAGCAACATTAAATAATATTTAATGTTGAATTCACTGGGAGTTAGGAACGTGAATATCTTTTAAATGTAGCAGTAAATACAGTGATTCTATCAGCCAATGCTTTTATAGCAGGAGAGAGGGGGGAAAAAAGGAGGGGAAAAACCCCAAACCTCACTCTTTTTTGCAGCATTTCCTTAAATTGTCTTAGCATGAACTGCAAGTTGAATTCAAACCGATGTTATTGGCAATTCTGACTGGGGAAAAATAAAAATCACGCTTGTGTGGCCCTGTACTTGGTCGTGGGCAAAGCTTAGGGAAAGATGCAGCACTGCATGTGAAGCAATCACATATTATCTGGAGGATTCTAGTCTTTCAGGCTGTGTAAGGTACATGTGAAATTCCATTACAGAGTTTGCATCTCCATCACTTATTATCTACAGAGACAGACTAGCATTTCTTGCAATCGGGGAGGAAAATACTGTGCGGATAACAACTCAATTATGTCTTAAAATTAAGTTTGAGAGAAAAGTTTGTGGACTGTATGGCTCACCCAAGTATTTTTTCAGAGCCTCCTAGCTCTGAGAAAGCAAATTGTGAAAGCATATTGTGAAACAGAACATAAATATATACGAGAAATACTAATGAAGCTGAAAGATACATTATATATTTTGAAGTACATTTAGTTATTAAATGTCTTCCTTAATAGAGAAACAACTTCATTTAAGAGATTTCACTAAGACATTGGGAGAACAGAGACTTGACAGAGGGAATTTCAGAGGAGGATATCTTGAGCATCTAAGTCATGCAGTTTTCAAGCAGCATGTCCTCCTTTCTTTAATTACTTTTTCCAGAATAACAATCACAGAAACTGTAATTTTATTCGGAAAAGTCAGTGCAGTCTCACTTAACTGGAGCTATATGAAAATATTAATTCGGTACTTTTTTTTTTTTTAATATTTAAAGGGATAATATTAGGAGCAAGAAAGAGACAGAAAGAAAATATTATGATATTTACTTTCTGTTGTAAAAATAGCTCCAAAACAGTAGCTGGTGCCCTTCCTGAAAACACTTGCCACCATTACGCAGGACCAAAACACAGCTTCTAGGTTGGCTAGAAGTGCTGTTCCATCATTCAAATGTGATGATAAACCAAATTTCTAAGAACTTAACATTTTGCACAATTGCTTTGTACCCTGCTGCCAGCAGAGACAGATTTGAGAGAAGATTGTACCCAGGGGAATGCCAATTGCACTGAACAACTGCAGCCGTTCTGGTGCCACCACTGACACCATGTGCAAAGGCTGAACCAGCTTATTCTGACTCTATAAATTGAAACGTCAAGAAATTGGTCCATGCTTTGACATACTAGAGCAGAGACAGTAACTGGACTTTGCTGTTGCAAGCATCCTCAGTTTCATTCTGGCACTGTATAACTCACTTTGTGTTCTGTACTTTCATTTATCACTGACATGCAAATAAGCGATAAATTAAATTGATCTTTTTAATACAGGACAACATTGGGGCCACAAGTCTGCTTGGCATTCGACAGGGTGGTCTGTCAGCAGCACTGTGCCTTCAAGAGTCTTGAAAGAGTCTGCACTGCTCCTCTCCCTAAAACTTGTGAGTGGGCAGGCAGACGACATTGCTCCTCAAAAACAGCAGCTTCAAGTCCTGATTCATCACTAGGCCAAGACTGGCTCTTCCACCGACAGGGAACGTGCTGCCTGCACTGAACTCCTCTGAGGTCTGCACACAGGGAAAGAAGGGCAGGACTATACTGGGGGAAGAGTGCTTCCGTCTCTGCTTCTACTTCCTAACTGAATGCTCTCATAGAGATAAGCAGACCTGAGCTCAAAATTTGTAAAGCACTCCAGCAGAAGTAGGTAACTCTCACCAGAAAGAAGAGAAAAAGCATTTTACGTGCTGTGCTAGACTCTTCTAATTCTTGGCTACTGTGTAGCCAAAGCTTGTTTATTAACACGTCGTCTGGTTGATTCCACATTCCAGTTACTTGTCATTAGTGAGAGGCTAACTAAGATTAAAGACTAGGGATTTCAGCAGCTGTGATTTGGTGTTTTGGTTTTTTGGGGGTTTTTTCAGTTTCTTGTTTTGTTTGCAGGGGGTGTGGGTGTTTGTTTTTAGCTGTGGAAAAGTTTGAAAAGCTAAATGAATGTGACATGCTCGCTACAGAAACTTTGATTTAGCCAGCAAGGGAGTGCGGTAAGGATTGCGTCTGCTATATCATTGTGTGCTTTCCATTTGGCTTTGGCAATAAGCAAACCAAAAAAATAAAATGTATTTATAATAACTGAAAGGAAAACTATGAACAGAGAAATTACCATACCAGTGGAAATTATCTGCTCTCACATTGTGAGACCAGCTGCTCTAGCCTTCATCATTTGTACGTTTGCCGTATGAAGGGTGAATATACCCCATTATTGGAGCTGTGCACAACCTAGCCTGACCTAAATGCCAAGAAATAAGCAAGTGAGAGTGAAGCATCAGTGGCAAATTGGAATCTAAGGCCTTTTGTGCTTGTTAAATGGTGGAATGATTATAATTGGAAAAAGTGATGTGCATTAGTTCTGAGTGAATGTACAAGAAATGACAAGCGTGTAACTTAATGATTACTTCACAACACCCAGGACTGCCTTCTAGTCTTGCACTGAGAGGCTCAGCCCTACAGCAGAGAAAACTGCATGTCTTCTCCTGCTATTCATGGGCATCCTCCACAGGTCACATGGAAATAACCCTGAAGTGATAAGTCTTGGTTTAGGAAGTCTGCTGCTTAAGCTTGTATAAGTCATTGTGACAGAGTGGTTTTTTCTCTCTCCACAAACCTTTGTCTGTATTAGTAGCAACTGGGCAGAGTCCAGCTTTAAATGAAAACATACACTCATTGTTTATTCTCACGGGTAGTAAGTATATTAGCAAAACTTCTTCCAATCAACATCCATAAGACTTATTCGATTATACGCCATTTCTGATACAATTATTTTTCACATTTCCATTCAGCAAATCACCATGATGGTAGCAAAAGAACAGGAACAACTTTATCCAAACATACTAATGGATTATTTCAAGCAAATCAGAAAATGAATACTTAATAACTATAAATTAATTAAACTTCTTTTTAAAACTGACAGAATTTATTTCCCTGGATATTAGAAATTTGGTACAATTAATTCTTCTTCCTGTTAAAATAACTCCTGTCTAGGAAAAGTGTTTCCAAGCGTTTCCTGGATGATAGGCATGTGCTTTATGGCAGGCTCATATAAAGATTCAGGGTTAAATGCTCAATGAAAATGTATAGTACATAAATCTACACACAAAAGTGGCAGGCAAAGTGTCAAGAAGCAATCATCTCCAAAGTCAGTTTACCCTCACAACAGGGGACTTGTCACGGTCAGAGTTAAACAGGCTCTGGATAGGACTGAACTTCTGTCCACATAAGACAGAACTGTGGAGTTCACCAGGAAATTGGAACTTCACAATTAAGCAATACAATTGAACACTCTGATTCTAGTTACATTTTACAGGGAAGCACTTGAAGCTCTTGAAAAGCAACATACTAAAAAGCATTCCACAGAAACTTTGTACTGATGTTTATATGTTACTCTAAATACGCTGTCTTTTAAACTGGAAAAATCCTCATCTTTCCAAGTAATTAAGACTTGTTTTTAATCAAACGAAAAGTTGCAATCCCTTTCTACATCACTAGGTGAGGTCCATTGGAAACATGCAAAAGCTTAGCCTAGGAAGTATTTCTTTGGCATGCTGCAACGATAGAGACCTCAGTATTAAATAAAGGTGATCTTTAAAAAAATTAAATTATTAATATAACTTCTTCACTCTTGTTTAATATAGATATTGATGCTCTCATAAGAGGTAGCCAAATACTGTAGATGTTTTAGAGATGTCCAAAATTAAGCCAGAGACTGAATGATTGACACAAGTAACACATGCAATAGTCTCCAGAAGGCTCGAGTCCCAAGCAGGTACTTAAGCCAACTCTTAACGTTTTGCCAACTCTCACAACAGAAGAAAATACAGTCCTACTCCTATGCAAAATCTTCCTTGTTTCTGCGATGGAATGTCTAAGGAACCTGTGCAAGTTCAAAAGTCAAGAGTAACTACTGCCTTCATACTTCTTACTTCAGATATGTTGACCTTCAAGGACAGCCTGGAGGTTCCTAGTTTTGCCTTGTGCCTTCCCATGCAATGTTTGGAAAGATGGAGCATCAGGGAAAGAATTGTTCTCCCTCCTTCTTTCATTAGTAATGTTCATTTGAATATGATTTACTATGGAAAAGGATGTTAATAAGAAATGCTTTTGTACATTTATTAGTAGAGAGATAGCCTGACAGTTGGGAAAGAGAATGTATTATAAAGACGATAGTGCAGGTAATATCCTGTATATTGAGTCTAATCACCCATTTAAAGTTAAAACAGGAGTTGTTAAGAATATAGTGAATCACACTGTAATGATTAGTGATGAGAATCACCTAGATAATGAAACTGGTATTGAGAAACAGATTTTTCGGCAGGATGATTATTCTGCAAGATTGATTAAAAGGATAATTGTAGAACAATGTAACCTTTTCCATAATTATAGTGCTGAACTTGTTTAAAGCCATTTGTCATAACAGCGTGGCTCTGCCATATCACAAAAAGGCTGACCACTGATTAACATGATATCTATTACCTTCCAGGAAAGTGAGGTATTGTCACACCTGTACAAGGTGGTTTTAATATCTCTGCATCAAAAACTAAGGATATAGGAAAACCATTGCAAGTGTCAGAGCTATAAAATTCCATGTGGTTGCACATTTTCTGATCGCTGAATCTCAAGGAGGAGTTTTCCATCGTTTTTACTGCAAGGTCCCATGAGACTAACATTATAGCACTCTCTCACTTGTACTGGCATATTTACGAGACCAGACTGCTTTTCAACAGTTGGCACAGCAAAACAAAACATCAGACAGCTTTAAAATTGTACTCATAGAACTTCCAAAAGCAAAAGATCTGCAGCTGGAAATGCTAAAAGTTCCAGTGTTTGAGACATACTTGCAGGAAAAAACTGAACAATTTTTTGATCTGTTTTTTTAATCTTTCAATGAGAAGTTTTAATTAGCTTCAGTGAGAAATTCCCCAAGATTTTAAACAAATTCCTGGCATTCTTTACAACAGCATGAAGTCTTGCAACATTTTAGCTACACATTCAAACAGTGAAGTGTTAACATGGAGGTGTCTTTTCGTCACTAAGAATAATGACATTAGGCAGCAGGCTTCTCAAAGTAAACAAACAAGTATGATGATGCTGACACCAATGAGGGATACAGCATTCAAGGGATAGAAGCAAAATACCCAGTATCCACAAGTCAACTTCGTATGTTTTCTCCATAGACTGGATTTTTGCAGACAATGCTGTAAGTTTACAGATAAGTTTCTCCCTTAGCTTTGCTATGGCAGAAGTGCTTAGGTTCACCAGTCCATGTGCAGACTTTTGAACGTATGAAGCAGAACCCACAGCTTCACAGAAGACAACACTCACAGGACGTGTATGAGAAATACAGGTTAAATGGCTGTGAGTTAAAATGCAATCACAGAGTCACGGGGAAGAACCCCCAGCTAATCATCTAGTCCAGTCTCAAGCAGACATACCAGCAACGCCAGAACATGCCAAGTTTCTAAAACATCCACAAACAGAAACTCCCCAAGCTCTCTGGATAATCAGCACCAGCACTTTGATACCATCCCGGCGAAAACATTTCAACCAGTGTCCCTTCCTTAAGCACCTAGCATTATGGAGAAGAGTTTGGCTCTGCTCTCTTGTCTCTCTCTAGCTGTAGGATGATGCTGCTTCCCCTCTCAGTTCCTTCTTTGCCATCCTAAAGAAGCCCAGCCCTCTCAGCCGTGCATCTTTGGTCAAGCACAACAGGCCCTTTGCTTCTTGCAGGTCCTCTGCTGGATCAGCTCTACTTTCTCAATATCCTTCTTGCACAAAGGCAGCCCAAAACTGGATACAGTATTCCAGGTGATGCCCAACCTGTGCCATTGGGATAATAACCTCCATCTGCTAGCCATGCTTCTCCTAATGCAGTCAAGAGTGCAGCTTACTTTATTTACAATAAGTCCACAAGTCTTGGTATTCATCATATTCCCTGGGCTGTTATGCATTCAATCAGTTTCCAGTCCATACTGACACGTGGAGTTACTTCTCCTGAAGTGCAGAACCATTAAAGGTTTTGAGGTTTCTGTAGCCCAGTCTCCCAGTTCCCCAGTTTAACTCAACTGAAGTTCTACTGCATGGGATATCAACCCCTACCCCTCACTTAGTGTCCTCTGCAAATTTGCTGGAGCTGTTTTACCTCATCATCCAGATCACTAATGAAGACACTGAACTCTACCAGCCCCAGTATCTCCCCAGTATCAACCCTCAAGGTCATACAGAGGTTTCATCTCAAAGTTTGATATATTATTATTTTTTCTTTAAATCTGTAATTCAAGATAAACTGAACACTGTGGTGTCATAAAGCACATTTTAACATGAAAAAATGTGTCAAGAATCTCTGGATTGATCAGGTGTGGAGTGATAAAGGAAGGGAGAATTTGCTTGTTAACTCTGTATTTTGGTCAGGCAGCCCTCACTACCAGAGATGCAGAGTTTTTCATTTATGAATGATGTCCTTTCTGAGGTGCTCAGAATAAATGCAAAGATTGGCAATAGGAGTAATAATACATTATTATTATTGGACTACTATATTTCAAATTTTTAGGTATCACTCTGTGCTAATGTATTTCAATTCACATGTGAGTAGATTTGAGGGAGAGGAGTGTGTACACAGGCCGAGAAGTTCTTCATTCTCCTCGTGTTCTTGTAGCCTGTACAATAATAATTATGGGAATCCACCATCTGGTGAACATATGTAAGCTTTGACTCAGCCCAGGGATAGGACAATAAGTGGCCTACTTCAGGTGAGTAACTGTAGCCCCTTTTATCTGCCCAAGGTAATGACGGATTCCTTCCCTCCTCAGGTGGCAGGCAATAGTCCATTAGGGGGCCAGCAAGAGGCTTTATTTATTTTAACTCACCTACGGCTCCTGCACTCATTTGCAGAAGCCAGCGGCAGCAATTCCAGACACTAATGAGTAATGACATGGCAGGACGAAATATGTGGCACATAGTCAGTGTGTGGCTACGCACCATTTGATTATGTGCTGAGCTAAGAAGTAGGGAACAGCCTGACGGCGGGGGCTCCGCAAGACCTCCCACTAGAGCCATCCAATGGATGCTGCTGGAGCAGGAGCAGCCCCTGCCACCGGGTAAAGCTACCAAATGCACTTGTGTTACAGAAAAGTAACAGATGACATAGGTCAGCAGAAAACCAAAAAAAAAAAAAGAAGGCATATTGGCTCACGCTTAATTGCAGCCAAACCACATCACTAATAGCCTAAATACAACCCATCAATTTCCTCTCTCACATTTGGACACAGAACACAAATGCTTTAAACAGGCAAAAAATTAGCTTTTCCAGTCAGTTCTTCCAACACAATCCATTCCAGGCGTGTGCCTTTGCTGACTTTACACTGGGAGTGTCTGGCATCACATGGCAGGAGGCAAAGGCACAACCTGGTCCACCGTTCACAGAGAAAGATTTCTTGAAGGGCCGGCTGCTGAAAGAGAGGACTCTGATACTAGGTAGTGGAGACTGAATTAAAACCTGGGGCAAGGTAGCCTTTTTGCTTATATTACTTCTTGTAATTCATATTTATAATGATTCCCTCCCGCTGAAAAGGCCTGGCTCCTGTTGTTTCTGCTCAGTCATCCCCATCAGTTTTACAGATGGATTTTACTGGAGTGGGAGAATTAGAGCAAGAACATGATTGTTATTGTTTCACAGCTGATGAAGAACGACAGTAGAAAAGTAGTTAAGAAATCTTATTTTGTTGTCGCTTTTGCTGTGTGAAATTTTACACACCTACCTCAGACAGTGGGAAATCGTTGCCTTAAGGTTTTCATTATGTTTCTCAAGGGACAGGTGAAATTACTTGGTTTTCACTCATTCAGGGTATCTGCTTCAAAGGTTAAAATACAATGGAGCTTCTCTGAATTTTCTCTGTGTAGACACAGATAGCTCTGCAAAGACTACAGCACAAAGATAGAGAGATCCATAAAACTGACGTTTCTTGTAAAAAATGTGTGTGTGTCAATGGAGGTTCGTTTCTCCTGAAGCAGATGTGTAAAAAATATTGCATGCCTTTTGTAGAACAGAAGTGAGAATTAATTTCAAAGCTTTGACAGATCTAAAAACCCTCAATATTACAATTTGTTGAGGAAAATCATCCAACAGCAGATTCAGACAATGTGAAAAAATACACAGCACATATTTGGGCTGAAGATCTTATACTGCTTTACAACTTTGGTTCCATTGTCACTTATAATAAAATCAGGGGGAAAGACCTTGAGAGATAAGCTGCTTATTTATTTGTTCCTGAAGCTTTGATAGCATGTAGGTTGCTGTGTGATCTTTATAAACTCAGAGGTGCTAAGCACAGCTTGTTTTTGAAAGTCAATGCCAGCAAGAGACAGACTTTTTGTAATAACACCCGGTGAGCTGTGGCACTTGTATACTCATATATTTGTCTGTGCCAAATCCTTACCTAGTCTACATTAACAGAGTTCTTTTGACTTCATGCTGGGGATCTAGCCAAGTATCCATTTCTTGAATATGTATATCCATCTAGGACAGACGTACTCAAGTAGATATTTCTCACCATGATACTAACCAAAAACCTCCAAATATCTTTAAAATAGAAATAAAAACAGTCATCTCTTCTTTTTCCCAAATCTTACAGGATAAAGGCTGATCAGATGAGAAAATACAGGATTTCTTTGTCTGCTTTTTTTTTTTTTTTTAATAAAGATCTAAAGGACCAGGTAGGTGGTCTTAGAGGAAATTATTGAGGAAAGATTCAAAGAAATGAATTTGTCTGTTGCCCTAATTCCACATGCAGACTGACCTCAGATAACCCACAGTCTCAAAAAGGAAACACTACTTTAAAATAAATCCTGCAATAATCCTCATCAGCAACATACATGAAATCAGGTAGAGGACTTACTGGAAAAAGGGGATTCAGGGTAAATTTTTTCTTGCATTATCCTACATCATTGCTGATTTGTAGTGTGTGTTTGTCGATGATTCAGATGCAGAAGTCTGAAAGCAATCCGACACCTGAGCCAGTTTTCCCTCTCCCAGGACAGGTCCCACGGCCCAAGGGAGTTCTCCACTCTTTGGTTTTGCCCTACTAGAGGGTTATGAATTCTAGAAGAATTTCACTCTCAAAGAAGTTTGTGATCTTACAAGAAGGGGCAATACCAAACTGCTGCAACTAGCCTGTAGAGACCTGCAAATACCAGGATAAGATACTGATATATATGCCCATAGGACTTTCACAACTCACTGGTGTGACAAACTGTGATGATCGAGAAAGTTGGGAATACCACAGCCTAAACATATGCCTTTTCCTTTTCCTTTTTAAATTGCCCCATTTTCCCACTTTTCTCCCCACCTTTTTTCTTTCTCCCGCTCTGTGTCACATTCTGAACTACACTGCAGTCCACATACATGATATTTATGCTTGAAGTCCCATCCAAGCAATGGATAAACTAGAAGGTAACACACTGTTTCTATACCAAAGGCCGTTTGACACACTGCACTATGCAGGCTGTTAATCTTTTCTCTGTCCTATGAGCAAAACAGTGATTTAGTTGTATAGTGGAAATGCAGTTATCCAGAAGGAAAGCACTTATACTGATGACATCAAACACTGGCATAAATGCACATCACCCACTGTTTCTGCTTTGAAATGATTTTTTTGGATTGAGTTGGCAGGGTAATATTTTCTTGTTTTTCTCTTCTTTGTGAGTCTGTGATAGATTTCACAAGAACAAAGCAATTCTGTAGCACTTTTATAGCCAATGAATTGAGGAGAATGAGGGGTTCTGTCCATTAGTTCATTTTAAGTCCAAAAAAAGTATGAAAAAACCCACACTGTAATACAGAAAACTTTCTGTAACACTCCATAATAAAGAAAACTAGCTGTCCCATAGGTGCACAAGAACTTCCTACTGAAGAACACCCATAGTACATTTTCATCCACTATGCCACATATATGTTGAAGGAGATATGAAATGCAGAAATCTGACTTCTAGGGAAAATTCCTCTAAAAACCAACAGGTAAATTCTACATTTTCAGTCCTGAAGTTATTACTCCTACTGTCTTCTTTTCTATTATAAACTTGGGTGTTGTACATATAAATAAATATTCCTTTCTTAGCAGTGGCAATGAATTTGACTTTTTCATATTTTTATTTCTTTTTGTTTTTGACAAATATTTCCTCTTATTTTAAATTTTCCATTGTTCATTTTAATTGAATATTCCCTTATATTAAGACAGAAGAGGCTACTAAAAAAAAGCACACAACACAAAGGATGATCTAGAGAGACATGACTTCAAAGAATAGTTTTAGTGTACATACTTTTCCTATGTCTTTTCTTATTTCTCTTCTGTGCTCAATCAACAACTCGTTTGTCTCTCTTTCCCTGTGTAAGCATATTTCAACTAAACTAAATTGTGCACTTCTATAGACCCTGTCTCTCTTCTTTTCGTTATTGATACCAAGACCCAAATGACCAGACGTGTGCACAGTAACCCAAATGAGACCGACATTTTTAGCATAGGTTTCAAACTTTTTTGGTGTTACTTGACATTCCATTCCACATGCTTCCTAACAAGATGGAGGGGACTGTTCGGTCCCCCCCAATCATATGCTAATTCCTGCATTGATACCATTAACTAGAATGTGTATGAATAGTTCTTTTATCTGTGTTCTTTAGAAAGAGCATTTGTTTTGTTTATGAGCAATATATAATCCGTATGATACACTAATGTCTATTGTTCTGATTTTTTGTTTTCTGTCTACCGAAATTCTCCACAACCATGTTTCTGGAAATAATTGACCAAAAGAATTTTGTATCATACCACAAAATTTGGCTTTATTCAATACTGTATATGCCTTTGTTTTACTTATTCCATCTGCTTATTTTTCCAGCACATAAAAAATATTACTAAATGTAATAGAGAAACTTGAGGCACCTCTTACCCATTTTCCTAGCATGAAAACCTTCTAGCTAATTGCTGATTCATAACAATACTTTGTCTTTCTACACTTATCTGTAGTTTCTTCTTCAACAAGCTAACTTTCATGAACAGCTCTTGAGAGTTTACTTAACATTCCTGTAAGGCCAAATTTCATGTCTGTGAAATCCCTTAACTTGAGATTTGAATTTTCAAATGCTAGATAAGTGAATGGCACAGTCTACAAACTTACATTTTATTTAGGCCTACGTCAGCACCTGGCAGTGACTTTGAGAAAAGAGCCTGCAGATTCCCTGTCGATGCATCACTATTTGCTTCAACACATTGGGAGAGCTCAGCAGTGGCTATTCCCTCTTGACAAACTGTCACGCAATTAAAAGACAATACAAAAATCACCGAAAGGAAACTGTTAATATTTCTGAAATCTAATGTCAGAGAAGGTATGGTTAACCAGTCTGTACATGCTTTTTAAAAACCGTTATTTAGAAATAATCATATTAAAGAGATTGTTCAAGTATTTTCTTTCAGCATTAAACTCAGCATGACCATGTGTGAAATGATCCATCAGATTTCATCAAAGTTAAGAATCCCATATGGCTTGTACTGCCACAGTTTAAAACTTGCTATGATTCAAAATATGTCTACACCGTTCCTAAAGAAATACTTGAGCTAGATTACAATTTGCTTGTTCAGTGTCCATAGCACAAATCCTACCTGAGAAGCTGGATGAAGGCTTAGGCTTTGTACCACACGGAAGCTCTGTGTTGCCAGACCTGACAGCAGGTCCTGCGGTAGTTCATTTCAAACTGAGCCCAGGCTGCGTTGATGTATCTGAGCTGCTATTTTAATGGTAACACCAGCCTACCTTTTGTGAGCCCTAAGCATAAATAATTGTTAATGTACTGAAATAGCCCATGAATTTGAGTTATTGCCTGTGTACAGATACATACACTTTACAAACAAGTAAAAGAAGTATTTCTAAATGTTCAGCGTGTTTCTTTTTGGTGCTTAAATTGAGTTGGTATTTTGTTGGGGTTTTTTTCCCCCAGTTCTGTTTAATGACTATCCTTTTCAAAGGAAACCTGCTCTTAAAACCTTAAATGAGTTTCAGTGCTTTCAGCTTAATATCTAGATCTTTAAACCTCCCTATATGAAGACCTTTATATGAACTTCACTTGAAACTTCATTTTTATCTTTTTTTAATTTCTCTTCCATGTTGCAACTTCCAGGATTTATGTGAGAAAACACCCTCTTTCGGGAGATGCTCTTGAGTACGTTTTATTTCCTACCTAGTTCTGTTCAAAAAGTGTAATATTCTACAATACACTATGATTACATACATATTCTGCAATGCAGTATGCATCCCAGCCATTGGAGATCCAAGTCTTTCAAGGGTGGGAAAGACCCAGGATAAAGGACGACATCCCCTCCCCCCCCAGTAAATAATTCAGGCATTACAGCTCAAAATGTTGAAAGGCTGTCATTGATTTAGTGCGAAAAGCTTTCGGATAAACTCACTTTTATACATCTTCTTCAAGAAGTCTTAATTGTATTGTCCAACAACATAAAGGTAATAACAACATTTCTTACTTAAACATATTACTAACATTCTGTAAGTTAGAATCAAATTATTAGTAATTGAAATGACTGAATATTGCATCCACTAAAATAGCTGTGCTTAATATAGCTTATATATCACACTGACAATGCACATTTGCTCACTTGCGCTCTCTCAACAGATATTTATCATACAAAATCATGTATTAGAACAAAATAATATCCTCTTCACTTCCTGAACTACTGTCCAAAGTACAAAATAACATAAATGAGAATTCAAATGTTTTCTTGGGACAAGTTTTGCTGATTATAGAATAATACTCCCTGTGTTTCAGAAAATGACAACTACACCTGGCATGGGATGTTAAAAAAATATGTGAAAGATGCTGACATACATGTTCTGAGCTGAACTGTGCATTTCTTCAGCAAGCTTCAGTGAAATTTGTTATGGACAAGTTACTCGAAGATGGAAAGGCCTTGGGGTTGAACTAGATGACCTTTAAAGGTCCTTGCCAACCCAACTCATTCTATGATTCTATGAAATAAAAAATGCATGTAAATTTCACATTTTACAGTGATGGAAAATGTAAAATTATTTATGTTTTATTTTATAAAACAGAAGTATCAATAACATTTTGTTTCAGTACATAAAATGATAATAAACAATTTTCGTTCTTCTTTTCTACCACTGATATTTAGTTCATGATCAAAATTTAGAGGAATAAGGTCAGATATTTGATGACCATTCTCCAGACAGAACAAAGACTATGACACAATTAATTAATCATTCATTAGATTGTGATATGATTAAAGGTGAACTAGAATAACAGCAATCTTTAAGACTGCCTGTTGTAAATCAACCGATTTCCATGGGGAAAAAAATAAAATTAAAACCCTTCAATAGTAATTACAAGAAACATTCTTTCAACGTTTGTAAAATAGAAAAAGCACCTAAGAAAACACAAATATAAAATGACAAGACCACGATTAACTTCAGATTATGTGGTATTTAAAATACCTTTCACAGATCATTTATTTACAATAACCTCTGTTACGTTAGTACACAAAGTTAGGAGACCTGAGTCCTATTTTCCACAGACTACCTGAGAAACACAAGAAAATTACCTAACATCACTTGTGCCTCCATTTCTAGTTTCTTATCTGAAAATGAGGATGATACCTAAGTGCTACCTTTACAAAGGTGTTAGGAGGGTTAGGTAAGTACCATCTATAAAGCCCTTTAAGATCCTGAGATAAAAAGCTCTGTAAAACGTAAGTAAAGCTCTATATAAGTGCAATATTATTACTGTAGTTCTTGCGATGTTTATATGTTTACTCTCCTCTAGAGAACATAATTCTGAAGAGATTTACATTTGAACTTTGTAAGAATTCTGTTATCTGTCTTTACAATTGCTTTTAAGGGCTCTGTAGAGGAAAGGCAAATGCTCACAAAAGCACACTCAAATCTTCCTGAGGATCCCATCCTGCAAGATATGCAGTGTCTCTTGAGCAGCACAGAGCACTCTCAGCTGACCGCAGTCATCACATTGCAAAATTGTGCCTTGGATTTCAGGTGCCAGCACTGCTATGAACAAGAATCCCAGCACAGAAATAAACATAATTCTGCATTTCTTTTTCAGTTACTTGTTAGAGTCTTATGGATCAAGCGAGCAGATGTAGTTATCGAGTCCACTGCCTTGATGCTCAGCAGAATACAGTTGTACTCAGCCAAGTACAAAGAGCAGGACTTTTTCTCTTTACTGTCATTGATGCTGCAAACCAGCACAGAGAAAAAAAGTGACCACGTGTCACTGGAGTTATTTTTTTCATTGCTGGACATTGTGGACAGATTGAACATCCAACTGCCTTATCACTATGTCCTTTTTCCCTTTGATTTCTGAAAAAATCTTAAGGACATTCAAACAGTTCTATGTAGCCTTTTAATGCTATTCCTATCCTGAAGAATGAGAGCATGGAAAGTGGGACATGGATAAGAAGGAAGGATGGATAAGTAGGAAAGGAAGCTGGCATCAACTTAAACACAAGATTAAGAGAGTCACAACTTTTCTAAAAGGACAAGCTATTTTAGAGCCTAGTCTGGTAGCCTTTGACCAGATATTTCCTGAAGCAGCAATGGAAGCAAAAGGACTTTCAAAAAAACCTAACTGAAGCAGTTACGGGGAAGGAAGAAAAATGTTATTTTTGGTCTTGAGAGGGAATCTCCAAATACTTTGCATACTGTGAAAATCCTTGCCTCAAGTTTTACTTAAAGAGAAAATTGCTCATTTTAAGGTTCAGTAAACCCACATAATTGAGGGGCTTTATTTTCTCCTCCATTTCTATGGAGGATGAGGCAGTTTTGAAACAAATGAATCCTGTGTATAACATTTCCATTTGTACAAAAAAACCCCTGTAGATAGTCATCTGAGTTTTTTCTTCAAAAATATCTTTGGGAAGAATGCTACAGATCTTGGAAAAGTAGTTGCATCAGAAAATATTGTCAGTGCTAAGAGCAGAGTCTAGGACACAGTGATTGTCTGTCACCTGGAGGGTCAGGGAAGATGGCAAAACCTGTCTCTGAGCAGCACGCTAGGTTTTTTGGGTGGAGGGTTTTTTTGTTGTTTCACTTTGGATTTTTCCTCCATTATTTACATTGGAAAGAGGGTGTTTCTATGTCATAAGGCATCCCAATAAAATAGAAAAAAGTTTCTTGCCACACTTAAACTGAGTTTTAGGCCTTAAGGAAAACTCCTTTTAGGACAGTCTTGGGTCCACAATGCTCTAAATTGATCCTTATACATTATTATGCTGTTTAAGATCTAGTGGATCAAGGATGTATGGGGAAGTGGAGTAAATGAAGCTTGCAACAGGCAGTAAAATAAAAAATGGTCATAATTCAAGATTATTAACTATTAGAAAATTGCTATTAAAAGTAGTATTTTTAAAAACAGCTTGTGACTTCATTACATTTAATGTTTGCTTTACATTCACCATCTTGCTATAGTCCTCCTTAGCTTCTTTCAGACTTATTTTTGGCAAGCAATTGTTTCCTAAAATCCACTACTATGCTGCAAGTTTGTGTTTGGAATTTTTTTTTGGAGGGTGGGGTGTATGTGGGGTTTTGGGGTTTTTTTGCACACCCTTATTGGTCATTTTTTCCACATGTATTCTCATTTCACTGTGAAAAAAGATAATAAAAATTGAAAGGAAACAAAAGGGAAAAAAATCACACCTTATGTTTGGGTTTTTTTATTTCTTTAGGATGTAGATGATAGTGGATAAGAAATATGGAAAGTGAAGTCATTCCAGAGAGTCAAAAACCACTATTCAGTCAGTAAATCAGGAAGATACACAGCCAGGTGAACGGTATCTCATGTGTACCAACATGAAACCTCTGCAGTGAAAACTGGCAATATTGTTAAGTAGGTCCTTAAAATTAGAAGCATCCATATTTATGGAGTTTATACATGGTTAAAATGTCTGATTTAAGAAAAATATATAGTTGACAATAACAGAGTAATTACAGTTACTGTTTTAATCTGGCTGTATAAATCATCATGAGTCAACCTACAGTAGCAATAAAAATAAATGATATTGTTTTTGGTTCATTACTGCTGATCTAATAAAATATAATGAATTAAAAAAAGTCCTGAGTGAAATAGTCTCATAAAAATAACAATTTACTAATGGCTTCTTAACAACTTACATGACTGCAATACAAAAGAATTGTATTTTTAATAAAACTAATCTTTTAGTATGAAATTATTTTAATTTTATTCCAGTCCTCATAATAATTTTGTCCAACATGTTTTCCTTCAGAGACTGCCTCTTTGTAATTCAGATTTCACTGATTTAGTAAACGAGACAGGAGGGGGAGGTTTATTGCCATAAAAATTTAATGAGCAAGATTCATTCTGAGAAAAAGTTATAAGATCAGGTGAAATGATACTACTCAGGTCAGAAAAGAGAGAAAACTGTGAAATGCCCATATGAAATGTCCCAAAGCAAGCTTCTTCTCTACATGTCCCTGTAGAAGCAGACTTTGAGCAGTAGGTTGCCTGCCCATACTCTCTTTTCACATCCTATCAAGAGAAAACCAACTTTATTATTTTCCCCACCAAACCCATGTGGCAACTGCAAGAAACAATATACAGCACTTTTGAATGACTCTCCCTCATTAACTAGACCCATTAACTCTCTGCTGTAATAGAAAATTTGCAGGTACCTTCAGGTGCTATAATACCAGTTTTAGGTAAGATTACTTATTCAAAAGCTTTTTTTAAACCCTGCATCAGACCGAGCTGCCCGAATACATTTGATGAAGAGCACAGTGGCCGTATCAGCCTACAAGGAGTAAGACCTGTATCCAGATACAGTCAACCAGAGCTGTGCACAGCTTCAGCAAAGCTGTTTTACTAAGAATCAAGCCTTCCACTCCTGAGGCTGGCAGGAGTAGGCCAGATTATCCATCCATACAAAATAATGTTGAACTTAAACCCTAGAGGTTTTCCCACTTAATAGAGTCTCAGGAGCTGGTAACAGAGTATTCAGATGTTTCGGTTATATTGGAAAGCAGTACGCAAATCGCTTTTCTGATGTTTCTTTATAAATCACATCACTGTTACAAGAAACAGCTTTTATTTTATCTACATGTCAAGACTCCACTTAAGTATTCCAGAAGCATGTAATCACACTTCAACATACCCAGAAGTTTGCTACAGTAGCGTCTGTAGAAATGGCTCCAAAATGTAAGTATTCATTTCCAGAATTCGGTTGCAAAACCAGAAATCACAGGTGATAATCCAGGCTCCCAGTGGGAGAGGATATTATGAATTACCTTGACACATAGTAATCATTGCTAACTAGCAATGTACACTCAGTAAATGTTACTAACATTGTCAATTTAAAAAATCAAATTAGTTGACAAATATTTGGTTAAAGAATAAAAATAGTCTAATGAGATAACATTACGGAGAAATGCCAAAAACTTTGTGGGTCTGTAGAAGACAAAATCACTAAAGCACCAGAGCATTCAGAATTAGTTGGAAGCTTAAATTCTTGTAGAGCACATGAATTGTTCATTTCCTGCAAGGAAAGATTTAGAGACCCTCCGGATTAAGGTAAAGCAGAGGATCAGCCTGAGCTCTGTAACCACGGATTTCTACATGTCTGGAACAAGTTATTTCTCAGTCCCTCACTGACACCTAGTCAAGGATGGGGAAAGATCAACAAACAGCAGAAAGTGGAATAAAGGCAAGTGTTTAGGAGACTAGTGAGAAATCTAAGCCAGCGTAACAGGTCAACCCACGCAGAGCTCAGCGAAATCTCTCTCACTGCCAGATGATGTGCATGCAGGACTGGGCAGAAAACTCCTGATACCCGTTAGTACCAGAAGCAGTTTCATTTTATCTACCATGGCAAATGGTATCACATTTTGATTTCTGAAAAGACAAAGACAACACAAAACTGAATATTCTGTGTGAGGGGGATACAAAAATTCCACAATTTACTGGAACATTCAAAGCTAAAATGACAGATATCACATTCAGATGAACTGTTGCAGTAACTGCTGTATATCACACATACTGTGTATGAAAATACAGGGAATTGCAGTCATCAAACAACAGAAGAAAAAAAGCAGAAAAATTCCTGAAAATAATAGTTTTTTACTAATGGTAGAGCAGTTACTCTCTGCAAACTCTAAATACTGTGATAGTTCTGGGTAAGGTTTTTAGACGGAAGCGAGGGATTTCCAGGGAATGAGTAACTGTCATTCAGTAGCATATGTCCCCTCTGCACTTTTTTCTTAAAAGAACAGTAAGATATTAAAATTTATCAAGGCAGTGCACCGTTAAATTGTGAAGGCCCATTCTTTTGAACACCTCACACTGTTCTTACACAAACATGGACAAGACATATGGCATAAGAATAATTCTTATGTGAAGTTGCTCACATTCTGAAATAATCATGTATCTTAGCAGTAAACTACAAAATCTACAAAACCACAGCATATTCTGGATACATGAACAATTACTTGCTTTGCCATTTAATAGAGATAATAGAATTGTTGGAAGCAACAGGATCAAGGGAATTAGAGGAAATGCTCATTAAAACAAATTTAAAAGGTCTAATGATTAAAATATTGATTAATTAGCCAAACATTGATTAACAGTCACACTTTATCAACTACAAAGGTTCTAATTACTGCACCATTATTCCATAGATTGACCTGTTCTCTCTTGTCACTTACGATGAAGAACAATTTTTATTAAGTGGGTTTTGGATTTTTGACCTGTAAAATTTTAATAGGGAGTGTAAAGAGGGTGTCGTGTGTGGTTTGGCATGTTAGTCACTGAGGGATTCATAGTTACTGTCTCTACTTAACCAAAGGCACAGAAGCGCAAGAGGGATGTGAATAGTCAGGGATTAAAGTGTGTGTGTGTCCTTCCCAGTCATGAGGGATATACATTTGAAACTGCTCGAAGTCTGCTTCAGTGAAAGGAGAAACCATATGGTGCTAAACTGTACTGATAAATAACAACAAAACATTCAAATGGGGCACCAGGACACTGACCAGCCAAATCCTGTTTGCTAAGATACACAATAATTTGATGGGGAAGTATAAAATGAGAATCTCCTCTTAACTCCACAGCAACTCAGGCTACCATGGAGATGTAGCCATTTCACCATTAAAAAAAAAAAAAAAAAAAGAGAGCAGCAGCAGTCAAGACCAAATAGTTATAGTAGTCCATCTACCAAAATATTTCCCACTACAGCAACATGGGTCTCAGAAAACTGCCTCACACTTGAAAAATATTCTCCAGAAAAATTTATGGATGTCTCACATAAGACTATCTTGCTGATTTCAATAACTGTCCATTTAAATCTGTTGATGTAGCGTTTAAACCTTGCTTCACAAAAGAAAGAGGCTAATACACACATGGGGTTACACTCTCAATATAACTGTCTGAAAGTGATGGTCTGGATTTACTCCTGATGAGATCAGCTCTAAGGCCAGAAAGCAGATTTATAGTGTGAACATAAATGAGCATAGAGGAGGGAGACCTTTTTGATCATACATATGCTTGTCAGGCAAAATGTGCTCAAGACCTCATTGCCAAATAAGCAACAGCAAGTAAGTCCCTTGCAGCCAGTGGAAAATGACATCAGGAGGACAACTCTGAACAGATGCACCCGGCTGACGGGTTCGATAGCCAAACCCTGGTAAAGGGCCAGGAAAAAACTGGCACTCAGGTGCTAACACAGGAGCTGGGCAGTATTTCCTTCAGGCTAAACTTGTGGGTCTCACAGAGAGGCAACAGTTTAGAAATAGCTGTATCGTTCTTCAGCAGCTTAAAGTAAAAAGAGGAGCTAGTGCCATGCCAAGGTCTGAAATATCCTACTACCTCAGCTTCTGCGCACTGAGGAAATAACTGCTTCACACAGATAGTGGTACTCAACAGCAACTGAAGGAATTAGCACTATAGTAAACAGGTAGATGTCCTTGGCCTTTCCACTCCATCCTTCTGTTACACTGTATATTTTAACCAGAACAATTCCTTTATTTCTACCCTCCACATCAGCAAAATAAAAACTATTTCATTTCCATTATACACCATATGGTCTCCTGATCTGCCTTCTTGATTTTTTTACACCAGAAAAGCTGTTATAATACAATTATAACTTAAATCCACAAAGACAGTTTACAGCATAATCAGACAAGTCTGCCTGTGTGTTATCCTGCTATGCCAAGGTTTATGGGTTTTATCAGGTTACTCAATGAAGAGAAGAAGAAAGAAAAGAAAAAAAAAAAAAAAGCCACCAAAAAAACCCCAAAACCCACACTTTTTCTTTAGAACCCTCCTCCTTCCCTGCATTTATACATAAACAATCTTTCATCAATACAGTAAAAAATTCCATGTAAGACCAGCTAAAGGGTGTTTTAGGGTAAAAGAAACCAGGTATTCCTCTTCTGGTTAAGCTAAGTTACAGTGCTCTTCAGCCCTCCCAGAAGCGACACCAAGAGACAGAGCAGTTTAATGCCTGCCATAGTGCAAGTCAGATCACAGACTTGCTTTCAGGGTTGCACATGGAGACCAGACTCAGCTGTGGCACGACAGACAGGAGGAGTGGTTTTGAGGTACCATGAGAAGGTTCGCCTCAATAGAGCCCCCAGGTGTCCCAGCCCAGCCCTGACTGGTTGCTGCTGGGCATGCCGGACAGGTCACTCGCCCCCCATCCACATAGGTCCTTTCATAGAATAGAATCATAGAATCATTTAGGTTGGAAAAGACCTTTGCGATCATCAAGTCCAACAGTTAACCCAGGACTGCCAAGTCCACCACTAAACCATGTTCCTAAGCACTGCATCTATGCATATTTTAAACACCTCCAGGGATGGTCATTCCACTACCTCCCTGGGCAGCCAGTTCCAAGTCCTGACCATCCTTTCAGCGAAGAAATGTTTCCTTATATTCAATCTAAACCTCCCCTGGTGCAACTTGAGGCCATTTCTTCTTGTCCTGTTGCTTGTTACCTGGGAGAAGAGACCTTCCCCCACCTGCCTACAGTCTCCTTTCAGGCAGTTGTAGAGAGTGATAAGGTCCCCCCTGAGCCTCCTTCTCTCCAGGCTAAACAACACGAGTTCCCTCAGCTGCTCCTCATAAGAACTTGTACTCTAGACCCTTCACCAGCTTCATGGCCCTTCTCTGGACACGCTCCAGCACCTCTATGTCCCTCTTGAAGAGACGGGCCCAAAACTGAACACAAGATTCGAGGTGCAGCCTCACCAGTGCTGAGTACAGGGGGACAACCACTGCCCTTGTTCTGCTGGTCACACTGTTTTGGATACAAGCCAGGATGCTGTTGGCCTTCTTGGCCACCTGGGCACGCTGCTGGCTCATGTTCAGCTGGCTGTCAACCAGTACCCCCAGGTCTCTTTCCACCAGGCAGCTTTGCAGCCACTCTTCCTCAAGCCTGTAACGTTGCAGGGGGTTGTTGTGACCCAAGTGCAGGACCCAGCATTCCTCTGTTGAATCCCATACAACTGGCCTTGGCCCATTGGTCCAACCTGTCCAGATCCTTCTGCAGAGCCTCCTGCCCTCAAGCAGATCAACACTCCCCTCCAGCTTGGTGTCATCTGCAAACTTACTTCTCAACTCCTTTCATACCATGCTCAGGATTGTGGAAGCCGTTGAGGCAAACCAGCATCTTTATGAGATTCATAGCACTGCACAACCACTCCTAACTTACCTTTTTCCCCTCAAGGTACCACTTCTCAAGGTTAACATTACTTCGATGTTATTTGTAAAGGATAGGTTTTGTGTGTGTGTGTTATTAATTTTATACTTTGAGAAGGCAGCAGAACTATTTGCCCTGGCAGTGATGCAGCTGCTCGTCACACTAAGAACACAAGAATATGATCCTAACTGGAAAAAGACACAATAAAATCAGGGTTTAACAAAGCATCCCTTTGCTATCATGATGGGATTTGCAGTCCGTAAGGTTGATTTTATTGTGACAAAGTGCAACTATTGCTTCAGTGTCACAGCAAATATCCAGAGTCACGTGTGCAATATTAAAAACTTAAATCCTAAATCTAATGAAATATTACCTATTTCTTACAGGTAGCTCCAATACACAAGCCTTCACAGATTCTTTGCAAGCTGTAATAGTATACCAAATTTAAGTCACTACTAATGCCGTAAAACACAGAAAAACTGCAGTGAGCAATCAACAAGACAACCTCTCCACCTAAGGGTTCTTCCAAAGCAGAAATAATAGTTCTTGTTTCTGAAGGTAATAGGGACAGCTGTAAAAAAATGCCTTAATAACAAGAAACCTTTTGATCATCACTGATAGTGAGAAAACCTTTGTAAGATTTAATTTTATTTATTTCTTTTTAAAATTCTTGTCTGCTCTGCTCCATGATGACCTTGACTGTTTACTGCTAAAATTTTACTTCTTTCCACTTCCTTTGCTGCCCCTACCCCAAGAGTACATTCTTTGTATTCTTTACCTTGTGATTTTTTAAGATTGCCTATTCTGCTCTTCTATTTAGCAAGTGCCTTCCTAATTAAATAAGTTCTTCTCCTCCCCTCCAACCCCAAAAGCGTGTTTACAATAAAATGCTAGTAAGGTGAACAATAAGTACTTTAAGACAGAACCTATTTTATGTTTGAGTGTTTAGTCCAAAAAGATCCCATTCTTGTATGATCCTTAGATAGTATTGATAAACATGACATTAATGATGGCGATGCTTCTACAAATGTGCATTAATTTGCTATATTAAGATATGTCTCCCTGTGCAAAAACACTGAATCCATTATGAACATTGTTGGTGTCATTTTAGAAAAAAATGCAAGTGATACTGATTTACACAACCTAACAGGTAACAAAAATGCTGTAAATATGTATTCCTGGCCTTATTTCACAAGCTAGAGTGATTTCAGATAAATTGTGCTTAAAAATGTAACTCGAGGTAGCTCTACTGGCTTAATCCAGAGCAATTATTTTACAGGCAAATAACAGAATCAGTGAATTGTTCAGCCACACTTAGAAACTGTCTTGTAAATTCATGTTTGCATTTCAATCAGTACTGTTTCCATCTCCTCTGCAAAAGGGCTGCTAGAAGAAAACCTATAGACAGAGGCAACGTAAGTGTGTATTGTATACCACTAGATTGGCACAGGGTCTAGGACTTCCTATTCAACCTGTACTGACACTTCCATTTCCTAAGCATAGGGCAAGACAGGCACCGGTCTGGCTTTCAGCTAAAGAAAATACATACATACATACACACATATTCCATCCAGTCCAGAAATTCTGGCTACAGACTCCTTTTTCACCTAAAAAAATTACTCTGGAGGGGGTCATTACGTCATTACTCCTCGGGATAATGGCTGCCCAGCATATACTTGAATATCTCCTGTTCTTTTTCCCATGTTCTTTATCCAACCCCATTTCTTCTACTAACCACTACCTCAAACATGTAAAACTTTGTCTGGGCACGTCTGAGATTCCTTGAATACAGAAATGCCAATTCTTTTTCCTGTGTACAGACGCACTATTTTAGATTTTAAATACTAACTTAGAAAAGCAAGTTTCTGTTTTGCATTCTAATTATTTAAGAATCTATGGCTTTGTTTCTGTGACATTTCATTCAAGTATGCAATATGATTCTTAATATTCATTTTCGTGAACATTCTAGACATTTTTGTCTTTTAGAAAATGTTTGTCTCTCATGCATGATTAGGGAGATTTAGTTGCTGGAAAGAAATAGTTCAAGCCCTTCTTTTTAAAAATAGGCACATGCAAAAGCAGCATTTACACACGTCTCTTCAAGCAGACCCTGGTGAAACATAGTCACAGAGAATGAAGTTGATCCCAGTGTGTAGTGAGAACATAAAGCTTATGCACCACTTAAGTCTTTAAAATAGGGTTTAAGTAGGAGTTAAGCATATTTTTTTCAGACACTCTTCATGGGGTAAAATTTACCAACAGAAGGCTTGAATAACTTGAGCAGAGGGCAGTAGGGGCCACACAAAAGGAAGGAGTAGGGAACCATGCTTCAACATGGTAACTGTTGGTAAAGGTCAGCTTCCTACCGACAATAAAGTGCACTCACTGTATTTATCTGGCAGATCCCTGTGACAATGGCTGGTAATCTATAGATAGCTTTTTACAAGGGTTTGAGCAGTGGCCTTCGCTCAACATTACTACTATTCTCTAAAAAGTTTCTGTATTCAGTGCTCATCTGCCCCAGACAATACAGTAAAGAAGGAACATTAGGAGCCCATAAAACGTATGCAGTAAAAATATAAGATCCGAAATAAATTCTTAGCAAAATACAAATTTTAATTTTTAAGCTGTGTGGCTGGTAGTACCTAAAATCATATTTCCTCCATTGTAAGTGAGGAACCAACAGAAAACAAACAACAGAATGAGCAAAGAAAACACAAACCGATCACACAGTATTCTGGTTTAGACACAAATCGACAATAGTTAAGCTATTTGCCACCCTAAGCTAAATGACGTGCCTCCTTTGACCTATGCAATGGGTCTTATGCCTTTTTGCTCACAGTGGACTTAAGTCATCTTTAACTTTGAATCCTGTAGCTTTTATCTGTTTTCATCATAACCTTAGTGTTATTCAGGTTTATTTTTTTAGCATATACATACACCCACCCATGCGCGTACACACACACAGAAAAATAAGGAAATTTTTATCATTATAGTATTTTGGCAGCATAATGGGAATAGACAGCAACTACTTTGTGTTACAAATTTGAATGTGAAATTTCAGAAAACCTCCTTGCATTAAAAATGAATTAACTGTGTGATTATTAATTGTGCATATTCCAATCCCTTTGTGCTGTACTGCATGTTTCTTGAATCTCATTTGAATCCTTTGGCTAAGTAATGTGTCAAGGGGGGTACCAGCCTGAATGCCTGGGTTATTTAAAAAGCAGGACAGCACTTCCAGATTAGAATACCAATGAGTGGGGTTAAAAAGGCTCTACTGTAGTTGGAGGGCAGCTCTCAGTCTGAGTAGTACCTGAAAAGGACCTCTATGGACTAATTTTCAGAATCACATTGTAATGTGGGCTCATGTCAATCATCAGAACAGACAGCTTCATCCCATGATATAAACTAGTTATACATTCAAGAGCTGCCAGAGGATCTTCATTAAAAAGGGACTTAGCATTAAAAGAAGAAGGTTGTTTTATTATAATACTTCAAACACAGTTTTTTGTTTTATATGTTCTCAGAAATCTTTTTTGTTCTCCTTCACAATATCAAAAAAGTGCCACAGAAGAAGCAAAAACATCAAATATTCCAATTTTTAATGGGAATCAAGGTAGCTTTCTGGTTTAAGGCATTAAAAACCATATACAGTTTTCTAAATATATTCATGTCTTTGAATAACAAAAAGAAGTCTCTAGATGTAATAGGAGGATGTTTTTAATCTTTTGTGAGAAGGGATTTGCAGAGCTGACTACTCAAGGTACAATATCTACTGGCAAAGTATATCAGTGAAAGCTTTATACATATAAATTTGTATAAAACCTTTGGGCTATCCACAAGCTTCCAGATACCAGTTAGATATTACAATCCATGTCATTAAAATTTAATATGATTGTGTTAAGAAGAAAACATTAACAATATCCATGTAAGTAAATCATTGACACAGTAATCTAGTATTTCAAGAAATCTTAACAGGGGTTTATTAAAAAATAAATAGATAAATGTATCTATTTACCTCTATGGTTGTCATTTCAAAGAACATGATTTAAATATAATTTCACAAGTCAAGCAACTTCTTCAAAGTAGCTGGGAGTATTTTGATCTAAAATTGCTGTTACCTACCTACATCATACCAGGATAAATAGTTTATAGGAATATAATTGAAATGAGAAGGTGTTCCTTTATGAGGAGAATACAGTATCCAGCCTAAAATCTTTTCTGCTGTATCTTTTTAAACTATTGCACTTACATTCTGCATTATTTTCTGTCCTGAGAAGAGATCTCCATTTGTAGCCTTTTTCCTTTTTTTAATCGTCTCAACAGTCATCAGAAATAAGACACATGTTCAGTAATAGTAATACCGAGCATTTCATTGTACAGTGCTTTCCATTTTCTGTTATTACCTTCACAATTATTAGCTAATTAATTATTAACAAGTTAATGAGTTTTCCTATTGCCCTCATTACCATAATATCTAACACCTCTCAAACATCTAAGAATTCCACTTCTGAACAGCCTGTGAAGCAGGAAATATTGTCACCCCCATTTTAGAAATCAGAGACTGAGGCACAAAAGTTCTCATTTCTGTAGACTTCCTATATTTATTTTTCATGTAAATCAGTTATGATGGGTTGGAACATTAACAGTACATGATACGATATATGATATGATAATACAGTATATTGCATTTTCCAGTGATTCTCTTCAGACATTCCTCTGGAAGCAGTATCATTAAAAATGAGTTTCAAGAGCTTAGAAAACCCTCCCGGCGAGTGAGCTCTAGCAAACTCACACAAACCCAGGAATATCTTAATTAAAGTCTTTCTGATGTTTAAAGATAAAACAGACATAACAATCCTTGCTCTTTTGGGTTCTTAAAAGAACTCTTTTGAGGCCACCGTCTCCCTCTCTCTGCCATGCTCAAGCATTGAATTACACATAAACACGCACGAAATATCCACCTCAAAAAACACTCTACAGAATGAGAGCATGACAATTACTTTGAAGTGCTAGCACCTTTGCTAGCCCCTGTCCTTGGAGCAGTTAGCAGTTCAGTCTTTGATTCAGCCTTTATCACTGCCTAACAGGTAAATGACATTCCAATCTTCAGCCCAAAGTACATGTTTGGAGGACTTGTTCAGCGTGGTTCAAATCCCTGGCACAAAGCTCTTTACAGCACTATCAAAACCAAGAAATTAAGGGAACAATGAAAGCCTCTGTTGCTGCAATAGATTATACACAATGAAATGCACAGGGGCGATAAATAGGACCATAAAGGACTCACACACAAAAATACCTAGTGAGACTGCAGTTGCTGTCAACCATCTTGTGGGCATCCATAGCTCTCGCTAAACTCATGGAATCTCCAAAGATACTCTGTACCTCACAAGAACGAGCCTTATATTAGCAATATCTCATACTGAGCGTGCTTTACGAGTGCCTTCTGAACTGGTACAATAGCTGGCAATATCAATCTTGTTTACATTATTTGAGTCTACAGAGGGTACTGCAAGATGCCTCATGTCTCAGAGCATGCAGAAGTATAAAAGAAAGCCTCCTGCAGGGTTAGTCGAACTTTCTACATTTGGTTTTTGGAAAGTTACTATACATTGTGTAGTTTTATATTGCTTGCAGGGATTTCCAGACTTTATTCTAGAAGATTCCACTTAGTTATTACAAATTGAATTTTTATTTTTGTTAGACCATGCATTGTTGACAGATTCCCATCAAATTATACGTCTGATTACCTTGGCACCTCATTTGAGGCACAATATATTCTATGCATTGTCCTCCTTTATGGTCATACTCACCTTATTCATCTTTCCCCATTTTCAATAGGCTGATTATACCAACTTGGAGGCTTCAGCACCTTTTAAAATCTACAAATCCTTTTGCAGGTGACTTCAAAAGAGAAGCAGTACTTGTAGTTCAAGATTAAACACTATCCTTTTAAATTTGTTTGGTTTACTTTTACATTGTGAAATGTTTAAACTGAAGATAAAACTTACAATGCCATGAATCGGTCATCCATGAACCATGGAATTCAGTCTTTCTATTTATGGAAAGAGGTGAGATGCAGGTACACAAGGTAACTATTTTGGACCCAGTGAACAATTCTGGAGACAAAGGAGTTAGATAGTATCTTTTATGTCACCAGATTATACAAAAGTCTTCTAATTTTAGCTGTCAGTCTCTTAACATTTTCAAAGTTATATTTAGCAGTTTATATTAGAAACTGCAGTCAAAAGCAAGTGGAAAAAATACATCCTTAAAATAAAAAATATAAGTCATGCAACCCATCAAATCTCAGACTCCCTGTAGAGTGAGCGCTTGGTGACACTTGAATGAAAGGACATTATGAGAATCCTTTGGAAGGGGAATATTGACACTGCTTGGAGCACAACACTGGAAAAGGTCTGTATGTTAATAAAACAACAAAATCCTCAACTGTTTCTCTGTGCAACACTAATTTACCTAAGATCTGACTAATTTGATGGGTTTCACAGACTCCCCCTAACAGCCAGCCACAAACCACATGTTCCCTGGAGTGTGCCAATGTCCAGAGTAAGGAATATATTGCTACAGAGATCAAAAACTTCTTTGAGGGAAATCAAGGCAAAAAGTGAATCCAAAACAACAAAATGAGTTACAAGAAACAGCCTGACGTAAAAAAAAAAAAAAAAAATCTGACAGGCTTGTTAGGTCCTGGAAAGTCTTAGTTAGCACTTTGTTCTGCCCAAAAACAATTAAGAAAGGGATAAAGACGTAACATCCATGATAGTAGCATGATAGTAGCATAGATAGATAGATAACAATCCATCCATAGTAGCAGACGTTTAGCAATTTTGCAAGAGCATCTATGGCAGCATTAGTAAACTTAACCACTTTTCACTGCTTGTTGCAAATAAATCAGCTTTTGTCAGAACAGCCTCAAAGAAAGTGGCTAGTTGACCTATTCCTGAAATGAAGGTTCCAGTTCTCAGGCAGCTGAAAATTCTTAACACCTTCCAACAACAGCTAAAAAGATGCATATGTTATACAACAACTACTTAACCAGTATTTCATATTGTAGAATACAGAACAATCCCCATTTCATATATGAGATTGAGACTGTTGTTAGAACTATCATCTTCATACATGAAATCAGCAGAAAGAAATATGACTAAAACAGTTCTATGCAGTTATCCAAAAGCTCCAAAATAAAATATATTGATGCAGAATTGGTCTTAGATTTTTTATGTCTGAATTAAGTGAAAATTTCATTAAGGAAACAAAACCTCAGATCACTCATCTTCTCAGAAAACCCACTAAAACTTCCAAAGACAAGTGTTTTCTAAACAGTGATAGATGCTGCAGTAGCTGGAAATACCTTTAAGAAGCCTATTTTGTCTACAAATGGCTTAAACATTTGAGAAACATTAGGAAATTAATCATCTGAACGAAGCTGCTCTAAGGAAAAAAAAATCAGAGGGGAAAAAAGAAGGCTTGGACATAATTTTTGCATTGTTATTCCACTTCACATTACTTGGGGAGTACTGAGTTTCCCCCATACTTCCTCATTTATTCAAATTTAATACGTTTTAGTGTTCTTGATACTATGCCTTACTACTTTGAGCCTATTGATGCATTTCCACCAAATCCTTTTCTGTATCTTCTTTTGGAAAATTTTTTGAAAAGCTGTGACAGCAAAAGAGGAGAGAAAAGGGGGAAAAGAAAAAAAAAAGAAAGAAAAACCAGTCTTGCAGATCTTAGATTACTTTTTTTGTTTGTTTTTAAAGGCCTGTAGCCATCACCAAACTAGAGAACCTCACACAGGTTTTTATTTTTTTTCAGAAAATGTTTTAACACCAGGATTTGATGTCTAGTGTCTGCTTCACAGGCATATCTCTTTAAAGGAGACTTTCCCCTCTATCATTAATGTGTAAGTCAGTCAGTCAGACCTTTTTAATAAGCAGCTGAAGAGCCACTGTCTTTAGCACATGAAACTAACAAAAGCCTCATCAGTCAAATGAACGAGGAATAGCTTGAATATCAATGCATTATTTTTGAGGAGAGCCTCCTCCAAGAGAATCTCAATGCAATCCTTTTTACTGGAGTTTCTCATGTCCAAATTTTAATGTTCTGGACCCTACCTATGAAAAATTGATGAGCAAAGAAAGCTGTTAAAAGATGACATCCATTGCATGTCATTTTTGCAATGTGCCACTGTATTCGACAATAATTCAAGAAGTAGAGAACAGCCTGTTTCTTGTCTTTTTTAAAAAAACTTGTCCAACACAACTTTTTTTTCTGCTGTGTCAGTGATCTGTTGCATAAATAACCTCGTATCAGTTAGCAAGGTTATTTAAATGACCTCTGAACAGCAGAAGAGGGCATCAAAACTATACTAAATTCAATAAAGATCTCCTGTTCATGTCACAAGCATAGAGTAAAATCTCTATTTGGACTGTCTATAAGCAATTTGGAAAAAAGTCACAAATGTTCCATATAAAGATTTCATGAAACTAAACTGAGAAAACAGCAAGTCAGATCCTTAATTATTTATTAAAAGAAAAGAGAAAAATCTGAGCAATTATTCCACAGGGATAGTGCACAATGTGTTTTGTTTATACACTAGAAGGTATCATTTATCTACTTTTGTCCAGAAATGCTCACAAAACACACTGGAAGTACGATATAACATAAACATACAGAAGGTTCCCACAGAAACAAACAATTTTGGTAGCACATGCCTTTCATTTCATGCCTCCTAGACTTGCCATGCAAATACAGATAACTCAATGATAATACAGTATCTTTTATTGGAATGGCATAATTAAAAGATCTAGACAGATCCATTTGTTTCCAGCCAGAGATGTTACAATAATTGATTCTTAGACAATCTTGCAGTAAATCACAGACATGCGGTACCTGGGGTACCTGTCTATTAAAATCCTACAGAACATCATCAGCATGTTTCTCTCAAAAGGTAGCACTGTTCTCCAGACACTAGTCTGTTTCAAAACAGCACTGTGAATAAATTCATGCTGAAAATGAGGACAGAATGCTGTAAATAGACATAAAAACGTAAGGTTGGATAATAATTATAATTGAAAAGCTAAGACAATTGGGGAAAGGAATGCGTAATAATGAACCACCTAGATGTGTTACTAGGCACTAAATGTACAACTGCTTTCAACCTCCAAAGTGTGCCTTTAAGGCATATTAGCATAGGTTGAAGAGTTTTGTCTTGATACTGTGACATGGAACAGCAAAGACTAGTAGCAAATCTTGCAGGTACAGGACCAGACTAGATGAAATTTGCTGTCATATCTGACTATTACAGCAAGTCCATAGCAAGATACAGATACAGAGAAAAGAGCAAGGGGGGGAAAAAATCTGAACTGGTTCTAGAAATTAATACTAAGAATGGGAAATTACACAGTTTCTTTCTTTTGTTAAAGTAACAGAAGTGTTGACTAGAGACCTTTCAGGCAAAACACACTGGAATTAAGGAATGTTTCTGATACAGAATTGCAGAAAAGCCTGCCCTATAAAGGTCAAGAAAACATAGCACTAGAGGTGGTTAGAGAACTGGCTTGGATATCTGATACAAAGGTTACTTGTGGGGACATAGGGAGTTGATAAGTGGGATGATGCCGTGAGCATTAGAATTTACACTGTTGGGTCTTTTTGTTGGGTTTAGGTTTTTTTGTCGGGGGTGTGTGTGTGTGTGTCTGGGTTTTTTTTTTCTTTCTCTCCTTTCTGTATTGATGACCTGGCAGAAGAAATGTGAAAAAAGGTGAAAGCTTTTGCTGACACAAAAAAATGGGGTGGAGGAGTCAGTCAATACAAAAGTGAAGAGCAATATAGGTCAGAAAGTCTTAGGACAAACTAGGAGTCTGAATGGATAAAAGTGAGTTCCAAAAGTCATCATAAAAATCATAAAATAATGAAGCAAGAGATGAGAAACAGGAGATCAAAATCAATCTCCTTTGCACAGAATGCAATAGGAATACGATAAAATGCAGTGTACTAGCTTTTATAGCATTATACACATCATTGGTCATATTGTAGTGATTGATCATGGTGAAAATGCAAAACAAATTCCAAACTGGATAAGCAGCAGACATGAGTCAAGGAAAGCACACCGTAACAAGCAAGCAATTCAGCCAGTGTGGGATAACATCAGCAAGTCAACGCCTCAGTGAAAAAAGAATAGTTTAGAGTTGCTGAGCATACAACAAAGGAGAGCAACTTTGCATGGTAAGACTGGGATATAGAAAGCCTGATTATTTATAAAGCTAAGGAAAATTTTGAGGATTTTTTCAGAAGTGAAGGCGATTAAGAGGAAACTCTATTAAGGTACACACAATCCTGAAGGGAACAGAAAGGAGAGATGCTGCAGGCTATCTGAGCTGGTGTTAAATAGAAGTACAAGGGGTTATGAACTTAAGCTGGGGGGAGAATTGGACACTAAAAGAATTTAGGTAGAGTTTTCTTGCACTGCTGCCCTTACTGGAAAAACCTACCAAGGCCAGACATTGTAATAAGCAGTATACAAAAGGAAATGTTGGACAAGTAGGAAAAAGTATATTGTGGTGTGACTGTCCATTTAAAGCACTATGGCAGCTCCATGAGGGTTTTTTGCCCTCAATCTGTCAGAAACTTTCCCAACTTTCCAAAAGTTTTAAGGCACTCAGTTCCCTTCAGGGAAAAAAAGATAATTAAATGGACTCAAATGTTTGAATTCCTAGCACGCAATTCAAAAATCCAAGTGTACAATACCAATATTGCCGTACACCATATAATACCAACCGTAGAATACATTACATTTTATGTTAATTTAATTGCTGATGGTAGGTGTCAGGACAGAACGTACTAGAGACTGGGAACTCCTCATTCTTAGAACAGGTACAGCTCAAGGACTGATAGGTTGGGAAAAAAAATTTTTAAATCTTTTACATTCATATTCCTTGGAAAGAACAGCTTTGCGGTTAAGAATACAGCCTCAGTTTCCTTACCCAGACTTTCCTAGGTATGCCTCCCAAGACTACCAGGACAGTCTCAAGGTCATGTCAATGCTATTGAATTTAGGAGAGAGAGACTCTAGTCACAAATTATCAACAAAATAACCAATCAAATAGAGGACAGCACTTTTTGATTACTACCAACACATGATTAATTTAAACCTAAGAGAGATTAGTAAACATTCTAAAGCCAAATATTAGATCCTTCACTGAATTTCCTCCCTCCCAAAGACAAAGCTTTTAACATCTCAGTTTTAGTCAAAGCTACTTCTGAAATATTTTGGGGTTTGTGTTTTCACAGCGCTCTTCTCCAAAGACTCTTACGGCCATTCCCCCTTTCTCCTTCCTAGCACATTTTCTCTAAGATAAAATTTTGCATTTGAGTTTAAACTAACCAATAGACCACTTCAAAACAAATATCAATCCTAAACAAGCTTGAGTCATTTTACAAACTGCTGCTTTTTCTCATTATTTTCAATTGTATACATCTGTTCCTTGTGGCAGCACTGTTAACTTGCTTATCTCTTTGGCCAGTTTGGCTACACCAGTGTCATGGTTTAACCCCAGTCAGCAACTAAGCACCACACAGCCACTCACTCCCTCCCCACCTCAGTGGGATGGGGGAGAGAATCAGAAGAGTAAAAGCAAGAAAACTCGTGGGTTGAAATACAGTTTAATAGGGAAAGCAAAAACTGCACACACAAGCAAAGCAGAACAAGCAATCCATTCACTGCTTCCCATGGACAGGTGAGTGTTCAGCCATCCCCAGGAAAGCTGAGCTCCATCACACCTAATGGTTACTTGGAAGACAAACATCATCACTTTGAACATCCCCCCCTTCCTTCTTCCCCCAACTTTACGTGCTGAGCATGACATCACATGGTATGGAATATCCCTTTGGTCAGTTGGGATCAGCTGTCCCGGCTGTGTCCCCTTCCAACCTTTTGTGCACTCCCAGCCTACTTGCTGGTGGGGTGGGGTGAGGAGCAGAAAAGACCTTGACCCTGTGTAAGCGCTGCTCAGCAATGATGAAAACATCCCTGTATTATCAACACTGTTTGCAACGCAAACCCAATACATAGCCCCATGCTAGCTACTATGAAGAAAATTAACTTTACGCTAACCAAAAACAGCACAACCAGACCTTTTGCTCGCTTCCCCTGTGATGCAAACAGTCACTGTCCTCCTACATTGGCAGCTAGGCATTAAAATGTGGACTTCACACTTCTATCCTGCTAACGTTTGTGATATTTCCTTGTCTAAATATCCCCTCACATTGCCAGTACCAGGGCCTGCTGGAAGATACTGAGGTACATAGATCTTTGGGCTAATATAGTACAGCTGCTCTTCTGTTCTCACAGATGCCAGGGAATCCCTTTTGTTTTACTACAATATTTTAGAAATCAAACAACTATGATGTAAACACATTTTTAACATTGCACTTCATCAACTTCTGACAGCATTATACAGGGACTGAACTTAACGTGGGTGGATTTGAAAATCAGAGCTTGATCTGTTCACACAGAGTGTTTTTCAAACAGGACTGATAATTCAGAACTATATTTTCATTTTAGAGCAAAAGCCAGGTTAACAAGAAAGCACCCGTCCTCAGCGGCCTCTCTTTAAAATAGGACTATTTTATCACAGAAGACCACTGCCTGAAAAACATCTACAAGACATACTTTTTACAATCACTTTAAAAAGAAAATGACCATAAATTACCTTTGTACTCATATTAAGACCCATAGGCATTCAAATAAAAATTAAAGCTTTGTTACTGACTTCAGTAAAAGGTTTGCTTGTTGCAGGTGAAATTAACTGCTGTTAAATCCCACATCTGAAGACCACCCACAAATTCATGTGTTTAGAGATCATTAAGACTGAGCTTTACAATTCATACGCTCCAACTTAACAACAGAAGTTTGAGTTCTTACAGTTGGACATGCTTTATTATTATTACAGTAATGCATTAATTATTTGCTCCTAATGAATTACAAACTGGCAGGTTTGACATAGTGAAATGCTGAAGACCACAAGTGACTATATTTTTCTTAACCACCAACTACAAAAAAATCCCCGCCAAGTTATGAAGATTAAAATGCAGTCCCTAAACATTTCAAAGCACAGAAAATAATTTTTGTCTATTATCTCACTGATTTTTTTGAACAGTAAGGCTGTCAGAAGGCCACTGAAGGGCCCTCTTCAATCTTGTAGAAGTTTGCCCACATGGTCGCAAAAGGCTTTCATTTCCTAAGTCAATTTGGTTAAAAACTCACTTTGCTAACAAATTATTTGAAGACACTTCTTGTTTTAAAAGAAATATTTTTTTAAATCTTTTAAAAGGTTGTTTCAAAATCTGGACAGGATATATTATGTAATAAAAAAGCACACTGCATGCAGTTAAACTTAAGCCATATCTGTTTTGTTGTCTATTTCAAAAAGAATTAAAATGCTTAGAAGGATTTCAAGGGATCCCCAACAAATATGTTCAATTTTAAATGTAATTAACAAACTGGAGTAGTCTTTCAATAACTTTGAGCTTTTAACTCCCTCCCTTTGAAAAGATATTGCCTGCTTGATGATTCTTTGCACACTCAGTTTCATACTACCAGCAAAAACTTGCTAAAGCAAGAAGGTCATATAGAAAAAAAAAAAAAAAAAAAGAAAAAAAAAAAAGAAAAGATGTTCATTAGAAGCTGGACTAAGATCTCAGATTCATTCCACACAGACCACAGCATGGATCTACTTAATGGCTACTTTAGTTCTCTATAGACAGATTCAAACCTATTCAAAAGGGTTTCATACCTCATTATCATTTATCTAAGCACTCCATTACCATCGAATTTACCTTCACCATATCAAGTATAGCTCAGAATTAAGAAGGTTTAGTTACAAAAATGCCAAGAGCAGAAAGCTGACACATGCTATGCATATTGTAATGAATGACCTACTTTAAAACATGCCTATGTTAGTTCCTACACCGTTTTGCTGGTTATTTTCCACAGAAATTTTTGAGTCTCTAATGAAGCAAGGAGGAAGCCAAAGGCATGGGTTCATTTGCAAAGAAGTTGCAGATGTCTGGCTGGTGTGTGTTTCTGTAAAACAGCAAGCGCAAAGTAGAGCTGCGTGCAACATACTGAGGCAAATGGAAGAAGACTCAAAGGTCCATATTGCTGAATTACAGTACTATAGTTCTCTAACACTTGTATATGCATACGTGACAATTACAGTCTATTCATCTATGTAAACAACAAAACAAAAAAACCAAAAAACAAACGTACTTGAATTTCAGATGTTAAAAATTAGTTATCTTCACAGCTTACAGAACTTTTGGGGTAGGTTTTGCTGTCCACTCAGGGCATACCTTCCAACAAACTGGGTGTTGGGTTTCTGCAATTTCATTAATATCATATTTTTAAATAGGTATCATCTAAACTATTAGATTTTAAAATGACGTAGCAAAGAAAGCAGCTTATAGCTTTTTGAGATCATTTTTCAAACAGGTGGGACCATTATGCATTATGCAACCGTGCAGCTTGGTCACTACTGCCAGGATGAACTTCCAAAAGCAGTTATAGTTTAAAACTTCACTTTCAAATTTATCTCACGATTGAGCTTTGAGAGGAAGTGTTTTTCTCTATATGAACTCTCAGATGGCTGTGCTGAGCAAACTAGGTACTTCTTCCTTTCAAATTAAAACCTTTAGATTACTTTAACACAGTTCTTTGTGGTTTAATTTATCATATATTCTGGCACCATTTATCACTAAATGCAGAATGATGAAGAAATGGCTCTATTAAAATGGAATAACTACTGAATTAAAAAGCTGTTAAATGAGTTGGAGTGCAGACTCCTGTTAACAATATGTGGGAAGGGTGTTTGGCTGAAATAAATTACTTTCACAGTAATAATTTGAGAAGTACACCTTTGGAAAAACATGTTCAAAAATTTACATCTTGATTTCCTGACTAAAATCACATTCACCACTAATAATATTTTTAAATTAGCTTCATAGCTAAGGTGAGGAAAAATTTAGTCTGAAATACTTTGGTTCAAAACCAAAATACTCTTTATTTAAAAAACTGACTGACCATTTAAAAAATATACATGCAAAATAAAATAGTTGATTCCAATTAATATATATTTCTCATGCTCACCCTTAACTTTCTGAAAATGCTTTTACAGTCTTTCGATGTAGTCTGCCATATAAACTTGTAAATAACATATAGCCCTGCAATTCAGAGTAGTCTGCATTATGGCTGAAAATAGTAAACAGCTAACTACTTAATGAGTCGAGATATACTTTCATTTTATTGATTGCAATGGAAAGGATAGGTAAGAGAAAGTACTGAATAAATATTCAGTAAGTCCATATTAATTGACATAAACTGTTTCAGATATGAAAGTAATCTTTTTTAATTCTAAAAGAAATTCAGTTGGACACAACAACTCGGAGCATTTGTTACTTTCAAAGTATTTGCAACTGCCCAGTTCCAAACACATATTTAGCAGTGTAGATCACTGTGCTCTTATTCTTGTGCTTAATCAACACATTTATTGTGGTTCACCACAGCATTTATTCAACCCTTATTAGGAAATTATTTAGTTTAATAAAAGGAAGTGTCTGTCCATCACTCAGGGCCCTCTCCTGCACAGATTGATTTCACTAGAAGCAAAAATAATTTCCCAGAACTCACATGCATCGTTTTGCCCATTGAAATGGCCTCCTAAGGGAAAGGGATATCTTACAGTCACAGAGTAACATCTTTATGGCTTTAATAGCAGATTTTGTTTTATTTCTGTGACTTGTTACTAAAAAGCTGCATTCTGACTCAGCTTATTCTCAGGTTGTACTGTGGCACAGAGTACAGAGAAGGGTATAACACACATCTCTCTGTCCACACACAGTACTGACAAAGTTCACTCACAAAATGACAAAGTGGAAGCATGTCATGATTATGCACTCCCAGACATTTAAAAAAAAAGCTAACAATCCTATACAAGCAACAAACAAACAAACAAACCTCACAATGGCCAAAAAGGCCACTGTATTTAGTACAAGGCAATATATTTACAGTATATAGCAGAGTATGTTACCTGAATATTAGATAGTCTTATACAATGGACAGTAATTTAATGATTGCAATAACCACTCGATATTCGTAAGGAAAACCCAGATAGAGGGTCTTTTCACTTTTACTCAAAAAATGAAAATGATTGTTACGTTTACCTCAAACTATTGCTTACTTTATGGATCAGAACTACATGGGCCACAAAGAACACAGAGATTCATATTTGGTTTTAGACTTGATTGGCAGGAAACCTCATTTTTACCTCTACAGGCTGTGTGCTTGCCAGGCCTGTTGTGAAATCCAGGGCGGAACTATATACATTAACCTTTACACTTGCCCTCCATAGTCATCTGCATATATACCATCTTGCTTCTTTTTGCATGTACAAGAACAGAAGGAGTAAGAATAGTAGTGCAGTGACCCACTTTTGTGCATACTTCTTTAGCTTTAATATAACACACGACAATTTTTTTTCCTACATTAACTGAAGGCCCCTCCATGCTTGTATACATTAATCTATTCACCTTGTACCCTCCTTTGTACCCACATTACTGTGCACTGTGGTCATCTGGCCCAGTACAGTAGCTAAGCCTGCCCACCCTCATCCCTTTCCTGGCTACCTTCATCATTCTGCTTAGGCTTGAATTAATATAGAAGAAAAAAGATCATTATTTCCTTTCAGAGCACTGTTGAAGTTAAACGGGGTTTTGAGCTTTTTTTGTGTGGTGGTTTTTGGGGTTTTTTTCCAGAAAATTATAAAACTGGCAAGTTAAGAACAAGTGAATGCTGTCTTCACTCAGAAATTGTATTTAAGAACGAAAGATATATACTATACAGTATTTTCGCGAATGTTACCATGGATAAATTGAAGTATGAATTTAATCTGGAAGTGTTTGTGGGTGTGTTTGGGTTTTTTTAAACCAATAATCTGTAGATAATTTTGCTTAATTTCCTTTACATCTAGCAAGCAATTGTTGCATAATATGATATATTATAAAATATATCTGATAAAAAAATGACTTAGGTGTTTTACCACATTTTTAACAGAACATAAACACAATTTTTTACTTTCCCAGGCTCTTGCGCGTGGGGTTTTTTCCCCTCATACCCTCTCTCTCTCAACTCTGACAGGTATCTTCCAGTATAATTAGAAATATAGTAAATCTTAGTCTTTCCCAGTCAAAATTGCATAACTTGAACACATGTATCTTTACTGCTGCTCATTTTATACCATGCAGCATGGCTACTCTCCAAAGTACACAGGAAATTAAAAGGACTTATTACTTGCAATAATATTTTAAATAAATACTGGTGACTCTGTCCCACCAACAACTTCAGAACTTGTTAACTGATTATCATCAAATTTAATTTAGAAATAAATATTTCAGAGGAATTTAGCTTCCTATTTGTATGGTGGGGAAAGGTGGCCAGGCAGAGAAGAAACGTCCCCTCAGAGCACAGATGAGGACAAAGCTTCAGGAGGAGCCAAGATGCCAGTCACCTCCCAAGGCTACAAGAGAGCATTGCCACCCCGCAGCTGCACAGTACATGGCAGCCAGAGCTCATGGCCAGCCCTGAAATACAGACCAGGTCCCAGAAGTTCCAGTGCTCACACAATCACACAGTAAGCTCTGACACTTAAAGTAAATAATTAAAGAAAATCGAATAAAATTGCTGTTCTACCTGTTCTCTTCTATTTGGCTCTGGAGATTCCTACAGATTCAAAATGGATTTAGGGAAGAATTATAAAAACTCCAATGGTTGTCATTCATCAACACTGAAACTAGAACTCTCAAATCCTAAATCCTGGGGTTTTTTTTACCTTAGAATGGAGGAGCTTTTACAAACACTCTACAGGGCATAATCAAACGTCTTAGGCAGGTATAAACAGAGTAAGCTGCTGAACTGAGGCAGCAATGAAATGGGAGAATGTCCAGTTTCACAGTAGGTAATTGTTTTAAGTAAAATTATTTGAGGAGTATATTCAATACTCAATACAAACAAGTATTTTACCAACTTTTTATTTCTTTAAACTTTTCCTTATAAATGTCCCATTTCCTTTAAAATACACACAACATCTCTTTCCACTTAAACTGTTCACCTTGATGTCTTTTTTTCAGAGTTTTCAGTCTTTTTTTATTTGGGTTTCTTTTTTATAGAATTAGCCATATTTTTTAATGTTCAGGGGGGAGGGAGACATGACCAAGCAAATTCCAAAGAAAGAAACACTTCATTGACAAAGAATCCAAAAGACCCTCACAGCTTTGAATGAGCACAGCTTTTTTTATAGTTAATATTCCATCCATTTAATACCTGTAATTATTTTCCCTCTGCAGCTTTGATGGGTAGTTATAGCCTGGAATAAAAACACTGTGGTAAGGACAACTGCACAGCAAGGTTAAGTGCGTTATTTTCTTCAGTCCCAATAATTACCTTTAAAAAAAAAAAAAAAAAAAAAAAAAAAAAAAGCTGTTTTCAGGTTTGACAGTTAATTTACTAATGAGTATGTGGACCCAATTTATAATAAAGTAATATTGACCAGAAAGAATCCTGCATTGGTACTCATCTGAATTATTTTATTGTTCAAGTCTCCTATTAAATAAATTGGAAAGGATTAATTTTGCAAGATGGATTGTCAGAGGCTGCTGCATAAACTAGATGCATGTCAGCACTAAATTTAATTATTGATCACAATACAATAGTGCTGAGTATTCCAATCCCCAAACAGCTTCCAGTAACCATCAGCAGATTCCAAATATAGAAACTAAGAAAAAAAGTTTGATTGCAGATGACTACATTTTAAAATAAATAAATAATTTATTAGCACCCAATAAAAATTTAATTTTGAAGTACAATTCAGATCACTCACTAGAACGTATAACAAGTAATCAGAAAATGAAAGTGCCTCCTTTCAAGTGACGAGCTCTAATGAAGTAGTATAAAGTTCTTTTTATTGGGGGATTCCTATGATTCCCAGTTTTAGAAGTGAAATTATATTTGGAAATGGAGGTTGGGTGGAGCTGAGTCCCTCAGTACAACCCTTCTTGTGCCAAAACAAATGCAAATATTGCAGAACGTACAGTAGGACACTGTACTTACAGAAAAGTATCACAGGAAAGAAGAGATGAGGGTGCATCTTTGGAAAGAAACCCATTTTCCAGCTCTAAGAATGTTCTCTAACTGAAGAAAGCAGTCTAACAGGACAATCACAGTGATTTCTAGAAGCAGTCAGTAGTGGATAGTTTTTCTTTTCATTTTAGAAAATTCAGAAGATGCACATGAGAAATGTCGTGCTGTTTGAGGTTTTGCATCTAGTCCTTAAAATCTCTCAGCACAAAGAAAGAGGTGTGGCCTAATGAAATACTGTTGAGCTACTTTGTGAAGGGTTCTAATTCCAGAGTAATAAGCAATGATCAGAGCTACCTTAGATATAGGAATAAAGAGGTCTAGTAGCAGGAAAGAAGGCAACAATATACAATTAACATGCTTTTTTAAAACACAAGGTCAGAGAGTAATCTAACGTTGGTATGGTCATTGAAAAACAATTTTACCAGTTTTATTCTATAGAGTTACTGTTTAAATTCATAGACTTCATTAATTTTCATATAAATAATATTAATGAAACCAGCATTTTTCTAGTGAATTTTTAACGTGCATCTTGATAATATTTCAACTTCTTCTGACCTTTTAAACAATTCTTTTATAATATATCTCTGCTTACTTTACGGCAAAATCAGTTTTCCAAGTCAGCATCAAATATCACGTTGTAGAGTCTGAGGCCACTTTAACATTGTCATCATAAACATAATAGAAACAACTCCAAGCTAATTTGAAGATTATTCCAAAAATAAACAAGCCCTTCCAAGATTTTATTTTTTTTTTTAAAGCAGCTACAAAGTTTTAACTTTTACTCACTGAAACACAGATCAATGTTAACTCATAAATCTGGGCTTCATCCAACACCTATTGAAGTCAATAAAACTGCCCCCTTGACTTGACCATGTGCTGGATCACGTCCTTTGTGACAGTTATAACGCACTTGCCAAATGTTACATCCCCAGACCAAGAGTGGTTTAAATTGAGCATTAAAAGTTTTTATTAAACTTTTGCTATAATCCAAAAGCCCAAACACAGCTTGCCACTAAGCCCTGCTGCTGGAGAGTCTCCCAGGAGCACTAAACTCTTCTGATGAGTCTAAAAGATCGCTTGGCACGCGCACTGGTTTTAGCAAGGTCTGTGACTGCCTTTGGCAGCCATTGAGCATCTTTCAGCATAACCTGCTCTAACACAGCCATGATAGTTTAGGAGTATTTCACTAACTCAAATTAATTCCTTTAAAAAAAAAATCTCAAGTTATTACAAACTTCTTTAATATATGCCCCAAAGCCAATCTGGAGCTTAAGAGCAACATTGTATGGGCCTTTAAACGCACAGCCACTTAAATCTGAGTAAAGCCATGGCTTCGTAGCCATTCCTCATGATACTGAAGCCTGGATACAAGATAGATATAAGCCTTCCAATTCTGGGGTACTAATAACAGAAAAGACTCCAATCCATTCAATTCCCTTCTCCAGCTTCAGCAAATTATGGACATGCTAGCATTTAAACCATAGTCAGTATTAAAAAAAAAAAAAAAAAAACCCAAAAAAAAAAAAAAACCAAAAAAAAAAAGAGAGAGAAGAAGAAAAAAAACCCCAAAACCACACAACAAAAAAACACCTCAAAACTGCATTACAGAGGATAAAGGCTAGGGAGTTAAGAGAATCTTTTATGCATATCTAAGCACTTAGGCAAAATATTTTGAGTTATAAATGAAATTCTTTTTAAATACAGAAGGTATTTTTTAAATTGTCTTCTCCAGAAAGCATGATTTCTCACATGGTTAGGTGGACAGTTGAAATAGATTAAAGCATCCATCCTGTCATCTCACCTCTACCATTTTCATAAAAACTTAAACACACACTTAATTTTAAGCATATATGCAGTCCAATGGGGAAAAAAAGGACTATCACTTGCTTAGAGAAACTGTAAGAATCTTTGCTATATTAAAAATAAAGTCCTTTGAAGTCTCAGTAGCATTTTCCAAACACTGTAAAACGACTTTAAGAGAGGCAGTTTTCACCTCAACTCAGTTCACTTAGCGCACATGCAAAGGAAATTTGTTTATGTCCCAAGAGATTCACAACACACAAAATAATTATTCACTGACAAGACTGTAATTTAAACCTCATAGATGAGGGGGGGGAACCAAAGGCAGATGTTTTCAGCAGGAATTATATGAAAAAAAACAGTCCACAATCAATATTATTCTTTCATATTACTATTTCAATAATGCCTAGAGGCTGACAAATGTAAGGGAATTACCACGACAGATCTGTGTTTATAATTCCCTGAGTCCGCCCTGTGATACTCTGACCTGGAAAATCTCCACAGCAGTTGTTGCACCCAGCTCCTTACTCCTCTGCCTGTCATCTTCTGATTGAACGGATGCCTTTAATACAGTAAAAATCTTTGTGGCTTTCCTCCACGGTAGTCCCATCATGGGTGAAAACCATCTTTTTATTTTATTTTGTCCCAGTAGCTCCTGTGAGATTTGAGCCAGCAGATGAAGGAGCTTCCCCCCGTGACACTTGCTGCCTGCTCGTTGGGCTACAGCATCAGGCAGGGTGTTGAACTTCTGCCAATTCGGCAAATATTTCTGTTGCTATAGGTAAAAACTGAATGACTACCAGTGCCATCCACAAGCCTGGTTGCCAAGTCTAGGAAGCAATGGTGCCATGAACTGAAGAGTTAATAGTGATACCTTTAACTCCCTGCATTAGGGTTGTAGGGAAAAAAATTCTGAATTATAACTCAAGTATTAACTGTTTAGCAATTATTGGACAATAACCTGCTAATTAAGATTTGCCATATCTCCAGAAAGGGGATTTTAACATTTGCTGAGGTTCTGAGCCTAGTCACTGGCTCAGAGTCATATGGAAAGGACTGCACCACTAAACACCAAAGCAGCCAGGGTGTAAACCAGAGAAGAGGGAGCCCTGCAGCCAGGACCACAGCATATGACGGAGTCCCCACCCTGCATCAGACAGTACCGGTGAGAAAGGCATATCACTGCCCATCATGAATTGCTAACATGGAAGGTTGTCAACTCTTTCTTCCCTCAATAATCGAAGATTTGAATCCACAACTAATACGTATCATAAATCAGGCAATACAAGCAGTTTCATTAAGGTTGTTCAACAACTTGAAGCAGAATACAGTTACTTCTGATTTAAAAAAAAATAAAACACAACCAAAACAAAGTACATATATGAGAAGTTTCTTTTTACAAATGTCAGAATAATGGGAGATAATATTTATAATGCTTTAATTTGTAAATGCCAAACCTAAATTTGCACATGTGTTAATTTATAAAAACTGTAACATAGCAGCAGTTGTATAGATCAGACAAAAAAAGACATTTAATGTAATAAAATATGGTTTGAAATCTGTTTCACACTATGAGAATTTACCTTTACCTTAGATTCAAGTCTTATAATCAACTTGGAAACAGTCAGATTTAAACTGTTTTTCCCTACAAGCCACCCAAGAAATGCATACTATTAATGTGTTTGAAAAAATAATAGTCATTGCTTGTAAATATCTTGTAAACATTTTAGTCTGCCCAACCATGAAAAGCAAGAACTTCAAATATTTTCGCATGAAATTAAATGGTCAAAATTTCAACCCATACAGCTCAAATCTAAAAGCGAGTGTTGACTTTTATCATTGCTCTCACTCAAAACAAAGCACCTTTAAGGAAAAAAAGAATGAAAGTGGTAACTTTCACCTTTACCATAATCAAGGGCGGCAAATGAATGGCTTTGCAGGGGCTCCAAGACTGGTAAAATTGGCCTTACCAAGTTTTTTATTCTCTATACCTCTTTATTTTTCTCTTCAAATATGAACAAACTAAAAAATCCTACATGGAGGAAAATGATGAAATCCACCCAGAGAGAGTCATGGAGAGCAGCTTAGAGTTAAATAATGGAACAGCTTTGTGGTTACCATTCACACAGCTCTCGGAGTCGGGGCTATCAGGCAATGAAGTAGAATAATGAAGCTACTCCTTCAGATAAGAGATCGGCTTTATAAATATGATCTTTTGTACAGTAGCTGTAGGAGAACTGTACACTTGAAAATAAGCTTGTCATGTCTGACAGTAGGTGAAGTGGTTCGGGTTTGTGTATGCTTATGAGTTTCTGAGAACTTTAGTAATTTTAGAGAAATAAAAACAGAACAAAGACATTCTTTAGGAGAAAAAGCTTTCCAGTGCATATAAGCTGGTGGCTGAATACACGCATATGTGGTCACTAGCTACTTATATGCATGTGACTTGGAGAACAGGGCTCTCAACCTTCATTTCCAAAAGCACAGGGAATCTTTTTGCTTACATGGAAGAAACACTCCTTCTGTAACAACAGCAAAGGGGTATATCCTCTTTCCGAGCTAGCACTAGGCTAACAGGGCAATACCTAATGAAATAACATAAATAGATCAGACAACCTGTCCACAAGGGACCACTGGGCAGTAGCAAACACACAAAATATCACATTATGTGCTCAAACACTTTTTGTATATGCAGCATGCAGACATTTGCCAAGTGGTAATACTAGAATTATATTTGCACGCATACTGAGCAATGTTTTTATTTCCAGTTGTGCCATATAAATAAATTCTAGAGAAATACTGTGAACAGTTTTTTAAATTCTTGATGTGGATTAATATATAACTAAAATCTTATCACACAAAGTTTGCTGCACAACTGTTTATTCCTTTTTTTCAGGGCAGTGAGTATTTGTTTTCTGCTTTGGGTGGCTATTTTTGTGATACTAAAAAAATGACTCTGCATTCTCCCAGTTTCTGATCTATGGGTTTTGCTTTTCTTGTAAGATTATTCCAGTTCTTTTAATGCTATTAAATACACACACACACACACACAAAAAAAAATGGCACAAACTTTTACATTATTAAGATAAATTGTTTCTTTTCTTCTACCGTTTCTATCCACTGCCAGTGGAGTAAGCTCATCACAGTGATTCTCAGTTCACAGATTTAATATTCGATTTTAGAATAAGAAGGTTTTGCTGCTTCTGCCACAACTCTGAAATCAATGTTGTTGCTGCAGGTGGCAGAAGCCACGTGAACAGCAAAGCCACAAGCAGTATCTACACATAAAGTGGCAGGGAGGCTAGGAGCATCAGCAGAAGCATGTGATGTGGGTAGGGGGCTCTAAAAAAAGCTTTAAGAAACTAGGAATAGAATAACCAATTTTGCAGACACAAAGAGGAGAATGTTATGGATCAAGTGTAAAAATAATGAGGCTTCAGAGATGGGAAGACAACTGGCAGTTGGAAAAACACACTAAGTTACTGCATGGGAAGAATAGATGTGGTCCAGGGGCTGGACTTTAGACAGATTTAAGGAGACACAGATCATGTGCCTTTTCCTCTACCATTGACTTGCTGACTGATTTTAGAAAAAACCAGTCCATTCTTACGTGCGCTCATTTTCTTGTCTTGTTCACCTCACCTATTTGGATAATAAATTCTCCGTGACAAAGATTGCCTTCTCTTGAGTATTTGTGCAGAACCTAGTGCAGTGAGATTTCAGTGTGTTCACAGAGACTGAAGTAGAACTATAATATAAATAATACAAAATAATAACGTGAACTACGCAAAAAAGTTACATTTCCTATTATCTTTTTTATTATTTCCCAAGAGCCTTGAAATGTTTTGTGACTGAGTAAATTTTAGATCTTAATATGGTAAGAGCTACTCCACTGCATAAATAAATTTTAATTTCTATCACAAAACACAGTATGTTTTATACATTTAAGGAACCATTTCAAAGGCTCCCTTTGACTTTCAGTGGAAGACTAGTGTGCATCTCTTGTGCCTCTACAACTGTTCTGTATCTAGTTTTGAAGAAAGAGACAGAGGAAACCATGGCTGAAGAAAAAAAAACTGTAAAAACACCTCTGCAACACTGCTGCCTTTTCTGTTATTTCAGTGCTTTACCACACTCTCCAATATTTTCATCATGTATTTCATAATATTTTAAATAAATTGATACAAAGCAACAAAACCTCAGAAGTAACTACAGTCACTGAATAATTACGAGATCAATGCATCATTCAGCAATTCTGAGAACACAGTCAAATGACCTTGCAGAACAGATCTCCTCTAGCACAGAGCAAGTGCAGTGCCAGGGAAAAGAAGAAAAATAAATAAATGAATAAGGGGAAAAAAAAAAAGCATGCCAAATCTGAGTGAATCACCTGCAGATGTTTCCTCCCCCTTGCTCTGGGCTAGTGCTAACCAGGGGAAGCAGAAGAAACTACATAATTTTGTAAGAGGTTCTACAGCCCCTATATTTTCTACCTTACTTTCTACTGGAAGGTTTCATCCAGACTGCCACCCTTTTCCTTTTCTCTCCTCATCACCACCTCTTTCTCTATAGTCATTCTGGATTTCTTCTCTTCTCCTCCCAAATAGTCTCTTTTTCTTCATTCTCCTTGCCTTGATTAGCCATCCCTTTTTTCCTCTCCCAGTCCTTGTAGGACACTTAACTCACAACATTTTTTTTCTTGCTCTGCTCTTTCATGGTGCCTTTCAAAGTGAGCTGAAGCTGCTGCGTCGCTGATGAACAGTTGTTTACTGAGTCTGCCTCTTTCCTATGCAAAGTAGCACTCACAACAAGGGGGAAGGAGACAAGGGGGGAAAAAAACCTGCAAACACAAGGACAGCTGTGAGGAGTGAAGCTGGTATGTGGAGGCCAGAGAGAAACAAGAGAAGGTAGAGCTGGCAAGTGAAGGAATTTATGCCAAGCCAAAGGGATTTAGAGAAAAGATCAAGAAAAGAGAACTACAAACAAAGGGTGTAGTAGTTCACAAGCATCCCCTTGCTCACATTCATGTCAGAAGAAAATGTATAGAAATTGAAAGAAAAGGAGACCAAATAAGAAAAAAACTCGTTCTAGGCAAAAAAAACCCTAATAAATAAATTAAAACACAAAGGAAAACTAGTTCAATGGCCAGAAATAGAATAGAAAGAACAGTAACAAAAAATGGGATTATGCAAAATACTGGGAGTGAAAAAAAGGCCTTATTAAACAACTGAGTGAAAGTAAATAAAGCAAAAAAAAAAAAAATAAAAAAAAAAACTATTTAGAGATGTAAATACTATTTTCCCACCTTTAACTCCCTGTTATTTTTTCCATCTCAAAAGCCAAAGAAAGAGGAAGGAACAAGTGCAACAAGGAACCTGGAAAGAGATGTGGGTGCAGTCTTTCATGCCTGTGACCACCACCCTGACTTGTAAGTGACTTTTTCCCTCTTAATGACCCATATGGTCACTATATGGGTTAGGGTTGAAGAGCACAGATGGATTGATTGGAAAGACAAGACAGAATGTGGTAAAAAGGACTTTTTTTCTTCAGAATTATGAAAAATAGCTGCCATTCTTCATGTTTGTAGTTTAGCAGTTCCTTAGGTATCACAGCTGCATGCATCAAATTATAAAATCATAGAATCATTTAGGTTGGAAAAGACCTTTGAGCTCATCAAGTCCAACAGTTAACCCAGGACTGCCATCCCCACCACTAAACCATATTCCTAAGCACTGCATCTATGCATATTTTAAACACCTCCAGGGATGGTCATTCCACTACCTTCCTGGGCAGCCTGTTCCAGTGTTTGACCGCCCTTTCAGCAAAGAAATGTTTCCTTATATTCAATCTAAACCTCCCCTGGTGCAACTTGAGGCTGTTTCATCTTGTCCTGTTGCTTGTTACCTGGGAGAAGTGTCCTTTCCCCACCTGCCTACAACCTCCTTTCAGGCAGTTGTAGAGAGTGATAAGGTCCCCCCTGAGCCTCCTTCTCTCCAAGCTAAACAACATGAGTTCCCTCAGCCACTCCTCATAGGACTTGTCTTCCAGACCCTTCACCAGCTTCATGGCCCTTCTCTGGACACGCTCCAGCACCTCTATGTCCCTCTTGAAGTGAGGGGAACATATCTTTTGTTGACAGAAATACTTCTCAGAAACAACTGGAAAACAGAATTTGGTTTTGCATTAAGCAGATTTTTTTAGCTCTGAAACTTGACACATGAGTTTGTTTTAAAGGTTAACCATATTTTAATTAATACTTGGTATTAAACCCGAAAGGAAAGGGGAAGCAACAGTCTGTCTCTCCACTTACTAGTGAAAATGGTGACATAAAACTAGAAAGCAACCCACCCCCAAAATAGAACATACTATAACAGGAAGAAGTTGGTAAAAAGCTATTTTCTTACCCTGACAGAACTTTCAAGACTTCTTTTTCATATCAGACTGTTTCTGATTCTCAAATCAGAAATACAAAAACCATGTTTTTCATAAAAAGCAACAAAACAGATCAGACTTATTTGAAACATTCCTTGTTTTAACAATCTGAAATATCTGGCTTGGTTTTGCTTTTTTGCTATAACTAGTTTGCATTTTTAAAGATATAATTTTTAACTCAAACTGAAATTTTTCTTGATAAAGACAGACATTTTCTCCCCACAAAAATGAGAATGAGAAATTTAAACTGATCCTTTGTCATGAATCTGTTTGAGTTCAGCAAAATGCCATTTCCCAACAAGTTTTAAACACAATTTTTGACCGAGAACACTCTTTCTTGATTGCCACTTCATCTCATGTGAAAATGTCCAACAGTTATTTACTAGAGAGTAGATGAAGGTGTCTCAGAAGGAGTGCCACACTCTTCAGCACACAAGAGCTCATCCTGCTAACAAGTCAGTTTCCCTGTCTGCTAAGGAAGAGTGCTTGCAGATTATCTGCACTTAGGTGCCTGCAAAACACCCACATTCCTTACATACCACAAAAATATGCTTCTCTTCCCAAAGGCTGCAGTGATGCAATCCTGACATTAACTTAAAACTATGCCTACCTTACACACAGAAGCGGTTCAGTATATTTCATTCTACAAAACAGTTTTAACAAGTTTGTAATCCATCATTGATTTTCTGCTGTGGAGACTCCGTATTCTCTAGCCTGTCTCTTAGATTCTGTTCCCCCATCCTTACTGCATTCCATTTCATTCAGTTTATCTTTTAATATTTACTATATATGAGAAATATTCAAACAAGGGACAAATAAAAACACTTTTAGCAATGATTTCTATTTTTCACATGATGTTCTGAAAAGTTCCACATGACAGTGCTGGCAGATGCTGATGCATGCAACATTTTAGCTAAGCCAATGATTGACATGTACACCATTATTTCTGCAATCTGGGCTGACTGTTACACAGAGTAAATGTTAATCTTTATCTATTCAGTTGTTTCTTGACATTATTCATTTTTTTCCCTCCAGTGTAGGAATGACTTGTTTGTTGCACTCCTAATCCTGTGCCTTTGTGCCAATGGACACCAGACTGCAACGAACACACCTGGACAACTATTCTCTGATGAAGACTATGGAAATGATAGCCATTGTAGCAAATGCCTGCTAGCAAAAGCTGTGGTATGTGACTCATGGGGAGTCAAAGAACAATTCTCCTCGCTTCAATTAATAGAGCTATACCTAGAGATTTTGTGTGCTTCTGTAGGTATCGTTTTATCAAGACTGCTATGCATGCAGAGAAGATGCCTTATGATACAAACCTATACTCCAGCCTGTTTTAAATGAGGTCCTCTATGATATGCATGCTCAGGAGATGGAAGACTTTTTCTGGGTTTAATTGGATGTTAGCTTGTGAGTGTTTCAAGGAGTGAATTGGGAGGGGCTTTGATGCCATGGCACGTAGAGTTGGCTTAGCAATAAGAAGAGAGCATATTTTGAGTAAGCTACCCAAGAAAAGCATTAGCAGCAGGAAAATTACCTTGGGACAACCAAAAGCAGATCTGGAAAGGGTTTTGATTTGAGAATATTTTTCATCTTAAGTTCTGCCCTGAACAAGTCAGTTTCGTGTAGCACAACAGAGGAAGCTAGGTTTAACAAGTTGTATAAGACTAACCAATTTGCAGAAGGTAAAAGCTGTCACAAGAAATTCTTGCACTAAGTGTTGTCAGGACCTTTATGCAGAAGTCAGAGACGTGCATTATAACCATTGTCAAACAAACAGGCAAAAAAGTGGTGAGTAGATGATGATCCCATTCCATTCTTTGTTTCTAAATTTTGGTACTCCTCTGAAAAGGGTGAGCTGGACTGACAGCAGGTCACGGACCTGGGCAGTTTGCACCTCCCACCGTTACTCTTTGGAGCTTGGGTTTCTTGTGCTTTGTTTTACAGGTAAGAAAGAAAGTAACAAATTCAACAGGTTGGAAACAAAGCTATGAAGACAACATTTCTTGCGGTATTCTGGTCCAATCGTTGTAACTGCAGCTCTAAGGAAAATCTATCCTTTTTATCTACCCTGTAGAGAGCCCAAATTTTGAATTATTTTAATGAAGCAAATATTTTATGTTTTCACTATACTTTATGACAATTATCTATTGTACAGAACATTATAAAATAATGGCCAAAAGACATACACTTTGCACCTTGGTGGGTCCTCATCTGCTCAAAAGAAAATGGAGACTATTCCAATTTTTGTCAGACTTGTTTTGAATGTACGATGTCTATAAGGTTAAGAGATATTGCAAAAGGAAATCAATGGCAGATTGCCAAATAGTATTTGCAGTATTAAGACATGCATCCATGCACTGGTAATCTAAACATTACAATCTTAAAGATAAAATGCATTTGCTCACTAAACCATATGAAAAATATCTGTATATATTTCTGAATGAAAATATTTCTAGTAGAAACGTTGGTAAGTTATTCTGTGACACTCTTTTACAGATTTTGATTTTGCTTCTTGGTCCAAGAACACGCTACTTGCACACAAATAAAATAAGGTTTGATGTTTAGGGTAGTATACCAGTTCGCAGGTTGCAAAATGAGGAAAAACTCTTTTGATATGTTTTGAAGGGTCTCTTCAAAACAGAATATTTGACAGTGTCTAGAAATAGTTAATACAACAAGCTGGACAGTTTGCAGGGGGTATATGTGTGATTATATTTTCTCCCAAAGCACGGATCTGGTAAGTTGTAGATTCAGCATGCAGATAAAATTTTAAGACTAATTCAGCAAAAAAGTTCCCGGTATAGTCTGTACAAAAATCATGTAAACCTCAGATAAACAGATTGCCTTCAAAATGAGATGATCCAGGCAGCATTCCAGAACATAATTGTAGTGCCATGAACCTGGAGTGGCCCTGAAGAGAGAGATTCTTTGACCAGCAGTTAAATCTGTAACAATCCTTTGAGAAACTGATGCAGCAGGGTAAGAAAAGAGAGCAGCCACCTGGCAGATGGCAAGTTGAGATGCAAAGCAAATTTCTACTAATGCTGAATGACAGCATACTTTAAGATTTAAAAGATAAAGGATCTTTATAATCAAAACCTGCATTCTACATCTCTGCCAGGTGTCACAGGGTTTGATTGTTGTCATTATTAGAGTAGGTATCATCAATCCAGCATCTGGATTAGAAGCTGAGACCAACATTCACAGCAGCCCAAACCGTGATGTTGGCTTGCCCTGGAAACCCATGCAATTGTTAGAGTTTTTGTTTCTCCTGCCTTTAAAAGTAATCCTGACAGTAAGCAAACTGGTGCTTAAAATATTCCCTGCCCCGCCCCCAAAAAAGCACTGAAATGATTGCCTAAGCATGGGTGTCCTTCAATAGATAAGTCTTCTAGAACAAATTTTCTAGCAAAGTTCTCTGAAATAGAAATAAAATCAACTCCGTATGATCAGTGACCATCTGGAGTTGCCATGGAATGAAGCAATCCATGACTGTTATGAAAAGCCATCACAGTTACGCTCATCTTGGTAAAACTGTGCCCCAGGCAAAATGATGGCTATATATTTGCAGAATATATTGCTGATATCTAAGCCATCAATATTTCTATAGTTTTGAAATAAATGAAGGTTAGTTTGAAAGCTTTCAGACATTCTTAATAGGGAGGCTCATCTGCTCTGGAACGATGTCTCCCGGGCTTTTAAGTGAGCCAATACCTGCTAAATATTTCATAGTCCAAATCTCTGTTAAAGGAGAAACAGAGCCAAGTACCTCTTTACAGTGTTTCTGAATTTCTCAGGTGTTGGTTCAAGGCTGTGAAATGGACTCACCTAGAAACCACAAACTATTAACAAACCACATCATCCTCTTTCCCAAGGGAAAGCCCTGTTTCTTCACCTTTGTGTTTTTAATATAGAAGCATAGCAATGTGTACAGCTGGTGACAAGTTATATTTGATACTATTGTTCTTAGTAGTTTCCTAACTACTAGCTGTGATTTAGCTAACTAAAAAGCTGCAGGAGGGGTGTGTCTCAATTCTTGCAATCCACCATCTTTATTGGACAGAGGTCTGTATTTTATTTTTTGCATTGCCAGTAGAACAAGGAACCACAGGTAACACATTTAAACCTTTTCATCAACATCAAATACACTATCCAATTGTCAGGCAAGTGAGAGAGAGCGGCCAAGGTCTGCCATAGGACTTGACCATAAAAAAGCGATATTTGCCAGTTTTTTTGCAGAATATGCAAAGCTGGAGAGCTTCCCTTCTATAGGGAACGTTATGTTAAAGCCCAGAGCACCCGCAGAGAGAGAAAGAGGAAATTTCCTGATGAAGACGGTGATGGAGTCACCTGTGCTACTTTATGTGATGCCAGTTAAATACTTCTGCCTCTCAGTGCTTCTGCTTGACTGTCAACCGGTCACTAACATAACCTCACTGCACATTCTGCATTACTCGTCCCTGGATTTTGAGTCTGGGGAAAGAAATCGGATTTCAAATGAAGTTTAAAGTATGATGTGGAAAAAATAGAGTCCCCAGCATAAGCCTTATGGTGCATACCCACAGACCCCTTAATTCCTCACAGCTCTTAGCCTTTTGGTACCCTGCTTTGAACTTCTGTAAAACTAGGATGCTGACCTGCTTCGTGGGTGGGTGATTATAACACCGAATTAATATTTGTAAATTACTGTGATACATTTGAATGAAAAATGTAGAACTGTAAAGAATGATGATTATGATGAACCTCCAATTCTTTTTTAAGTTGGTCCATCTGTCATTATAAACTATCTTGAAGTAGGCTATTATTCAAAAAACTTAAAATTTGTTGTGCAATACTACTTATCAAGACGGTCCACTGTTTTAACTTAGTAAGTAACAAAAGGAAAAAAAATCTTCACTTATACTTTATAGTCCTTTTCTATTTATATGGCTTTTATACCATAGTAAATGGTATAGCTGTTCTGTAAGATACCTCTGTATTGTTGTATAGAAGAACTTCAGATTTAACCTGACCTACTCAGAATGGATATCTACACTACAGTATGTTATGAGACCTTTGTGATACTACTTTGATAATTTTTTGCAGACCTCCATTAGAAACATGGAAAAGCTACTTCAAGAGTGCACACTTACAGCTTACTGTTTACCTATACACTCATAAGATCAAAACCCCTGGTCTTACTGTTTTTGTTAACAAGGAGCACTAAAAGTCTTCCCACATACTGAGTTTTGGTTTCCATTTTACAATCTGAGATGACAGACGGCACAAAAATGATGAGAAAACTGTGGGGAGGCTTCCAGAAGATTGATTCTCTCATCAGCTGATTCTTTTCTAGTTAGTCTTTTATTGACTACAAAGGTATAGCCAATGCAGAAAAGGAAAACCGGACTGCCCTGTTTAATCCTGAGGGCATTGGCAAAAGGTGATCACTTTCTGAGAAAACAGAGGCCTACAAGGAAATCAGCACACTGTATGAGCCGTTAAGCTGATTTAAACACACAGGGGATGCCTGGGGTTGAGCTCAAGATCTCTGAGGTGTGAGATGAGAATGAAACCATTGCACAGACTAATATTACTGAGCTTTAGTAGCAGGTGGTATAGTTGATCAGTCAGGAACTTGTCATTTGGAGAATAGTCCAATAGATCTGAGAGACATGAAAAATCCTTCGTTTTTCCCCTCCTCTTCCTCACCAAGAATAAAAATATTGCGATTGTGAACTTTAGCAATTACCAGCTTAAAACTTTTTACAGTTTATGCAATTATAAGTAGTACGGCAGAACCAAAATACAGTTACAGAGCACACACTGGTAGATTGTACCAAAAAAAAAAATCAAAATGACATTATCAGCATTGGGATCCATGATTGCAGTAACACTGTCTGCAGTTCTGACACATCAGATTCCAACAGAAACCATGATCAGATGACAGAAAAAGATATTCACATAGGAATATATGATACCTCAAGCACAGTGATATTTACTTTGTATTAAAATGTCTGGAACACATGCCGCAGCACGTATATTATGTGCATGCTTGGAGGCTGTTCATAGCAACTTTAGGGAAACTGTAGTGGTTCCTGGTATGTGCTTCTCCAGCAAACAAGAGCCACCATTGAAGGGATGAAAGTTAACGCCTGCATGTTTCTGGGATTAACAGATTTTGCCTGTAATGCAAAATTTTCACCGTGTTTTCCACATATATTTCATTATTCAGAACTCAAATTTCTTGCCCCTTTTCCCATTTTATCTTAACTCTCCAAATTCTCAGATAAAAACCTATTACTACCAACTGGTAAGCACATAAAAGTGTCAAATCTAAGCAAGGCAGACAAAAAAGATTTCACATTCCATAGGCCCAAATTTCAGGTGTTGTCTTGCACAAACACATCTGTAGATGCTCTTCTGATAAACAAACAATTTGTTCATGGTTTAGTCGGTTTTGAAATTTCAGCATACAAGGGTGCATCACTGGTTTATCTTAACAACAACTGGTTGATCTTAATAACCAAAATAATTGCAAGTTCTTTGAAGCTCATATTTCAAAATCCAGCATCTATAAGTATTAGGAGAACTTGTATAATTTGTGACTAATTAATCTTGGCATTCAGAAGTACAACCACAAATCAAATGGGCAATAAGTGCATAAAATCCAAGGTTAAAAATTTCAAATACATATTTATAATTTATATCTATTACATATTTTAATAAACCAAATGTGGACACTATACAGACATCTGGTACACCAGCTACAAATGCACGGTAATTTCAGATTCATTTTTAACTAGTGAGTTAGTGTGGTTGAGATAAATTGCATGCAAGGCAAATTATCCTGTGAGAAAAATCTGCCCTCTAGATGGCATTTAACAGAGTACATCAATGACTATCTTCCAAAACTGTCAAAAATTTTGATGAACATGGCACAGCTTTCCTGGATGATATTGTGGAATATTGTAATTCTCCGTGATAGAGGTCACCATACAGCAGCTACCACAAACCAACTGAAATGGCGGCATGACAGAACTTTTCAGAAAAGTTTCTTCACCAGAAAATGTTGTATATAGTCAGATTTCTGTCACTACTCTTGAATGTTATGTTGCTGAATTTCACAATCAAACTTGAAAGTACAGTCACTTACCAGAATTTTAGTTAGCTTATTAAATTTGCTACTTCTTTTTCAACTAAAAATACACAGCTTTTATTCTGGACTGAATTTAGACTGCATGCATAATGGGTATTAGCTTAAGGTCTTCATATAGAGAACTGTGTCTTCAGTCTTTCTTGTAAGTAAAGTGTCAAGCACACTGCTGGTCCAAGAAAAATGCATTTATTTTAAATTACTATTAGCATAAAAATAAACAGCATTAACCATAATTTTATAACACCTTTGACTTGACAGAAAATACTTTAATTCCTATGAAAATAGAATAAAACTCACAGAGTGAGATAGAACTACCCGAGAGAACACTCATGCTCAGTCTATCTTCAAAACTGCTGGGGCTTGGGGTCTTAGAGTCAGCAGTAAAACACTTTTTACGCAATGCTTATGGAATCACTGGTTTCTGGGAGGATTTTAAGATTGAGTGCCAACTAGATAAAATTTTGCATGTATTATATCAGTGCATCATACTATTAAGTGCTTCAAATAAACTGAAAAACATAACACGTGTCATATGTCATTACCAACTTGCTATAAGAAGGGTTCATATGAAACTACATGTCATCAATATGCTGTTTTCCAAAACCAATACTTTGTGAGTCTGTTTTTCAGAGAATGACTGAAGATTTCTCTTTTTAACATTTAAATCTGAATCAAGCAAACTGCAGAAATTTACTCTGCCAAAGGGATGGGATTAGCTGACTCTTGTAATTTTTTCACCTCATTGCTTCAAAATTAGCTCACATGCCCATAATATTTGTGCTCTGTATATGATGCAATAATTAGCTTGGTGCCAATATAACTTTTTAGACACAGACAGGGAACATTTTCTAAGAACAATACTAGAAACACAGACTCTTCAAAAGATAAAGCATATAAAACTTAATTGCTTTCTAGCTGTTATCTTCCTTAGGAGATTCAGTCCTTTCTTACACCATCCAGGCAAAACCATACCTGAAACCTTCCAAGAGAACAAAGGTCTTACAAAATCCACAAAGATGCTAGATAAACTGCAGAAGTGTATCAGACAGGTATAACCAAGTGCATGTGCCCAAAATACATTGGTAAATCCCTGTGATATCCTCATACTGACACAAAATAGTCTGGTTTTGAGAGTGGAAAACTATGACAAGACAACCAATGCAACCTGTATTGCTGCTCTCCTTAACTTTGCCCCAGCTGAAAGTTGTCTTCCAAGTGTTTATTTTTTTTCCCCCCTATAGTTGATACTATGCTAGTGTGTTTACAATAATATTATTGTGATCGACCACTGAAGTAAACTTTGTAAAGGAAAAGGACGTTATTATTTCTAAGGCTGTAGCATGCAAGTGTTACTTCACTGAAGAACAGCTTACTGATCCACTCTGGTACACTAGATGCTATGCCACCTTCGTTGTGGTGCATGTCGTTTGCATTTGTTACAGCCAGTAACTGCAGAACTTTTATCTCATACCTTCACTACTAGAGATTCCTGTTCAGTCACTGATGTGCAGCTCAGGATAACATCCTTTTAAGTGCCAATTTGGAATAAACTGTACATAAAGCAGGTAGATGACTCTAAACTCACATTTCAGAAGCAGAAAGTAGTTCTCCATATCAGACCCGGGGAAACTATCCTCTTTATTTAAGGTTTTCCTTAACCACCAACCATTTTCTTCTAACTCCCTCCCCACAAAGATTATTTTACAGCAATTCTGTGTTTGCAGATTTTGCCTTTAGAGATAATGCATAATTTGTGCATATATATCTGTTGGCAAACCTATATCTGCACAAACTCAGGTTATTCAAGTGAAGTTGCAAGGCTGCTTCCATTTCCACTGCTGCATTTTGGGCTTTGCACTCACCCATCCCCTGGCTCATGATACCCTTTTTTAAAAGATTAAGAAAAACCCTTCCTGATCATTGCTCACTCCTCAGAACTGAGGTGTCAGAACAAAATTCTCCACCCCCTAACCTTGATCTTAGCGTGTTTTATCCTACCCCTTCATGACAATGACACCAACATTAAAAGAGAACAAAAAAGGAGCACTAGCAGCAAGAATGTTGAAGAACTTAATGATATAAAGATTGTTAAGAGACACAAAACAGAGCACTTCCCTCCCCACCCCCCAGAAATATAACAATTATTTCAGTAGGCTCAAGATGTCAACTTCATTTTATCACATTAAAGGTGATGACAAAATACACACCTTCTAACAATGATAATACACACACACACACGTATATACACAGTGCTTATATTTTTGTAAAACAAGATTTACTCCCCAAACAGTAAACTCTGTTAATTTGCTCCTCCTCCCAACACAAACTCATGAAAACAGGTGAATGCCACATCCTTTTCTTGTCTATGGGTAAGAATAACATGTCAGCTTTGAGGCCTAGAATAACCCGTAATTTTTTTATATTTTTTTTATTATTTCATGTTTTGGCTGGTCACTGATGACCCCTCCTTGCCACAGCACAAGTTGCTGAGGCTGTGAAAGAGCGCAGGAGTTACAACCAACAACATTATAGAACAATAAGGTCAAAGTTGCATTGCATATTGCTGTCCTTACTCAAGCACTGCACACAGCATCCAAAGGGGAAAAATTAACCCTTTACTCATGCTCCATAATCTTATTTCTTATTACTCAAGTAAAATAGAGCAGGATGTCCCGCTAAGCTAGAGCAAGCAAAGTAGGATAAAATTCTCAGGGAGAGGAGGTTATAATTAAGGGTATTGCTTGCCTCCTCATTCTGCCTTTTGTGTCAAAAAAAAAAAAAAAAAGTTGCTAGTGAGGAGGACATGGAAGTGTCTTTTGTTATCCAAAGAAACGAACTATAGTTTTCATCCCACTAGGGGTTTCCACAGTAAATGGAGCTTTTCTTTCTTTCAGCTTTATTTTAACAGTTCTCAGACTGACAAGCTGCTATAAGCATCAAGTATCCTCTATTGGAACTGCACCAAGGAAAAAAGTCCTATCTTTATCCCTCAAGACAAAAAGAATTAATTTTAACGTAAAAGCAAATAAAGATGCAAGCAGGGAAAACATCAAATACTGATTTTCAATACAGGCATAGCAAGAGCTTATAAAAATTCAGTGCTTAATAATACATAAATAAATTGTGTATCATATATGCATATGTTTGTGTATATTTCATAGGTTCAAATAAAGTGATTGCTGTGCTTTTCTACTTTAATTCCAGGCATCTGATATTAGTTTCTTAAGTTAATGAGCCTGCACCCTTATCTTACTGCCCATATTGTATATGTTTTTCAAGCTGCCAGCTGTGCATCAGAGCTGCCTCATGATGTTCATGTTTGCTTACAGGCAAAAAAATTGAACAAGTATTTCTTAAGAACCCTGAAATTTACAAAGTAATGACAGAAATGCCCCTTATTTTCTGGTGTCTTTGCTACTTATTCTACTTTCATTTTGGTTTGTTTGTTTTGTTTTGTTGGGTTTTTTTTAATAAAAGAGAAATGTCCAAAGTTTTCTATGCTGTCATTGGAGGGGGAAAAAAAAATTAGATTCAGAGACCTGATGCAAAGATTCCTTCCCCCATGATATAAATGAAACTGACTCAGGCCAGGCAGCTTCTGGCTCATAGGGCACTACAGCCGAGGAAGTAATTGCACCTCAGAGGTCCCCAGCTGAATGGAGAAGCCCACCAAGGACTGTGGGAGCCAGAAAAGGAGGAACGAAGAGACATAAAACACCCCCTTAGAGAAATGTCTTTTGTCAATTCTCCTTAAGCTTAGCTCTTTCATATTTTTCCCCACTGCCAAAATCAGCACAAAATGATTTTATTTTTTTTTTTCAGTTACATCAGTATCAGGAAGAAAGCACAAAAGCAGCTATTTGCATAGCTTTAAAATGACACTGCTCTTGTTACTCTTAACTGGATTTACATATTCAGAGGCTTTCCCACCCAGCTAAATTGAAACTTTGGGTTCATTTCATATTTGAGTCAACCGTAGCTCTCCATTTCCGTCCAGATTTCTATTTGAGAGAAAGAATTCAATAATTACTTCCACTTCTTAAAATTTTACTTGCCTGGAGAGTAATGTATTTCATTTTTGATAGAAAAATAAAATATTGCAAGTGTTCCATTATTATAAATTGTCATGGCACAGGATAAGAAAGTGGGGTTTATGTACAGTCTATACCTTTTAGTAATAGTTTTATATGTGATTTTTTTATTCAAATTTGGATAGTTTAAACAGAATTGAAAGAAATCACCAAGCACTTGTAAAGGATACTAGTAGTATGGTCAAATTCTTTGAAAAAGAAAAATCAATAAATTTGTGAGCCATTCGTCAAAGAAACCGGAGCTAGTTAGTATTTGTAATAAATACATAAAATCACTCCTATATGCCAGTTACTCACCTGCAAGAATGCTGCCACCTCCCCAGCTGCAAAAAAGGCTCTCTGTTAAGTGTTTTGCTTTAGTTATACTGGGGAGGGGGGGAAGATTAATTAGAAATAAAGGCAAGAGGATAATTAGGTAAAGAAAAAATGCACTTGTCCTTTGTGCCCTAACTTTGTTTCCTACTCACATATCCACCATTGATTTCCAGTAAGGAGAAAATAGAGAACTTTGGGGTTTTTTTTGTTTTCATTGGTCTGAACGTACTAACTGAGGATCAGAAGACCCACCACTGACTTTAGGGTTTGGATTAGTCTACAAGCGTAGCATTTAGGTTCTCATAGCGATATGTATAATGAGAAAGAGATAATGGAATACACTTGCTTTGGCATTGTCCCCTTGGTGCCTGCAATTTCATGACTAAAGCTGATTGTCCGTTATGTATTACAATTCTTAAAGAAAAGCAGAAAAATATATATTAATTATGCTGGTGCTTACTGGATGAGCTTTTCTGAATGAGCATCTACACTCCCTGCTGAAGGATGCAATCTAGACAGATTAGAAAGGGTCAGTAATCAGCGTGGGTTGGCCCAGTTCCAGAGCTAGGTGACACGGCCAAAACACAATAAAACAAAATGACAAAGTTAACCTCACAGTAATTTTAGCAACATTAGAAAGACTTTAGCAGAGGTGCACTGACACTAAGGGGAGGTGACTGAATTTTAATTTCTTTCTTTAATCAAATGTATCTAAATTCATCATCCCTGAATAGCAAAACATATCAATAGCCAACTAGAAGATCATGCACAAAAGACAAAAGATCACACTCCTCAAATTCTGAGAGGCTTTATGCATACTCGTCCACATTCTTCAATCTTCAAAGGAGGTCATTCATATAAATTCAGTAAAGACAGTAATGTGTGAATCTGATGCTACCCTGACCCCTCTTCCACCTTCGAAAGCAACTCTAAAAGCTTAAACAGTAAAATTCAAGCAAAAAGGCACCTCCACTGCTGCCAAACAGATAGATAGCCTACGCCTGAACTCAATTTACAAAACAGAGACATCACTGTATGTTAGCCACTTTAATGGATTCAAGTTTATTTTCAGAATATACATCTACCTTCAGCAAACCGCAAAGCACAAACAGAATAAAAATGCTGAGAGAGACAGCAATCTATAAGTAAAATAGACATTTGAAAGAACAAAATTAACAAATCATAATGATTATTTTATTTTCATAGCAAACAAGGGGTTTGCCTTCAGAATTTGCCACAGCAGGAACAACAACAAGGCTTGTAAATCTACTAATCCAGAAGTCGAAAAATATATTGGACCTGTTCATGCACAATATATTGCAGAAACCTGTCAGGAGCTCTGATATAGTCACCCTCAGGTCTAATCCCATTACATCGGATGAAACACTACAAACATTCATACAAGACTAACCCTACCCAAGAAACATCAGGAAATCCCTATAGTACTGTAGGTGTCTGGCCTTAAGCATTGCTAGAACAGTAACAAGCTGCAAGCAATCTATGAATCTAGAAATGGCAGTAAATAGGATTGCTTTCAGTTTATGAGCTGGTAAGCCTGTTTCACAGAGCAGTTCACAGTAACTGACAGTCAAAACATCAGGTCATCCAGTAGTGCTTGTGCTACATGCCAAGAGGCATGGGGCCATGAAGACTGACAAAACTCAAACACACACACACAAAAATTATGACAAATGTTCATCTGAGGTAGCCACATCTAGAGAAGATGAACAAGAGTTCAAGAAACTGTTCTAAGCCATAAGCATCGCTAGAAGGGAGCATACACAAAAGTAAGGAGAAAGTTTCTGACTGGTTACTAAAACCATGGAAACAGTTGCAACAATCGTGTGTTGGTACTAAACAATCCATCTCTCCCTCAAAACGTTTCAATAGTCTCAAGCTGCTATTTTTACTACTTTCTTGGAATTGATTTTTCTTCTTTTTCCTTGGAGTTAATTGGAACTTAAATTCAAGGTAGAGAATCTTTTCAGAGATAATTTTTTTGGTGCTTTTTTGTGCCATAGAAGAATTTGTCATATTGCGTTGTGCTTAATTTTGAAGGTAGTCACTTAATATTTTTTGCATTCATTTCATGGGTGGAACAAAGCAATGACCTATTTAAGAGGGGAATTTAGAAACATCATCTGGTCTCCCTACTGACTGAAACAAGCAAGGTGCAAAAGGATAGAACTGTGAGTCATATTTCCTTCCATTCACTCAGTAAATCAAGTGCAGAGATGAAAACACACAAAAGACATTAAGACTAAACCTGAAAGAGTTATTGATGAAATTATCTCCAGAAAATGGAGAGGAAGCAAGTGTTCTACATTATTGTAAATGGATGCTAGCAGCAAACTTGGCTAGGAATATTTTTATCAGTGCTATGTCTAAACTGTACTGGAACAAGACAGAATAAGAAATGGAACACTAAAAAGAACAAAAGATCTATATAAGACTTCATTATTTTAATTCCTGTTATATGCAGTCTTCCAAAGAAACTCAAGGAAGAATGACTCTGAACTAAGTTTATATTCTCTTACTTAAAGCTGATTACCAATTTTGTATTGGTACATCATGACTTTAAGATTACTTATTACAAATGCAAATTTTAGAGAAAAACATCCTCCAGCAGCCTGCATATTCTTTAAGGAGCATATCAATCCCTAACAACGGTTTGGTAAAAGGTGTCTCTCTCATTTTGGTCCACCAAGTCAGGCATAAATACAGAACAAACTTTATGTGGACTTGCTGCACAGATATAAATTTCCCCTATAGAATCTATGTCTATCTGGCATTTAGCTGAACATCATCTCTTTTTCTTTTTTCTTAACTTCACAATTTAGAATTGCTTTACAAAAAAACTAGGAAGATGCAAAAAAAGATATCAGTAAGAGAAAATTCCAGCCTGAATCTTAGGAATCAGGTTCAACTAAATTAGAATGAGCTCTAAGGCATAAGAGGTGAAACAGCTTATTCCACCAAATCCAGGATGACAGGAAAGGAACCATGAGGATAGACAAGATGAGTAGAATCATTTTTCTGTTGGAGCACGGCATAGATGAAAGGATTTCTTTAAAGAACTTATTTTTTTTAATGTTGTTTCTTCTTAAAAGTGCTGGGTTTGCTTGGAAATGTAGCCTTTCCTCTAAACTAATCAAGCTCCTCTAAATTAAAAGTTCAATGTATTAATATATTGGGGAAAAAAGGCTTTTGATCTTTCTCATCAGTAACAACACAAGATAAGCCACAAGATCTCTTCTCTGTACCAGCTCCGCTCCTGCTTCTTTGAATTGCCAAGCTGTTTTCCTTACCTATAAGATGAACATCCCAGTTTTTGGAGTACAATACCTCAAGAATGCAGAATATATAAATTTTGGCATTTGATTGGGAGCATATCTTAAGGAAAGAAGAACAAAGCTGTCAATTGTGCTCTCACAGGCAGAAGGCAACAGAGGACTGGTTTAGAACAGGTGCTTTGTTGTTATACAGTATCACAGAAATTTTGAAGGTGGAGAAAAACAGTCTTTCTTGTTCCCAAACTCTGCTTAAATCTGGAATTTTTAGGAAAAAAAAATTAAGAAAATTACATTTAAGAATGTATACTATACAGTTTAGCTGGCTCATGTAAAGTACCGTTAGAGATATTTATTAACTAAAGATATTTATTAACTAAATAGACACAAATTATTTACATTTTAACACCGACATAGTTATAGATGAAGGGAATAGCATTGTACTGCATTCAAGACCCTAAAAAGCCTGAAGGGAAAATTGGACCACTAATAGAAAGATTTCTTTTAAAGCAAACCAACAGAAAAGCCAGCTACTTGCAACTCAGAAACAGTACTTGCATTGGACTTGTGCAAAAGTGGAAAAATTGTGCATGCCTCAAAAAAAAGAGAAGTTCATATCCATCTCTATTCCTCATAATGTGGTCTATATAGTACACTGTAAAGGACTAGCAATATATATGTATATCAAATCCAGATTTTTACAGAAACTCTAGATTTTTTTTAATAGAGCCTTGCTAAACCTAAACAAAACCAAGCCACTAATGAAAGTCAACAATTCAAAATTTTCAGCTCATTTGACTGAATTGCCTCCAAACACCTGTAGACAGGCATATGCACACCCAGGTATTCTATATGCAGGAATTATTGAGGCCTAGGACTACATCTTTCAAAAATATAGATTATTATTTTTGTGTGATGTATTGCACGTTACTGAAATCCAAGAGAAATATTTTAAATAACACTTCAAATATTCTTTTACTGATTATTTGGAGATGAAATTATTGCTTACAGAAGGTGTTGCTCAATTCTTGCTAAAATCCTTTTCTGAGAGGAGGAAGAGTGGAGGTAAAAAAGGTAGAAGAGTTCTCTTTTTTTCATGAAAATTCCTCTTTTTTCTTGTATTTTCATATTTCTAGTAATGGATCACATCAGCAGTCCAGTACTATTCCTACAGTAAGAGGAAGCGAGCATAATTTTCTGCTCTTGACAAGCTCCCCCTTAAATGTGCCTCTTAGATGTGATGCCCTATGTCACCGCCTAGCTCTGTGCAGCCTCTGTTTCCATGGCTGCTTTTAAAGGTTTTAAAGCCTCCCTTTCACCTGGAAATGTAAATTGGGAAACTCTATCAGGAGGATTGCCTAGTAAGTATTTTTAATCAAAAACTAAATTTTAGGGGATACGTTTATAGCAAGCTTCCGTTAATACAACCCACAGAAGTTGCAAGCGCATCAGTTTTGCACACATAAAAACTGCATTTGTGTGAATAAACAGGGCAATTTGCAAACGTTAACTTGACCAGTCATCTGGTTTGTGTGTACAAATGCAGATTTGCTCTGTGTGTAATGCTTGAGCTAGCAAATTTCCACTCAGAAGTATAGAAATATCAGTAGTTCTGTAGTCAGAATGTTGAGTAAAAGGTGAAACATTTCAAAACTGGTCTTTAACATTAAAGAACAAAAAAATCCCCCAGAATATTACATAAGGTTCAATAGGATTCAACAATAGGTTCAACAATACCCTGTTGTGAACCCGTATCTTCCAGAGCTCTCAGAATTAGGATCTTAAGGAAGACTTGAAATGAAAACATTCAAGAGTAGAAAAAAATCTGTAAATAAATAATGCTGCACAAGATTGTCTATTCTATTGGCTGCAAAATGTCATTGAACTCTGACATGTTTAATGGATAATCAGTTTGTAGCACAGGGCGTAGCATAATTACAGACTATAGTATGAAACCAGCCCTGAAATCGTTATGCCTATGGAATACCAAAGTAGAAGATAACCTGAATTTGTTTCCAGCCCTGAGCTGAAACAAAGAGGACTCATGATCCAGAAGTGGTATTTTGTGAGTGGTTTTCTAAATAGCTTTTAGAGGGCTAGCATAGACCTGCAAGGCCCTGTATGGTTTGTGACACAGTTACATCATGAGGATCCCAAGCTTAAGCAACCACACTACACCTGTGACAACATGGTACTGAGAGGCAGCTTATCACACATCGACTTCCGCAGTGCCTTTAAGTACCTGCTCCCCAGCCTGAGCTCCTTTCAACACCTAAACCAAACCAACAGGGCTAGATTACTACCACTGCACTCATCCTTTAGTAGTAATACATACATCACACGTACATCTCACACCCACGTGCTGATGCATGAACAGGTACCCAGAAAGAAAAGAGGAAAAAAAACACAACAAAAAACCAAAACACCACCACACAATGTCACACAGAAGAGCAAGGTACAACCCAACCCTGTAAGACTTCTTCATATCTCCGAAGAGCCCCTGAACCCTAGACCTAACCAAAATGTATCATCTTCTGACCCTAATTGTCACAGTGATAAGCTGCTCGGGCAACAGCAGCAGTTTGAGTTTGTCCCAAGTCACACAGCATCAGTTGGAGGGATCAGTTCTTGAGAAGAACTGCGGCTTAAAAAGCTGATGGAGCTTTTCATGCACTCACTCAGCATCAACTGTTCAAACTCCCTCAAAGGATGCGCTCCTGAGTCTCATGGCATTTGGCCAAAAGCAGCAGGGCTCTCAATCAGTAGCAATGAGAGAGAGTAAACTTTTCTCCAACATGGGCACTGATGTCAAAAACCAGCCAGTCCTCTAGGATAGGAGAAATAATTTCAGTGGCATATGTCTCAGCTAATTCTGATCTTTCAAACACTGGCTAAAGTTATGGGGCAATATCTGTGGAAATCTAACCTCTCAAGGACACATGCATAGGGAAACAGATGGCTTGCAACAGACTGTTTAATCCCAAATCAAATAACAGAATCAGCACTTCAGAACGACTGCTTATGTAGACACTTCTGTTACAGACTGTGGCCCACAGACAGGCAGTTTATGCAACAAGACCCCCAGAAAAACTTCTATGATATATAAACAAAATCTAGAAGTTCAACATCTTAAAAAGCAATTTTCCAAAAGTATGCTATAGTTATAAACAAATCATCTGGTCTTTTCTGGGACAAATTACTTCATTTTGTATACTGACTTCTGTTAGTATAAATAATATTTTGAAATATGTAAGAAATAAGCATTTTACTTATTCTTACCTCCTCCATAAAGAGCCATTATGCCTCAAAACTTGCAAATTTTATCATCTTCTGAAACCAGTAAAAATCAGCTGATGGAAAGTGACCAAAGAACAAAACAAAACAAAAAATAGTTTTCTTAACATTTAAAGAATTTTGTCACAATGTGGAGCACGAGGAAGCCCAGAAAACACAGAGCATAAGAATAGCTCAAGAAGCGATATACTCTTGAGAATGCACTCTTGAGAAAAACAACAGCTTCACTACAGCGTGAAACTCAGCATCTCTGACATTACTGAATGTAATCTTAGAAACACACCAAGAGAATTAGCTGCTTGCTCACATGAATACTGGAGGGGAAAAAAGTGTCCATTTGACATCCTAGTATTTGATATTCATATTGAAATGTTAATTTTTTTTTATTGGACCACTGAAACAACTAATGATTAAATCTTCAAAGACCCCAGGTCACATGCCTGCTGTATAACTGCTCACCAGTGAATCCAGCTTGCCCTGAGAGGTGCAAGTACCTCTCCAGCAGCACATGATTGCACGAGACTCTGTACCTGCCTTTACCCAACACACCTTCAGTTCTAAATCCTCACCATTATGAGGAGTATCTCATACTTTAAGTATTACCACCCTTACTGCAACTCATATCTTCTAAAACATGAAGTCAGCCCATTACCTAGTAGAAATCCTTAGAAACTAAGAAGCATTTTAAAAGCTGGCCTATAGAACCAACAACTGTTATACTGTTCTTGAATTCCAACTTGTTTGGTGTTGAGAACAGTAAAGGAAGGGATTTTATCCCCAGAACCCTATACCTTCAGTTTAAGGGCAGGGAGTTTCTTTGTTTATCTCAAGATCAGGCCCATCATTTATTGTGTTAGAATTCAATGAAGGCTCAAGGTAGGAGTGTCTATGATCCATGTTTGGGATGACTTTTTTAGTCAACAGGAAGATTTAATCTAAATATCTCGAAAACAGCTTAGTGCACAAGGGATTCTGTGACTGGCAGCCACCAAGCAAACTGAATCCCACATCCTTCTAAATAATCACTGAACCAATTCTTCCAGCTGCAGCGATTCCATGATGGCAATAAACTATTGTAGCATACCATGCATAAAATGGACATCAGTTCATAGTTTTTGGAGATTGTATCGTTGCTGGCAAGAAGGCGGTCTAATTCCTGAATTGTAGAAACATTTTATTGATCTAAACTTCCCCTTTTAAGAGTTACATTTTCTTTTTTCCAGTTCCTTCCTGAAAACCATTGCATGGTGTTACTGAGCCATCTCAAAAGCAGGAACGCTTCAGCAGTGAACCAGTCATATATAAATAATGTAGATCAATAATTTTTAACGTACGGTCTGCAGACTCTTTGGGTTCACACAACCTTGCTATGAAAAGGAAGCTTACTGCAGTAAGTTAACCTTTGCTGCACAGAGAGACATGCCTCCGCTGAAAAGTACTTGGGGATCCACAAATCAAAAAGGTTATAAGCCACTGATGTAAGCAATCTGTAAGCAGTTTTAATGCTTTGTAGATTATAAATGCCATTTCCATTTACTATTTAAACAATACACAGAGATTTAGGGTCTCGTTAATTTATACAATGGAAATACTGAAATTTCAGAATATAATTGTACCAAACTGTCAACAGTGAAAACATTAAGTGATTTAGCCAAATAATGTTTTGATGAAGTAAAACTCTAAAATTTTGTACCTGTTCTAGTTTTGCACAGCCCTTCATATCCTAGCTCCCTTGATATGTTTTTTTTTCATTCTTGTTACTGACAAACAAAAACAGCAGAGCAAAAAGAAAAAAATTATTACAGCTAGGAGAAAGAGATTATCTTTGAAGAAATCAGTAGAATTAAACTCTGACAAAAAGCATACAGATTCAGTAAGCCTGTTAAATATAGACAACACTGACAAATAGTCTATATTTGTTTGAAGAGCTTATGGGCTTCCCCCCAGTACTATTGAAATGATGTCCTTATCTCAAGTACTTTTCACATATTAGAGAAGTGGTAAATTTCACAAAGCATGCACTAAGGTTTTGCATTTCCATTCCAAGTGAAATGCACTTCAGTAAGTAAACATGAGTATTCAATGAAACTGTTGCTAGAGACAATGGAAAAAAACACCCACCCATTTCAAAATACATTGATAAGTAAATCATTCTAAAAGCACTGGATAATACTGTGAAACTCTGAAGAGCCAAGTCAGTCAAAGCTGAAAACAGTGTTAGCACAATTTTTAGTATTCAGGTCTGGGGGAGTGTGGGATGTGTTTTTTTCCCCAAATCCTCATTGTGCTTGACAAACATAAAACAAGATATCTGTATTATAATATTTTATAATTCTGTAGATACTTAAATGCATCAATTGAGAATAATCACATCCCTCTTCAGGACTGAGAGCATACTAAACAGCATGCACGTACTCCTTTTCAAATGTTTCACACAGTTGGGGTGCGTGGGGGGGGTGGGGGGTGGGGGGTGACTAGCTTAAGAAATGTTTTTTATGATTTTGAAAGCTCTGAAATTCATAGTGGGTTGGGTTTGAGTACCTCAGGATTTCTATTCTCGGAACTTATTAGAAATTCATAGACAAAGTAACTTCGCTTACTGGAGTACAGCACAAGGGGTCACCATCAAGAACCACAGCCTCCGTATCCTAGTCGCTAATTTAAAAATATGTCATGACTTCGCAAATGGTGTACGCACATGCCTAACTTTACATGCTACCAGATAGTCTCACTGAATTCAGCAAGGCCATCTACAACAAGTTAAAAGCAAACAAGTTTTCAAGGGTTGGTGCTGTAAAGACCTACATATTCTCTAAGATTACGCAAATGAAGAAACAAACAAGGTGAAGAGTGTCAATTCATTTATTAGAATCTTAATTTATCTCCTAACCTATTTCTACCCTTTCTTCACCAAGACTTATCTGCCATACCTGCCAAAAATCTTACACAATGAATATTTTCAAATTAAATTAGTTGGAAAACTCTGCATAATCTTTCCATACCACAGTACTTCACATGATTCTTCTGAGATACCTATTGCTTTATGTAAAGCTCACAAAAATTGGAACGGGATTTGTGACAGTGGAGGAAGAGCTCCCGGTGGCAGTGTCTCACCAGAGACAAAGAATGACATGGGCTGGTTTCAGTGTTGGTGTGCTGTTTTCTGGAACAAACGTTTAGATCCTGGGTCTTATTTCTAATCCATCCCTCTGAACAGGACTGTTATTTTTGACCTTTTCACTGTAGTATTCTGATAAATTATATGTGGTGAGTAGGCAGGAAAGAAGAGCCCTCAGAGTAAGATTAATTTTAAACATATTAAAAAAAGGAAACCCAAGGAGATGACAAAAGCAGTTCGCTGAGCAGCAACCCATGGTTGTCTCAAACAGTCATATTTTGCATTAAACTTCCGCATGCTGCCCCAGCTACTACTTCTGAGATGCCACCACATTCAGCCCTTCGGCAAAATGATGCATTGCAGCAGCCTGTATTTGTATCTCAGTAGCAGGTCCACAACTATAAAAATCCTGGTTAATCAAAGACAATAAAACCAAGATGTAATGTGTGTCCTGGTGTAGAGGGAAGTCAAGCAGGACACCATTCTTTCACACTATCTTAAAAAACAGTGGTCAGATGCCCTCAATCAAGGCCGAGGTCAGTCTTCAAGCAAGTTTGACTTTTTTCATCTTGTTTCTCAAATTTTTCATTTCTTCTGTCTCCCTGATTTAAAGTTTGAGCCAGTTTTTCATCCTTTTACCTATTTCTTCCAGAAAATCTACATTTTGACAGACTAACTTATTAAGTGTAATCAGTTATATGTTTACCAAACAAAACCTTATAAATACAGTAATCTACGTTGTGGTCAGCCAGTCAGATTCAGTCTCAAAAATCACTTTAATCAGATTTTTCTGTTTCTCTTCAGCGCTCCCATCAAATTACGTTTGAATAGACTCTGCAGGTCATATGGACTAAGTTGAGCCATACATGATAAGCAAGAAAAAGATGGGTAAATTGTCTAATGTCACTCTTCCATCTAAAGAAGGGGTACACTTGAAAATGGTCCAGCAATCTACAAGTTCTGAAAGTGTGCTTAGTCCATAAAAAGCTTTAAAATGTTTGCAAATAACAACAAAGTGTTACTAGTTACTCTTGTTGTACCAAATCAGTGAGACTCTCACCAACCTAGGCTGATTATAAATGCATCTGAATTGCTGAGTAATCAGGCCTAATGATTTGAGGAACACTTAAAAACAAAAACCTATGGTCTAAGACATTTTAGCCAAGATTTCTCATCCTACAAATACTTCTGCAATGTTCAATATAAATCTACTTTCTACAAAATTTAATTTCAAATCTTTTCTTACATATAACTGAACTTTGATTCTATTCACTGGTGGTTGGCAAAATTCTCTATGGCCATACCGTTTATGCTATGGCCATACCGTTTATGCCTGTGGCATAATTTCTATCATCCAGCCTACTCTAGATTGTTTCAATAACTCTGCTTTCTGCACTAACAAAATTGACTGCTGTGTACTCTTCTTAGGTTCCTGGAACTACAGGTGCTGTAGACTTTCAGCTTCCTCAGAAATTACATTCTCATTCTTCAGCCTTTGCCATAGTAACACTTTTTTTGTTTGCTTTTCACTGTAAGCAGGTTATTTTGACTTACTTTTTTTTTTTTTTTTTTTTTTTTACTGCCAAAAATAATCATGAAAAATATATCATAAAGCTCTGGTTACTGGTATGTACCAAAATAGAAGGATAATATTTTTTTTCTCTCTTTTTATCCCTTTAAATAGTTGTGTATTTTTGTGTGGCAGAAAGATAATAGGAATAACACAGGAATGCTTGGCATTCAGGTTGCTTGTTTTCCTAAAATTGTTTACTTAATGTTTCTCCCCCACCCCTTGGGTATAGTTCTTGCCAAGACATATAGATTTATATTCACTCTATTTTCCAGTGCAACTTTTGGAAAGCTAACACATACAGTATGCACTAAGAGCAACTTCTAAGCTGCAGGCAGAATAAAACAAATCCAAAAAGTAAATGTACCTTTGCAGAAAACTGTTGAGTGGATTTAAGTTACAACAATAAACAATAAATAATAAACTCTTTCTGAAAGCTAGAGAAGCACAAGTGTCCTTTTCATTGATTTTATCACTTCATCACACACAACAAATCTGTGTCAACATGAGTGGCAAGTCTCCGAGGTAAAAAATGTACAAGTCAAGGCCATAAAAGCAGACCACATGCTTAGGAATTTGTCTATTGTAACCATAATGAGGTGGCCTGCTGTCTCTAAGGAGACAATTCATGATACAGCATATGCCCAGAGAGAAGTGAAAGACTGTTTTATGAATCCAATACAGTCAGCTGTAAGTCAATGAAGATTCAATTTCTTAAAGTGACAGAGAGGAAGAAAGCATTCATGTGAAGAGCAGAGTCGCGAATAACCTGTTTATATGCAACTAGATATTGCCCTGCAACAATACTATAACCTACTGGAATCAGCACAGCTACTCATGTAAGTAAAGATTAATCATGTAGTCCTTCAAGAGGAGGCCTTTGATGCATAACATGATCTACCCTATTTACATAAATACCATTTTTCAGCACTCTATTAATCTTGACAGTACTTCAGAGGGGTTGCCAGTATTAAAACCCATTTTCTGGAACATACTGAGGAATAAAGAGGCAAAGCAATTTCTTCATGTTTATACTGTGCCGTACTACTCTCCCACAATACAAAACTCACTTTGGGTGACTGAGTTATGCTATAATCACTGTACAAAGCATATAGCATTAAAACACAAAAGGAAGCTGCAGCCCCAAAAACCATTGAAAATTAGGGTATCCGTGACTGCTGCCGGAAGTATTATTTACAGAACTCTGCTCAGAGAGGTGTAAGCTGCCCCATTTCACCGCAATGGTTGCTGACAGTGAAGACAAAAATTATTCATGGAGAATTGCCCATCATCTGAAATGACATTTCATGTGTTTAATGGGTTGGGAGGGGGACAGAGGACTGAATGTAGTCTTTTAGCAAACCTTTTACCCTGTGCACATGAGCACAGGATGGGAAGAGCTGATTAAAGAAAGCAAGAACTGCACGACAAAGAATGGAAAAGTGTGGGGTGTCTGCATCTCCTATTGGAAAGGAACACATAGTAGAAAATAATCTCTTTACTTTTTGAACTTCAACAGATGGAAAGGACTCTTAAGACAGGCAGTGCTGAAAGGGTTTTCAGTTACTATTTTTCCTACAGAAGGTTATATAGTAATTAAACGAGTTTTGTACACACAATGGGAGATTTTGTTTCAAATCCTGTGAACGGAGTACATGGGTATAGAGCACTCTCCCAGAAGTTTACACAAAGTATCCAGTATCTTCAGTCAGCCCCTACTTTCATATTCTTCAGTAGTCATACATGTAAGCACATTTAGTCATAAACGTTATTTCCAAATGCTCTCTCTCACACATGCATTTGAGGGAAGCAATACCACTATCAGCCGAGTAGTTGATTATGGATTTATAGTCTATAAATGTAAGGGCATATGGTGACACTCCAAAATGGATATCAAATGTTCACACAGCCTCACACAGATCATGAAGTGAAGTGTAAAATAAGACACAAGTGGCTTGGATACAGTCATTTAGCATCTGCTCCAGCTGTATTAACTCAGGTTGGACATTACACAGTAGCATGATACAGACACAGACAAGCAACAGCACACATAAGACAGCTTGATTATGTCCTAGCCAAAAATGAACTATCATGCAGGAGACCTGGGTTACCAGACAGACATTCCCTCTCCATTATGCTAGTATTAAACTGGAACATTAATGTGTCTTTTAATCCTATCAATCCTGAATGCTATCCGGAGTCCTCTATCTTTACTCCTTTACAAAAAGAAAAAGCTGTTTTCAAGGCATTGCACCTCATGTAACATATGCATCAACAGTAACCCAATGTACTTGCTGTTGAGAGAGACAGTTGATCATAAAATGTAAATCAAAGCAAAGCCAAAAGAAGGTACCTTAAACCCCTGAAGTTTTCTTCACCTAGACACGAAAACTGTCTCTGACAAGCACAAACACTTTCTTGGAAAAGGACGCACTGACAGCTTATCCAATTCAAAGATCTAGAGCCCTCACCATCTGAAACAATCACCACTCAAAACGTAAAGGGAAGGGGAGGGAGATGCTGCTTTCTGATGCAGTTTTACCTTAAGGCTCATTACAAACAAACAAGAAGTAAAAGAAAAAATTGATCACATGAAGCAGCACTACTGTTCTTGGCAGAGTGTGGACAGTAATCATGAACATAATTTACATGAACTGTCTGGGGGTAAGTCAGAATTTCTGTAGCTTACAAAACTGATGGCACACAATAATGCTAAATAGATGTGCTAGTTCTTGAGGGGTTGTGGGGAGCATTTAGTATGCTGCATGTTTGTTCACATTAGTCTCTGTAGTCCAAGCAGATGGATGTCAGTCTGTCTCTCTCTCTCACACACACCCACATTAACAAGGCATAAAAAAGAATATTTTAATTTAGTGCTGCAAGTTTACTCTTGCCACCTGTTTTTACCGTTACCAATTAAAATTGATTGTTTTCGTATCACAGGTAGTTAATAGTTTGGTTGCTTTGCATCTACTCGCTCAAAGCATCTAAACTTGGGGACTGAGGTATTCATCAAGTCAAAATGGTTATCAATAGATAATAGTAGAGCAAGAATTCAGATGACTCCAAAATGCAGGACCAGTACTGCTCGGCTTGACTGAAAAAGTCCTCTTTGTCTTGCAATAGCCAGCTTTTTGCTTTCCTTCTCCAGCCTCTTTTCATCTCTTGTTCTTTTGTTTCACCAATTTTCTCCTTTTTGGTTCTATTCTCTTATTTTTTTAATAGATGTGTGTTCTCACTTTGTAGTTCCCACTCCTGCTTCTTCATCCAGCACAAGTTAAATGGTTCCATTTTTTAGCACTAAATGAACTGATACAAAGTCAGTTCAGGGTGCTGTCACAATTTAAGGGGTTAATAACCAAGCAAACAAGAGAAGACTGGTCCCAAGTGCTGCTGCCTAGCCCTGGGGATATATGGTAGTCCCTTGTGAACATCACCATCAGCTTTAAAACCCAAAGAGCCATTATTAAACTGAATCACAGCAACACATTTTAACTGTTGGAAGAAATGCTGTCTTTACTTTTATTTGTCCCTTTGCTCTCCATGTTCTTCTGACTAGTACTGGCCAAGCTGCAGATACAGAAAACACCATCTCATGCAGAATCCAAATATCAGGTAACCGATTCATAATTCTTTGGCTACGATCCAATACGTAGAACTCAATCCTCAGCTGTCTCCAGCCTTTTACAAAGGCTTTCAAAGAACCATCAGAACAAAAGAACTGAAATTTAGGTCTGATGGACCAATCCAAATAGAGTTTCATTGAATATTAATGAAATCAGTAAATACTTTTCCAGTAAGAATTGCCAATATCAGTAGATTTTCTAGCAACTTACAGGTTGTACTTGAATATTTGAGTGACTGAATGATATTAATAAAAACTTTGAATTGCAGAAGTTTCATGACTCATCATGAAGTAAATTTTATTCTATCAAATAATGTAATTTGCTACTTGTTTGTTATACTGATGTTCAAATATTTCAAACTAGCCCATTACAGAGCAGAACAGGTATCACATGACTTCAATTGCATGAACAATCATTCAATATGAAAAAGAGCATAAGACTGATGTGAACAATTTATAAAGAAGCACAAAATTAAATTTGTTCATAGTCACTTTTTCCTACTCCCCATTCAATCTGCAAATACTGTGTGTGTTTGTTTATTGCATACTTTTAGAATACTTCTATTATGCTTCTCTAAACCTAATCATCTTGGTTAATAGATTAACATTTAACTATGTAAAGCAAATTTCCCTTCCAACTGAAATTTTATTAAAAGACAAGCAGAGTTGGAGTGCCACAGATTTTACATTACAAAATGATGAAGAAGTTGGAAGCTTCAATGGTAATGGCTTAGAAGTGCATCTTCATTATATCCGATATTGTTAAGAGCAAGTTCTGCTCTAATTAAGCTTCATCCTTGGTTGTCCGATTGCTTTTGCTCATGGATGCATACCAATTTGTATATTATAAAGAATCTTCTATTGATTCTATGAAGTTGACAATTTGCCTAATGGAGGGCAAGAATAATTTGTGACTGTGACTTCCTTTCCTTTCCAAAGTGTGCCTCTACAGAATTTGCAGATGACGTATGATCAGTGCACATTAGGTTCAGAATGAAAGCATTTGTCAGCCAGATACCTAATGGCCCAATTTGCACTGAATAGATGATGTTTGAAATTTGCCAATTTTCATGGGTCTTTTAATTACAGCTTTGATAAGTATGGTTTAGTTCACCTCAGGTGTTTACCTAACAAGTACAAAAGGCCTGAGGTCTTATGTACTCTTATGTTCACCTTACAAAGCTTAAATCTGTGGAATCTAATCAAACATATGTCCTTTCCAATGAGACTGAGAACTAGAGGTCAGAGGCAGAACTTCAACACCTAAAACTTGAAATAACAGACTGAACTGAATACCTAAACCCCAAAGGACTGCTTGGTTTAACAATGTTTCTTTCACCTGCTTAGAAAGGCAGACTTGCTCATCAGTCATGTGATATAAGCTTGCACCCATTCAATTTTCAGCACTACTGAGTACTGTATTAAAACCCCCACATTTCTCTAATTCTGGTGAATTTTTTCCCCCACATTGTCATACATGAAGAGGATTTAAAATGGATTCAACACTATAGTAGAATTTCCTGTTTTGGATGTTATTTATTAATATCTGAAAATAGCGTGCTGGAAAAATTTCTTTTTAGAGCGGTAAGAAGGCAATTCAGAGTCCTTGCCCCATCTTTTTAATTAAGCACAATTAAGCTGCTATGTTGCTTAAGCAAATTCAAAATCTCAGCATTTAATTTGTTTAATTATCTATGAAGATCTTTAAAAGATTCAACCATTTGTGTTTCTCTCTGCCTTACAGAAAATGTTTCAAAAATGGAAACACAGAGGCAGAGATTTCATGTTGTTAGATGCTGTCAAAGAGGTCTCTCTTTCTCTCCCTTTCTCTGTTGTTTCCAGCCATCGTTCCCTCCATTCTCCTTTGTTTGCTAAAGTAGCTTACTGACTGTAATAAAGGGAGCCCAAGTGTCAGCTTGAGACTGCCATGAAAACTAACATTCACATAAACCATTTTTTCCACTTTTGTTAAGCTCCTTATCAAAAGAACTCTCCCTCTCTCTCTCTTTCTCTTTTACTCTCCCTCGTCTTCTGTCCTTTTTAGGATATCTTTCTAATTTTATTGAGACTTCCCTGTTAAGGTACAGCACTATAGTTCAGTAACTATAGGAAAGTGAACCCAAAAGAGCCAGCTTGAGACTACCACAAACCATTTTCACTTCTTATGTTAACATTTCATCTCAAAGGACTCTTTTCTCTCTCTGTCAGTTGCAAGGCATCTCTTTGTCTCTATTGTGCTTACTGCGCTAAGGTGCCTCATTGACTGGAGTGAAGTGAACTCAAGCATGCCAACTTGAGGCTGGCACACATTTTTTAATTTGGTTGAAGTTGACACCCTAAGGGACTCAGTTTCTGAGCAGCAATGTTCCTCCCCCCACCCCATGCCTACTCCACTGAGGTAACTTGAAGATATATTTGCTTTAAAAATGTTTTCTATATTATATATTTAATTTGACAGAATTTAATGGATCATAACCCTGCAGGTCATTCAAGGATATTTCTTTTATTCCTCACCACCTTGTAGAGAACCTGGAATACTGAAGTGAATACCAAATTGCCAAACACACACAGCTCCATACCTGCCAAATAGCTAGGAAAACGTAACAGTAAGGCCTGCTTTTAAGAGAAATACCTCTGAAAATACCTTTTTCCTCTTTTGTTGGGAAAAGACCCAACCCAAAACCCTCACTTTAGCCTGTGAAGTTTCACATCAACTGAAATAATCAGTATATGCTTCCAAGCTGTCCTAATCACTTTGGTTTGACCTTTTTAAGGTATCCTTCATTCCCTTGAAGACTTTTTTCTTGGTGACAATCTAATGATTAAATATAAAACAACTAAGACAAAAAGAATTATGCCAACCAAACTCTCATCCCTGAGTGGAAAGGTGCTAGTCTAAAGATGAGGACCAAAACTGACTAGACTACAGATTCCCGTGCCAGAGTTTAAGTCAGCTGCTGTTGTCACTTATAACTAGCAATTCCTTTGGTACCCAAATGTTTCCCTGGATTAATGACACAGAAAAAGGAATCCAGTATGCAGTATTTGCCATCTTTTTTTGTTTGCTTTCAGTGATGTCCTTAACCTACTTGCTATGTCTTTCACAATTTCTGACAATGTTCAGTTAGCTCAGTTTAGAATTTTTCTCGCTCTTCTGTACTGCTAAAATAAGTCAGTCAGTTTTGAATTGGAAAACAAGAAGGGAAGTTTTTGATAACACTGGGTGTATCCTTCAGTTTGTTGTAGCCAAAACCCTACATATTGCTGGCAAGAAAGATCTATGTGTCTTAATTCCAAAATGGAGCAAAAAGCAGCTTATTTATTTTTGCAAAAGTTGAGATTAACAATGAAATTACTCTATGACAAAACTAAGTTGCAAAATTAAAAATCAATAGTATTAGTCAGAAAAAAAGCTGTGTTACTACTTTTCCTTTTTTAAATGTCTGTAGGCCACACTAGAATTTCAGGAACATGCATAATGTTGACAAAAACCACTGCAAGTAACAAATGATCATAAAACCAAGCCACTTAATTGTGAACACAGCAGAAATTTTGCATAGATGTTTTACAATCTTTCATACACAGTTAGTCTCCAAATAAAATAATAAAAAAACCCCACCACTCCCCTTTCAAAAACAAAACAAAGCAAAGCAAAACAACAAACCCCTTCACTTCTAGAGAAAATATGATTTCAGGGCACACAGAAGTTAATACCAGTTCTTGTCCACTATACCAAAAAGCAGCATTGAGTACAGAAGTTATTTCATTTTTAAGTCATTACCAGTAAAACCCTTAATCTTTGTTGCTACACTAGGGGCCTTTCTTTATATCTTACTCCTGAATATACCACTGTGCAATGGTGCTAGATTCACTGATCATCACCCCGAGAGAGCAGCATTAAAAAGGTAGGTCCTTCCATATCAAAAGGGCTTTGTTTTTCCGTAGCACATTTGGGATTTGTTCTATTTGTTTTCTAGTTTCTGAAGTTTTACAGTTCAGTCAAGTCTACATTTTTAGATTTTACTCTCCTACCACTAAAAAAACAAAAAAGTGCAAGCTGATTGTTCACATATAATCCCATTCCTACAGAAGGTGAGGTTTCAGGAAAAAAAAAAAA
>JAVJGI010000064.1:23151034-23170573 GCA_035590275.1 Ibycter americanus | reverse complement strand
GGGGGAGGGGGGAGATCATCACTGAAAGAAGTGGAACATACTGGTTACCAAGAGCCATGATACAGACGTGGCTAGCCCCTCTTCTTCCCCCAAAAGAAACAATTTACAACAGCAAGAGGATGTAAGTCAGGGGATGAAACACAAGAGAAATTTAAAAGCAGGTTTTGGCTGCAGTACTACTGATGCAACCTAATGGGAGCAAGAACAACTTAATGCCACACAAATCCATTTTTCTGGTAGGCCATAAGGCTTTGAGACAGCCTGACAGCTGATTCCACCCCTCTGGGATGTCAGTAGGCAATGCTCTTTAGAAAAGCACAGCCCAGAGTTAAGAAGCTTTACTCAGTCTTACTTCCTCACGATGAATTGCAGTATGTGCCACATCAAGAGGCAAAGACTTTCAGCATTGCCATGTCCAGTGTTCCTAGCACTAAACTCTTGAAACAGACTGGATTTTTTTTCTGAAAATCCTGCTTCTAAACTCCATTTTTGCTTACAAAAAACGGAAAAAGAAAAAGATTGAGTAATATAAGTTTAGCAAATTAAATAAAAACACACTATCACAAAATGATCATCACAAGTCATGAAATTACATAAATTCATGACTTTGGAAATTGATTTTTGACTGCTTTAGTCTGGCAATAATGGCTAGTTGAGAACCTAACATGAGGTAGATCATTTTCTTTTCATATCTGTATGTTCCCACATAATAGAAAAAGTTTAGGAAGAAGAGTGTATATGAGCTTCTGGTTTTTGCCGAAACAGGTATTGTCAAGCAGGAACTTTAACTTTGGATGGCTGACTTCAAAGTACGCTTGCTTAGCCTACTTTACAACAGGTGTTAGCTTATTTGTCCACTACTATAATAACAAGGTAAATTTTTTTGGCACAACCACTGTAGACATCTGCCAATATAAATGGCACACAGGTACTTCATTTCCAAGGGTCACTGCTGTGCAATAGGCCAAAAATCTGTTTAGCTCTTGCCTACAATCTAGTCAGTCAAGACACAAATATGAAGACATTAAAATATCCATATTTTGCACACACTAATATATTTTATACTCTGTTTTATTAAAAAGGCATTTGGCCTTTTGCACTTTGTCTACAGCAGCAGCAGATCTACTACAAAACAAGGACAAAATCCATACCTATAATCTGCATTTTCTCTGATTGTATCGGTATACCAGCTTCCAGCCATTAGCAATAACCAAGTTTACTAGTTTCTTTCTCTACCTTAGAAAAGAAAAAGAGCGCTTTTTTCCCCTCTAAAACCTATGTATTGATTCTAAAAGCATCTCCTCCTTACATTGTTTGTTCCAACAGACTGTTGTTCTCTTCACTATTCTCCTATACCGTTATACTTTAAAAGGAGCAGCTGTTTTCTTCTAAGTTTTATACGGGTTTTTGTCTTTTACTTATGACTGTGTATTATCCTTAACATAGTTGTAGCACATACCACATTTTGCCCTATTTTTACATTTTGTAGCTGATCTTTTCTCTGAAAAGTGTCATCCTTCATAGCAATTTTTTAAACAGATGCATGAAATCTGCAATTGACAGATATATCACATATAATACAGGTATAAAACAACTGTCAGTCTGCAAAAAAAAAATCTGTTACTAATAATGAACTGTTATTTAATGCTATTACCTAGCTGAAAAATTCTAAACAAACATTTTATTTAAGTATATCTGAAATAGCTGGACCTCATTTAGCAAAACAGCCATCTGTCTTCCATTGCACATGTAGCTGTGAAAAACAATTGTTCAGGACTTCAGCGGCCTTGCCCAGTGCATGAGTCAAGCTGATTTTTGCTGAATCAGAGTCTTAGTTCTAAATGATACCAATTTTTCTTTTCACACTTCAGATTTCCTCTGTTTACAAAAGAAAAAAACCAAAAAACAAAACCCACACAACACCAAAAAAGATGAGGGGAAGCATTTTTTCACCTGTTCAGAAACACTGGAATAGTAGAACCTCTGTCAGTCAATGAATTTAAAAAAAAAAAAATCAGAAATTTCCAGTAACGTTACTCTGGTTAAAAGTCATGAGAGTCTTAAAAAATAAAATGGAAATGCATAATTTCTACGATGAAGAATGACAAGCCAACTATTAAATTAGCAGCATAGTTACTTTCATATGTTAGAAAATATTTACAACATCATCCTGTACTGTTAGTTTTCACTGCTGTAACAGAAAATTATCTGCAAGGGGGCACAGTGCAAATTCATTCATATTGTTCTTCGCTTTGAATAATCACGTCACACAACTAAAAGTTTCTATAATGACAAATGACAAATGTCATTTTGAAATATGCTGGGCCACAGAAGCCGAGGAAGTATGGCAATTTTGAATAGTCTTTAAACACTAACAGTCTTTTAGGATTTAAATATTTTTCCCAATACCTTCTTATCATGAAAAAAAAATTGCTAAAGGAAACGCTTACAACAATAATCGTATTAGTCCATTTTAACAACTTAAATTTACCCAGTATATTTTATTACTAAAAAAATATATTGCCACCGAAGTAAATAATTGTTCTCTCAGTTCTTTTTAATTGACATGACATTGTCACTAGAAATACAGCTTCCACGATAGCGTATCACTAGAGGTACGGGTCTCTCCATGTAAGTTGTATGTACACTTATATCCATATGTTGCATTCAAACTACAACTAAAATACATTTGTATTCTTGCATTTTATTCTTTTCATCCTCATTTTCCTCAGTAGTCCAAACAATCAAGAACTGCACATTTCTTCTGTTGCTAGTGCCTCAATAATTATGATGGAGCTATAAAGGAAATTATACACTCCGTGGATGATTAAATCAGCCTAAACATTCTACTCTCATGATTCATTGTGGCATGAATGAAGACGCCATATTCTTAGCCTTATATCTGCCCTGCTAATTTTCCTTAGCTTCATTATTTTTTTTGCCTGGTATCTTTGACCCTTCTTTTGCTTCCCCCCATCATCTGTCTCTCTCTTTTTCTTTCTAATTAGGCCACTTGTGTTTTTTCTGTCCTTCTTGCTCCAGGTATACTTCTGTCCCTGCTCTCACCTCTTTTCCACATTATCTCTTTCTAAGCACAATACCAATGCTACATTTTTTCCCCTTTCTGATTTGTGAAAGTCTTTCTTTCCTCTGTCCCTGCCCAGGCTTCCTACCCCCTGCCTAAGCTTTTCCTTTCTCCTGTATTATGAGGTATGGTCTCTCTCTTGTATTTCTAGCTCTGAAGCTCACTGAGCTTTTGGGAAGAGAAAACTACAGCTGTGGTGAAACAACATAGGTTTGTCCAAAACTACTGCTGGCAATTCAATTCAGTTTTCAGCTTTGTTTGTTCTCAAGTAACAGTATAATTGCTTTAATTACTGGAAATTTAGAAATTAAATAAACACACTAAAAAAAAAACCCACATAAAAAAATTTAACACCAATACAAGTCTGGGGTGGAAATGCACTTACAGAAATCCTTTTGCCAGGAGTCTCACAGACTGTCTACGCTGTGTGGTTGCTTTTTACAGGATTGTAACACAGTAAAGCTCAACAGAAACTGCTAAACTTAAGTGATGTAGATGAAAGCATCTCTACTAACAAAACTACCCTAACATAATCCAGGTAAAGAGCTAGTCCTTAAAGTATATCGTTCTATGGTTAACACTCACGAGTAACATACACCCTCTACATCTACTCAGTTCAGCTTTTCTGACACCTAATATTTCAAATCAAGGAGAATTTTATTATATTATTTTGTTTGCAGTGCTACATAAAGTGTAAGAAGACTGAGGAAAGTGATGATCAATTGGCATTTGCAAGGGCCTTAGATAAAAGCACACCAAGGAAGAAATGCTGTAATAGTATATTCAGTCTCATACTTAGTCTGTCTTGAGGTAAACTGCATTAAGGTTATTGTAACATTATTAGTACTTATATTCTTTTGTAAACCAAAATTACACACCTGCACAACGCTCCTTACAGAACACCCTCTTTTTCAAGACAACTCTTGAAACTAAACATAGGCACTTCTATAAATCTTTCCTGATTTGGGTCTGACATTTTAATTTTCTTGTAGCTTTCTCATTTATATTTCATAAAGACATTCCTATTTCTACTCCCATATTGAGAATATTATCTTTTATCTATACACCTTTTCAGCAGGAACAACCATTGCTACAATACCCTTTACTGCCTTGTATCTTGCTACAAAACAAAATGAGAAGCAGATTCTTCTGGAAAATTGAGTAATCATAAATTACTATTAGATTATTAGATTCTTTTAAATGTTGACTTTAACTTTGTTTTTGTTTTACTTAAGGGAAAAAGTCAGAAATAGGCCTTTGCAAAATAATGTGTAGTCAAACAGAAGTTTGTTGGATTAATCATCTTCACAATTTAGTATCTTTTCCTTTTTTTCTTGACTAAAAATATATTACTAGGCAATATTTCCAAAGCTAGGTATTCATATATCCAAACAGAAGTGGCCAGTTCTCGGAACTATTAAACACATAAAGAAGTCTTAATGATCACACAGAATACACTGAAAAAGAAGCTAGCAATTCTTCAGGCATAAAAGGTTTTTTTGGCATTTAATTTTAGGCATCATATATTAGAAGTATTGAGGTGTAGAAGTTACGGTAAACTTTACAGGGAAAGCATACCTGTGCATAAATATATTAATGACAGCACAGAAATAATTACAGTCAATGTATAGTCCTCCAGCTCTTCACATTCAGTAGAGGCATACTTGAAAGGAATTTGAAAGAGCTAAACTGAAAAATATAAGAATGAAGGATCCATCCTTTACTAAATAATGGCATAAAACAGCATAATGTTAATGAAGAAACAAGTTCTAACATACACATTCTAGAAGGACTTTAATAAAGAGTGAAAAACAAATACATAGGACGTTTGACTGCTGCCGAATGCTATACACAGGATGAAGTTTTGCATTTACCCATAAATTAGAAGCAGAATTTGAAATCTTACATTGCAGTAGTCTAGTTGATGCAATTCTACATCCCACTTTAGGAAAACTGTTAGCACAAGCGCTAAAAAAAATTATATTCCATTCCCTGCCCCTATATATTTTAGAGTCACTTTAAGATAAATAGTGCTGTGATAAGAGGAAAAAAAAAGCATTAGCACTAGCATTTCAGCAAAACTGTTTCATTCTGAAAAGTTCTGCAGAAATTACACTATGCCAGTGATATTTAATTGTAACATAAAAATTAAACACCATTTACTTGATATAAAATTGGGATAGTATGTAAATTAAGTAAGTTTCAATTCATGTCTTCTTACTCACATCTGTTGGCAGTTTAAATAGTTTTAGTGTCATTAATTGTTATAAAAGTGCAAGATTTGCTGTATGCTTGCCACTTAGGACCAAAGGCACAAAAGTCTAATTGAACTAAGTAATTAGTAATTTGTCATTTCCTATTGTCAGCAATTACTTTCCATTAGAAATCCTCACTGAAAATTCTAATTTGAAGTGAGGTTTGCATTTTATTGCTGTCCATCCAAATTAGTTTAAAATTGACAGCTACATTTTCATTTAAAAATTTAAAGATATTAAATATGCTTGAAAACACTGAGGCATATTCTACCCCATGTGTAGTTGTGATAACTACTGGACTCAAAAGAATGAGAAGAAAAATCCAAAATATTTCTTTCTTTCCTTCAATTACAAAGCATGCACAAGCATTACATAGTAGGCCACATCACACTCTTGCTCATGCGAATAGTCCCCTTAATTGGCAATTTAAATGGGTAACACAAACAGAGTATGACACACAACATTATATCCGGATTCATTGGATTTCTTACTTGTTTTTACACAGGGAAACAAAAATTGGTATAGAAATGGAACTGTGTATTTTCATGCCTTATCCTAGAGGCTTTTCCTTGTGGTTTTACTGCAAAAGCAATTTTTCTTTTACTTTTCAGGTTTAAAGTAATCAGCACTGTCTAGTTGTGAATGCTCAGCGTGCAACACGAGGCAGCACTTGGGAGGGCAGGAGTGCTGCACGTTCCTCAGAAACGCACAGGGCTGATCATCTGTGAGAAGGTAGAGATTTATAATTAAGACATGCCAAACTGGTATGTACCATCGTTTCAGGGCTCATAAGATAGAACTGCCTAGGAAGCAGTAACTTGGTGCCTGGTAAAATGCTTCTGCTGCGCAGTCCAACCCAGTCTTGAAACCAGGGGACAACTGGTTCAACTTTGTTGGCAGAGAGGCAAAAATAACAATGGTATTAATTCACCACTGTTCCAGAGCTCTTTTGCAAGCAAGTTACAAATCTGGAAGTAAAGAGCATGGGGCTAATGTAAAATGTAAAAAATGCTCAAACCCTGAAATAAGATGACGCTCAGTGCCAGTTGACAAACACTGCAATGGTAAAGCTAACCGTTTCGCAGAGGTTCATACTAAATGTGTTCAGAAGATACCAGCTGGATATCAGTTGCTATCCACTTGCAAGCAAGCCCCTCAAAAACACATACAGAAGAGGTACATTATGTTTTCACCATGAAATGGGGGGAGGGAATTTGATGTATAAAGAGTTGGCCGATTGTGTAGTAATATCTTAATCTGTTATTTTACAGAATTAGAAAACTATTAAGACCAGAAGACAACAGAATTGCACAATTGTGTGTCTAATAACGGAACAGGTAATAGAGGTAGTATCAAGCACATTTGCACTTCAACTACAGTCTATGGTATATTGCCATCTCTCTTTTTCTTATTTTATGTGATATGATAATTAACCTTTAAATCTAGCAATGGTGATGAATTTCCCTTAAATAGTTATTCTACATTCATATTTCCTGAAAGCACACATCTTTCACTGAAACTGTCTCTGATAACTAGTTAATACACATCACAATCACTAGCACTCTGTATTAAGCCCACATTAATTACTGTTAATTCAGAACATAATTTCTATGAAGAAACATATCCACATGCTTACAAAAAACTCATTGTAATTAGTGCTATGGAAAAGAAAAGTGAAGAATTCTAATGATTCATCACTAATAAATAACAGGCACTATCCACAATACTTCCATAGCTGAAGTAGACTGTACCAGGGACTCTCTCAACAAACAGTATCTTAGGTCTCTTTCCTTAAACTGATTTAAGCACTACATTCACTAAGAATAAATTTGTTCCCTATTAAAAAAAAAAAAAAGAAAGAAAGAAAGAAAGAAAGAGGGTAAAAATGAAAACAGAAGGGAAAAAGGTCAACTGGACTCTCAACATGAGTCCACTGATCAGGCAGAGACCTCACTCCTACCCCTCTGCCACCTTCCACTGCAATCAGTTTTACTTCATACTGTATTGGTAAGAGCTGATTATAATTAGATGTTTGATACATATTAAAGGAAAAAACTGATCTCCAAATGCATAGACCACTTCCTAACTACATGTTTCCTAATTCCATGGGGTGGGGTGTTCAAAACTAGGGTTTGGAGGTATTTTCAGAATAATAAAGATCATAGGTATATTGTAAACCATTATTGTGCCATTTCTGCAGCGGTGTTTAATTGCCAATAAAGCACTGAACAAAACAGAGAATTAAATTAAAAGTTCAATAAACACTGATCAATACTCTTGTAAATACCAAGTCTATAAAGTGATCTTCTCTTTAAATGTAGTTATACTACAGGTACCGTATAGATGATCTGCATTCAAATTTCATGTGTTGCTTGAAAGTCTAGTTAAATTTCTTTCCAGTAAAAACATTTTGAATCTAAGAATGCTGTCAAAAAACATTATAAACCTGCCTTTATTCTTAAACTGTTGCTGTCTTCTGATTTCACATTAGCTCACAATCAGCTGAATAAAGAAGTCATCTTCTGTCTAACATGTAAATAAATCATCAGCTTCAGTTACTTTACCACTAGCTGTTTGTCATTCAGAAAAATAATGGTTAATCGATGACTAATCAATGAAGATGTGTAACGTAGTAGTTTGCAGTCCTTCATCATCCTATTTTCCTCAATTGCCTGGGGGTTTGTGTTCAGTACTTACAGAATCGATTACAATTGTGAGTGATCATTCAGCTCATGTTGAGAGCTGTCAGCTGTGCTTTCTGCTAGGATTTTTTTACCCTCCTGTTTAATACGAGATGCTAATATTTAGCTGCATCTGACAAGCTAGGCACCGTAGTAGAAAATGTTATAAGAAGTGCTTAAGTAGCTAATTGCAACACTACATGTCACTTGATGAAACTAAACTTTTCCTGACTTCACAATAATCATAAGCATTACTGGCTTGCTGTGGAAAATTAAAGGAAAATAGCTGTCTGCTTGAGTCTGATCATGCCTGCAGGGAAGGCCTAAGAAAGGCAACTGACAATGATGCCTTTGTGCATAACTGCAGGGGGAAAACGGATAATTCTTCAATTTTCATATAAACCGACATTCTTCACCATATGACATTCATGTGTGCGCTCAAATTTCCTGCCAGAGCCACTAGAAAAGTTGGACCCAGAGACTTTTGATACACAACAACGTAAATGAGTAACAAAGGTTTCTATAACAAAAGTAATGTTCACTGCTTGACAAGACTGCTTTGAAGCAGATTTAAGCTTGTCACCATCATAAGGAGAAAAGATTGGCTGTTGTTCCCACACACACGCCAAATATATTACTACCAATGTATAGGTTTATTCATTTTAATTATTGTTTTCATACTTCTTTTAGAAAATGCATGTCAGTGGTAGTCATAGGGTGTGATGGTGGAAACTAATGATTGTTAACATATTTCATTAAATATTTAGAACTGAGCTGTATTGATTAAAACGGCAATGCGTAAGTGCACATGTCTAGTAGTTTTAGCTCCAACAGCTCCCTCTTGTGATTGAGATGTCAAAGCTACCTTGCCTAAACAGCCACATTTAGATGTCATGCTAAGCTTACCGGCACTCTTTCCATAGCCATTATTAAGAAAAAGAGGGAGAGAGAAGTTGCCTCATCAGAAAATCAAGCTAATATATCTTTTTAACTTGAAACATCGCAACATAATTAAATAATTAAGGTTAATATCCAAACTGAAGCTAGAGGAGTGAAAAGAGTCATTTCTCCATTAATTTAAGAAATATAACTCACATAATTATTTTAGTATCGTAGGGGTTAGGTCAGTTGCCTTATTTTTAGCTAATGTGATAGACAGGGAAGATGGCAATAGCTTTCAGGAAACAAGGACTTTCCTACTACAGAGGCTAAAAGCTGCACTGATACCCATGGTACTGAAAATAATCAGTGCCTGGTTTTTACATAGTGCACAGAAACAGTCCAAATACATCCTCTATTTCAAAACAGTACGTGACCCATTAAAAATAGCTAGAAAGCAATACTATTACCTTGTTATAGAGAAGAGCATTCCCAGCATTAAATCTTATTTTGTTTCTGTGTTTTTGTTCCTCATCTGTATTGGTAATAAAATTACCTTTTGTAAAAGTATAGATACTCAGAACTTTTTGGTTGTATATGCAGACAGATTGATATAAACCACCGGTTTCTAACATCATCAGAAAAACTGCTAGTGTATTTAGAATTACTGCATACAGAAAAAAAAACCAGTTAGCTATTAGTTACAAGACCAATACTAGACAAATAAAAATATAAGGCCTACAAACTACATGTAGCAGTGATCTCCCTACAATCAAGTAACAAGCAAATACTGCAAAGGAGTAAAACTTCATGTAGCTACGTGGCCACATTATCCACAACAGTTGTAAAAGCATGACAACAGTCATTATATTTAGCCTCCATTTTAGAAGAAAACAGTGTTTTAATTTAAGATCACTTGGCTAAGCTGCCCTGAAGCATCTGAATAAAATTCCTACTGGTAGCTTGGTTGTTTTTACCCTAAAGCTTCCTATAGTACACAGAAATATTTAGACATGGTCAATTCATCTTAACAACATCTTGAACACCCACCCCAGCCCCCAGCCCTTCAGAATGACAACACAAATAATTGCTCTGAAATCACAAAGTAAAGGAAACAACACTTTAAATCATGGACGGCATTTTTAGTGCAAACTCCTGTTGTCTCTCATTTCTTAAGTTCCTGCCAAAGACTCAAAGAACACAAATAGGCAAAACAGACCCATTCCCTCTTAGTTATTTGGTGTCTACAGAATAGCCATCTTTAGTTGGACCAGTTAAGACAAGAACAGAACGACTTGTCTGCTTATATCAAGTTTATACTCTGAATTACCTTGCTTTGTCAGCTGGTACTTTTCCTTTTCATCTGGAAAGCTCCAGCTCACGGTAATACTATTATCAACAACAGCCAGAATATGGTGGCTATGTGTGACTAAAACCTTCTTGCTTATGACTTTGAAAGCCAAACTCTATTCTGACATTTCATGAAAATGCATTTCTAACATACTTTTCTTGAGTGAAATTGCTAATCTTTGTGTTTGAAATAAAACATTTACACCAAAACATCTAAGCAATCATATTACATAAGAATGACAATAGCACTAATTTTATCCAAACAATTGATGTCTTATGAACTATGATATGATTCCTGATACATAGAACATTTTTCTTTTAAAAAAAAAAAAAAAAAAACCATATAATCATCAAAAAAATGACAAATGAAGACCTTGTTTTGGTTTTATACATGTTTCACAGAGTTTCTAGATTGAAATAATTAATAATGGCTAACTACTATGCAGTATAATCCTGACGAGCTCATTGTTTCGCATTTTTATTACATTTTAATATCCTATACAGCTTCTTTCTTGATGCTCTCTGTGCTCTTATTACACTGCCTAGTCAAGAAATTTGAATAGGCTAGATGAAAGGGTATGGTTTTGCTAATTTGTGGCATAAATATTTTAAAATCTTCACAGCAAGTTTTGGTACCCTTTGCAGTTTTATCTGAAAATTAAACACCTCTTTTTTAAAAAATGCATTAGCACTTCTTCCTAGCACTTTGTGCTAGAAAAGCAATGTATTAATTGTTCTTTTTACTCATCTGTTGTAACATAATGGGGAGGTACATTATCTGTGCCTATGCATGTGTGGTGTTAACAAATGCATTAATGTTGTCACATTTTTCTTTGTTCCAGGTGGAGATGAGGGAACCTAATGCCTTGTGGTTTTGCTTGTATGGCTCAACAGAGAATTTACATTTTCATAAGAGAACGATAGCAATATCATAATATCAGGTATTTTGCACTGAATTTTGAACTCCACCCATGTCCAGGTGCATTGAAACCTTGCATGACTCACCAAGGCAAAAGTGAGTGTGAGTTTACCGAGTTTGTGAGTTTGTCTGCTGATGAACATAGCTTTAAAGATTATTCTGACTAGTTGTCTCTAATACTCTACTGTCATTAAGTAGACTCCAAAAAAGAACAAATTCAATTTCCTTTTCACTTTTTGTTGCATTTGGAAGTAAAATACAGAAGATAAGTTACGGATGTGAGATCAGCTGTAGAAAATCATAGCATGATGTGGTGAATGGGAAGCATCCAGCAGAGCTCTGCTGATATGCTAGTTCTTAGGGAAAGAGAAATACTGGTTTTAAAATCAGTGATGCTAAACAGGATTTGTTGAAGAGAGTAGTCAGTCTCACATTTGTTATGCCTCCATCTAAGAGCGTCGTGTGGGCTTGTAACACTGGATTGTCACTGCTCCAAGTTATGTGCAACAGGATCCCAGTTCAGGACTATATGCAGGAAGGATTTCTATCTGCAGTATTGTGTGTGAAAGGTAATGGAGGAAGTTCTGGTGAAGATTAAAGCATCAGGTTCCATTAGGTGTGCATGATCTTAACTCTCCTGCATCAAGGTAATACCCTGAAATTGAAAAAATTCAATTATGTTTTGACACGGACAAATACGCAAAGATGAAGATAGCAGTTCCCTTTAACATACTCTTCTAACCTGCATATTTTCTGATGTGCTTTATTTTGTTTCATGAATTTGTATTCAGATTTCTCAGTGGAGAAATTCAAGATTACCTGTATTGAAAGATGTGTCCTGATCTCCGATGTAAACTTTTACATTGCAGTAATCCAATGCTTTATCCAAAAAGTAAAGTAACTGATGATAAACTTGATTTCTAGTATGACAGGAGAACGGAATTTTCCATCTCAAAATTTTCAATGATTAAAAAAATTCACAGCTGGATATGATAATGAACTGTTCAAATATTATCCTGAAATCTCTTTTTACTTTTCATCCCAGTAATTTACAAAATAATGGAATTGAAAAACTGCATAATGTATTTCTGGTCACAGGTTCTAAGAAGGAATATGACTGCTCAGTGCACGAGATATCAATCCTTTTGAAATAAATATTTTTTAAACATAACTTTTACATGTGCTGAAAGTCAGAAGAAGGTTTCTGGATCCTGTCAGAAAAAGATGGGTAGATTTTTGGAAGGAATTTTGTTCTCTGGCTACATTATGTTCATGCAAAGTTAGCTGGAGTTTGTAAAGCTTATGTGAGCATGGATGGAGTTTTATGAACCCATAAAATTTCAAACCTGAGGCTCAGGTTCAGAATGCTTTGTGTGCTTCAGACATTTCTGCTTAATTGTTTTGGGAGAACACATCAACATTTCTGTTCCTTACCAACCAAGATTCCTAGAACCTTTGAACAAAGTACTCCTCCATGAATTGAAGATCTGCTAATGCTGCCTTTTTTGTCCTGCAGAAAACACATTTTAGGAGAAAAAGATTACATTGGTATGAACAGATTGGAAGGTAGCCTGCTGTCTTTGTAAAACCTGTTCTCAGTCTGCAGCATCACTGGCACATTTATAGGCAGGCAGTGCATTGGCGTTCAGTTTGAACCGTTCATTAGGGGCAGAACTGAACCTCTGTATTCACCTCCCAGAAACACAGATAGCTAAAGAAGGCAAAGTGATGAAGACTCTCTTCCTGCTTTTAGCTCCTTAACTCCTTTGTTGGCCCATCTCCATTGGCATGAGGTTTACTATGCAGTAACTTTCCTGTGCCAACAAGCCCTAAGTTCCCTTGCCTTTGGAATATGTGCAAAGTTCATTTTCACCACTGTTCATTAAAGTGGCAGGAATGCTGCTATCTGAGGTCACCTCAGACAAATACTATGTCCCATTGCTGTGCTGCCTATCTTATACTAGAAGTGGATGCTTCTCTGTTCGTAATAAATTAGGAACCAGGGAAAAAAAAGTGATCTGGTTAAGGACACACATTGGCTGGCGTGCAGTTAAGAAGTTAACTAACAGATTACTATTGTTTAAGTTACCATAAATATTGCTCCTGGCTCGAGTATGGCTTACTTATTTCTTCAAAGGAAAGCCTAGGTATACTATACCTTTTCCTTGCTGTTGCTAGCAGCATACAACACAAATCTTGCTGTTCAGACTGACTGCTGCAAAATTCTCAGGATTATGAGATCCAAAGCATCAATTCAAGAGCCACATATATTTTGTAATCCCTGTGCAGTATCACTTTTAATAATTCCACCAATTAACTTCAAAGTAATCTTTGGCAAGAGTTCTTACTATAGATTAGCACAAACATCTTTAGTTTTACATTAATTTGGAATCATGGGACTCCTAGCAAAGGGAGAAAAAGGAGGTTGAAAAACTTTTATTTTACTAAAGTTTAAAATTTGTCTCAGCAGAGAATCAAACTTTGATAAGTTCATATGTACAGAAAATTATTTATAACTTCTATTTTAAGCATCAAGCCTGGGTGTTCTGAATCACCTTCTCTGGAGATTGCTTACCTCTTTCCCCTGATACAGAAAAGTTAGATTTCTGCTGTGCCTGAGGTAAGTGACTATCCTCTTTTGGATATTTCGTTCAGCAAAGGCAATACGATACTAAAAATTAGGTTTCCAGTGGAAAATTTCATAAGCTTATAATTAAGGAGAGGTATTATCAATATTACTGATAATATTTAAAACGAATCATAGATGGACTTGCAAAACCTCATGAGTGTGTAACTGTTTTTGATATTGCAGAGTTAGAAGAGAGATGGCTGATGCTGATGTTTTGCTGTTTTGTTGGATATAATCAGTGAAAATGCATTTAAGAATATCTAAGTTGGGAAATCACTCTGGATTTCATATTTCACCTATAATATAGATATCAGTGTAGTGCTACTTTTTACTCTCTGTTGAATCTAGTTCACAGGTATCGGGGTGACAAACATTAATAGTGTCATTATTGCCTGTTAACATAGCTCATTAATGTGTTCTAGTAGTCATTAACTTTGCAAGGAAATATTGATTCCTATGGAAACAAAGGCTGGAAGTTAAAAATAAATGAAGAAATGTCTCCAGGAAAGATCTGTGCATGGCATATGCATTTAGTTCTTATCATCATTGTACTCTCATGCTGTTCACAAGGCTGCTTTCTTATAGTACAAATTCTAATGGAGTAATCAAAATGCATTGTATTCAATTCTCATTTGATATTTGTTGCTTTTGTAATTATAATGCCATTATATGAGGAAACATTTTCCCTGTGATCAGAACCTTCTTTGTAGTAAGATGGGGAAGTGACTTTTGTTTATCCATGCCATACCTATAAGTTCTGGGTATTTCTCCCAGTTTGTGAGGCCTGTTTCATTATTATTACATATGTCTAAGTGTTCTAAAGAGCTCAGAGGAACAGGCACTCATACCTGTTTTGAGGTGTAAAAAGGTTAAATTATTTTGGTCTGTAACTACACTGAGTTAATATACAAATCAAGTACATAGTTGCTATGCTTTCATTTCAGTATTCAAGTGAACATGCCCAGTTGATTGTCAACATGGACGTTCTCAGACTCTACTCAGGGCTTTCATCAATTGTGAATACAGAAGAAGTTTCTGCAGACTTGGGGGCTGTCTTTTATTCCACCTCAACAGCACCATGTGTCTGACTTGTCTCTTCTGGTTCTGCCACGCTCACCAGTGATATTGAATCCCTAAGATAGATGTGAAATGTTGTGGGGTTTTTTTTGGTTTTTTTCTGACTTACTTGGTCTCATTTCCTTACCACATAGTTATGATTCAGCGATATCTGAGACTGTAAAATTTGCTTTTTGGTTTCTACTCTGTTCTTCTTTTCTGGAAATCTCAAGTCTTCATAAGTGTTTACAGATTTTCCAGGTTAAGTACACTGCTACTCAGAAGTGCCTTTCTGAGTGTCTGATGGCTTCAGGTATAATTTCTCCTCACTGGCTTCGAGACATGGCTTTATGAGTTATACAATGTTTAGAAATTCCCCTGAAAGCTTAATTTTCATCTGTATGCTGAGTTAAAACTTACCTAATGGGTTGCCCAAAATATGGTCTAAAACACAGCAGCATTTTACTCAAGCTGATATGGCCTACCTGGAACGCTCCATGAAGTCTGACTTTGCTCACACCATCCTGAATGTTTGCTATGATTTATGAAGTCATCTATGCTTTTCTGTCTGAATGACTTGTTATCTTCAGTATTTACCACTCCCTTAATCTTTGGGTCAATTTGATTCCTTTCCCACAACTGATTTATAAAAAATATTAAATAGCTAGGGGCCAACAACTCTGCTCTGTGGCAATGCCCTTGGAAATACAGCCACAGTGCAGGGATTTCCAGTGAGATCAACATGACCTATCCTTGACTGTTTTTAATTCATTTAATGTATGCAATGTTGATTTTGCATTCTAGTTTATAAATCAGGATATTGTGGAGTGTGCAGTTAGTTGTGCCTAACAGAGATCTAAGTGTATTGTATAACACTGTTAACATTTATCAATCAAAAATGTAATCTTATAAAAATACTGAATTAGATTGAGATCTATTATATATAAGAACATTTAGGTTAGTACTCCATTGTACTACTGTCTTTTAATTTGAGTCTACTATCAGCTATTTGATTATTTTCTTTGGGATCAACGCAGGATGGCAAGTATGTAATTACTTCAGGTATTGCCCCACTTACCCTTTTTGAAGTCTTGGCAGAAGATTATTTTCTTAGCTTGGTTCTGTGGAAATTATCATTAAGTATTGGAAATGAGCCTTTGGTCTCAATGAAAATCCATGTCAACAGTTCAGACATCTTGTACACCAGTTCTTTTCTAGCTATTAGTTGAGAGTTATCTAGATCTGCTGCGTCAAAAATGTTTATGAATTAAACGAATTGAAAATAGCTTCTATTTTAACATTCTGTTTTGTTACTAACAGAATGGGTTCATCCTAATCACTGTGTATATGCGTAATTTACTTTTTACAAGCAAAACATGTAGCAGAAATATTTACAGAAAATCTCTGTCTCTGTGTTATTAACATTTGCCCTTGCTTATCGAACAATGTCCCAATACAATTGTTAAGATACTGATCATTTTCAGTGTAATAAAGAGTCTTCCTTCGGCATTAACTGTGCTGGTCACAGATTCTTCTTATGACTTTCAACTTTCCTCATTAGTGGTTGTGCTTCCCACTGCCTAATTCATATTCATTGCTATTACCAGCCCATTTTCTAAATGACATTTTTCAAGAGTTTTTGTTTGTTTTCCTATGTTTCATCTGGCGTCTTAATTAATGTCTCCTCTTGTCTTGACCGCAGGGTTGGAAATTTTGTGGCCTCTAGGGAAATGTTCTAAATCATAATCCACTTTTCTTTTTTTTTTTTTTCATTTTAAATTATTTTTCACAGAAGATATAACCTGTTTCTTTCTATTTTTCTTAAAACCAGTCTTTGAAAGCACAAAATATATGTTACTGATATGGACTCCAGTGCTTTTGCACACATTGGATATAATGAAGCCATGAACTCCTGTGCTCAAGCAACTGCTTTTCAGTTCTGGAGTCAAGTCCTGTTTCTGTCAAGATGATGCAAACTTTAGATTTTTTTTTTTGAGTTTGAGGCAATGCTTTTTGAGCCAGAAAAATGTCGTCTGTAGTTTGTGTATTCTCTGGTGGCTGTAACACTGGCAGCATGAGACTTGTCTTCTGATTTGTGCCTCTGTAGTAATTTAACAGTCCTTCCAGTCAAGGTAGATACTGAAGGAGCTGCAAATTATGTTCAATATATGCAAATTATGTATGCGATTTGAGTATCATCCAGTCATGGGTGATTCTGTTTGAACCTTTGCAGATACTGATATCCCCAAAAGTACCTGTTTAACCTTTTAGACAGAGGATGAGCAGGACTTCAGAGGAATGTGAGGAGGTTAGGGTTCTGTCTCTCTCTTGGGGCTTACAGTTTTAATTTGTTTTAGCTCTTCCCTCTCTCCTAAGAATATTATGTGAGATAATTGTGGTCTGCTCTAAATTTTGGACATTGTGATCAGAATATTTATATTCTTGAATAGAATATTCTTGGAATAACCAGGAGTTATTTCTGCTATAATATAAGCCATGCTTTTGCAATATTTTCTCTCCTTGCCCCCTTCAGTCATGTCTCTAGTGAATTTTCAGAATTCTTGCTGCAGCCACAGAAAAAGGAACATTTTTTTTTATTAGGTAGGCATGAAAGTAAAATCAAGTTGTTAAAGTCCCATCAAGTTCTTTTTCCTTCTACCATTTATCATTTTGCAGCCAGACAGGTTTTCTATGTGCTTAAAAAATTGTTCCCATCTTCCTTGTAGTTCAGTACAATCCCATGTAGTTCAGACGTTTCCATAGCAATGGTTGTTGCTGTAACTACTTCTTGTGGGAAATATTCTTGTAAACTAAAATCTCAGATTAGATAAGTGACTTTTTATTGCACTAGATGTAGAAATATTCAATAAATAACTAATCAGTGCAAGAGCCGTTTCAACAGCAGTGCTCCAAAGCAGTGTACTGAAAAGGAGAATGGTGTGGCTGGATTAGTAACGATCATACCAAAAGATATATTGACCCACTCCCCCTAAGAATGCATCAGTCACTACAGCAAGATGAATCTAGCAATATCAGTAATATTTCCGGCTGAAAACCTTTAATATCAAGACATGCAGGCTATGTGTTATTGTTTTAGGAATAGTTCTAATGTAGCTTTGCGTTTCTCTTTGCCAACAACTGGCTGTCCTGCAAAAGCACAATTATTCATTACAGTGGAAATGACTTCTGATAACATCCAACCCTCTAACTCTCTCTCTTCCTCAGTGTGTTCTGTGTGATGCATCTCTTTATTCCTGAGTTATTACAGGAAAGAAAAACAATCTTGAGCTCTTTATGATTGTTATCTTTTATTGTGGTTTTGGATTTTTTTTTTTTTTTTTTTACTTTGTCCTACACTTTGCATAGCTTTGTTCAAATCTAGGTTAAGTAAGATGAGTTTACATCTTGCAGATTTTGTTAATTGTTCCTTAGAAACTACACAGTTTCAGATCAGAGACAGGTTCCACCTGCTGACAGCGGCTGTTCCCTCTGAGATTGTCAGCAGCAAACCTGAGGTCTCCTTGTGAATAAGTGCCAGTTTTCAGAATCACTCACAAGTTAAAGATTGTATAGACACCCTGATTTAGTAAGTGTATTAGAGTACTTTCCAGAATACTTGGCTCTTTTAAACACTGGTTTTACAGGAAAAAATATAAATGCAGCTCAAATATTTAAAAGTAGGAAAGGAGTAGTATCATACAATTTTATTTCTTTTCTGTAGGAGAAATATTGAAAGAACAGGTTCTTAGCAGGAAATTATGTAAACTCTATTCAGATGAGAAACTAGAGGCCTAGGGAAGTAGACTTCTTCATGAAATGGGAGGCTGTCACCATTCCTAGGGCCTTATAAAAGCATGAAAGGAGTATATGCTATACAGTGATTCTGAAGAGCAGACAAGTATGTAATTCTAAAATGTTAATTTGAACAATATCATAGTGCAAATCCAGATTATAAAACTTGCCTGATTTCTCTTGACATAAACTATTTGCCTTACCTTCTAAGTTTTAGACCTTACTATGGGAAGTTTTCTTGCTCGCGAGCGGGAAGCTTGGCAGCCCAGGTTGTTATGTGTGCAGTCTAGTTAGCAGGTGTGTCAGCCTGGCTGATTGATCAACTCCAGACATGGTTGGATCAAACCTTAGATTTATCTGGGAAGTCTAAGACAGAATTTCCAAGTTTTCTTTTTACTTTATTTCAGGTTAGTTGTCAAACACCGTTTATTTTTTTGAACAGTTTTATGGTAAAGGATGATTTCTGTCCAGTAGAGAAGGTTAATAAGAAAGGTTTCAGATGTATTGATCAAGGACCATCACGTCAATGCAATACTGGTGCATTCTTCATACAAAAGTAGTCAAATTCATTTTCCTCTGAAGGATGAGTAATATATGGTTTGACAGTCTCAGCTTCTGACCTACAAATCCACATTTTTAAAGGTTTTTTCTCCCCCAATTATTTTCTTTTTTACTTCTTCTCAGATATTTATTTCTGAAAGTGAATAAAAATCTGGAATTTCTATTCAGTTTGGTAGTGTTTGAAAAAATGTTTTAACTGCTTATTTTAAAATTTGCTAATATGCCTACCTCTTAACTTATGCTTACACTAATCAAATACATGACAAAGACGTTAGTCCTCAGAAGAGTCATTGATTATTCCATGGGGAAAAAAAAGGGGGGGGGGGGGGGAG
>JAVJGI010000064.1:23134587-23150934 GCA_035590275.1 Ibycter americanus | reverse complement strand
TCTATATTACATAAGAATGACAATAGCACTAATTTTATCCAAACAATTGATGTATTATGAACTATGATATGATTCCTGATACATAGAACATTTTTCTTTTAAAAAAAAAAAAAAAAAAAGCATATAATCATCAAAACAATGACAAATGAAAGACTCAGAAAAGGTTATGACTTGACAAAGTAACATTTTTAAAACTTGGACACCAATCAAATTGATATAAGCATCAGTGATGCAACACTTTCTGACACTAAAGTCTTTACCACTGTCTAAAATATATAGAATAGCCTATTGTGATTGCTTAATGTCAACTTTTGTTCATAAGCTCTTTCATAAAAGTGAAACAGGGAAAAATGATTTAAAGCAGTTCAATTTGTCTATTTACCTTAATCTTTAACTATTCCCATATGTCTTAGCTACATGATATATGACTTGCCATAAACCACTTTTTCAAAGATATACAAGACAGAAAAAAGTCAGGCTCATAACCTTTTATTCACTGAACTTTCATAGACAGCTGGCAAAACAAAACACTTCTAGGCTTCAGAAAAAGCTGGAAGGTTATTTTGCTCTCTTGCTTTTATGAAACATTTGCATGTGTTAAATAAGATACAGTTGAACTATTTCATCATGACAAACAATCTCAAGTGAGAAAGGTCTTTTTAAAAGTTTGAATTAAACAAAAAGTTGATGGCTGCTATTTTAATAGAACTATTAGTCTTCCATTTGAGAAGCAAACATTACAGTTGCGCGTTCTTTACTGAAAGCTAGCTGGTGATGCTGTACAAATCCTGACATTAAAAATTGCAAATGGTGTAATCTCACTTTATGGTCATATGCATAACTCAAGGCACTAGGTCTAATGACTGTTTTTCTAAGTATTTAGTAGTAATGCTCACTTTAATATGCATCAGTCTGAAGCACAGGGCAATGCAATGCACACTTTTGCTTTAGATTAGCAAGACCTTCATTGGCAATTTAGAAAATAAGAAACACACTGAAGAATAAAAGTGTCTGAATTACCTAGAAGCGTTGGTAGACCGGAGCAAGGCAGAGATGTGTTAATTAGCAGGAAGCTTCTGTTCTGTCCAAGAAGTCGCAGCATAGGATCCATTTGGGCATTGGGACTAAGCAGGGTACCAGGTAGGATTCTTCAAAAACTTATTACTCCAACTCTATAAAGAATTAAAAACAAAACCAGAGATAAATATATACATAGATGGAAACGTGTTTAGTTTTCTATCATATAATAAAAAACATTTATAATTCCAGGTACTGTAGTAAGCCAATTAAGAAATATAATCTTCAATTTATATTAAAAATATCATTCATATTTTTGTTTCAATTTGAAATATTTAAACTTCTACATTAAAGGACAGAATTGTGAACTTCATAACTCAAGACAGCTTCTCATATCAACAGGAGCTAAAGCTTTTCAGTAAGTCTAGCAATATACACATTGTCTGTAATTTGGTATTGCTGAGCATTTCAAAAACATTTGGTGATGGACCAGATAGAGCTATCTGACAATGAGGCAGGGGGTGGCGGGGGGAGACTGTGTTTAAATTTTCTAATACTGTATTTTCAGAAACATCACTGTGATAAAATCTGTTTGTTCTAAAACAAAACAAGAAAGTACATATATAAAGGAAAAAAAACCAAACAAACAAACAACAAAACCAACAGCTCTTAAACTTACAACTTCAGAGAAAGAATAATAGTTTCAATCCAGAACATATATTTATACTTTGAATCCTAGAATTAAGATGGCTGGTTTTTAAACTTCAAGTAAGCTCGAGAAACTGACTGCAGATCATGTATACAATATAGGGTCAATGCTGTATTGAATTTCTAGACCATTTTCAGACTACCTTCTGGCAATGGAAGCATTTTGACCACTGACACTCCCTATGGGTATATCTGACTATCCTGGTACAATGCACCATCCCCATTATTGAATCTACAACAAACTGCTGTAGGTTATTCATTGATTGAGTGTTTAAGTGTATTCTTTGGGAGCAAATGGAGAATGAAATCTGTAAACAATCACGCACACAAAAATCAGCAGAATTCTTCACTCGGAGAGGGTTTTCAGTTTCAGCACTTAATTATCTGTATTCTCTGATAAAAACTCTGTCACTTTAAATAAGGATGCACAGGAATTTTGCTCTTAAAAGATACACCAAGCTACAATATGGTTCTGCACATTTTATCTCAAAGAAAAATTAAGCCATCATTGGCCAATATGACTACATAGGGACAAGAGGTTTAAGCACATCTGCCATGCTTTATGCTAACATCTTTATCTAGATCAATTACAATACACACTATCACTGTTAAATAACCAATATAGATGCAGACTGCAGCTCTATAATATTCCTAATGGAGGTTAGAACAGATATTAAGAGCTACATTTTCATAAGCTCAAGCAGTAATTCTGTGTGCTTGTACGCATATCTTCAATCAAGCTGTATTTTGCTATCACAGGAAAATGTTCTTTTCTCCACTTTAACCAGTGCAAAAGTCTTTCTTTCTCATATATATATATAGCTCCAAGTTCATTTGTACAGTTTGTCTGCCACCATGTATTTATAGCTATTGCCTGAATGAGTGGTTCATACAGTACTAGGGAGCTAAAAAAACCAAATAAGACATTTGAAGCTTACTTCATCATAATTTCCACCTTTGATTTAACAACAAAAAAAAGGGGGGGGGGTGGGGGGGGGGTGGTGGTGGTGTCATCCTGAGAATATATACAAATGATATGATTTCAGCATGAGAAAACTCTATTTGTATGTGTCACTGCAGCATAAAAGCACAATAGAAAGTTTACATATTTAGAGTTACATCTTTAAGGTTAGTTTTACCATAAATCTACAGTGCAGCTTTATTATTCCCTCCCATTCTCACTGAAAAACTGTAACTACAATATCATTAGTTTATATTTCAAAATAGCACCCAAACATCAAGCATATGAGTCTTCGTTTCGTGAAGTCCTGTCCACGCACATAGCTCCAAAGAGCTCAAAGATGTTTGGAGTAAAACACATAAAAACATAGTGTTGAAAACAGCTTTTTTGCTTTATGAACTGAACTTCAAACTGCATTACGATTCTGTTACACTAAAGTATTGAAGAAGGAAGAAAACCTGTGTGCTCTGTGCATGAAGACATTACAATGCAAATTAAGCATAGACTAGGTTAACAACAACAACAAAAATATATATATAGTGGCTGATCTCTCTATAAGCCACCTGGGTATGCATATTCACAGGCAAGAAAATATTAGGGTGCAGCACAGCAGGACTCTACAGGTATCATAATTCAAGCACTTTAGCTGCACATGCACTGCAAGACAATGCTCCCCTATGTCTGCTGGCACCCAGACACATGTGTGGCTGTGTTCAGACTCCAGGTTGGAGTGAGGTCTTCAGCAGGATTCCCTTGGAGAGGTCCCCTCAGAGAACCTTAAGTTCACAGTCAGTCCAGGAGGATTCAGTTTAGACAATCAGGGAGTAAGACAACAAGTTGCACCATGGAGAGCATCTGTTCTGCCACTCAGACACTCCCAATAGGTGCTTTTGTGCAGACACTTAAGTGTGTTACTAAACTGTGGTAAGGTATCAGTTTCCTCTACTGTCTGACAAGGTTCAAATCCATACCTCCTACCTCCCCAGGGGGGCAGCTCAGCCATCTGTCAGTAACTTCAGTCTATGCTTTCCCTTCCAATCTAGTGGAATCATGCACACATACTTGATAGGCTAGTGTGGGGCTGGGCAGATTCATGTACAGAAATCCAAAAGTACCAGCCTCTAGATGCTCATCCAGTGTCATAACAGCTATGCTGTGACCCTTTAAGGGCACATATACCTCAGATCCAAACACACAACTGTGTAGGCTATACAGAGGACTTGGAAGCACTTTAAACCTCACCTTGAATCTCTTGTGGCTGACTAACTTAATGTTAATTCTGTTATGTCATAGGATTTCCTTTAGAAACCTTTGGAAATGAAGGCTTACACCATCATGGGAGTTTTCATAATACTTTGAAGCAAGACAGTCACAAAACCAGATATAACAACAAGGAAAGTAAAAGTTGGGGGCAGTAGTGTGGTTTTTTTATAATCAATGAAGTTCTACAGCACTGGTAATTATGCTTCCCTTGTAAGCTCATCCTATAAGGTTGGGTAAACATAATTACAGCAGTATTGGGGGGGGTTGGGGCAAGAGGGGCAGGGGAGAAGTATCACTCGAGTTTTGTATTCTTGTATTTTAGCTGGTAGGTGAAGCAGACAAAAAGGAATTTTTGAATTTCTTCCTCTGCATACTAAACACATACAAAAAAGCAAACTATCTTGACAAAGAATTTTTCCTTTGGGACAGTTGTCTGCACATACCTATCTTTAAATTATATTAACATGGAAAAACTAGGGTATTCAGCACAAAAATCTATTATGTTCTATTTCCCACCCTGACGAAAACATCAAGAGTGCATGTAATCACCCTGTCACTGTTCCAATTTAAGGGTGGTCAGAACTTGTGTTGTAAACTTGCAGAAGTGGGGCTTAGTCATTTGATAGCAGACATTTCACTCCAAGTCAAGTTTGTTGATTTGTTGAAAGAAATTGGCTCTGCTGCAATATTAATTTCAAAGCTGTTACATTTTAAACATAAAAATCACCTTATGTGTGATTACATCAAAAGGGCCACGTGAAAGGAGTCTGAGCCCATTTGGGCGAGCAGGTTGAAATCTGGCAGGGATGCAGTACTTGCCATTAAGGCTGCGCTAGGAAGAACTCACAATCAAAAAGGGACAGGGCTTGAGACTGCACACACTACATTAGTTCTGCTCCCTGATGCGTATGTATTACAACACAGTCTTGAAATATATGGTCACTTCCTTTTTCAGTCATAATATATACTTTCTATAGGCAAAAACATGTAGCATTCTACATTACATATTCCAGGTAGAGAAAATCTTCTAGAATATCCACAATGTATGCATACAATAAGGAATCTCATTCTAGAATATAGGAAGCCAGATGCAAACAACTGTTTTACGTTTTCAGCCAAATGCCTAGTTACCTGCTCCCATCCTTTTTTGTTGCACCGAAGGGAGTCCGCACTAATGGCTGAAAAGAAGTTTGTACCATGGCTGCTGCTTAAGTCCATAAGCTTGCCACAGGGGAGAAGGACTTACATCTTTGGAGTACCACTGCTGAAAACACATTACTAGGATCATCCCAGGTTTTACCAAGCATGTGTTAGTAGGCACTGTTTTAGGAACTACCGGGTAAAGGAAAAATATGTTAAGTTTGATTTTCAATAATAGCCATAGCCAAGAGGGAGAACAATTATTATTTTGCTTTCCTTTTTTGGGAAGAGAAGCATGAATGATACACAGAAAACTGAAGATTATTTAGGCAGGAGTTCAGCTTGACTCCCTAGTACCTGGAAGTTACCCCCCACCTTCTCTTGCTCATCAAGAAAAGCTTTTTCAGTTCTAATTATCACAACTTGGAATTTTTGTCTACTCTGTAAAATTCTGTGGTAAGAAAGGCTGAAGGAACAAATTTTTTTAATAACGTTGTGTTACTGCTTTTCTGTGAAACTTAAGGGGGAATGGTAGAAGTAGGCAGGGCAACTTGCAAGAATCCTAATGAATCATGGACTTCTTTAGGTTAGAAAAGACTGTTAAGATCATCAAGTTCAATTGTTACCCTAATGCTACCAAGTCCACCACTGAAAATGGTGCTGTACATATAGTCTGGTTCTTTGCCTGGACAATTGTTAAAGTCTCACGTTTGGGAGATAGACCTGAGAATTAAGTAGGAATAACCTCAGAGTCCTATACCAGGAAATCTAAAGAACAGAACACCTCAGAAACAGCCTTTTGAAAGGATTGAGCTCTGATCCACCCCAACCCCAATATGAACATTTTCCTCTTTGGGAAACTATTTGAAGAGAAAAAACTGACGGCTAAAAAGAAAGAAAGATTTCTATATATCTGAAACTTTATTACTTTCAATTAGTAGATTTTCTGGGTACACAATAGTGTTTTAATAATCTAAGACTCTTTTCTATGTTAAAGGTTTGTTGGTCTTGCACCTTGACAGTTTCAAAAGGCCCAAAATAGCAGCAATACAAGCATATATCTTCTATCTTTAAGTGTGTTATGTGGTACTAAAGGACAGAAGTAATTTTAGAAGCTAGACTTCACACCTGAATGCAATAAAGTAACTTCTGAAGGTACTACATTTCATTTGTATAGAGTATAAATGAGGTGAGTGCTTTTTTTTTTTTGCATCACAGCTCAGAAAATAACTGTTGATCTAGAACAGCTGGAAAAAATTAGATATTGACACATCAGTTTAGGCAAAGCTTAATACAGAAGGACAAGGAAAGGGTTGCATGTTTAACATTAGCATAACAGTGACACGTATTGCAAATTTAATTACCTAATATGCATATTTGAAAGTTGTCTGAAAATAATCACTGACAACTTATTGTAGTTACTGAAAAATTAGCAGCTCTAACTGCTAAGGACACAAGAGGCTGGCAGAGGCAATGCTTGCTGCTGTCAGAACAAAGGGAGAAGCTGGTGAGAACTAGGCACTTTTTGGTTAACTAAGGTAGGATTATTGCTAAGGTATGTGGTGCAGGTAGTGAGTAAATAGTTCTGATGGGGGATAACAGCTAGGAATAGTATCTGATAGACTCTGAAGAACTTTCTCTTCTTCCTCCTTCTAATAATTCTGCTACTTGCAAGTTAGGAAAAAAAAGAGCAAAATATGTTTAATATGATGGGAAATCCAGAAGAGAAATATAAGGCCATCTAATTGTTGCTCACAAAATTGGCTCTTCACTAACCTATAAGAAACTAGTCAAAATAAACAGACTTTGCCTGTAGCTAGATGAATGCACAAGGTGAGCCGGGATGCTTGTGCTTGATAAAATACACAACATTTGGAAGCCCTGAAGCAGAGAGACTAATCCATGAAACACAAACCTGAAGAAAAAAGAAGAAAAAACAAAGCCTCCCAGATCAAACTGCAAACTCCTCCCAAGAATGAGAACTGTATAAATTTTATCCCATGCCTTTTGATGAGAAATAGCTCTGATGATGGCATATCTGCATTGTTGTCACAGAGGTACCTGCCACATAAACACCACAAGCCACCAAATTAGCTTGGTCAAGGCCAAAAGGCAACATAAAACTCAGCAAGAGATATTTCAGTCTCCCCCCAAAATACTTGAGTACTTCTGCATTGATGTCAGCTAAAAATCACTGAAAATTAAACATAGATGTACAATTATATATATGCTACTACATAAGTCAAGTTTAATTATGTTTGGCTGCTTGGTTCAAATATCATTTCCAGACATCACATAACACAATTCAGAAGTCGGGAAGTTTAGATTGTGATTATATTTCCCCTATATAAATGGTTGCAAAGATTTCACTAGGATTATTTGAATGGAAGTATGATTGATGTTACAATAATTCATTCTTACCTATTGCTTTCACTACCTAAGTAATCTCCAAATGCCAAGACATAAGATGACACCCAGTCATACAAGAGGGTTGTCTTGCCCTCCTCTCCACTGACTAGCATATGTGTTTATCCGTATTAGGATTAGAGAAGCAAAAAGGGTTGCATGATACAATCTCACCTTGCCTTGTTTTTTTCAGCTGTAGCACAGATAAGGTCATCTCCTCTGTAACACAGAGACAGCATGCAGAAGAGCCCATTTAAGCATTTTCCTTAATTCACAAAATTAAATTGGGACCCTTTCTATCCCACCACTCTCCAGCACAAAAGAGCCCAGAAAGGAAGAATGGTAAATCTGCAAATCAGATTAAAAGCATGTTTGATTTCTTAGGGATCTGAGCTAGACACTGTCACTTAGAAGAAAAAAAAATAAATTGCTTATGAGTGATCTACTGCACAGCAGGACTCTGGTTGTGGTTACTTGCAACCTGCTCCCTGACAGCTACTCATCCATTCTGTGCCCAGTGAGTCTCAGAGCAGGAGGAAACAGTCCTGAATGCTTGCTGTTAAAATTGAACTGCTCTCAACTAAATGAGTGGACATCAAGCATCCAACCCTATTAAAACATACATGAGAGTCACTTGGCTCCTTCAAATACTATTTAAAGTAGACTGAATTTCTGATCAACAGAAGATTGTTTTTCTTCATACAGGCACAACTGCAAAGGGAGCAATTGTTCGAAATTAATCTCCCCAGTGCAAGTTTTAATGTGGTGTTAAACTCTGCCATTTAAACCAGAACCAGTGAAATAAAACTCTGATGACTCTTAAAGAATTTAAGATTAATGCAAGAGGAAATTACCTTGCCTAGTCATGCCTACTTTTATTAGTACCCTGCAGTTGTTTTTCATTTTGGATGTGGCAAAAGTATGATTTGAAAGTCAAGAAGGCAACTTCTTGCATTTTGTATTTAATTAATGAACACTGCTAAAGCTGCATTTCCAAAGTTTGTGGTGTTGTGTTTTGCAAGTTTTACTTAAAACTGCAGTTGTGGCAGTAAGAAATTATGTCTTCCCATGATCACGCTGAGAAATGGCACATCTATTTTTGAGTACGTAAGTCCAGTAATGGACTTATTCTGCATACCAGCACTGCAGAATGTAACAGTTTGCTTTTTCTTATTTTTAGATTGGAATATTGTTTTTAATATGGTGAAACAGATGTAGTCTTCAAACACTTCAGTAGGTTCCACTGATTACACACATAGGATACAAAAACTTTGAGATTATTCCTGGTGTATTACTTTCAATTTTTATTGTAGTATGTGGTTTTAAGGAGAGCGCTAGTTGCAGTTTATGGTGAAGTTGGTTTTATTTATAAGGCTATGTACAGGGAATTCATTAGCAAAACAGTAAAACAAACTAGACCAACTGGGTTACAGAAGTTGAAAGATGTATCAAGTTCTTCAGGTGAACTGTTCTCCCCTTGGCACATCCTAGCACACCATGTGGAATTCACCCCAAATCTCTGCTCACAAGAGCTACACAACCATACTCTTGTGCAAATGTTTCAGTGCCTAATCATCAGCTACACAGCTCATAAGATATTAAACATGAATTAATTTAATTTTAAATTAATATAATCTGCCATTGGCTTAGGTGTGCCTTTAAATGCAAAGCTGAACCGAATGAAGAAATTTTATCACCTCCTTTACACTCTCATCCTTTCCCTACCCACAAAAGCAAGCCTCCAGAAAGTGCCTTATCAAAATACATGTATACTAAATAGCAACAGGCTGGTATAGAAGGCAGCACTGGTGAGAAATGCTGAAGAACAATTTTTATTTTAGCATTGGTGAATAGAAGGACCACACAAGAATATCATTTAGTGTTTCATAATTATATTTTAATTGTTGTTCACATGACCAAGAACTGGAGAAAACAAACCAAGTGGCAGTACTAGATATCTAAATATTCTTTTCTTCCTTTTCTGACCATAACAAAAGAAAAAAAACTAAAGAAAAGAGTAGCAAACATTCTTAAAAGTACTTTGAACTCTTCATACAGAAACATGAGAAAAATAGTAAAAATCCTCTGAGGTATGAAATGCTTTCATGATGAAAGAAGCTATTACATGCCGAGATTGAAACTTCAACCATGAATTACACAGAACTCCTTTTAGCTATTTGTGTGCGTGCAAGTGTTTAGCACAAGATCGACAGCTCTACAGAACTAAGCAAATGGTGACCGCCTGAGTCTATGCTTAAACCTCTCTGGTCCACACTGAAGGTCTTTATAGCACTCAGCATCACCAGGCAGTATTTTTGGGAAGAAAATGAAGAGTAGATTTTCCATCTGAAAACAACAAAGATATTTTTAGGAAGGCAGAATGTAATTACTGAAGCTGGAATTTGGCCAGGTCATTGGCATTAACGTTCCTCCTCTTGCAAAAAAAAAAAAAAAAAAAGAATGCTATGAAGTCTTTAATGGCCACAGGTGGTCAGGACCTTGAATTTGCATCTCATCTGAAAGACTTAAAGTGTGTTATGCAAGTATGCGTGGAAAAAATAAAGTCTTGAGCTGTCAAAAGGGTAATTCTTTTAGTCAAATTTAAATGTTAAGAAAGACTTAAAAAAATAATCTAAGAACATCTGATCCCTGAACCCCTAAACTTAGTGAGTACTTTTCATTAAGTCACTAAAAAGAATAAACAAAAGCAAATTTTAGAAGTTTTAATTTTACTTCCCAGAAATTTTACATGCCTTCACTGCAGATCAGACCTTCATCTGAATAAAGGAAGCAAGAACACCAACAATTTATTAAATCCAAAATATCAGGGCAGGGCAAGGGGGGATTTGACTCACAGGGGGAGCTAGAGATAAGGGAAAACATAAACACACTGCAGCTTGCTCTATTTAACAAAACACAAGGTGTAACCAAGCATGACACATCATTGCAATGCCCAGTCAACATCTAAACAATAAACCAATCCAGTCTGCTGACCAACGGGCACTTGCCTGAGGGTTAGAAGGGACCCAAACTCTTGAAAGCAGATTTCGAAACAAAAGCAAGACTGATCATTAGCCTTTTTTTTCCTGCTTCACCTGGAAGACATATCCACTGATATCCACCATTTTCTAGTACACCTGGGTCCCGAGCCCAAAAAAGCCGTTAGATCAGTAGTTAGTATTTAGCCTTTAGCAAGGGGTCTGTCACACCAGAACTGCCTGAAAGCATTAGAGGTATAAAGTAGTTTGTCACCACAAGCCCCTCTCATCATATTTTTGCTGGAGAAGACAACAGTCAGCAGTTCCAGGTCACTCCATAACAGTCATCGCCTCTTGTTCTCACCAACAGAGGGGACTGAACATACACTAAAGTCTTCACCTCAAGAGGCAGCCAACACACACCCCAAATCATTTCCTGCCCCCAAACTCTGGCAACAGTAGGGACAAGAAAGTTTTCTACCCCACAGATCCCTTTGGGATCAGCCCTTCCTCTCCCTTTAATAACAGCCAGAACTGTGCATCATCTCAGCAGTACAGGAGGGTGCCAGAGCTTGTACTTACAACAGGAATGTAGGACTGGAGGTAAGCAGGTGCCTGGTGGAAAAATAATACACATTCTGAGGAAATGGCAAGGGATGGATTCAGATATCCTGGGATGATGAAAAGTGAAAAAGAAACCTGTTCCCCCCAAAATTGTATCCACCTCAAGATCTTAAAACTAACTCTTCTCCCACATTCTTCCTCAAAACCTGTCCCTACCAAAATGATTTCAGTTCTGCTTATACCACAAAGGAGTCTTATGCCAGCTGAACATCTAGTAACATCAGTTTTCAGCAGGACTTAAAAACTATGTACAATTAAATATACATGCAACTTCAGCTCTATCATGAAATGCTTCCAGAAACATTTGCTGCTATTCTTTATTTGCCTAATTTCAGCCTTTTGCTAATATTGAAGGCTCCCCTTCCCTCTTGCTGCTTGCTCTTAAGCCCTTGCTATGTCTCATATTTCATTTGCACAGCCAAACTACATATGACTACGATAGATTATTTTTTAACTCACCTTCAGAAGTCAGTTCCTCCCACACACATATCCCCACAAGATTTTTTCTTTATCCAAGCTACTCTTGTTTTCTTTTACTGTAAGCGACTAGCATTGGATGGAAAGAATCGGTAGACTTTATCACTACTTTGGCCTAATTAAATAATCCTTAGGTTCTTGAAGATAACTTCTTTACTTCTCTTTCTGAGATTTTCTGGTCATATTTCTCTCTTCGCAGCCATCAGGTTTACTACACAGAACGTAATCCCATCTCTTTGAACACAGTAGGAAGAAATCAGACTCAAAGTTTATTTCTTTGTAGTGGAAGACTTTCTAGCCACACCTAAAGAAAAAAAAATTGGCCCTGTTTAGCTATTAGAAACTGCCTATGCTGTTGCATCTGTAGGTTTGGGACGTGTGGGGGGGTGTTCCTCCTATATTTACACACTACTGTATATAGCTGCAATTAAACTGCATTTGCACTGCTTACCTATGGCATGAGAAAATCTCTCTACACCACAGTTCATGTGTAGTCCTGGACAGCTGCTGATTTGCTTGACCAATAGTAACATCTCCATTACGACATCATTAAACAAGCATTTAATCATTCCCTCTTGCAGCCTGTCAGCAGATAGCTTGCACAACCAATAACTCTGGGGAGATGTTCTGATTGTACTGCCAAGGGTTAGGCAACAGTTATTGATGTGAATCTGTGCTAAACTTTGTGGTGTTTCTGCTTATCTGTGTGATATCTGAGTATTTCTAGAGTTCCTGCCATTGTAACATGTAAGCCTACACTTAAAAGCTTCTCTCTGTACTCCGAAAAATTATGTTGACTCTACAATGAGCAGGAAACAGCAAAAAGCACTGCAAGCACAGTGGGAGAGGGTTGGGGACATCAAAAGAGCAACAGTTATGTTGCCAGTCAGGTTAGCAGAGCCAGCAGGGAAGCTGCACAGAGGATAGAGGACTTTTAATGTAATGAATTTCAAATTTTGAAAAGTGCTATAAAAAATTCAAAATCTGACAAAAATAGCGCAGTTTGAGCAAAACTAAAAACAAAAAATAACCCAAAACCCTAAAATATACCACAGAGAGGAGGAACAAGTGTTTCAGAAGAAGAAAATAGGAAGAATTAAACAGTGAAGGTTGTGAACAAAGAACAGCATACAACATAATAGCATCACTGTATTACAGGTTACGGTCAGGATGTCCAGAAGCAAAGTATTCCGAGCTCATGCACAAGACTAAACAGTCAAGAGAAGATCTTAGTCTCCAAACATACTTATGCACCTCTGTTCACTAATAATGGTGCTGCTGTACTCGTGATGTTCTACAGTTGTGAGTAGAGGAGATGACCCTTCCTTGGAAGCTTAGCTTTAATCAAGCTACATAAAATTGGATTTTTAACAACAGTGAGAAGAAAGGCAAGTTTCTAAGCACAGAAGCCCTTCTTCAGATGTTTTGACTTGTTTCTCAATTGAGAGCTATCACTTTAATTTTCATTTGATTAATTTGAAAGAGGAAATTAGATAATCTCTCTAACAGTTTCTCTTCAATAACAATTTCTGACAAAACAGCATCAAAAGCACAGTCTACCCGAGCTGCAAAGACATAAAAAACCTGCAGACTTACTCCACAAAAGCCCCAGGCCTCCAAACACATAAAAAATTGCCAGAGGATAAACACTGCTTCACTTGCTCTCAGAACCCCTTGAGCAACCCAAGGACACCTTGCGGATACTCCTTTAATCCAGACTCTCAGGACTTTAGTCTCCTCTAGGAGACATGTGGCTCCTTCAAGGATGTAATATGTGCATACTCAAGAAAAAAAAAATGCCCAACACATCTATATCCCAGATTGTCATCTACCAGCCTTCCTCAAAGCCTCCTTAATCCATTGCAATTCATACTATCACACCTCAGAAGAAAATCACTCAGTGGAAGATTCTGCTTTTAGTCTTCAAAACCTGTAAGTCTACAGCAAAACCCATAGTGGGAAACCAAATACCCTACTTTACCAAACAGAAGCAGGCAATCACAGAGCAGTCCAGACAAAAGATGGCCATTAATTGCCTTAACTACACCATGCTAAAATTATTTATGCCTCTTACAAAGCTATCCGTGGTTTCACCTAACTAATTCGTAACAACCACTGTGAACCCACACGTCTAGATAACCAATAAAAGGGACAGAAATACTAGTAACTACTGCAGAATATATTTCGCAAAAGAACCATTCCACGTCTAATTTCTCAGCCCTGAAGTGAGAAAGAGCTGAAGAAACCAAAGACAAGAGTGGAACTAACATTCATAGTTCTACGAGTGACAACATGACAATTATTTTTTTTTTAATATGACAGTTTATTCACCAACCTTCTACTCCCAAATATTGCCTTAATGTTCCACAAATGATAATTATCTATCTCTTTCTCTGTGCCATGGAGGTTAGTGACCTTGTCACCCCTCTCCTTGTTAATACTTCCCCTTTGCTCCATGGGTACAATCACCTTTTCTTTAAAATTGCCTAATTGATGAACATAATCAAGTTAAGCTCAGAGTAATTGTTCTCAACCTGTATTTGATTTTTGAAGGGGTTTTTCTTCTATTTCAGACACTAAGAATGGCTTTGTGTTCAAAAGCTTGTTTGTCCCTCCCCTCCAACCCTGCAGCTAATAACAGTTTTCTTAGTTTTATCAAAGAGCTTGAGATAGGGAATGAAATTTGTTCAAACTAACCAAAAGCTGAAAACCGTGCTGTTATTACATTACTTAAGCCTTCAGATATGCGGAAGCTTTAGGTAAAGAGGCAATGGACTTTACTATCTTAAAGTCTTTTCCAACCTAAATAATTCGATAATTCTAATTTATATCTGCAACCTGAAGTCCTGGAAGAAGAGATAGGAGAGCACCACATATTTTTCTGTACTTATTTTTTCTAGATCAACAAAAACACAAGCTAAGAAAAATATTTATCTAATGCAATAACAGCCTTAAATCTGATGCAGTGTCCCACATTAAGACAATTCCCCTCCCTCCCAATCTCTAACCCAAACTTAACATGGCTGCAGCAGCAGGCTTTATGCTGAGCAAAACAGTTTTCCAGATGTTTGTGATAGCTGGGGGGAACCTTAAATCTTTTTCTTCCAATAAAGCTTGGGCTCCTAAGGTACCTCAACTTCTTTGTAAAGATTGGTAAAGTTTCTGTTGATGTCAGACTCTGCTTTAAGCCAAGCCATCAGACGCACAGACCTTGCCTTCCACGTACAGGGAACAGATGCCAACTAATGTTAAGAGCACTTATCCTTCGAGCACTTATCATCCCAACGTGCTTGATGGCCTAACATTGGAACAGGATATTCAGTGATGGGGTCCAAAGGATCAAGCTGAACTTTGCAAGTCCTAACACAGCCTACTATCTGCTTGAAAAGATGCATATATTCTGTGATATCATAGAATCATTTAGGTTGGAAAATCTCTTTACCATCATCAAGTACAACCATTAACCCAAGACTACCAAGTCCATCACTAAACCACATCAGTGGCTCCTTGGCAATAAAAAACACTGAAGACTTCAAGTATCATTTTGAAGCTAATCATTGTATTAGCTTTTCATTTCAGAGCTTTATTTTTTTTCCCCCCTTCAAACTGATACTGATGTTTCAGGTCCTTTCCCCACACATTTTAATAGTTAGTCCAACATTATCAACAAGCCACTCCACTTCTGCAGCTTTCAAATTTAAAATACATGGGAAGAAAAATAGCTATTTTGTAACTGAGACAACACTAATCTATTGCTTCCCTCCCCGCTCAGTACTTTGGGGTTATTTTATTTCTGCTGGAAGAAACTATCAATTTTATGGTTGCCAACTTGCTTGTCACTAAATAGGCATCCTCATGTAAGCACACCAAGCGGTCAGAGCTTTAGTATTCCTGCTTTCCAGCTCTCAACATGCTTAGAATTGAAGCTGCCAATAGTACTGAATTTTATGGTTTAGATGGCAGCTATACCAGCAGCAAGAGAGAAACCACCAAACTCTGTTCAGCACCTGCAGTATCAATAAGATCTGAACTCAGGTCTCCTGAGGTGAAAGGAGAGTGTATCAAGCCCACCACGCCACCTAGCCCTTAGTGTATTAAGATGTTAATTAGTCACTTTCCTTATTATTCAGTCAAAATATGCTGGACTGAAACAAATTAGATTTTTAGCACATATTTCACACGTTGGATCAAGTCTTGCAAGGGTTTTCTTTTATTATTTATAAGATCATGTGCTGTCTTCCTGCTGAAAATGAGATGGTCTGCATGAGGAAAAAGGTAAAAGAAAAGCAGAGAAATGAAAATCAGATATTCCCTAATGATATTTAAAAATAGAAATTTTGCTACTGTTACATACAGCATGTTCCATCTTTTGAGATTTAATGGCTCTCTTGTGGTTTAATGGAGAATTACTTTCAGTAATTGATTATTAAAATTTAAAATTGCTAACCATCTTCATTATTAGATGAGCGAACATGTTATCCTTGTAATTAAAAAAGCTTGAGATTCACTTTCATCCTGTTGACAGAACGAGTAGATAGGCTCAGCACTCCAGTGTGATGGTTTCAGGGTTCTTGTTTGACAAAAATAGCCAGCAAGTTACTTGATGATGAAAATACAGAACATTCACAAAGGCAGAGGAGAAAAAAAAAAAAAAAAAAAAAATCCCTACAAACTAATTGAAGTTTTCAGTCAAAATTACCATAGGCAGAATGCATATAGTCTTTTCCAATGAATTTCGGTGGGGGGGGGGGGGACGGAAAAAAAAAGGATAAA
>JAVJGI010000064.1:23107096-23126752 GCA_035590275.1 Ibycter americanus | reverse complement strand
GCGGGGGCTGGGCATGGGGCAGCACAGAAAACAACAGCCAGAGACATTTTGGCATTAGAAATGCTTCTTATTACACACACACACACGCTAAAAGCTGCCAGTTCAGATGGGATGCTTTCAGCTTTCTGAAGGGTTTTGAAAGAGACACCATTTTGATTAAAACCCAAGGGAAAGTTGAAGTCGTAAGAGCAGAAGGAACAGCTCCTACTCAGAACAGTGAAAAAAACAAAGATCCTGTTGTTCCTAAGTGCTCTGATCCCAGGTCATGTTAGCTTTTTGTGGCATTAGGCAGCGGCTGCTTAAAAACTGTCTTTCTCCAGTCCAGGGGACAAAAACACAGCAGTGTAGATCATTACTTTTCTGATAACGCTAAAAAACCTAGGGTACAGTTGAGCTGCTAATAAAGCCTGCAAAAGCCATTTTCTCACACCCCACATACTCTTCTGGTGTGTCTTCAAGGCACAGTTATTCCTTTTTAATCATATATTACCTGTTAGCAGCAATTCGTCAAAAGATTCCCAGTCTCTCTTCCTTTGCTGTGTAGGAGGTAGCTATCACCCAGTCTTTTAGCTTTCTCCCTCAATTCCTGCAGAAAAATCTCACCCTCCAATCCTCAAGTCACAAGTGGCCCTCTCTGCTCAGGGACCGTCACCACCTATCTTCTCTTGTCTGGTTGCCCAGCATATTTGATTGTCTGTCTCTCAAGGTGGAGCTGAATACAGTCTTTTATGCCTGCCTCCTCATGGCTTGCAGACGCACTGCTCAGCCAACCAGGAAGGTTTCTAGGCTTCTCTTCTGCTTGGTGAAACACAAGTTGGTCCTTAACACCTGCGTAAGTAAGTATTACTGAAGCTTATGATCCTTTTGGATCTTCACATTCACTTTTACAGATTTTCATCAGTAAACCAAGCACAGATCTGTGACCTTTCACCAGCCTCTCCTGCACTAGAATTTCAAGTGCAATAATTGCCACATTTTGTTTCAATAGTATTTTTACTGCTACTAAATTTAAACCAAGTATGAGTTGCAAATTGCTTCTAGTCTAGGGCAGACACATCTTACTCCAGGGCTTAATACTTTATTTGACCCTAGTTTGGCTTTATATCAGGATCTACAAGACCAATCAGGCAGGTAGCTTCAAAGAAGCTTCAGGCATTAGCTTCTTAAGCCTTTTCCTTAGAAATTGTTCCTCTAAGAACAACCACAATACAAGTAGTCGTCAGAGCAAGAGCAACAAGGCAACTGTTTCCACAACCTTTTCCTCTTCTTCCAAATAGGAACTCAAGATTCAAGGACCTGCAAGTCCTCTGTATATAACAGTGACCTTGTCTAAGAAGTGTTACACATAAGGCAGTAACAAAGGTACTACGAGGTAGAATACCAATGTGCACAAGCAGCTTAGTATGGGCAATACTCAGTTTATCCTCTTCAGGAATTCTGACCTCCTAACAAACAGAGACAAGAACAAACACAGACTGCACCTGTAATAAATATGCCTATAAGCAGCAATAGTTATACTTTGCATTTACAGTAAACTCTCTAATGGATGCAGATACACAGCACTTAAAAGGTCTGAAAGCTTGGGATCTTCTTGTTCAGTTCATTGCTTAGCATCTGGAAGGGCTATAGGAAATCTTTCTTCTACGTTTTTTTGACCCTTTTGCCAAAATTCATACACTTAGTATCTTAAGTACTGTGATAGATGAAGCTGCTGCTTCACCCCTGTTCATGTGCCATCCCTAAAACTCACGACATTATTAACCTCTGTTTTTCAGCATCTAATAGATGTCACCAGAAAAACAGTTTTAATAAATGCATCCTGGAACATTCAGTTTGGAGCAAAGGTACCATATGTGAAAAGGAAAAATAATGATAAGTGATAAATGGGATAAAGATTTTAGGGAAATTTTATTGTATTTAATTAATCTACCATTTTTACTAAGTTGCTTTCAAGTGAAATGGCTTTTTACCGACTCCTTTTGAAAAGGTTAGAAGGGTATTCCCTAAGCTACAATCATTAGCATATAGATGTCTCTAAGTGTTAATTTCTGTTTTCACTGAACGAATGTAATTTAAAATGAGGCCCTTTCAAATCAGTTAACTTTGGCCATTTGAGAAAGATAAGAAAAACAGACTCAAGCATGAACCTCAGCAAAACCTGCTTCTTAAGGATAAATATATGCCACTATTTAAGAGTCTCCATTGCCACATGCTGCAAATGATAGATTTCAGGAAAATTATGGGAAAGGATGGGTGCTGGGATTAAAGTCCTACCAGTAGGTGATAGAATCCGTTAATAGGGTTAACAATAACAAAAAAGAAGGTTATTTTTATAGTTCAGTTTTTTTAAAAGAGAGTTGAAAACCAGCCTAGAAATTAAAGTTGTGGCAATTAGTTTTATACCTACAGCAAAACTCGTTGAATTTCTTCTTTTCCAGTTTAATGCAACAAAGGAAGAATAAATTAGGAACTGATCCAGCTCCTAAATTAATGAATGGTATACCAACTATCATCTTCAGCTGGATCAGGCTCAGGAGTGTTTTGAAGTTTTCATTTTAAAATAACCTAATACAGGTTCAGTATGATGCACAATGAACCTCTGACACAGCTGTCCATCCAGGCATGCCACATTCCCTAAGAAAAGATGGTTTCTCTTCAGCAGATCTCCAGCATATATATACTCTATAACACAGTTAATAAAGAAAGAGAATATTTATAATTAAATGTGTCTCATCCTCCATCATAAAATCGTATCCTCATCAGATCATAGCTTTCCTGAAATTACATTTTTTCCTAGAGTGATCATTTCTTGCTTGAGTGTCTTTTAACTCATGGGAGGGGAAAAAAAAAGAAACAACCAACTTCAATCTTTGAGAACATGTTTTCTCAAGAGAAATATGGAATTTGGGAAAGTGAGTTGCCCTGACCTACATAGAAATTCCACCTCTTCTGGCAAAGCTACAAGGGTTTTGATTATATTTAGTTTGCATATTCTGAAATGATCATTGCCATATTTTGGCAAAGTCCTCAGAAAGTACATTTGCTCTGAACATACCAGGATCTGGGGAAGTCAGACCCCAGCCACACTGTTTTCTTGGCAGCAGGCAATCCCCAATATGGAAGGTACTAGAAAGGAAACCAGGAACACCATTCTTTCTTTTTACCCATACAAGATATCATTATATTAGGGAAGGGAACAGCACAGTGATCAGAAAGTCAAAACCAAGAGTCAGTAAGAGGAGAGACTAATGCCTTGTCAGCCTTCTTTCCATAAAGAGAAAGCAACAGCAGCCAGCATATGGAGTCTGATAGATGAAAGTTGAAGGGATAGAAAGTCAGATCATGAATACATCACACATCAAAAATAAGATTTTTAAAAAAAAACCAAAGCCCAGGTTCTACATTCTTGTTCATCAACAGATATTAATAGTATTTTTCTTCTAAGTTACTGGCTTTTTACTACTTTTACAAGTTGCTCCATGAAGTCCAGTGAAGTGTTCATACTGTAGGACATACTAGATGGATTGGCCAAGAAAGAAGTCAGAATTGTTCCTTACATGCAAGTTTTCTCTTGTTCCCTACTTAATCAAAATCAACTAATTACGCTGAAATAGCATTTAGGTTGCAAAATCAACACTCAACAGGGAGAAAATGCTCCATTAAACAAGCACGGACAATTACACATGTCCAGCGTACTTTGAGTTCAAATGAAGCTGTCTTCCTGAGAAAGGTAATGTCAGTGCAAGCTTTCTCTCCAAATACTCTGGTCAATGTCTTAGCCATGCTAGAGACCAGTTCTCCTCTTTTGGCCTTCCCTCTCCTCTACCAACAGCCAAAAGGCAGGCCAACTGATGGCAGCTGTAGTATGGGTAAAGGTCTGTTTGGACTTGGACTAAGACCAGCAACACAGTATATGAAATAGATTGAACAGATGGTAAGAACATTCAGCTTTGATATTCTTTTTTACCTCACTTTATGCATCAGACTTGCTTGAAACATGCGGATCATGCAAACCCTGAAAACGAGCTTTATAGTCTTCAAATAAACATACATACATTATCCAATCTAATATTGCAACAGCAAACATATAAACAGATCAACTCCTAACTGGTATTACTATAAATTCTTGCTAATAAATCCAGCTTGTTTAAATAAGGTACTCCAGTCTCTGCTCTTAGATATGAACTGGCCACAGAGGGAGGGATTTCCCACCCACATAGGATTTCCTGAATTTATACTATGTATGAACATTATTTACACTGCATATTGGTTTCAACAACACTATCCTGTGAATAAGAAGCATTTACATGTAAAAGGCTGAGTGGAAGTTATGGAATCCCCTTGCACAGTTACAAGCATATCTATGCAATTCTTTGTCCAGTACCTTAAACTCTAAATTAGACTTTTACTTTAATTTCCAATCTGGAAGATGTTCAGGAAAAGCATAATATATTATTGACTCTTATTTAAATCCCTGATATTCTATTTTGCTTTTCAATTTTTTCTACATATAGTTCCCATACAGTTTCAAAAAAGTTCAATAGCTAAACTTCTTCACATTCTCTCTCCCACAACAAAAAAGTAGGCATGTTTTCAGGAGAGCTGTAAATAAAAAATGCCATCATATTCTGTATTTTTTGCAAGGCTCTTCATGTTAGCAGAATCCTTGTGCTCTGTTCTTAGTGTGTATGAAATGCACAGTCTTTAGAAATGCAGATAATCAAAAAAAGAGCCACTAGGGAAACAAAGTAATAACATTAGCTAATGCCACACAGTAATGTTTATTTAACAAATCTGTGTTGCATGCCTGACATTTCCCCTGGCATCAATTTATTTTGTTTTGCTTTTCTCTGATAGCAGCACAAATGCATTTAAAATGTAAACTTATTTTACACCTACCAAAGTGTATACACAATGTAATAAAAACATATACATCTTTTTTAATATCTTATGGGAATACATACTGGAGATGTGCGGAAAGCCCAACAGCCAAAGTAAATGATCTAGATTATGGAAAATGTTCATTTTTAGCTTTCCCAATAGCTACTAAAACTGCAATTGTCAGTGCACTGCACATCACTGCATTATGTTATTTATAAAGTGCCACAATGTGACAAAATGATGCTATCCATCAGGATCCAATCTTAACTGAAAGTGGCAGGGGAAGTGGAGTGGATGGAAAGATATCCTTGCAGTCCATTCAAACTGGCAGTTTGGAATAGTTACAAATAGCAATTTTCAGAAGTTTAATTTACTGGTCATTTGTAAAAGCGTACACAAATGATTCTATGAACCAAATTAGAAAAAAAGTTTCTACTTTCAAACTTCTCTGTAAGCAAGCTATCTCTTGCTCCACTTTCCTTCCAGCCAAAGATCATACTGTTTCATTCATGCCACTCTTGCTTTCTTCATTAGAGTCCTAGATTTGTCAGCCTTTCTTTTCAGGATCAGTACCTTTCTTCACTTATAAAGCCATCCCAGCCAGCCATCTCCAAGAAATCCTCTTTAATTTCCCTTTCCTTTGTTGTCTAGCAGGCTCTTATCTTTGCTGCCTCACTGGACTTTTTCAGAACAATGAAGTCCCAAATTTTATGTCTTCTCTTCTAATATATTCAAGTTATGTTGGACAACAACAAGGACAACATCAGACCAGGCAGGATGACATCTCTCTCTCATATAGCCACATGCTACTTTCATTTTTAAAAAAACAGAAAAATAATGTCATTAAACTTAAAGTAATGGGAAAGAATAACCTAAAGCATGCATATGCAATGATTGGCCACAAGTTATGTACTACCACTCCAAAAACATCAGCAGAGGTCAGAAAACTAAAGAGTATCAAAAACCATGAAGGAGGAAAAATGAGAAAAGCAAAACAGAAAGCCACAAAAAAAAAAAAAAAAAAAAAATCAAAATATTATGTGACTTTGTAAATCCAAATACACGCAGATCTTTAAGTGCAGCTCTGATAACCTTATTAAAGGAAAGCAGATATTTCAAAAAAGCACAAGAATTACCGGGAAAGCAGAGAGTTCAGAAAAGCACAAGAATGACCAGGAATATAGAAAATGTCCAAGACAGAGACAGTTCAACAATTCAACTAGTCTCTTTCCCAGCAAAGGAGCGTTATGCCCATATCCATAAAGTAACAATGCTGTAAAGGTGAGGACAAGTCACCTGCTTGCTATGTGTTGCTTATAAACATCTGGTACATGTATCAAGCAGTGCATTTAAAAACCCACAAAGAACTTCACATAACGAGAGTGCAAATCTTTGCCTGCAAGGTGGAAGTCAATAGTGCAAGTAGAACAAAACAGAGCTGAAAATAGTTCATGGTCCAGTAACGACTAATTAAGAACAGACAAGATGCAGCCTACTGTAAGGTAGTTCTGTAATGACAAACTGGTTGTAGAAGTATGCACAACAGGGAGGGTCCCTCCATATAGCTCCTGTTTCGTATTCCCTTTACCAGCATTTACAGTTGACCACTAGTAGGAAGAGAATATTGAGTTCATTTGACTTCAAATTAGTTTGGAGACATTTCCAAAAATCACTAAGAGCATTTCCCCATCCCGTCCAGCATTTTGGGGATAAGGGGAAGAGAAATCCTTACCCTTCAAGTAGCTGTTCCTAGAGGCAAAGGGTACTTGTCTTTTCAAATTGTTTAATCTCATTTCTTCAGCACTCCATTGTGCTTTCTCCACCTCTCTTACAGAACCAGCCAGCCTGCATTTCCACCTCTAGCATTCATCAGGAGTTTTCCAGGTGCAGGAATTTGGGGCAGAAGGTTCCACAGGAGAGAGGATACATCAAAATTATTCTTTGACCCAAAGGAAATTACAGCCTTCAACTAATCTGCATGGGCCCATACCTCCAGTTACAAGTGAAAGTATTCAGGAATGAAAGAATTCAAGTAAGATGACTGAAAAAGAAGGTTGAACAAGGAACTGCACACATCTAGGTAGTTTTGACTAGAGTATGAAATTAATACTGCAAGGTTTATGTTTTGTTAAACTACCCTTAAGAAACAGGCCTGAATATAGAAGCCATTTTATACCATGGGACTCTTACTGCTACTGCTGCCACAGCAGAATCTGGAAGGATACACTACGGTACGCTGCCATATGGTCACATTTGCTCAGTTGCCCAGCTCCATCCATTTCCTTCTCCAATACAAGAACAGCTTGTGTTGTGCAAAAAAACCCCAAATCATTAAGTGAGAAGGTATTCTTCTAGGCACAATGCATCATTTAAAAATGTGTTATCACAGATACAAATATCACTGTTTCCTTATTTGACTGATAACTCCTTTACCTGGCATAAAATCAGAATGTGAATGCTTACCCAAAGACATAATGTGTTTTACATTACAAAAAACCTTTTTAAATTCTGTATGCAATAATAGTCGCAGCTGAATTCTATTAATGTACTAATAGCACACTGATATATTTGGTATACTGCTATTCACTGTTAGTATATACACAGTACATAGGTTATACTTAAGAATAGTTCCTGCTGGGTATCAGTAGTGGAACACTTAAACAAGTTTTATGCAATTATTTTGAGCCTGCCATCTTAAGAAGAGTTCAGCTAATGTTCGATAAAAAGAAAACAACTGAAAACACACCTCCTTATCTGAACGCAGTGCATCACCAGCACAATTCTTTCCCATCTATCATCAGGATCAACATTGAGTAAGTTGGCACATATCTCAACTATGAAGTGGAAGACACCCTCAGTGTCAGGCACCTACATCTCTGATACTTTCTTCCACAGTTTCATGTACTCTTGCATTCTATTACCTCTGCAGAAAACTCTAATCTTGTTCAGTCAGCGGAGAAAAACTGAAAATCTTACACAAGAATTTTATTCACAGCAGCTTGATGTAATGAGCCTTTATCATTCTTTCTTCTAAGCATGCTTTTTCCAGCACAAACACTGTGCAGCATGGATTTATGTTGGACTAACATGTTACTGGTTGTAGCCTACATTACTTTCTTTCTCTTCTTCAGCGCCAGTGTTGTTTATCGTCACACAGCCTCACTCTAGTCCTTTCTCTGCCACAACTGTTTTTCCTAAATTGTTAGTTGCCCTTGTCTGGGTCTGTTATTGGCTCTACCACAAGTTCAAAAGCATTGAAAAACTACAGGTAAGACTTCCTATTGGAAGCCCATGGTGTAATCATTGCATGATTTTGGAAGTATCTGCTGTAGAGAATGTGCCAAAGCCACTACTCCTTCAAGACTCGTTTTCTTCTTGGGTTTCTATGTAAAGCATCTCCTATGCATATAGGAATCCTTTGGTTTGGATGCATAAGGTGTTTTTTTAAATATTATTCATCACCTAAAAAAAGATTTTTATTTTTATACATTCATACTGGGGGTTGTTTCCCTGCCCCTGTTTATGGCAAAGATACCAGAATGCATTAAAAAAATGTAAAACTGAGGCAGGAGTCAAATTCAATACACAGGGAAGTAGTAATGCCCTGGGACTGACAGAGAACTGCTGCTGATACACTTAATTTAGATAAGAAATTTACTCTCACTCCTCTTCCCACTACCCACAAATAACATACACATATATTATCAGAGAGATGAAAATCTGTTTGAAACCACTAATTAGAAATAAAGACGTACTTTGCACAAACAGATTCTCCTTTACCAGATGGTTTCCACTAATGTTCACTAATAAAAAGCCTGTTTGAGGAGCTTATGTTCAGTTAGATTGGAAGAGGCGAGGAACAGCCCAACTATGTCAGCAATTAATTTCATTAGAAAGACTCTGTGTCAGTTCTGTCTGGGAACTCTGTAGCTTTTACAACTTCCTTTATTCTGTGCAGATTTCATTTCTGCAGTGCAACACACCTGACAACCTTTCTGTTACAAAATTGTATTTTTCAGCTGTTAAGACAAAGTCTTAAGTGGGATCTTACCAATATTTGAACATGCATGTATTAATGTGAATCCTCAAGGATTCACCCCATAGTTCTACCTATCTACTAGTTCTAACTGTCTGTCTATCAGAAGTTTTGAACCACTATACTATGAAAGAGTATGGTCAACATATCAAAATCTTTATCATAAATACTGTTTTTATTGGCAAGGTACTGATTTATCTAAAGTGTCATCAAGTGATTTTCAGCAACAGTTCTTTGTTCCTTATTACATCACCACTCAGGCAGGAAGTCAGGGGAATATATTTTCTATGAAAAATATTTAAAATCAAGTAGTAGGGAAAACACAGTACTGGCCATTTATCAGAAGATCTAAGGTAACATACACGTTTAAGTATGAAATGCAATTCCTTTCCAAGAGAATGAAGTATCATTATGTAAAACCTAGAAGGTATTTGCCAAGGATAACAAAATACAAGGAATCTGATTGTACAGACATGTTTTGGATATGAACACTAGTCACAAAAATCCCTACCTACTCAAAAAGGGGAACACACACCCCACCCCCCCCAAAATGTTTCTTAATGTCCAAGAACCATTCCAGTCCAAGGTCATGTCCCTTGCTTAGCTCCCCTCAGTCACCTGCTGGCTTTTTGCCATCTTCCCATGTTCTTTGTGGTGGGATTTTTCATTATTGATCTTCACTTAAAATCATTATATAGCTTCTGAATATCATATTATCTCCACCCACACAGAGCAGACCAAGCAAATCGTTCCTCCTCCCACATGGATGAGAAAACAAACCTGAGGTCACAACTGGTTGTTTCACATTCCTCAGTCTGCACCTGCAGGCAGAACACTCAAGACTCTCTGTAACAATTACACTTCTCCAAACTGGGTTAATATTAAGCACCTACTTTACTAAAACCGATTTAAATATGCATGTACCTTGAACGCACTCTGACAGAAAAATATTGAAAGAAGAGATTGTCTGAGATCTTCTTGTCCTCACTGTGAAGACTTTGTTGTGTGTTCAGATACCATATGAATAGAACAAGAAAACCTCTTCACTAAGGCTAGCGCTGGAGCCAAGAGGTTTAAAATTACACCACTATTCCCAGGAAACAGAGGTTCTTTGCAAGAATACTGTGCAGAGGTAGTCTATGGACAGGTCATTTTGTTTCTTTAAAAAAGAAAAGAATGAAATTATTGAGCTTAATTGATGCTTTGAATCATTATGTAACGTGCATTTTTAAAACCAGTCATCTGCATTAGGAAGTCTGTGACATCATGAAAGATTCTTTAAAGTACTTTTTAAACTGTCCCAGTTATATATGTGAAAAGAAACTATAAAAATCAGAATGAAAGAACAATTCTTAAATTAGTACAAGGGCAGAGCAACAGCTTTTTTCAAAAATGGCTTTTATGCTGAACATGTTTGCAGTTTTCAAATTTATGGGTGTAGCTGTCAACATGTATATTCACTTTTAGAATATCGTCCTGGCTTAATGAGGTCTCCTGGAATGATTTCTTTTAATAAAAAGTTAACATGCTTACATATGTGGTTTCCACCTTTCTACTTTTTTTTAAAAAATATCTACACTACTCTTTAGCAGAGAGATCACAGCAGTTTACTTCAAAACTTCCAGTGCATTCAACTACTTCAACACCTCAAAGTCAGGCAGCTTCCAATGAAACTTCCAAGTAACAATTGTCATAGCTAACTTAACAACTATAGATCCAGATCTTCAGCCTAAGAAACCTAAGCCAGAAAAAAGTCACAAGACAATTGCATTTTAGTTACAACTACATGCCATCAGGAAATGGTGCCACATTACTAAGTAGCAATAAGACTTCTTACTAGTCTTTCCATCTTTGGTCAAGCCTCATAATTGCAGCACATACTACATGTCTGCCTCACTTCTGTCTGTCTCACCATCTCTCCACCTGTCTCCATTTTATGCTGTTTCTGTTAGGCAGAGAGTAAGAAGATTAGATTCAGAAAACAAACACATTCACCCCTCAGAAGAAAACTTTTCCTGCAACATCAGAATGCTTAGCAATGAGTTCAGAGTTATAATTTTCAAGTTCATACACATCCCTGCAAGAATGCCTCATAATCATGGGTCGAACAGATTAAGATGACGACTCCCCCCCAAGCAGCTGAAGTAGCCATTCTTCTCTAACTTCTTCCCTTCCATTTCATCTTCTTATTCACCCTTCTACTTTTTAGTGTTTCTCAGGTTTGAAACTGCCACAGCCTACTTGGCTAAACTGCCATAGTCCTCTAGCTTTTACTTGGAGCTTGTTTCCTCCTACCTCTTCATCATCATGATTCTCTTCTTCAGGAGCTCTCCATTTGTTTCATTTTCTTCTCTTGAACTACCCCCAACCAGTCTGATATGCTATAAAAGTAAACCACTTCTCTATAAAGATGCTCAGTTACCTCAAGCCTAATTTTTTTTGTGTCTGTACAACCTAGTATAGCAGAATTTCTCCACCACCACATTTCTTTGCAAGGATTCAGCATAACATCAAATACATTTTCCTCTTTCTGTTATGACTTTGAAAGCATCCTGAACAGTACATGTGCATTAATCCATTCAGTATCGTGTTTTCAGTACTAGATTCAGAACCAATGCTCCTTCCAGGTTACACCAAAAACTTGTGAGAAGAACTGTAAGCCAATAATGCTCTTCATATAGCTAAGAGGGTGTTTTCCTCTTTTCTGTAGAAAAAAATTCTAGGAGGATAAATAACTGTCCAAAAAAAAAAAAATTCAAGGAGAAAGAGATGAATTTCTATAAGTAATCAAAATATAATCTAGAAAGAATTTTATACAAAGGAAAAGTTGAAAGCCTAGAAGAACGTCAAAAGTTAGTGTTCTTGCAGCTCCTTTGATTGACACGATGGCAAAAGCATATGCATTCTTCCCCGTGTTTCTAAATTCATGCTGAGTGATATGGCCTTATTTCAAGCGGAAATAGGAGCAGAAATGGAACACACATTTCTGCAGACAAAGGAGCATTTTACCTCATCACAGAGCAACGTAGAATTCATTTTTTTCAAGGCCCCATTACCTTAAGCAAAGGGGTAATACAATTCAGCTGTACTCCTTTGCCATGGGGAGGTCCTTTTAAGGGCCACCTGTGCTGTTGCTAATCCTTGAATTAGCTTGTTAGTTTTACTTCTAGCAAAGAAATAGAAACAATTAGATCATTCCCATAATGCTCTTTAGTTCTTAACTCTACAGTGCCAAGGAATAAGGAACTTTTGCTTCAAAAGTATGATACATCTTACACTTTCACAAGGCCAAGGCCACTTCAAATATAGATTCCTACTGCAAATCCTTTCTTTTAAAAGCTTTGGGGGTTTTGTGTGTTTTTTCTTAAACACACAATACAGGATAATAAGGGCAAACAGCATTATCAACGTACAAGTACTAAAGAGGAAAAGCATTCTTAATTTTAACTTCAACTTCATATACTGTTCTTCATTTACCTCAAAAATAGAGCTGGATACTTTTCAGTCACAGTGAACCCAGTGACCACAGTCCATCGTTAAATATAATATGAGCTACAATTTCCACTTCAGCACTGATTGAAGTATCACCTTATTACACTTTGTGAATTTCCACAAGCCCTCCAAGTTATTTTTGACATCTTTGACTCTGATCCTGCCAACACTTACACACATTATCTTAAGCATGCTAAAAATCCATAGCATTATGCACAGCACACAAACAAGCACATGCATCATTTCAGAAATGAGGACTTCATTAATTGTTCAGCACAGAAGTACACCCCTTCAGATGTTAGTGTACAGGTTAGGAAAATATTACTCCAATAGCATAACTATTGTGTTAGTATCTCTTCTAAAATTCCTTCCTTACCCTTCCACCCTCCTACACATATCACCTCCTTTATGTTCTCCTTAAATGCCTAAAAATAACTAACTATGCATATGGTCTGAGCACCACAGCCCTATACCATGTAACTGGGGAGTAAGTATTTTAGTTTGAAGAGCTGACCTCACATCCATCATCAGAAGAGATTTTTCCATGAGTTATTTCCCAGAACTTCAACATTTAGCATAGACTGTTGATATGACAATTGTAGAGTTCCACACAATTAACAGAATAAAGTCTTTTGTTAAAAATACCACAACAAAGTACAAATAAACAAATCAAAACCCCCAACCTGTGAAATCTTGATTTTTTTTTTCTCCTACCTGCATTATAAAATATTTGAAATTATATATTTACTTTCCCTCAGTTTAAGGGTTTTTCTTCACATTAAACAGTTTTTGCTGACATTAAAAACCAATCTAAATTTATGATCCCACCTAGGAGCACATCAGCCTACCCCATATTCAGGAACACAAGCGTAAGGACTCATTCTTTTGTTCAACTTCAGCCACAAGGAAAAAAGGAGGAAGCACATCATTCAATGTCCTCTCAATTTTTTCTACCAACTTGCTTACCCTAGTTGATAATCTCCTCTGCTCCTTCTATTTCCCCAAGTAGCTGGCATAATAGAAAGGGAAGCTGAAACACATCTGTGAAAAGCTGTGTTTCAGCTTAGCTCAGAGCAAGAAGAAAGCAAGGAAAGTTGCATATCTGAGTCAATATACCTCCCATAGAACTAAAGAAATGGCTTCCAGGACTGCGGTCTGCTAAGGAAGTTCCTAGGTCACAATCTAATTTCACACCATCAAATAGGCACACCTGCTATTTTAGATAAAGAACAGCTGTTTTTACTTAAACTTATCCGCCACAGTGAGATTCTAGCCATGCAAGTTCAGTGGCTCTGGCAATACAGACACCTTCCCTGGGTCTCGCTCCAGAAAAGGCCACACTTCAGTTCTGCTGCCTACTACAGCCAAGGCTTGAAACACACACTGCACTTCACATAAAAAAAGCCTAAAGAATGCTACATAGAGCTTAGTATTGGAAAATAAAGGCGCTCTATTTTATAAACAGAACAAAAAGACCAACACAACAGGTATAAAACAACCTCACCCCACACTTTCCGATCCCCACCTCAAGCCCCCCAGTCTTAAAAAAAAGCACTACACTACCAGTGCTGCTCTCAGTTTGCTGCATAACATACCTCCTCTAAGCGCACACACACCTACTAGTCAAACTCAGTTCACACCTATTTATTAAGAACAACTCATTAACTTTGACCATCTCCAGCTGGCAGGGCTCATCAGCCTCACCTGAGGGGCAACTCCACCCTCGGCCCTTCCAAGAGGCAAAGGGCGCGTAGCGATGCCTGGGCTGCTCCCACACCACCTTGCACAGGGCCCCAGGAGAAGATGGGGCAGGCCCTCAGCTTCTTTCAAGCCTCGTCCACAGCAGCTCACTGCCATGGGGTCCCTGGGGCTATTGGCCATGGTCTTCAGTGGCACTGTGCCAGGCAGGCCAGAGGCAGAGCTGGAAGGAGAGGGAGGGAAAAGTACCAGCTGTCCCTGCTGCAGAGCACAGCACGTGAGACGTGCGGCCCACCACCCACCCTACCTGCCCCGCTGGGCGCTGGCACGGGGAGATGGCAGAGCACAGCTCGCCCCTGAGCCTCCCCCGTGCCCCCAGCCTGCTCCAGCTCCCAGTGTGCAGCCAGGTCTTGTCACCTCCCACACCCTCTCACAGAGGTGTTACAAAACATCTAACACATTACGTGTGCAGACACCAAAAGCTGCACCACGTCACCGGTGTCAGCTAGTGCCAGCTCCATGGGCTCCCTCCATGCCACAGCTGGTCCCCGCCACCTTTCCTCTACTCTACTACTTTACTACTACTAGGTCCTTTACTGCTTCTACACTGCCACAAGGGTTCGCTTCTCTCAGTGAGGTGGAAAGCATAAAGCCAGGCCCTAGGCCCACCTCTCTGCTCCAGCTCCTCCCTTAACGGGCAATAAAGTCATTTATTTTAGTTGCCCCATGGCAGGGGAGGACAGGCCGGTCTCCTCCAGAGCCGGCCCTGCAGCATCAGCAGCACCAGGCTGCTCGCACTTGCTGGAGGGTCCCACCTGCCCCCACCCCCAGATCTGCCCAGCTGCTGCCTTGGGCACAGCTGTGGGGATGCGGGCTCTTCTCATCACCCACCTCATGCACACCACCTTGAAAAACCAGCCTGAGGGACAACAGCCCCTCTTTGGGAAACTTTGCCTGGCATTCGCCATGCTGCCCAGCAGTTCCCTGGGTGGCATTAACATACCCAAGGCATTCGGATGGAAAACCTGGGGTTACTGACACGCCTAAAATCCAGCATATGCTTAAATGTTGCAGCCTCATCTTGATATGGTTTAGTTTTAACCATAAAGTTTAGAGGAATCGTCTGCATTATCAGCGTTAATCACATGAAGTTCTGTTTTGAAAATATGACTCACTAGTGGATAGAGTTTTCCCAAATTGCTTAAAAGATTAATAAAATAATCAACTTAGCAGAGGGGAAAAAAACCACAAACTATTCCTGTAAGGAAATCACTTTATTGCCTATACATGTGAATGAGCTGTTTTAATACTCAGGTTCACTGCCTCCTCTGCATTTAATCTCTTCCCTTTTATGTCCTACTCTGATTTTTTCTAAAAGACTTTCAGGCTTTTTTAAAATTAATTATACAAATCATTAGTATTAAAAAGGTAATATAATGGTTTCAAGAACAAGCTTCACAGACTATCTGCATATTTAATCATCTCTGCTAATAAATTTTTAATCACTCATTGAGTTCAGGTTCTTGTCTTGAAGCTTAACTTGATAACAAACCTAGCAACTGGTAGAACTAATTGGTACAGAGTAAGTGAATAATTTATAAGAGGAAAAAGCACTGGGTGTTCTGGAGGTGTGCAGAGACCACAAGTCACAGATATTTCTGGGAGGAAGCAGGAAAACAGCAGCTGATTACAGGAATTTCATGATACGCTGCTGACATCCAGAGGCCAACAGTCAATACTGTTCACATATGTGAACCAGGCTGTAAAGCACGCTGTAAAGCCAGATTCATTAAGTTTTAAATATTCATGCATTTCATTAAAGTTAACATTAATTGCACTACCATACACATTGATTATGCATAGCCCATAAGTGTTTAACCTCTGAAAGCTTGCAAGTATATTCAAGTAATGGGGTATATCCCATCTTCGATGATTTCAGTGAAAGGTTCAGTTACAAAGTTGAAATTAGAAATGGAATGCATTACAGTAGTAAGGAGTAGTAGTCTGAAATATCAGAACAGTAATAAAAATAATTATTTTACTAACCAAACAGAAACACCGATGTAAGCTCTAAGTTGCTTTGTATTTTTCTAAAGTAATAAAGGTAACAAAAATTATGCATGATTTCTAACTGACAAATGCTAGACTGATTTGCAAGCTACATCTGTGAAATGAGTTTAAACAAGTAAAGCTAATTGATGGCTGAGTGGCTTCCATTTAGACGAAGATGGGTAGCTTTTAAACAATGTAACAATGAAAAAAGGCTGTTCTCTTGAAATAAGCTGATTTGTGTCTAAAAATGAGACACCCTAAACCCTCTTACACTACACAATAATTCTACCCCCAGGGGAGCACAAAATGCTACAATTCTTAAACCAGGATGTAACAGACAACATTTGACAGAAATTCAATTATCCTTGAAAGATCCCACTTGTAGTTAGTTACATATGTAATCCTCTTTTATTTAATGGGTTAAAGCTCTCTTTCAAAACATTTAGTTCGATGAAGTCTTGCTACATTTCAAAAAATTCATTAAGTGACTTAATACGATTGTTAAGTACAAACACTCAGAAGTTAAAAAATGTCATTTAATGCTGCCCATGCAACCTTAATTCCGGCTGTGTATGTATATGCGTTATGAAACACCACTGAATTAACTTTTAATCTCCTTTGAGCCAAGAAGATTTTAAGATTGGAAACTAAGGCACAAAGGGCATGCCAATAAATACAATGCTGAGCTTTAGAGCAATCTCTGAACTAGCTCACATCTATCTTGCAGAGCATACCCCTGCAGGGCTAATTACCCCAGACAGAAAGCTGGGCTTGTACAGTTGTACTGCTTCTGGTACCTCCACATGGCAAGCTTAGTTCTCTTTTCCTGGCACTGCACTGCACACATACACTTGCAGAATTAGAAAATTTTAAATCTGAAGAAAGTACAACGTGTTTTTCAAATATCATGCTTCAAACCTAGGCATTCTGACATCAATTTTCCATCAAGTTTAAGACTGCAGATTCTGACCTCCCCAAAGTAAAGGTAAAAACATATCACTTCCTTATGTGTTAAAAAAAGCCCTCTGCAAACAATTTCAGTTGTAATTTTTTTATAAATCAGTCCTTAAATGCTCTATTAAGTAGATATAAAATTGTCCACATTTTGTAAAGAAGCAAACTATTGGAGACAGATAGACTGGCTTGCCCAAAATAGCGTTGATTTCTCCCTGAGCTGTTAGCAACTTCTGATTAGCCAATTTTCCTTGTGAAGGTGGGCACGAAAGCGTAGTATTCCTAATCAGAAGCCACAGTTAACACACTGAAACTCTGTTTAAACAGCATTGCCTGCACCCTCAGAGAACTTTGTGGTCAGACATATCCTGGGTGGTATCATAAAAAACCTTGCCATTTTTCTGACGACAAAATGTTGGTTGCTAGCAAGGATCTTGCAAGTCATGTCTCAACCACCTGTACCATTTAGCATGTTTTAAAGTAATCTGAGATATCAAAGAGTTTTGGTTTGTTTGTTTGTTTGGGGGGGGATGGGGACAGTTTGGTTTTTTGTTTTTACACGTTCAGACTACCTCCTCCACGCTTCTTCCTTCAGAAATATTTAAACAAGGAAGTAGCCTGTTAAGTCATTTAAACACTGTACAGAGTAAGAATGCTTTGAGTACTTGCCAGTTAAAAACTTTCAAATGTCCAAAACCCATGTTCATTAAGCAATACTTTGTTTTACTTGGGGAGGGGTGGGACAGGTGTGAGAGTGTGATATTGGGGTTTGGTTGGTTTTCTTTCAATTTCACTTGTGGGAAAAAAACTGAAAAAGCAGGCAAAGATTCTTGATGGTTGATGTCTCTCCACCACATGACATAATCCCCACATTCTCTTTCCTTTTCTCATAGGTCCCAAAGTGACAGCTGCTCAGTCACCAGACAGTTAGCTTCTCTACCAAGCGTGCTAGCAAATACATAAATACAAACAGAAAATCTGGCAAAGCTTTCACATGTCCAGGTAGAAATGGACTACAGTAGACAATTTGTTTCATTTGTCAGATGATCAATAAACCAGGGATGCAGAGGAGGATGTTTCTCTATTCTATTCCCATTTCTGAAATAATACTAGGCCTGAGAAGTAATCACATTATTAAATCAAATCTGAAGCGGCTTTAATTAGAACTATATTTTTGTAATTACAATTTGAAATTATATTCGAGGTTTAGGAGGCAAATTTATTAGATTGTGAAGAGTTTTACAAGGCATTCCTAAAGTAATGAGCTTAGGCACCGCATATGTTGCATCTTTGGTACACGTTATGAAGAGTTGCTTTTTTAATGAGCTTTAAAAACTGTATTTGCATACCAGAGGAAAAGGTCAGTGATGTGTGGATCAAGTCAGTAAATTAAGCATCACAGCATTATGTTATTATGATTGCTGTCCACAGGCACACAATAACAAAACTGTAGGCTGCAGTTACTGTATTATTCTAATGCTTCCATCTACACGACCTTGTTGGCATACGCACACTGGCACTGCCGAGCCTCAGGTCCATCTTACTCCATCCTTTGCCCAGGCCTCCTTCACCTTCTCTCCCCACCAGCTCCTACAACAGCTAGTATGTCTGACAGTCAGAGAATCAAAACAAGCACAGAAAGAAGGGGCTAAATTCAGCATGATGGCCTATCTCCAAGAACTACCTTGCACTCCAGCCTTTACCCCAAGTAAAGATACCCAAGGCCAGGTCCTGAACCCTCATAACAAGATCAAACCTATTCAACAGCAAAGCATCAGGACAGGGATGCCTCTTTCAAGCCAAGCCCCATTCCACTTGAGTCTTTGTTCAAGGATGCAGCAGTATCACCTCTCTTTCAAAACACAGATACCAAAAGTATTTCTAGTGCTATGGTCCAAAATTTGACTTGGTCTACCGTAACAGGGTTTTTTAGCTGGAACACTAGATGTTTGGTTCTCTCTAAAGATTGGTTGACTGGAAGCTATATTGAAATTTTTATTCTGTGACAAACAACAAAATAAGCTAGGAACTGACTGCAAATACAATCTCTCACCAGGTTTTTAGCAAAGAGTAAGGTTCACTGGATTTACCTTTATTTGTAAGTATTGTAAATATTGTAAATTCATAAATACTATAACATTACTTTTATTTTTTAAGGGCAATTGAATTTGATTCCCTCCCCAACTCTGCAACAATCCACGGTATTTAACAGGTTTCTCTATCCCGCTGTCTTTTGTTAGAGACTGTAGGTATAAACTAAACCATGTTATGCACGACATGATATTTTATGCATGTTTATACATATCACAGCCATGTAAGTGACTCTCCAGCTCTGTATAAAGACGTAGATTTAGTCATTAGATTAGAGAAAAAGATCCTTTAAAATATTACAACCGTAATAGCACAACTCAATACAACTAATCAGTGATAAGTAGTTTTAATGATTTTTCACTTTTTTTATATGATAAAAAATGTGTCATAGAGATACCTTTGTGAGGACAGAAGTTTTTTTTATGAGCTAAGTGAAGTCTATCCTCATAAAT
>JAVJGI010000064.1:23091070-23106996 GCA_035590275.1 Ibycter americanus | reverse complement strand
AAATAAAATATGCAGTACAGCTTATTATCCTCACCACAGTTATAGTTATCCTTCTATGTGATTAACAGAAATTATGAGAAACATTTGAAGGGACAAAAAGTTAATTTTAAACCTAAGAACAAAGATCTTTCCCTCAGTTATATTTTTCTAGAAGTTACACAATATTGTTTTTAAATTGTTTTAAGTTTGAAAAAAAAAAACCAAAGAAGTCCAAGACAACACTAAAGAATTACATAGGAAAGTTTTTTTAAAACCATAGAGTTAATTTTGCTGTGACAATCACAAAGCAAAGTTCTCATCTATATAGAATATAATTATTTTTTTTCATTTTAAACATAAAATCTTTACAATGTATTGTTTTTTCCCTTCTTACTATACAAATCGCCTTTAGGGGAAAAAGTATTCTAGTATCTTCTCTTCCCTCTGATGAAACAACAGATGCTTTGGTTAAAGAGCAATTCGTGCACAATAGTGTTTTAACTTGCAAGGCAGTACTCCTTTATTAAGTTGGTAGAATTCCACTAGCTGGATGAGATCAGTAAATCTGGTATGACCATCATCAAGGGTATAGAATAGCTTCCCATCATCTTCCAGCTGTGAAAATGGAAAAACAAGATAGAATAAAATCCTCTTTTGCTATGGTATTTCTTCCTGATTGAAATACTTGTTTAAGAAGTCTTCTTGTAGACCAAGATATTCGTAATTTTACTGAGAGAAGGAAAAATAAAATGATCATCCACAGCAAGATCAAAAATAAGCAACAGGAAAAACACTGCATTCTTTAACTTCCCCTTTAAGTTAAGTACACGCCTAAGGGGAAAGAATGGTTAAATAAGTATAGGACTATTTTTTCTGCATTAACAATAATACTTCATGCATTTGCTGTGGAATGATAGCTGGAGTTAATATGAATACTGGGTTTTTACAGAGTGACAAGAAAAAACCAAGTTTCAACTTACGCATACATTTCAAACTTTGCTCCATTCTCATTATGTGTAACTGCTACATTTTGTATCACTTATTTTGTAAGGTGCAATGAGGCTACACACTAGTGCATTGGTGTACTGGATGGTATTTACTACACAAGAAACCACCCATGGCAAAAGTAACATGCTTGATGTAGTAGCATGGCCTTTGTTGTAGGAGAAAGAACTGCTGCATCTCCAAATGCATGTATTAGTATAAATACAGGACAGAAAGAAGAAACTGCAAAACATACTTTCAACTTTTAGATGCTTAAAAATTTACAATCAGTATTTCCCTATTCTAGGTTACTGAACGTTAGCTTGTGCACAATTCATATTGCACCGCTGACTATACACTTGCTCGACTTCCTCTACTGCTGCTATGTCTAATATCAAGAAGTTTCAGTGCAATAGTGACTAATTAGTATTGATGTAAATAGAGGATAAAAAAAACCCTATTTAAACTATTTTTAAAAAGGGAAAAAAGATACTTTATAAGATTGAGAAAGTAGTGAACAGAAGATCCTGAAGTAGTGCTAGCGTAGAGTAGCAGATGGTGCGCTAGGGTAAGGTGCAACTATCCAACTTGAGTACAGAAAGGGAGAAGATATTAATTAGCTCTCTTACCTGTAATTAAGATTTCTCATCTGAAGCAGCTGTTGAACTGCTTATGACTCCTGTTTTTTCTACCCCTTTCTACTATGTCTGGAAGTAGCTTGTAATTTCTTTATTCTCAGACTTCAGTCAATCCAGGTCAAACACTGCTAGTTAAGGAATTACCAGTGTGTGCATGTGTAAATTCCTGTGCTCCAGCCAAGAACCTGAAAATGGATCATAACCTATTGGACTTTTCTTATGCATGCAATTTTCTTGCCAACACACTGAAGACAAGGAAGAGTTGACAATTCAGATGTCTGTTGACTGGATTTCATTTCTAGTTTATTTTTCCCCCTCCAAGTTAATCCCAAACCTTGAAGCGAATACCAGATAGATTGCTAATTCTAAAGCAATCAATATTTTGCAAAGTAAAAACTCATGTCAAATTTATGTTGCCCAGGAACATAACATCTTCTGCAAGCTAAGGCGGCTGTTATGAGAGAACATTTACGGAAAAAAGAGAGTCCCAGGAATTTCTATAAATTATTCTTCTTTCACATGGACTACAGAACAGCTAATTTCAGGATAGACTGCACTGAAGTTAACTTCTATCAGCTCAGAGTAGTAGGGCTGAAAAAAAAACATTTAAGCTATCAAGTTCTCCAGTTTTCACAGTATGGGATTGCAAATGTATCCCAAAGGTTTTCTTTTCAATTTTTTTCAATCAATTTCCTGCCACCCACCTGCAATACCTGTTGCACATGTTACCAATGTTAACATGATGCACCTGTTACTGTGGGGGGAAGCTTGAATTGGCAGAATGCATGCCCTGTCTGAAAGGAGACATTTTTAGATGCAGTATAACCTGAAGCAACATAAAATGTAAGAGAACAATAATTCATTTAGAGACTGAATGATTTTTGACTTATAAAATTACCTTCTAAATGCCATTTATTTATTTATTTACATTTACTAGGAAAGTTTATCTTCTCTTCCTAATGACTGGAAAAAGGCAAGAGTTTAGAAGAACAGTAGGATTTAAAGTTCAAAAAGGTAGCCTTGATCTCCAACTAGTAAGCTACCAGCTTACTGCAGTAACACAAAATGCCTCGTTTCTTAGAAAATTATAACTTCATTTAGATCAGCAGTAACTGGAAGCAAAACCTTTCCCCCTTCAAAAAATACTTTTCTGAACTTCTTGAAGAGTATTGTTCTAGCAAAAACAGAGCATGAATTAAGTCAGGGTATTAAGAATGGCATGAAGGTACTGAATCTGACTGAAAATTAAATGACAGAAAGGAATTGAAATATGCCTATGTTTGGGGAACTAACAGTTTCCATATTCACAGTCTCTTTGGGTCAAGTTCTCATCACAGATTTCTTTTTTTTTTTTCTTTTTTTCTTTTTTTTTTTTTTTTTCTTGTAACTAGCATAGGATAAATTGCTTTACTTTAAAAACAATAAGAATTTTTTCCTTCAAGCAAGACATGCTTTGCACTGAAGTGGTACATGTCTTCTAGACCATCAGCATGGAAAAACTGACCCAGGTCTGTAGACCATCTATGTCAAAACAAAGAATCCCTGATTCCTCCAAAGATCCTATAACAGGACAGCAAGGTTTTTAGCATGTGTGTGTATCATTAATTCCTCAAATGCACTGCTTACATCTGCAGAAGAACATTAGAATTGACAGGTTAATTTTTTTGAAGGGAAGAAGAGAATCATCCAGCTCAGAGGAAACCGGAGATAACTGCAGCTTCCTGCTACATCTGCTCTTAGAGAAGAGAGGGTCTGTTTCCTGACAGGGAAAGAAAAATCGGTCTCTTAAATTTAAGAGTTAAAAGACATCCCAATAAAGCAGAATCATACAGTACTTGTATGGAGTTCAGAAGGTTTTCTAAACCACACAACAGTTATTCAAAAGTAAACACCAGAAGTGACCACGGTCAATAGAAGCACAGAGATCTTACAGCTGGGATTCTGATCACAGAGCATATGCTGATGCTCGTACGGGATCCAGGGCGTAGCTATCGCTATTTTGGATGAAGGACGACTCCACTGTTTGTACCTAAACACAATGAAAATACTGGGCAATTCTTTTAACTAACGTTGACTGACTCCTTTGCACCTCCCAAATAATGCTTCCGTTTTGTTCTACAGGAACTTTTTTAGGGGAGGATATCAGCTACAAGCCCTAGGTAAGGCACACAGAAATTTGGTGAATGATCATAGGGAATCTCCAGATGGGAAACAAAATGATGCCACTACACTATTTCTACCGAGAAACAGCAGGATCTCCTGAAAACTTCAGTAGGAAGAAACACGGAGGCTAAAGCATTATGTGGTCTGGAAGAAAGGTTCTTGTGAAGCGAGAAGAAAAAGCTCTAGTTCTGCTCAGTTATGTGAAGCATCTGTGGCTAAAACACATAATGCTTAAGTGACTCTCACCTCAAGAGAGGCAGCCTGCAAAGAAAACAGCATAAACCACCTCTGCAAAGACTGGAAGCGATGGGGAAAGCAGGCCATTCTGGCAGGAGAACTGGATGATATCTTCAATGAAAACTGATAGAAATATGATTTCAATTCAGGAAATTTCTGCTTACCTACAAGTAGCTGGACTAAATAAAAATATAAATTTTTTTGCTAAAATTGTCCCCCTGAAGAAGACTTGGATGTGAATATACCACAACATGAATTAAGAAGAGAGGTCAGCAAAAAATGTTTGACTCCAAACATTGAAAGAAACTGTCCTGAACAGATGAGTCAGTGAGAGATACACACACACATTGTAGGCAGTCCACCTAAACAGATAACTAAAAAGAAATTGTGCACATATTGGAAAATGAAAATGCAATATGACCTTTATTAATGCCATCAGGGTTGCTTCTATTCCAGTTCAAATAGATTTTTCTGTGTTTTCAAGACACTTTTTAGGATTTCATAATACTAGTCAAGCTTTATAACAAATCAAACAGCAAAGCTCAAAAATGTTCAACTCCGCTCAAGAATACTACTTATTTTTAGTGATAAGGGTATTAAGGTTACATCTTTCACGTAACTGCAAAAGAAAAAAATCCATCAATATTCTATCACAATTGTTCAGTTTTCTTTTATAAATGTTTAGATAAACCAAAAAATTTACTTACTGGTACAATTTGAAAATGCTTTATTTTTAATCCATGACTCAGTGACAATACAAATGTTTTGGGGTTACTTTGGCTATCACGTACCAGGAATACCCTAAAAGAGATTGAAAATTTTCACAGTAAGATCACTCTAGAAATCCTTTTGTAAACATCCATTTAAAACTGTTGTAAAGTCACTATAGTAAATATTAGTGAAAAGAAAAAATAATAATAATTAAGTTATGGTTTTAGTCAGTATTTCTTTGCAAATGTGTCATGGGAAATACTTTTTCTTAAATTCTTCTTCACCTTGTCTATTATGTGAAAAATTGCATTCTCAGAATAAATGACACTGTAGGCGTTAGTTTTTACACTGCATAGAATTACAATACATCTCTTCAGACAGAAAAGCATGCTCAAAGTTTGTGCTTGGAACAAAATTTTTCTTTGGACTCTGTCAGTTACCTAAATCACAAGCGTTGTAAGGAAAATTCAAAAGGTAGTTCAACAGCAAGATTTCAGAAAAGGTAATGCAAGACATACCAGAATGATTTTCCACATCTGGCCAATATTCATAAATGCACACTCACTTCTGCACATTGGAAAAATTCCCACTGAGACAGAGCTACACTTTGATCACTTTATGGCATCATTATTCAAATCACAACACTCTTGATGGCCAACAGTGTCACTGCAACTAGTTCGCTGATAACTTATTCCAGCCAGGTTACGGACAGAGATAATTTTGCCATAATCCTGGTAGGATAATGCAGTACAAGCAAAGGATGATTACCAATAAGAGACAGCTTTCATCGAATCCCTGGCTTTGGGATATCGGCAGAGAACTTTGCAGGACAGAGGGAAGTACTTGATTCACAGCTTTGTAGTTGGGAGAGTCTGAACTGTTTGTACTGTGCAGGTCTGGAACAGATACAGCTAACCAATGTACCAAAGAAAGGAGATGGAGGCACAGCTGTTAGTAAGCGTGCTCCTCTTTCAGGACACAAGATGGGCAAGATGGGCTTCCAGGTATCAACCAAGTGAGTGCTAGTGGCCACCTACTTTTGCCTAGTCACATACCAGGAACGACAGCACAACTACTACATGAAAAGAAAAGATTTCAGGAGGAGAAATCAGATAAAGGCTTACAGTGGATTTTCACTAACCACATGGATCCAAACTACTAATTTCGTCCTCGAGGTTTTTAAGAGTTCTATTTTTACAAAGTAAGAAAATACCTGGAATTAAGAAATTTGGAATCCATAATCATTAACATTTCTATCAAAATCCCCATCCAGTCAAATTCAGAGCTCTGAGAGTAATTCAGTTATTAAAGACTGATAACTGCCAACTCAGCATAAGGCTTGTAAGAGCACACGGCAAGCGCACACAAGCACAAATAAAGACTTCTCAACAGACCCAGGCTCTCCTGACAAGCTCTCTCTCACCATCTAGTGGCCTTTCACCCTCTCCAGGACACGAATAAAACATTTCAAAGCACAGTTAGATCCTTTCCATACACTTACATCTTTTATACGTTTGTCATTAAGGAATGCATTTCATTTTATTCCAAAAAATGACACTATAAGAATGTTCCACTTTGCAGATATCCAGTGGGGTCTCTACACCCAAACACTGGGATCCACATTACACAATACACAAAGTAATCATATTGGGTAAGGGAAGAAAATACAGGTTGATTAGGATTTATGTTCCCATTCGTGGTTCTTTAAAAGTCCATTTTCTTACTTTTTTTCCTGTTTTAACAGCAAAAATAAGCAACATTTGTTCTCCTTCACATAGCAAGATCTTTACTCTTTTCTAACCTTCTCACAATAGACCTACTTCAGTTATCAAAAAACCTTTAAAACTTGATTATGAAGAAAGGGTTGCAGTTCACCAAATCTTGGAAATGTTGGTTGGAAGGGAACATTTTAGATATGCTGGATGACTCCGAACAACTGCTCCTTCATAAACTTATAAGGAATTCTGTGAATGACATTTTGTAATAAGCCTTTTGGTAATGCTGTTATCCCAATCAATCAGATGCTGATCAGTTTGCAATCTTGTCAACTTCTTATCACTGAAAAATCTTCAAATGTCCTTTAGGGGATAAAGTATGAAATCTACAATATTACTACACAAAATTCTTTAAGAAAGTTGGTTTTACACCAGAACAGTAGATGCAAAAACTTTATTCCTTTATAGCACACCTTGAGATTGTTGCTGTCCCTGTTATTGGGTTATCCGAATACTGACACTACTGTAAATCCTTTATATAATAGTCCCTTTATCTTCTATAAGCCATCATGAACAGTGTATTTGTTGGTACATAATGGTATTACAGAGGTCCTACGACCTCTGTCATATATGCAGGAGATCTCACTGCTTAGGATCACCTTAAAAGGCTCAACACGGATTATTTTCTCTGCCCCCATCCCCCAGCCTACAGAAACTTAGATCTTATTATTCCCATGAAAAACTTCTGTATTTCTGGTGATAATTCATTCTTTCAGCCCGTCAAAAAGCACAGCATTTGTCACATGCTGTAATGTATTCATGACTTCTTTGCAACTCCTGAATATGTATCTGACAGCATATGAGCTCTCATACTACCATGTCCTAATCAATTCTAGACAGTCCACATGAGAGTATCATCCTCACTAAAACCACAATGTGTATCTATAAATAGATCCAAGAATATAAAATAAACAACACTGTACTAAACTAATGTTAGCAAGGTATGTACTTTCTCATCCCAAACACCATTCCTCTTTACTTGCCAAATCTGCTGGGTTTCATTTAACAGTATCTGTGTGTACCCACTGAATTACATTGGAAGTTTCATCAACCCTAGAATGACATACTGCTCAGAAATACATGTTGGATTCACTCCCATATCCCATCTCTTTCATGTAACAAATGCAAAAATTAATGCAGAGTACAGAAGCAGTTTCAGGATGATTAGCCAGGCTTAAATACAGGACCCCTGAAACTAAAAAAAAAAAAAAAGAAGAAGAAAACATACATAAGGTGAAGTCCAATTAGCCACCCTTGCTGAGTATGGGTGGTTTTGTCTCCTTTTCCTTCCCAGCACTTTTTTTTTTCCTAGAGCCCTTTCTGCAGATGTAGAAAACAGTATTACAGTATACTTAATCTAAAACTAGAGGAATTTAACCAGTAATGTGATGTTACAGGTACCTAACCGGAAACAGATTCAGAGCAACTTTAGAGTTTTATGCAATTACTCATTGAACTAAGGAGGCCCAAGTTTACATTTAATACAGGAGTAAGTATAAAAATACGGAAATGAAAAACAGGAGAATTTGAACATAAAATACCTACTTGATTTGTCATTTCTAAAAATGAATATTTAAATAAGAGAAAGACGAAAGTCTTATCCTAATGTTTACTGTTTACCATTAAGGGATAATACAATTTTTAGTAATTTCATGAGGTAAAGCGTACTTTTTTCAATGGCTGTCCCTGCACAGTTCATCTTAGAATAATGTTTTCAGGCTTTCTATCAGTCTTTCATCACTAATAAGAGATACAAAAGACACTGGTGCCAAAGTTGACAGTTTCCAGAGAATATTGTGCAAATACACAGCTCAAATGCCTGGCTCGGAGTGGACATAAGTAATAGGTCAGTGACAGGATCGAAGCATTAGATCACTACTTTATTGCTTTCACAAGATATAAAACAGAAACCAACTGATCCTGAGACAGCCTTATATAAAAGAATGTTTATTTCTGTTAGGTAAGTGCAAAACCTTCCTTCCTCCATCTCTCCCCTTGAAGCAGTATGTGAAAATACAAGTTGTTGACTAGAAATGTGTCTCAGAAGAGTTATGTAAAGAATTAACTTACCCATCTACAAGTCCATGCTGCAAAATAAGTCTCTGAGCCTCTTCTCTAGAGATTTTATGATGAAACCATGACTGAGATCTGTGTATAGCTGTGGAAATAAAGATCTTTAAAAATTTTGTCTTTATTGAAAGAACCACCTACTGCAATTCTCTGGCAATACAGTCACACATACCCATGTTAGATATCGCAATAGGACTACCATGTGAGTTGAGTCGTAGACACCCTCTCCTCTGTATGAGAGAGAAGTAAAAACATGATTTCAAAGCTTTTTGGTTAAAAAAAAAAAAAGAAAAAAAAAAAGAAAAGACCAGAAAATACTATTCTGACAATGCAAAGGTGTTTATACCCGCCATGCTAATCCTTCTTCAACTGCAACTGAAAGGACTTCTGTTGGATTTTCTATAATTCTGCTTCTGTGTCCTGAGAAATCCATTGCTACTAAAGAATTTTCTGAAATGCTTCTCTGCAACAAAGAAAAATAAATTTAGTTTGTTCACTTTTTAAAAGATCTGTTATTTAAAAGTGAGCTTCTGAGAAAACATTATGTTTTGTACGTGGTGTTTCAAGTATCTGCAGTGTTTCCCATCAGAGCCAAACTCATTTTACCCTAGGGAGCATTTGTAATTCCAGTATGCTGCTGCAAAGCTCAATTTTACAGTCTGCCAGGGCAGATCATCTTTTTGCATTACTGCAATGGATGATAAATACATCGCTTTACCATAAACTCTATTTATATTTTTAACTATAACTAGCCCTTTGCATGTCAAAACAAGTCAGGAAACTAATTAAGTTGTCAAAGTAACAGAAAAAAGATAAAATACAAAATTTTTATGCATAACCATCAAATTAACAAAGATTTAAAAGCTTTTGATATAAATATGTCATAAATTTATGTATTTTCTATATAAAATTTCACTCAAAGTTTACCACATTTAAGCATTGAAAACAGCCATTTCTATGGAGTTTAACTTCTATTTTAACACATCCCTTCTAACTCTTATCACAGACTCAACAACTGTAGGATCTATTTTAAAAAAATGCTTCGTTTTTTTTCTCCAGTGAAGCTCAAGTTTGTAACAACAGAATAAAAAGCACTGATGTTTGGCAAAAGTCTTAAAACTCACCAAAATCTTTCTCAGAAACCAAGGTTTACAAAATCAAGTTTAATACAGATTTTAATGGCTAAAATGTTGGCAGGCACTGGATTATCAAATAACTAAAAGAACATTCTAGCTTTTTATAAGTTAGTAACATCTGGAAGAGAAGAGGCCCAGATTTCTGTAGGGTTAGCAAAGCTTCCCAGTCCAAAACCAAAGCAGGTCTGTTTTCTTCCCATTTGGTTACAAGCATGAATATAACTAGAAATGGAAGACAGCAGTTCTGTCATTCACTGTAATGCTTGACTCTGTAGTCTAAGGTCTGCCTGAGTAACTGTAACCTGTAAAGAACTTTGCAAAATTGTAAAGCCAAGGGCAAAGTAAAAGAAAATGTTTGCCTTTAGAAGAGTGGAGAGACCTCCTTGTAGCTGATATGGCTGTGAGTTATTGAGGAATGTGAAACATAAGTGGTTCCCCTATGAAGTTCGTTCACTAGTTTGTGTGCTTAATTCCCAAGTTTATCCAATTTGCTGTTTAATTCATGAATTATACACAAGTAGAAAAACAGTGCCATGCTTAAAACTTGTTATACATTCTGCCTGTGTTAGAGGCTACGTGACCTAAAATGCACGCAACATTGCAAGAGGAGAGAGAATTGGTAATGGCTTCCAGATCTGTTATAAAAGCAGCAGCTGGCTATTGTAACAGCTTCACACAACAGACAGTAAAGACACAGTCAGTATAGTAAGCACAATTTTGAAGCCATGCTTATTAGCAATATCACTGAAAACTATTTTGTGAACACCCATAATAACAAATGCATATTTTAGGCATTTTAACAGCAAGAACTATAACAAAAACTGAAAAAATCCACCGTAAAATCACTGTCACAAGTCCTGGAAACAAGTAATTTTTACCCAGTTTAGCCAACAAAAAACACAGAAGTGATGTAAGTTATCCACAAAAAAATCTGAAATCAAATGACTCAAAGAACTGGGATAACATAAGATATTAAAGAAAAAGGACAACCTGATCCAATCCCAGCTATCTGACTGAGGAGATGGGCACAGCATCTCGTATAGGCTGTTGTTCCTCCAATACCCAGTTCTGCCAAATTATGGTGTTCCTCTGAAGTCCAGTCAGTATTACACCAGCTGAAATTCATCTCAAGTACTTATTTTATATTTTTTTAAAAAATGGAAGTATTATTGTATACTGAAAAGGATTTCTTATTCATCATTTACAGCATGTGTAACCTTAAACACTTTGCTTCTTTTTTAATGCATTTATATTCCACAGCTCTGTTTTCAAAATCCTCTTTCCATTCTTTTTGACAGTGATAATAAGCCAATGAACTCTCAAAATACTGGAGATTTCACAAAGGGAAAAAGCTTCTTAACTGGTCTGAACCACCCGATCTGTATTAAGTAAATTAATGAATTAGCTCTAGTCAACCCTGACAGCCCTAAAGATTTTGGCAAGCATTCGCACGTGCAAAGATTTGCAGGATCAGGTCAGTAATGTAACTGACACAAGTTACTTAAAAATAGCATGATGGCAGAAACAAAGTATTTATTCATGGAGCTACTGTGGGACATACCATAGGTGTTATATTCAAAGGGCTGCAGCCACTTCTACCTTGATATGGTTGCATGTAATTCTGATACAGCTGCATCCCATACTAAAACCAGAAAATAATATGGTTAGCATTTTAAATTATAAACCTAAGCCAAGTAAATTTTTTTTCCAGATGTAAAAGATAACACATGCTTTTCTTTACCATTACAAATGAGGGACAAATGATGTTAGGATAAGAAAACACACATCATCATTGTTGCTGCTGCCTTCATAAATGTACACTCTGCATTAAATACAACCCATTTAATACACCAACTGACCTATTCCTATTTTGTCACAAACAGAGATATTTTTAAAATATTAAAGTTTCCTTCTTGCATATTGTTGCTTCGTTTAAAATTACTGAACAATCTCACTGAACACGGTTACATATAAGCATATGCTTAATGTGAAGTATTTGCAGGACTGAGGCTTCTAGACATCATTCCATCCCTTACAATGATTCCAGTACTTTGGTTTCTCTCTGTTTGTTGGGATGAAGAAAAATAAGCTTTCAGAGTACAAACCTGATATTGCTATTGCATGGGAACCTAGAATTATGTTACTCCTCTACCACACAATATCAAAATTTCACATAGTAAATTTAAGCAAGAAGTTAACTCCGCATAGGAAAATTACCTTAAGCAACCTAATTGCTGTCATCCAACAGGTCCTACTTTGCTCATCATCTGCACAGAGCTGTTTCAGGTCTCTGGTTCCTCCTGATTTGTTAGGCTAGAAGGCCACAGCACATTTTTTTAGCATTAATGCATATCTTGAAGATAATACCTGTTGAAATAAAAGCCACTAATTCTCCTATTTTATAATAGACAGCTGAATATTGTTTTTAAAAACCTTAAAGAAACTTAAGCTTACCTAAAAACTGTGGCTTGCTTTAATATGTATCAGAATAATAAGCTTGTACCTTAAAGCTGAATCCATAGTTTGTTGGTGCTCCAGAAATCTTTTTGCCTGTCAGGGACATGTACATATCACTATTGCTGAATTCACAGAAAAACTGCAGATGCCTTGGCTCCTAAAAAGAACAGCAATGTAATACAGTTAGACTATTTTTAATCAGCCTCTCTGGAGAAGAAACTCAGAAGAATATAGTAGTTATCCTGTTCCAAAATACAGTCTTACATACTGCAATTTTAACTGTGACATCATGAAATCTATAAAGAGACAGCTCAATATTAATTTTATAATGCAGAGAAAAAACACCTCAAACTAGTCAATGAGTTCACTCTTTCAGAGAGAGAGATAAAGCCAAAGTACAAGTGATATAATTTCTGAAAAAACAGCCACTAACTTCAAGCCACAATAATATTACAGTAGGAGTCAAGTTTTGAGAGTAGTATGCATTTCAAACATCAAAATAGAATATACTTTCATAATCTGAAAAAGAACATGCTGTAATAATTGCTGTCTGGCACTATTTCTAACCATTAACTCCATCCTCTAAGGTTAAGTCAAGGAAGCAAACAAAAGAAATTTGCTGAAAGACACAAAATCAACTCAATGAATACTCTGGCAGTTAACACAGAAAATTCAGAACAGGAAAAAACATTGGTTTAAGTGATTTATGTAAAAGGTGTCTAAATTCCAATGTATCCTGTTTAACATAATCAGGTTTAAAGTACTGCCATCAAAAAGATGAACTAGTGAAATGAAAAACTGTCCAAGAACTCTCAAGATCGTCCTGTAAAATCCTTTTATACATAGGTTTTTGCTTGTTTTAGATAATGAAGTATTATGTCTGCTTTTCAGCACATCTACTTATACTTCAGAATTTTAACTACTATTTAAAAATTCATTTTGAAAGGGTAATCTTAACTGATTGAGAAAACATTAACCAGAATGAAGCAAAGTTATCAGGCAAAAAGAAACTACTGTTTCTAAGACAATACTTCCCCAATTTTATATCTCAATATCTTTCGATTTTATCTATAATACAGGATTTTCCCCCTCTTTCTATCACTGTAAGTTGAAATCCAAATTTTGGTTATTGTTTCAACAAATGATAAATACATACACACTTGCTCTAACTTCATAGTTCTCTCTCTTTTTTCCTTCCCTTACCTTAGATGTACCTTTAGTGGAAAAATAAAGGCCAGATCTTCTCAAAATAAAGTACAATTTTTTCCACGATTTTTTTCCCTGCTCCTTTGCATGCAAATAACCATGAATCTCAGGATACGTGCTGGAACTTAGGAACATCTGAAAGAAAATATCAGACATGCATTTTTCTTTTCATCTGAAACCAGCTTTCTGTTTCATTAACATACTCAGATGGGACTAAGGGGAATAAACCCCTAAATCCACTACCACACTACAGTAATTCAGTTATGATTGCATCTAATCCCATTAAGAGTACCTCTGATTTAAGGTGTGTAGAATTTAACACAACTCCAAAGTATGCTAAGCAAATTACATATATATATGGAACATATGTTTTGAAATGAGAGCAGAGCATTAGTTATGCAGTACGTTGGCTTCAGCAGAAAAACCAGTGTAAGAAGTTCTGATCCCATGTCTCAGACCCTATTTATGTAAAAATCCAAATCAGCGCTACCAACGGAAACAAAACAAATTCCATCCCTTCCTCCCACTGTGTTACAAACCAGATAAGGGAAGTGATCTGAGTTAAAATTAATTCGGTAAACAAAATCTGAATCACAAAACCATGTAGGTCAGGCAGATGTTACCATTTTCAAAAGGAGGGAACAAAGGTTTCAGGACCTGAAGTGGTGCTTAAGTAGGAGCCTTAGGAGCTTTAGCTGAACCAAAAACAGGAGAGGCTGAGCCAGTTACCAAGACAACTCCTGCCTCTACTCAAGATACTCAATGACTTCTCTTTAGCCATTTCAACTAGACATCGTCAGAGTGCCACACAGCTATTACCTTGCTAAGACGAACTACCGTCTGCAGAAGGACCTCCTAGAAGCTGGCAACAGTGTTAATTTTATTCTAATTCCATGTAATGCATTCATTTTTATTACTCTTCTTCCAATAAAACTACTCAGAACTATGACACATCTAGAAATATTAACTTGGAATTCTTCAATTTCCATATACACAGGAGAATCTGTTATTACAAAGCTCTTCAAGGAACCTTGCTCCAGGCTGGCCTGCAGTATCATAAATACTATCTAGGCTTATATAGAGGTGGGGAACAAAGGATTTTCTGGTTGATATCTGCAGCTTTCATTACTGCGTTTTCCTCCTGTTCACTGCCACTTCCAGAAAATCTGATTTGAGGACACAAAGCAACAGATTACCAGGCCAGAGACAGACTGACCAATACCAGACTGCGGCAAAATGATGACGTGAACGTGATTTTGGGAGTACACCAAGTTCTCTAGCCACTAAATAATGTGGTCCAACCGAGATACACAAGGTTTCTTTCACTTTTCTTACCTTTCCACCTTGCAGTCAGATGCATGACTGTACCACCTGTAGACCAACCTAAGCTAATTAAATTCAGCTGGTGTGAATGCAGCAACATGGGCAGGCTTCACTGGACAGGGAGTGCACTAGTCCACAACCAGGAATGCATTATGAATAGCTTCACCGTTACTCACCTGAATAGCTAAATTACAATAGGACTAGGTACATCTATCTACACGTGCTGCTGGCACACAGCTGTGTGCAAATGCAGCGTAAGCTATTTCAGCCACGTTGAAGCAGACAGGTAGGTCCTGGTAGGTGTTCCAGCCTGTTAATCTTCCCATTTGCTATGTATTAACAGGTTCGCTGATGGTGAATATAAAAGCTGAATTGAAAAAGTATTTTAACTCCATAAACAAAGTCAAATGGAAGCTTTAAGGAAAATCTAAAAGAGTCAATGTACGTAAAAACAAAAGAGCATCTTTTTAAGCTTTAGCATCTCTGCTGAAGATGGAAGGAGTGGTTGGCTCCCAGTCAGCACAAATGTCTTCCCCAGGATTTCTGCCATAAGAGTTTCAAACCAGAAGCTCTGTCATGAAAAACACTTTTCTTATTCAGCAGACCAAAGTGGAGAAGCAATACAAAGCTCAGCTTCAGCAGTCACTGTTGTACCCATGCTAACAGTTAAAATAAAGTAGTAATAATGATGGAAAGAGGCAATCCTAGATCCATCTTTTTCTTGCTAAGACAGCTGAGGACTGTGTAAGAAAATATAACACGAACTAGCTGCAGTCAAAACCATTTACTGTCAGAAGGAATGAGCACTAAAAATATTTCACAGTGAGCACTGAATGTCTGTAATAAACACCTAAAACTAAAGATAACAGAAAAGATAACTTCCTTGGGTTTTTTGTTGTGAGTTGGTTTTGGTTGGGTTTTTTGTTGTTGGTTTGGTTTGCTGGGTTTTTTTAGTGGAGGTACGTGCAGGTTTATTATAGGGGGAAGCGGATCCCTGTTTATGCAAATAAAAGGTAATCAAAATGGGGCAAACCCAAGAAAAATAAGAAAACTCCTTAATATAGGAAGAAGTGGGGAGTCACACAATATGCACACTCTCTCCCATGCAACAAAATATATAACATATGTAGGGTGGTGTCAAATGTCACCATGTTTTTCAGATACTAATATATGACAGCACCAAGGACTTGATTACAATTTTATTAGCTGTAAAACCAACCAATTTAAAACCAATCTGAACAAAAAAC
>JAVJGI010000064.1:23041420-23090970 GCA_035590275.1 Ibycter americanus | reverse complement strand
CCCCCCCCCCCCCCCCCCCCACCCCCCCCCCCCCCCCCCCCCCCCCCCCCCCCCCCCCCCCCCCCACCAACAAAAAAAAAACCCAAAACAAAGAATCAAACTGATCAACAAGTGGAAAAAAAAAACCAGAACAGGAAAAACATTGCACTCAGATGAATATAATATTAAAAAATGCAGAAATACTAGATGTCACTGAATGTAATAAAGACTGAGACCTGCACTCCTAACTGTACAACTAACTTGTCTGCACCTTCAACATTTTCAGTGAAAGACTGGTTGCAGTAGTGGAGCCAATGCTTCTCAAGCACTTCCATGCTATTTTCGAGAGTTAAAGAAGCCAACATTTTCCTAAGACTCTGTGAATCAAGTTTGAATTTGATGACTGATTTCTTCAAAGGTGTCACAACAGCCAGCCGTGACCCAGCCCAGTGCTACTGGGAATGAGCCAAATTTTCTCCTGAACCTGCTGATAATTTTGGGGGGCACCAAGTAATTCCAGTGATGAACTGATACTGATTCTCAGTACTGTGTCCTATAGACTCCAGTCAATCTCAGGGGTTTAGAGTAGGAGAGAAGCCAGCAAAATCTGGAGTGAAGGATGGGGAAAGGCAACAGGCAGACCAGAACACACCTTGGAGATTGACGGGAGACTGAAAGTCAGTGCATGGCTATTTCAGCCTGAAGACTAAAATAGAGTCAGATGAGGAACTACTCAGGAAAAGAGGGACTTGCTGTGACAGAGAGATTAAAGACATGAAAGCCTGAATCTTAGACCGGTGAAGGCAGGGAATGGGAACAGCTATGAACACGGGGCAAGAGATGGGAATGGGGAAAGGCCAAAAGCAAAAGACACTATCAGTAGTTCTACCTTTCACAAATCTATGTGTGTTGTTTGTCTTGGTAATCCTTTTTTGTCTTTAACTTAATTTTTACATATATAACATTTATTTTTTTATCTTTATTTGGGAAAGACATATGTTCCCTTTTTTAATATATTCTACAACAGGTGCAAGGGTTTTTTTCATTACTCTGGAAGATGGCTTGGACATGTGCTATCTACAATAGCTTTTTTTAATGTATTCATATTACACATAAAAAGCTATAAGAAAGAAGCAGCCAAATTGGTCAATAGAAGACTTGAACTCTGAACTTCAAGTCTACCTACAGAACCTGCATATCAATTGCATTTATTAAACAATGAGGAGGAGGAGGGGAGGCAAATAGATCTATTCTTAAAGCAAAACCAGAAAAAAGTGTAATTACCCAAGTAATTTCAACCTTCTATTTTGAAGACATCACTGTTAAATTTAAAACACTGATTGACGTACTTCATAGTGAAAAAAATTCTGGTACAAATACAATTAAAGATTAAAAAAACAGATTTACAAAATCAAAGAAATGTTATTCACAGACAAAAAGAAAACAAAAGAAACCCAGGATAAAATTTTGATCCTTCAAGGTAATATAAAAAAAAAAATGTATTGACTTCAATGAGGCTAGGATTTCACCTACTAACTCAGGAGGGCTCAATTCTGTCAACTCTGTGCTGTGCAGTCTATTCATCGTAAATGCTGTCATGAATAAGAATTCAAAAGGATCTGGTACGCACGAGTACATCTGAAATAAAAGTTGCTCCAATAAGACTTGTTTTGAACAAGTCACAAGCCCCATTTAAAATTACATTGAACAACAGTTTCACATCTAATTAGACCAAGTGAATTAATTTGTTGTCCACCTGAGAAAGTTGCTAATTCTCAAAAAACAACCAGCCAACCTATCCCAAATTCAGAAAAAAAAAAAATACTTCATTACTATGGGGAGAGCGCTCAGATTAAAATCTTCATGCTATGTTCATTTTTTACATGTTTTAAAGCATCCAATTAGCAAAGATAACCTAAAGCAAGTTCTAAATGATCCATAGTCATTATCCCTGGAGGTATTTAAAAGACGTATAGATGTGACACTTAGGGACATGATTTAGTGGGGGACTTCATCGTGTTGGATTAACGGTTGGACTGAATGATCTTAAAGGTCCTTTCCAACCTAAACGATTCTTTTGATTCTATACTGTCTACCACTAGACATGTACATACAGTGTTCTGTCTCAGAGCAGCCATACTCTAATTGGTATAGTGACACACTTCTCTTTTTATGTTAAAGATTTTCATGGCAGAGATTAAACCTCTCTGGTATACATAGACATTTGGTATGTCAGACCCAGTAATTTTACTTAGCACATGCTAAATGGACAGGAGACAGATAAACTTTTTTTTTTGTTTTTGAGGCTGTTTATATGCTCTGATTTAAAGTCATTAGCCAAAATACTCAACTCTCTCACTTTCGATGAAAGTCAAGAAAAACACCTGAAAAACATTTTACTTGCTTATAATTCAATCCACAAAAAGCTATAAAAGTATCAGAAGTGATTTTTTAATCATTTGTAAGCATTGAGTTGTTAAAAGTAATGTCTCTCCTGATACTTGACCAAGCACATCACAAATAATAATGCAAGCCCATTAACTTGTCTTAATGAAAGTTTCCAAGGAAATAGCAACTCACTGTAAACAATTTACCCATCGGCTTCTGCTGAAATGTGCATAACGGCTGCACAATCTACAAAGGGATTCTCTACTTTGTGCCTAGTAAGTTTCTTTTGACGAAATACAATTAAACAGACAATACAACATAAAATAGCAACAGAGGAGAGTTTGCCACAAATTCTTCAAGCTATCAAAATGGGATATAACTATACATGTTTAGAATGATCTTACCCACAAGGTCTGCACACATTCTACATATCACAATATGGCCTTAAGGAAGTTCTGTGCAAGAGTACGTGGCAAAAAGTTTCATTATAGAAGTCTCTATCATTTTTTTCAAACTACCAAATTATACTTGCAAGCAAAAAATACTAAGTTCCATTAACCCAGAGGACAAGATTTTCTAAACTAAATGTTTATGTTAGACTGCAAAATCTATTTGCTATTTAGGTAGCAAAAGTGAACGAATTTTCACTAGATATGCAGCATCTTTTGAAATTACAAAGTTTTTATTTAGGTTTGTAAAAATATTTATAGTATCTAGCATGTGTTAATGAAACTTAATTTGAAACATCTTTTTACTGTATTTGGGCTAATCTTAACCTGCTAACATCTGCTTCTATAAGGGTATAACTATTTAATGCAGAAAAATGCTTGGAGAATTAGTTCTTCAATGTTTTTCATTTACTCATGGGTGTTAAGGTATATGGATGCTGAGATTATGCATCTATTATACAGATGCAAAAAAAAAAAAACAACCACCTGTAATTTCTATATTTCTTTTAGTTCTGCCTTAAATATCTTGTGTTATTTTGTTGCCTTTCAAATCATTCTTTATCCCCAAAACCCACACATAGCGTGGTTGTCTTAAGACCAGTGAAAGTTCTATTAATTAATTTTTCTAGTGACAAGCAAACAAGAGTGATGTGTATGTTTCCACCTTTATTACTCATTTTTCCCCTCTTTGAGAAGTAAGATGATGATCCCTGATATGGTCATTCTGTGAAATTATTCCCACTGTAAATTTAATTCTTATGTCCACTTAAAAGATGACTAACAAAGAGTGACCTACCATATTTCTTTTTTGAAGGCTACAGTAGCCTTCAAGCTAACAAATCATACTAGTCAGTCTAAATTTTGTATTCTAAATTTTTAAGTTTAACCATTTAACTCTTTTTTTTTATATCTATTTGTAACACATCACCAGTTCCTCAGTATTCTACCAAGACCTTCTGTTAACTACATGCTGAGTACTGCAGCACTTCACCTTTTTAAGGAAACAGGGTCTTTCACCTGAAAGACCAAATAAAGATATTAACCATTTTTACTGCATTTTGTCTGTTTTAGCACTCTTTGACTCTGAGAGAATGTGTAAGTTTCCAAGTGTGGTCATATAACTTTCTGGAAGGGACACATCACTTCATATCTCATAGGGAAAAAAGTTATTAACCATGGTTTGAGTTACTCAGAACCTAGCAACAGATTCAACAGTGACAAAGGGCTATGCTCATACAACACAGACAACAGAAAATTCTGAGCTATACTGGCTCATCTTCATTCAAAGATTACATACCTGTAGTATCCCAGAGTGGCTTACAGCTGCATTGGTCTCACTTGGAAAAGATATCATATGATCTGGAAAAAAGCTCTGTAACAATAATAATTTGTATAAAAGTTCCATTAAAAAAACCAAAACCAAACAAACAAGTGCAGTACAAGACACTGCAGATTCTCTGATCCAATAATTCAAGCTTACTTTAATATCATTCCTAAATTTGTGACATCCTATATAGCATTTGTTGAACAACTTAGAATTTTGAGAAAACGTGAGTGGTCTCTGGAAGCAAGAAGGTTTCATACACCACTGGAAGTCATATTGCAGTACCTGGCCCTTGGTGTTGTTTTCCTAGTAGTAATTTCTACTGCTGTTGATGTATAAGACTTGCCTTATTCAATATGCTACAAAGTAGGGAGGATATACACCAACATGCTGAAAAACATATTGTTTTCTATTGTTTTCATTACACTAGAAACTCAGCAAAATATTTTGAAATAACTTCCATTGACAGAGAATAGGTCCCCTCAGGTTTTTTGGTTTTTTTTTTTTCAATTGTCCATTTTGTATGATATGAATATGAATTAACATCAAAATGTGACTATCTCAATACGGTGTGGTTAAGAAGCCCACATTTAAAGTTCCAATTTCATTACCAAGGCAAGCTCAAGGGGTAGTTCATGGGACAGATCTGCAGCTGCGGGGTTCAATATAGTCACGCAGATATGAACCCACCAAGAGTTTGACCATTACTACAGAGTTTTCTCAGAGCTTGGACACTTTTGAAGCTAATATCCCCTTGACCATCCAATGTTCACCAATTTTCATTTTTAAAAAAACTGAACTACTGGTAGGGTTAATTCATATCAACTCATTTCTGACAAAGCGTTCTTGCTACATGTGGAACCACAGCACCCAGAAGAATGACTCAACAGGAACAGTAAAGACTTGGATGAGCCACAGCTTTTTATGCTGGTCATAGATACATGTCTGCCACGCTCCACGGCTGGTTCCACCCACTGGTTAAACAATACACAAGTACAGTTATTCTTTGAAAGCTGAATTTTTCACTAGTGCAGTGATTATCTCCCTGTCAGGGGAATACGCGACTTGCCCAGTGAAACACAGTTGGGGCAAGAAAAAAAACCTCAGATGTCTTATCTATTTTGGTATCTCAATATTTACTTTTTCACCCTTTTCACAGGTAGATCATTTGAGTTCTCTTCCACTTTTCACCTTTCAAGTCCTCACACATTTCTCCTATTTCTCCTTTTGGTGACTGAAACGAGCTGACTTTATAAGAGTCAGCATTAGGAGTGATCGCAATACCCCACGTGTTTCAGCAACCACATGGTAAGCCAGGACTGCTTCCATGGCCTTTGCCATCAGCCAAGGTCTGAATCAGCAGCATTAACCTCTAGCAACATCCTTGAGTTAGGAGTTGTCTCTGTTCTCTTTCCACTCCTGCTTTACGTTAACTTTGGCTTCACTTTCCCTTCCTCCTAACAGGTTATGGCTGCTCATGACCTTTTGTGTCAGCTGTCATCTAGCTACAACTGTGAGAAGCTGCCATTGGGCAGTGCTGGGCCATAACATTCGATATTCACTTTAACGCTAAAATCACCTTTGCTGCGGATGCCCCTCCTCACACTGCTTCATTTTATATTTTGTTGTCACTTGATGCAAACTTCACTCAATTTCAAAAATTTTGTTTTGTTGCAGGTCCGTGTGCAAACGTCAATGAAGTTAAACCCATGTCTGCCCCCCTCACCCCCCCTGAAAAAGTACAAACATGGATGGTCTACAACAGCAACAAAGGAACCAGCCAGCAGTTACATGCACTACAATATATTCATATATCCTATATGCTCCCTTCCAATTATTCCTTTTGACTCACATTACACTAACAGTTTTACACTCTGCCTATCTGTGTGTAAAAGAAAAGACTATTTTGCAGCAACAGCATTTGCACCACTTCACAGAGATAATGTTAGGACTTACCAGTGGACTTTTGAAAAACTCATACTTGGCATAGTTTTTTCTAAAATACAGTTTGTTTTCCTCTTCCATTGCCCAGTTTGACTGGACTTCCATCACTAATTCATGGTCCTCTATAGCTCTTCCTGTAAAAAAACAAACAAATTAAAAAAAAACACCAACACATAACCTGCATCTAAGAGCCTAAGACTAGAACGTGAAAACCCAAAGGTCAGATGATAAAAATATTATTAAATTAAATGAATTTAAATTAATACAAAACATAAAACAAACAATCTGAACACAGTCCATTAATCAAGTCCATGTTACACCAAGTTACTGTTCCACCTCAGTAGGGCCCAGCTACTGAGGTAGGTCACACATCGGGGGTTTTGTTTGTGTTTTGTTGTTGGTTTTTCTTCCACAGAGGCAGCTGAGGGCTTTATTCCATTTCATGGCCAAATCCATGTTCTCCCTGCAGAAGCCAGGCAGTTCCTTCTGTGTGCTGCATGGGGCAGCTGGCAGCGGACCACTTCAACCACTCACTCAGCCTGTCTGGGGTGTCAGGAATGTCTTCTAATGTTCCTTTCCCTAATGCTCCTTTCTCTAATGCATCATTTGTAAAGTGAAAGTTATCTGCAATATATAAAAGCATTAATTTGTTGCCTTCTCCCCAGGCCCCTACTATGTTCTGAGGCATTTCTAAAACTGCAAATGAACTTAGGGCATATCAGTGTTTTAATGTTTTTTGCACAACCCAAGGATACTGAAAATTTTAGCAGTCATAGAACTAGCATATGTAAAAGGAATGGTAAAAGTAAACCATGAAAAACAAAACCAAAAACAAAGAAAAACCCAACCTACAAGGTTAATCCTACTGTGTAGCTTGCCTTTGCAGTGGGGTGAGGGGAAGAAAAGGCGAAGAATTCAGTTATTTGTACCACAGCACTGGCGTTCAGAATTGGTATTCTCCCTGCTTGAGACTGCTTCTGCCACTCAAGAATCTGAGTGAATGTTTTGATTTTACAGCAAAATGAAATGCACTTATAGGAAAGATACAGAATTTAAGAACTTTCCTGTAGATGTGTTGTGCATATTTATGAGTTGCATACTCAGTAATGCAATAGGACTACTCATAGTACAGGTAGTTAAGCATAAATCCTGAAGGCCTATGGATAATTTCTGTACAAGACTATTTATACTGCCTTTTTTAAAAAATAAATTTCAGAAGCTTATGAAATCATGTTACAAAAAAAGGATGAACATGCTTCCAAATGAGTATACAGTTTTAGTGGCTAATTGTACTTTGCTGTGAACTCAAACTAATGAGAATAAGATGAGATTTGAACAAAGTTGTAATTTTATTTAAATTATCATTGACACCTCCAAATTTAAATTACATTCCAACAATGAATTACAGGTTAAGAAAAGGTTTGAAATCTAAACGTCTGTCTCCCTAACAATTAAAGGGTTTTAACATCCAATTCTGATCATGGTTTCAATGGGAAAAGGCAATTAAAAATATATTACAAAAGCCATGTAACTCACAATTTTCTGATCACATTTTCTTTACTTCATTGCATTATCAGTCATAAGGGATCTTATGACATACTTCAAATAAATGTTGATGCTTTCATATAACTGCCTGTTAGAAAAATTTTTAAAAATCAAACCAGATAAAAGAATAGTATAGATTTTTTAAAAAAAACTTAATTAGGCATAATATTAAATTAATATAAATAGTAAATTTTTGCAAGTGGTCCTGGCTAAACAAAGAGCCTAATTTTCATGAAGTGTAGCATGCACAACCTTCTAAGAGATAAAAATCAAACCTCAAATTTGAAATCATGAAAGCCTCCTTAGAACTACAGCATCTTTTCATCAATCTCTTGCCACTTCTTTCACCAGTCACTGCTTCGTGCTGCCACACTGTCCAGTCCGGTGGGTAGCAGCCTTATTGTAACCTGCAAATCTATAAGCTTCTTCAGGAAGTTTCCAGTTAGCAAATTTACAGACAATATGCTCACAGAGCTGAATTTTAGCTCAGTAGGAAAATATCAAGCTCACAACAAGCAGAAGATAAAGCACTCTCATGATCTACAGATCAAGCAGGGCAAAGATAAACTTCCATTGAATTTAACTCATTTTTTACTGATTTTAACTCATTCTTGAGCCCATAAAGACAGAGATTAAGAATACTACATGAAACACACATTTTGTAACTAGATAAAATGAAGCAAACAAAAACATAAAGCAATTCAGAAAACAAAAAATACTCAAAAAATAATGAAAGAAAAGTGAGCATTTTAAAATCTTGTACAGGCTGCCCTACTCCAAAACACATTCTTCAGATGCAAGGGTAAAGAGACACTAAAGATCTGAAGCTCTTACTCAAAATCAGACTTTATTTTCCCTTCAGTTTTATAGAAAGGAAGTGCTCCTCTGGGATGACATTTAAAACTCTTAAATGTTTGGCATTGTGACATTTAAGAAAATACTATTTCCTCAAGGCTTACTTCTTGGTACAAAAATAAGACATTCTGCATCACCCCGATGGATAGGTAAGGAGGCTGTTATTTATTTTTGAAGTGTCACATCACAGAATATTTTAGGATTGATTCAACTTACTTGAAGGAACTAAAACACGTGAGTGCCCTCCAAAACACAGCCCTGTAATCAAATCCCTAAATATTGTCACGAAAAAGCTGCACTTCGGTTTAATTAGATCATTTTTTTCTCTTGCAGATAGACTGGAGAGTTTCTACCTTCCTCTCTACCATCTCTTTATCACTATTATGTCTAACATGAGGAGCACCTGCTACAGTCCAAAACAGTGTCTCCTTAACTACGGAAAGTAACTGAAGCATATGAAAGAAGATTTAATGCTGAAGTGCCTGACAGAACATATTTCAAATAGCCTCAAATAGCCTCCTCTTTAACCACCCAGTGAGGGACAAAATTTAAACGAAATAAAAAACAGAAAATCCATTGCCCTGTACTGTTGCACAGATCATGCTTTGTTAGACTTCCCACAGGCTACCTGAAAGAATGCAGATAGTGAAATCAAAACAAGAGACTGAAACACAATGATGATGTGCCTGGCCAAGGCACCATCGCCTACTCAGAGAGGAACTCTGCAGTCTTTTGAGTTGCAGAAGCTGATGGAAAATGGTTTACAGTCAACAGAAAAAAATTTCACTAGACAAGGAAAAATTCCGGGATGAAGACAGTACTTTCCTTGAAAAGTACAGCTATGGAAAACTGTTCTCTTTCCACAGCCTGCCCTGTACAGGGCAATTACAGTGGAAGTATGGGACGCCAACACCAAGGTAGCTGGTGGTAGGGATGACATGGCATCATCCAAATCTAGGCATACCTCAGCTGCCTTCAGTAATATTAGACCGGGTAAAAAATGTCCAATTTCTCTGAATTCAATAGCTTGGAACAAAGAGGACGCATACCAGAAGCACACAGTTCTGAACTATATTATGATTTATAGTCCTGTAATAAATGTTGTACATCAGATGTTCAAAACAGAGCCCAGGCTACTGCGAAATGTCAGAGGTGGGTAGGAAGGCTGAGCATCCCCGGCGATGAAGCAGCAGCAGCGGGCTGTGCACAGCGTGGGTGCCCCACAGCCGTCAGATGGGGTGCACCTGCCAGCGCCCCGGGGAAGCAGCGCAGGTGGACGAACTATCTCACCTGCCCACTCGCCCCAGGTCAGCACTTGCCATGCAATGCAGTGAGGACACGACCATGCTTAATGTTCAACAATATAGCTCCACGCCAAAAGGCATACAGGTTTGTGAAAACAGGAATATACAGACCATGAGTTTATTTTTTTTTTTAGGTTGGATTTCTTTTTATTTCTTTTTTTTTTTTTTTTTTTTTTTTTTTTAACCTTCACATGCAGATACCTCCACACTACAATGAAGGCACAGTCTGGTGATGTAATTAATGTCTGTTTTGATTAAAAGCAGAATGCTGTGCTCAGCTCACTAAGATTCATGCAATTATATCTAATTCAGGAGTATTCAGACAGCTGTTAGATATCAAAGAAAATGTTCACTAATTGATGAATGAATTATTAATCCCCATCATACTGGAATTTACACAGACGCTTGCAGTACTCCTTTCTACACCCATTCATTTAACTTGAGAGCAGAAAAAGACTGTCCAAATTTCCATGGGTGGGTAAAACATACAACAGAATAATAAATAGCAAACAGTCCAAAACTAAATCATCATTTGAAAAATATTTGTTCATGCTACTCTTCCAGCGCTGAAGAACAGACTTAATGCAAGTCAAGATCAATATGTTAAAACTTTCAAACAAAACCAGATCTAACAGTATCATAAAAATAAATCCTTTTTTTTAATTATTTTTAAAAGATATCTCAAGTTGTCCCTTTCCTTGGCTAGTAATGTTGAATTGCATCCTCATAATCTAGGAAATAATTTTATTTTAAAAATGAACAATTCACCTTTTTCTGAAATTATGCCCAAAGCAGCTGGAGCAATCAGAAAACTGTACAGTGAATGCAGGTCTTCAGAACTGCATGTCAGCAATTCTGAGATTTTCAGAATGTTAGGAAAAGCAACTTCACTAATAATTTGATATTGAAATCTTCCAAGAAATCCTTCAGATTGAAGAAAACACACTATTTGACAAAAAGTGTATCATGCAAACAAATAAAGCTGGAGAAACAATGCCACTATTGCTCTGGCATGGTTTGTCAAAAGTGTCTTCTTCAATAGTTACTACACTACTTAAACAGGAGCCATACTACAAAATACAGAAAACACATCTACTATTTATATAGTAGTGTTGTCTAAAGCCATTTTTATACCTCCTCTTCTGTAGCAGTCAGTCATTTACAGCCTCGACCCAGATTTAACTCTGACCTTACTCTGAGCTGGAAGCATCTTACAACTGATACATTCAGTGCAGAAGGTTATAAATATCTTTGAAATGTTACAAAGCAAGAAAAATATTTCAAAAACGTTTGTGGCTGCCTTCATAGGATAAAGGAGCAGGAAAGGGCAGAAAACAGTTTTAGCTTTTGTAGTTCATCTTTAAAATATGGCTGTTAAACACAATGTAGTCAGAGATGTACAGTCATGTTTATTTTACACAAATGCACAAGTCCAGATTCCCTAGATACATACACAGGGAGTTTAACAATAGCTTTTAGCCATATACAAATATCGGGGGGAGGGGCAGGGGCGTGTTTGGTTTTTTTATTAGTGGTGTGTGGAGGGTTTGGGTTTTTTTAAATCAACAGTGCTGGAGTTACCAGCTACCAGTGCAGTCTCTTCTGAGAATTACAGACTCCAAGGAATTTTCTATGTATTTAGAATGTGGGAAGGCCCTCAAAACATTCTCCTTCTCAAGCCACACTTTGCACTACCAGCTGAAACTGCCCTTGAGGTTGCAGAAGTACTCTGGTACAGGACCTTAGTTCAAGAATAATATGGAAACTTTGAGTGACATGAAATTATAACCAGATTTTTTATGGCATTTGTCTTCTAGTAGATTTTTCTGATATAATTCCCTATCAAAACCAAACATAATACAGTACTGAAACACAGTGCTGTAAAATGAAGTAAGATTGTCTGATGAGAGTATCGGTTGAATACTACATCCTAGCAGTGGGCTTCTAAACTCATCCTTTGCTAAGTCCTTCCTGTGTTCTGCATTTTTTACATCTCTGCAAACATCTTTCTTCCTATATTTAATTTGCCTTAATGTGGTTTTATACCGCAAAATTATGCCTATACACTACAAAAAGGAACAGAGATCAACCATTAAAATTATAGTTGTAATCTGAAAACACAGACTGCACCTTTTCAACTGTACAATAGAAAAAGAGGCTTTTTACTACACTAGAGGAACACTGATGATGTGGAAGGAATTCTGAGTGTTTCACTTCCAGTGACTTGAAATACTAAGCATAAAGTCACTTCAATGGAGTTCGCTGGTCCACAACTGGGAAGTTTAGAAAGATGGCTTTGTTTGGCTTTTTAAGCCCAGAGTTCACAACAAATCTAGCCAAACTGATTGTATTGAAGGAAAATACTGACAGCCTACTCTGATGTTCTTTCTGAAGACTGAGCTGTACTGTCCAGATAGAATTGCACTGTGTAACTGCTTTCTGTCCTTGATGTCAGAGATTTCACTCAGGTGTGTTGGGAGCGACAAAGATTTTATTTGCAATGAAAATAACCCAAGACTTGCTAGAGATAAGCAGGAAATACCAGTGAAAGAGGAAGAACTGCCAACAAGAAGTAAGGAATAGAGAGGAAGAATTTGCAGTGAGAACCTTAGTGGTCAGTGTCTTCCAAATCACTCTTACAGATGCAGATCAAGCAGTGTGAAGCAAGTGTACTATGACAAAATGTACTTTATAGCTATGCTTTCCTTCAAAAAAAGGGAAACAGAAGCAACAAACCCCCAAAAGAACAAATTCATACAAGCCCTCCCAGCATTTTACTTCCAAGCCTTTCTATTACAACTGTACTTCTATGTGAAAATGAAAACCAAATACCTTATTTACTGCCATACCATTGTATAGTATTAGTCTTACCTAAACCTGTGTGGGTAAGTTGTTCAAACAGAGTCCAGCTGTGGTCATCAATATAGTGGTTCTTCAGTATCAACAGCTGACATACGTCCCTGGCTGTTATATCACTTGGTACTTCCAAAGCTCTGCTACTATCATCTTCACTATACACTTTAATTACCTGCAATAAATAAAAAAGCTAGGACATCCATAAGTTTAATCTTTGATTCATTTAGTCCAAATGTGTTCCTCTTTCAGCTTCACACTGAGACAAGAACGTATACACATAAGATGCAATACTAAAGACAATCATTTCTCCATAGTGCAATGGTGTAATTGAGAACAAAACATCCGCACAAAGCATATCCCACTTCTAATTGGCTACTGGACATCCCTTGCCACAGGACGCCAGACAGATTGGTGCATTCACTTTATAAAAGAATTGTAATGGAGAGGTAAATAAACCCAGTGAAACTGTATGTTCTTATATAAGCTAAAGAAGAAACCACAGAGGATAAACAGTGAAACTCAAGAACTCTATGACTGCAGAACTGTAGAAAGATTTGATAAAGTTAAGAGTTAGTTCAGGGAACGGCAATAAGATTTGAGATGCTCCCAATTCCACAGACAAAAAAACAGGAGATGTTACAGAGCTGCTTCAAATTTTGACAAGCAAGGACTGAAACTATGAGTAAAAAAAGGCACATGGACACACGTGCATGATCAAAAACATCATACATGGAAAAGAATTACCATCATATGAGGACCAGGAAAGTAAGTAAAATGTTCTAGAAGATGTACATGCAAAAAGCTTGTCACAAGTGGACAATTTTTCTGATGTTTTACCTCAGTAGTTTTTCGAAGTTTCATTATTCTACTAAGTATGTTGGGGGTGGGGAGAGGCAATACAAACTCTCATGACTTATCCTTGTCATTTTCACTTTTAAATTTCAGTTTAAAAAAATTAATTTTCAACATTGGTACACCATTTAGGGTCCTGCAGAATGGGTGTCCATTAAGTTCTTAAAGAGGTGAAGCTAAACCTGCTTGTGCTTTGTTTCAAACGAAGCAGCTGAGGAAGTCTTACGGTGTACTGACTGTTTGAAAGAAGGCATGACCATTGAGGTATTTTTTTTCTGTATTTTCTTTCTATGAAGGAGAATGAATCAAATTAATGAGATGAATCAAATGAATCAGATGAATCACTGAACTGGATGGAATTGATGCAAATCACCAGTGTCTTCGTAAGCTCTGCACAGTGACTAATCCCATTAAAGTCAACACAGAAGGATTTTTTTGCATAAGAGTAGACAATAATTTAATATTTCTCACAGCAATCAAGAAACTCAATACTCTGTTAATTTCCTCTATTTCTCATTTTTTAAAAGTAGACAAAACACAAAAGTGAAAAATATTAAGGCTCCTGACACAAGCATCAGCTCATGTCTGTGGTACTGTATGTTGGAAAAGTAACACAGTTTCTAAAATAAAACAGATGTTTGAGATTTTATTATAAGCACAAACTGACAGGTAAACATGAGCAGTAGGTATAGAAGTTTGATGCAACATTAAAGCCTTCCCATTACTCAGAAACATATTGAGTGATCAAGTCCTTAATACATCTTTTTATGTTTTCAAACAAGCATCTTCCCCCAAAAGCCACTCAGTGTCATGAGACTGCAAAGTGAATACATGAATTCATCTTTAGGAATGGGATTTATTCCTCAAAATTTACATTTTCCAGTAATGGGAAGTAACATAACATTATTCCCTCTCTACCAAAACAGCAAGAATCTGAATGTCCATCCCCATTGCAGTGCCTGTTGTGTACTGTGCCAGTGGAAACACTAAGAAGCTCATTTGCTAGTGACAGTCTCGCCACAAACAGCAAGGAACACAGCTGGTAGGTTAAGCTACCCTGCCTAGCCTGTCTGTGCCAAAGCACAGACGTCCTCAAGACAAAGGGCGTCCAAGATGGGTTTAATTTATCTCAAAAACCCTCCTCTTGGTTTATTCAATTTATCCATATTCATCAGAATGCACAACACACCTCACCTGAACATCATGTACAAAACCTAAATACCATTGTAAATCTTTCATTAAACAACAAGTTCTTCCTTTAAAGACAAACAAGCACGTTATTGTCAGTCAGTCCTTAATTGCTACCTTACTAAACACATGTTCATTTCAAGCATCTAACGAACAATCAGCAATGTATCATTGCCCTAAATTCTTACAGCAAATCCTTCTCTGATTTGTGCCAAAGTTGGTAGGAAAGCGAGCAAGGAGCTGTAGCTGTATCTCCTGCCACCTGCTTCTCTTCCACTAACAACAAAAATCCAAAAATAAAAAAAAAAAAAAAAAAGAAAGATCAGGTCAGTTCACCCATACTTTCCAAACATCCGAACAAGGAAAAAGGACTCCACTTTAAAATGACATAGAGATTAAAGCACACCAATGGCCTTATTCCTCTCCAAAAACCTGCTTTTCTCTATAGAACTATATATACAGCAGTTCTGTTCTAGACTTTGGCCCTGCATATCAAATCAGAATGAAATCCATGATGATTTGCTCTAATATTTCAACTAATAAATGAGGACAGATTGAGAGTTCCACATGAGGTTCTGCCACCCATGCCATGACATCGATCTCCAGGGTATGGCAAACATGAAACTCACACTTCTGAAGTGGTGAAAATCTCTCTCTACTCACGAATCAACCACCTCAAAGCAGAGTCTTCCAGAAAAAACAGGGAGACCTTGGAGAAAGTTGATCTGAAGTTTCCACAGGCCTAAGCTACGGCCCAGTACTTACATTGAATACAAAAGGCAAAAAGACCACATTGCTATTGAATTCAATGGCTGATACGGCCAAAGCAGCCACGGCTGATGGCTGTGGCTGGTTTTGTCAGATGGCTGTGCTTGGGCAGCACTCCCGCTGCTGAGCAAGTGAGACCCGTAGTAGTGCAGCCTGCTTGCAGCAGGGTCTTGTTCTGCACACACAACTTAAACTCCTACTCCAGTCACACAGAAATTATGTTTTGCAGTTGAGGATAAACCAGCATTTGTATTTAAATTCCTGCGGTATTTACAAGGATTCAAATATGAAATTAAAAAGAGGTGTCTGGCAGGGTGGGCTGTGAATGGGAAGGAGGGCTGTACAGGTGTGTACACAAAACGGCATCCCATCACCTTAACGCATGTCCTGCTCTGGGCAGCACTGAAGGTCAGGGACAGCTTCATTAGCCTCTCCAGTAAGTCTATGTCAGGCTGAATTTAAAAGATTTTACAGGGTGAAGTGCCAGAAAAGAGAGAGACAGTATAGAACAGGAAAAGGACAGAATTAAAGCGACTTTCCTAGTATTGGCCTAGATGATCGTCGCAGGTCCCTTCCAACTGAAATATTCTATTCTGTTTCTCAATATTCTTGCAATAAAGCCAGGGCGAGAATCCACAGCAGCACCCTGGCTAGGGACCCTGCCAGCACATATTAGCAACTACAGTTTTCTCCAGGTACTCATCAAGTTAGGTGGTGTGCTTGTTTTACAGCGAAAGCACGTACAGCCCGCACTGAGGCCCTTGATGGACGATTTCTACAGAAGTTCTTTTTAAAAGGGTTAAGAGTCACAGTGCAGATGACTACACTCTTATTGCTGAAGAAATAGAAAAAGACTTTTTAAAATGCTGAAGACAGCAACACAAGTCATGATAATGAGCTGCCTGCGGCCATTCAGCTCAGGGAGTGGGAAGCCTTGGAGGTGGCCTTGGACTACAGGAGCACAGCTAGAACAAAACAAAACAACACAGCAAAAAAACAACAGGGAAAAAAACCAAGTTTATATTCTCTGTGAGTGTTCTCACTTGGCTTTCTCAGTATAGGGAAATAAATCCTGCACAAGTCTAGGACAACGGATCCCCCCAGCTCACAGCTATGACATGTGCTACCTTATAAAACACAAATGCTGTCCCCTTTTTCTCTTCCTTGCAAGGGATTCAGATACAGCAGGAGACAACAGACAGGCAGTCACCTAACAGACCCTTCTGAACTGTTACAGTTTTAGTTTAATGAATTGAATGTGATGGTGTAAATCTCATCAGTTAGAGTGACCTTTGAGGGTTTTTTTTTAATTAGAAAAAGTTGCTTAGTCTGCACTTCTTGCTGTGTTTGAGGCAAAGTCTTTTGTAGGATTTGCTGGGAATGTATTTGTTCCAAGAGGAGTAGATCAGATGAAAAAGGATAAATTCAAAATCCCATTTTTTCCTTGGAAATATGTTGCAATAAATACTTCTCTTCCCAGAAGTAAAGGATGCTCCAAGAGTTAAAGAGTGGTAGGATTATGCTAAAGATGCAGTTATGCTGACCTCCTGTAGAGGTGAGGAAGCTTGAGTGACCACTTCTTTACATTTATTAGCAGTTATCATCATGCATTAGGCTGGCCAGTCATCCCCATTCTCTTCCATTTTTACCCCTGAAAATTCATCTGAGAAGCAGCACACAAGAAAAGAGCTGCTAATTGTGAAAATTACATTACAGTTTTCGTTACCATACACTCTCCAGCTTTCTCCTAAAGCAAGCTATTTAACTTCCCTTGACTATACTCATTAGTAGACTGTTTAAAAAAGTTGCCTCAGCAGCGCTCAAATCTTCTTCTTTCTTGTCTAATTTATAAATACAAGGAGATTTTAGTTCTTCCCAAGGCCAGAAAAAGAAATGTCTCAACTTCCATTTAAGCTACTGGAAGTAAGAAATCAGCAGCTCCAAGGTCTTCTTATAAGAAGAAAGCACCAAGCTGAGCATGACAAGCATCAATCATTTTCATTGCCTGTGAGAGCAGGCAAGGAGGTACAGCTTTCCTACGTGTCCTCTTTCCGTTTTTCAATACATTAAAAATCAGCCAAGATCCCAGAATTACACATAATGCATCTTTATCCCTCCAAAAAATTATTTTTATAAGAAATGTTGCTTCAAAAAAAAATATATTATTGTTTGCCTTTCACTAATCATCTGTACTCAGAATGTAAAATCAATGTCGACAAATACAACTTACTATTTAACACAGAAAAGGAAAAAGGAGACCCTAGGTTTTATACTACAAAATAACCATAAAGAGCAAAAATAATCAGAAATTTTTTAAAGGAATAAGTAAAAGAGCACATAAGGTAATCAGTGTGGGAGGAGGGAGAAGCAAGCGAAGGCTGGACTTTACTCCCCCGAGACTTCTTCCACACTCAATCACCATCTCTACTACAACAATTAAATAAAGTGTTTCTTCATAGATTTTAAGAGATGGTGTCCAAGTCTGGTTCTTCAGAATCTTCAAGCCATCTGTTTTGGAAGTTCCAATCTGCAGAAACAGCACAAACATATGGAAAGACCATACCCTGCACTGGGGAATTTCAAACTTAGTTCTAACACGTGAAAAAAGCCAGGTAGATCCAACAGAAAAAGAATCACTCAGCACACGGAGTCCATATTTAGGTGCCTACATCACAATGACCTGACATTTACATGATTCTTAATGCTCCTGTATAGACATTAAGACATTTGGATGGCCAGCATCTTTTAAAAAAAAAAAAATCAGGCCACTTTTATTTATAAAGATACAAGCACCTAACTTTATCTTATCACTTCTACAATTATTTTCCCCCATGAATAAAACATTGCACATTTTGTACTTACATTACAATTTCAGTCACATTTATGTTAAATGCACAGTCATTGTATGCAAAACCAGGCCTTAAAAAGTCTTACACTCCAGGGTGCCATACCTCCCCTGAGATCCTGCCTGATACCGTGCTAACCTCTGTTTTTAGTGTTAACTAGCAGGCTATTCGCCTGAAGCATTTGTTCTCCAGCTTCCAACCTTGCCCCCTGCTAGACAAAGTTTTTTGCTTATTGATATTGGCAGAGGGTAGGGGAATTTGGAGTGTATTTGAACTACAACAGAAGCACTTAGAAATTTCTAGCATTTTGAACTATTTTAAAACTGCTAGCCATAGTGTGTCCTCGTTTTAGAGAGAATCAGCAGAATTCCACATTCATAAAAATATTTAAGGGCAGGATAACTCACAACTAGTTAAAAAGAAAAAAGTGTGAGTGAAGTTTACTGTTTTCATTATCAGGTGTGAGTGCAAGACTTTCCCTTTAAATATCCCAGCCTACAGTTAAAAGGCCAGCCTTCAATATTTCCTCCAAAGGGAAGATTTCCAGGCCAAACAGATTCTCACAGTTTGCAGAAATCTAATGCTGTCATAAAATTAAACATAAAAAAAGGTGTACACAATGATAAACACAATGATAACTGCTCAGTGTAAAGCAGCTATTTTCTCAATTGCCACAGCAGGAGCCTTCCAAAATTTGTCCCATACATGTCCCTGTGAGGAATGAACACAGAGAACTGAAGCACAGACAAAAAACAACAGAGGATTCGTTAATATTTGAGGTACCCAAATCCAAAATGGTGCTCATTAAGCCTGTGAACCTCTCTTCTGAAGAGGCTTCACAAGGCATCACATGATTTCTGCACAGAATTGTCAACTTGTATAATTGGGCAGGTATGAACTGCCACTCAGTCATTAGGGACAATTAGCTGGAAGCCTGTCCATAGGGGAAGAGGGCAAATCTGAGTTCCAGCACGTAATCCAAAAAACAAATTGATGTAAAATACAGTTGCCAGTGAATCCTGATTTCTTATTTGGAACACAGGATAGCTTTAAGAGGCAGAAGCAACACTGCTCCCATGCAGAAAAATATACAGGATATATATACAGTAGTTTAGGTGACATGAGCATTAAACTTAAAATTTCTGTCATGCATAGACTCCTTGTATTCCCATCAACTTCAGGAAGGGAAATTTTAAGATCTTGTTGCCAGCAACATTTTCCATTCTATAGGTCCAACATTCTAGAATACCTTGCTTTCTTGTCAAGCTACAAAATAGAAAATTTATAAAAAACAGCCAAAATAGGCAGATTGGACACTTTAGAAGTCACATGAAATGAAACTGTCATCTTCTTCAACAGGACCATCAAGGGCATTAAGGAAAAGTTAAGCACCTTGTACACCTTATGAAGCCATATATTGAAGACTTGGGAGATCATTTTAAAGAAGGTAAGCCAAGTCACTGATTGCAAGGATGGCAAACATCAAAGAACAAAGCAGTTGCCTGAAGTTGGAGGAGCTGTTCTTCCACGTGTCCAAAAGTGAATTTTGTATACACCTATCTATTATTGATAGATTGAGGTATGGTCCCACAAGCACTAAAAGATATAAAACCACTAATAATTAATTATGTCTGTCTAGCAATGAAACCAAAGTGCCAAGAAATGAAGAGCAAAGAGTACGAAAATTGCCTACCTTTCCTACCACCACCTAGAAAAACCTCATACTGTTTCCAAAATCTTACCTTTTTTAAAATGACATTTCAAAGAGCAAAAACGTCAATTTCCAGCCTGTATTCAAATATAAGACCACTGACAAGTTTCTAGCAGTTCATTAATTTGTTGCCACAAAACACAATGAATTTTTTAGACCTAAATATTCTGCTAGAGGTATTAAAAACGTATTTACTTTCACGCTAACAGTATGTGCACATTATCAAAAACAATATCTATTCATTTTCTGTAGTAGTCTTCTGATAGTTTACTATGGCACTATGTCAATTGTCTATATTATATAGCCCATACAGTCACTCTCCTCCTCCAGACTCTTAGTACAGACTCTGTGCCCTACCTAATCCAGCACCAGATTTACCATCCCATGAATGAAAAAAATCACCAAAAAAAAGTGGAAGTAAATAGTAATGTGAAGAAGTAACAAAAAATATTTGAGATTACCTATGGGCAAAAAAGGTCCAATTCTTAGTTTAAAAATAAATATTTGCCTCCTGACTTTCGGTAAGTCAGTATTAGTACCTCAGTTTCCTTTTTGTAAAGTGGGGCAGTGGAACTGAAATCTGTTTCTGTACAGCAGGGTAACAGATTGAACTCATTAAGATTTGTAAAGCAATTAGACTTCCTCATACGACTGCTGCTTTAGATGTGTAAATATGTTGTATTACAAAAAGGGAGGTTAAATTATGCAGATCTCCAAATTATAATAAACTATGTGCAAAAATATACCAGCAAAGTTCTTTCAAACAAATGGTATGACAATCACATTATGATATTAGAAAAAATGGCAGAATGAGGACAATGCTGACATGCAATCATCTCAAAAGACAACGTCAGTAAAACTGAAGAGAAACAAGGTTTGAAAGACAACAGGAAAGTTAAAATATAATTATTTAATCCTGAATTTGATACATTCACTTTTTCAATATTGGTCAACAGAAGGAAAATATAGTTTAAATAGCAATAAAATAGTTATAGAATATTGCATTTCTCTGTAAAAAACTGAACAAAAGGCAAGGTCTAGAGAAAGCATCTTCCATGCTTTGGACAATTAACTCTAGTACAATGACGTTTAGAGCAGAAAATGAGATTATTGTTAACTATATGATAGCTATAATTATATGATACTTTGCTAAAAAAGTTACTATAACTGGAGAATTAAGTAACAGCTACATAGTGAAATTCAGCGTGTTTTAAGTAAGAACTGCAGTAATAAATACCATGTAGATCCAACATAGAAAGTGACAGATCTATCACCATCAACAGCCATTACCACAATAAAGGACCAAATCAGGAGTAAAAAATGCAAAGGGATCTATACAAGTGAAAACCACAATGAAGTCCTTAAACAGGATGCACATTATTTATATGCACAATATTATAAGGAAAGGCGGGGGTGGGTGGGACAATTTATTTAAATAGAGAGTCTTAAATTATTCTGCCTTACCAGAGATTTTTTTAGACTACGGAGATTCTAAACAAAAGCAGCTAAAAAGGCATTTCAAGTACAACTGGTAAGATGTGTATGAATAACTAGAAAACTGTGAGGAAATTTAAACATCAGCAGCAAAAATTTCAAATAATACAACTTCATGGAACGGCAGATGAAAAAAGAAAATTAGCAGGTTTTCCAAATGATTAAGCAGTTAAAGGATCACTTATACAAGATAAACACACTGCAAAGCAGCTAAATTATTTACTCGCATTAATTATTCACAATGGATATACAAGAACATGTTCCCAGATCTACTCTTTACAAGTGAAATAAAATTGCCAGTTTAGATAGTGGGAACACTGGAAATGAAAAGGCAAAAACCAAATAGTTACAGTTATATAGATATAGATGTAAACAAGTTTATAGAGTCTAAAATTTAAAGAAACTTAAATGTCAAACCTCAGTCTGTCCTAACATCAACAGAAACAGAGACTTAAGTTCCATCTACTACTTCATCTGATGCGCATAGGGTATAAACCTCTGTTCAGTCCTGAGAAAGAGGCAAAGCACAAAGAGCACAAAAAAGAGGAAGGGCTGTTGTGGCAGGTTATTTTTGGGGCGTAGCATTGTGAATTTTTGAGCCCCCATCGCCAGGCAGATAGGCAAGAATCTACTATTACCTGTATCTGTCTCTTCCTAGAAGAAAATCCATTCTTTAAATTTATGAAAACTTTTCCTCATCTTGTTCACAGCAGTTACTAGAATGGTTTAGAGTAATCATCATACTTCTGAAAAATCTCAGTGGGGTAATGCAGTTCACATTGATTGGGATCAATAACTTTTCCCAAGTCCTTCAAAAGAGGAGCTATTATGAAGATTAAACAGTTATAGAGTAAGCCTACAAAATAAAGATACGCTTGGAATGAACAGTTCATTTTTAGAACAGCTGGCTATAGTCAAGTAATTTCCAACTCTTACTCATACTAACCTTTAAATCAGAGTGGAGAACCCATGTCTTACAAGCCATAGTAGAAATAAGTCTTAGTTATTTTTCATTACATTATTGAGTAATGTTAAGTGTGTACATTAACATCTGAGACAAAGCTACCCAAAAAACCTCTTGGCCCTGGGAAAAGGTAAAAGTTTCCCTGCTCCTGTCTTCTATGTACCACTTAGAGACAGACAGCTAATCATACATAGGTCACTTCTCTGCCTCAGTGCACAGTCTGCACGGCTCTCCACTTAAATCTAAACCCAGTACCAGACATGTAGATCTCAATTAAGAAGACAGGAAGGTTTTACATCTTCCTATCCACTAATAAATAAGTAAATAAATAGATAGACAGACAGACAGACAGATAAGGATGACAACCTGGTGAAACTTGGGTAAAATTCTTTAACCACGGGAAGCAGTTGTAAAACTCAGTGGAGAATATAACATAATCCAACTTCCAAACAAGTACATTTGTATGCAAGCCATTCTCACTTCCAGCCATGCAGCACCACTTCTTGGTGTCAGAATCACCATGCTCTTTCATATAGTTCGGTATGTCCAACCAACACTGCTCACGGCACAAAGCTTAGGTTATTTAGGCTAAATGTACATGTTTTATGACCCACTATCTTCACTCAGAGCTTACTATTTCTCACAAAACCCATAGAAAATTGCTGAAATAACTAGCAAGCTACAAAACTCATCTTGGTAGTGGCTAAGACTTTCATATTTTTCTCCCAAACCAAGTCCATTATGAAAAAAGTTCAAAAGCCTTATTGTTCAATTTAAAGAGATCAGTATTCAGACTGGACTTGATTATTGCATTAAGATTAATAATAGTGTACTTTCACGTGAATTTATCTTCAAAAGTTAATATAGTGGAAGTGAACAGCTTATTAGCCCTCTTAGTAAACTTATGGTATTTAGCATCTTCAGTCCTTTGCTTCCACACTGCCTGCTAAGTCTTAACTTTACACAGCTTTTATATATTTCATAATAATACACAGCTTTACACTTTACTATGTACAATAGCAACATTTAGAATGTGCTTACCCTATACCGATGGAAAAGTCTCCAGTCAGACTAACTACACTTAAAAAGAGGGAGGGGATGAAAAATCATATTAGAGGATTCAAAGAATTTGACTTGAAGGAGGAACTTCAGTATTTCTTATTTAAAAAAAAAAAAAAGTTTGTGAAATAGCAATGAATAGAAAATGAAAAAAGTTCCCAGTGCACCGGTGTTCTTTACCCCCCAAACTAGAAATACGGTAGAAATTATCCACGTACTACTGTACTTTCCAAGGAAGTCACGTATGAAGATTGGGGGAGAAAGAAATTTAAATACAAAGCCACTAAAATACACTTCTCTTTTTTTGTTTTCTGCGTACAACAAAGTTAAGGGCAAAACATTATCAGCCTCAAGTTTGAATAGCTTGTCCCTATTTATGTCAATGCACTAACATTATTTAAATGAGGCTTTCTGTATTTAATAGCACGGTTTGTCCAACATATCCTTTGCTTGTCAGAGATAAATAGAATGCTGTGTTCCAGCACTAGAGAAAGCATATCTGTTACTGTCACAATCTGGCTGCACTCTATGTTTCTGAAGAGATACCACCTATAAAAAGTACCACCTATTGTTTCTACCAGGTTTTTCACACCATGTTGCTGGTTTCTCAGAGAGCAGATCTCTTGTTGAAACTGAGAAAGACCAAGCGTCTGAATGATACCATTAAGAGACCCATTAGTTTCCCATTTCCTCTGCAGCAGTCCTAAAATAATTTTTTTAATTAAAAAATATTTTTTTTTCCTTAAAACATCCTTTCACTTTTACAATTTCATACAGAAGTTGTGGCTTGAACTACAACACAGCTTCAGAGTGAAGAATGCCTTTGTCATCACTTCTATCGCATCCATATTGCCATGGAGGTCACTAGAGGAGAAAAAAAACGTAGACTCTGTAAGACTAAGCAAAGTTTAGATTTTTAGCTAAAGAACATAGAGTTTGGAAATTTTGTCGGAATTTCTGGAGTGATGCAAGGAATGTTCATAGCAAATATGACAAAGGCTATGTAGGTTAGCCCATTATAATAAATAGTTGTTTTGTTTTAGAATGCTGAATCACTTTGCTGTTCGATAAGACTAAAAAACCTGCCTTGCTGGATCAGGCTACAACGTCCTTCCAGCCCACTACTGTCTCTGGGTATCTGTTTCTAGTCACTGGTGGTATATAACAGCAAGATTTAACTGCTGTAGCTTAGCTGTTCTGACAGAACATATTGTCCCTCAGCACTTTTCAACTTGTCTTCCATTTTATTTACATCCTTGTTCTCTCTGGCCAAAGCATAATATCCAAATAAAGAATAATTCCTGCAATAAAGCTATTAAGTCTACTCAAAACATGTAAAACCTTCAATTATACAAAGTCGTTTTATCACAGATTTGTCAGCATATTTTGCTGATACATCCAAACCACTACAGGAACAGAAAAACAGACCAGGAGCACCAGGGCATGGAAATCAGGCCCTGTAACTGTCAGCAAAAACGTGATGCTCATCTAATGCAGGAGACACTCACTGAAACAAGTGAACAAAGTGGAACAAAAAGACAATGTTAAGTGGATAAAGTAGGAATAAGGAGAGACTAATAATTTAAAAAACTCAGTGTATTTTGACAATATTTACCTCTAATTATTTGTTCTAAAATGAAAATGAGGTATGTAGACTGAACAGCCTTCAGTCATACAGGAAAACCGATAAGTTGGTAGCACATTTCTCATCTCTACGCATGCTGTGATACCCTACATTCAGAGGTCTTCTGGGTTGTCTGACTGCTGTTTCTCTTCTCCACACACAAGCCACGTTCATATCACCATAAATGTATGTGTTTTATTTGTGTTATGATCATCCTAAAAGTCTTGTCAAACAAGGTACCCAAAAGGACAGTGACAGACACCAATCCAACAAGTTACAATCAATAAGACCAAAGGAAAAACGCAGAGGGCTTGCATACACAGCTGGAGGATAATCTGATGAGCTAGTAAGTCTGGCTGTCAAGCTAATGCAAGACAAGCAGAGGGCTCCAATTCCTATTCAATCTAGATACCATTTAATTGCTGTCTGCACAGATATGGCTCTCATATTCTCACTACCTTCTCCGGCTGCAATTGTGCAGCAGCTTTTTTCCCCTTCTTAAATATGTTATCTCAGAGGCACTACCACCATCGCTGATGGGCTCAGCCTTGGCCAGCGGTGGGTCCGTCTCAGAATCAGCTGGCATTGGCTCTGTCAGACATAGTGTAAGCTTCTAACAGCTTCTCACAGAAGTCATCCCTGTAGCCCCCTGCTACCAAAACCTGGCCACGTAAATCCAATACATGATCATACAGTCATAACTTCTTTTTTAGGTTCTTAAAGGTAGCTGATGTTTTGTTGGGTTGGTTCTGCCTCTGTTCGTGACCCACAGGCAGAAAAACAAGGAGTGGTGAAGCACAGGGCATGGCCAGTACCCATAGCAACAGCATGAAAATGAGGGAGAAAGCGAGCTTAACTATAAATAATTCCTTGGTGCAAGGTGATGAATTTTCTTTGTTTCATTAGTATGTCTTCAATTTATCACAAGTAAATCAAATCTTTTCATTTTTCAGGTACTTATGTATTGTAACATGTTGAAAGTAACACAGAGAAGACATAAGTAAAGGAAATTTGATTTTTCTCATAGGACTGACACCAACACCTGTGTGCGGTTTGTTGAGTTTCTCCCTTTATATACAGCAATGTAGCATAATCAGTACAGGGTTTACTACCAGCAGGAATAACTATTCAGCAGTAGTTCTTGATATACTTCAAGGCTAGATAACAGAGTCTGAAGGTCAAGTTGTGACTTCTTGAAGCCTAATTTATTCAAGAGGAGACTAAAGTACTAGAGCTAGAAAATGGCCAAGCACTTTCTTCAATTGATGGAAAAGCTGGGGTTTTTTCCAAAGGGTTTCTTCCAACAGAAAAGGATTATGAGCAGAGTAGGGCACTAAACACTGCCAATTACCTTGGTTACTGTATGAAGAATGTTAGATGTTCAAAGAAGGCAAGAAGAAACCGAAAAACATATCAAAGATTTGTTCAAGAACCAAAGACAGAGAGGAGACAGTGTGCGATGTTAATTGTGCCACTAAACCTTGTCAAACTATACAAGAGACAAGTAATGGCCAAGTGTATTAAACCACTGAGATTTTAAAGACTTTTTAAAAAGCTCTGTGCATTTATGACTCACCCTCTCATACACACACACACGCACATCCTGACCTACCTTTCATGGCAACTATGCAGTGTTGTGTTATACATTTTAAATTCTAAGATTGTTGATGATTTTGTGTGCAAAATATTCTGTAGAATTTGATTGCTCATAGAAACTGGAATGTCACAGGACAGAAAAAAAAACCCTCCCTCTCCACCCCAACAGCTGAACCATAGGGATCACTAAAGTTAATCCCATTTTGATTTCATTTATACATGTGGGATCATTTTTATACACAATAAAAATGGTAGGAAGCTTTACTGGTTTCATGCTATTCAAAGCAGGAAATATGACTGGCCTACTGGTATATGACTGCTATATCAGAATCCATTTTTAGGTGCCTGCTTGAGCATAAAGAGTACATATTATAAACAAAAATGAGAACCCCTGAGAACCCTTCTCAAGTATAGTATCAGATCTAGATTTATTTGGTCAGCATCATCAGGGAGGGGGAAAAGTCCTGCGATACCTTCCCCCGAGGAGGCCCTGTCAGTAGCTCTGTCCTAAACAGTCCCTGGACCTAACCAGACCTCTTCCACAATGACAAAAATGCTGGTCAGCCACCCTCCTTCTTCTCTATCATCCACAAACTGAACCTCTAGCATTACATCAGCCTCTACCATGAGTAGGTAACTTAGTATCTGCAAGTGCAGTACAACAGATGACTGAATTCTAGGCAGTTCATGACTCCTTTCATAACTAAGATGAAAGTTCTGTGCTCCCTCAAACAAGTATCCGAGGTAGATACTTGTAAAACTAGTTTCACAAAGCTTTTATGCGTGATCAAGATGAAGCAAGAATTCCAGATCTCCCCAAACAAAACAGCTATCTTAGCATGTGTTAGATACACAAAGGTGACAAGACCTTTCCTTGAGCTTACATACAAGCTCGGCCTTCTGGCAATTTTAAACATAAACTTCTTTCAACAAACACACTACCAGTCACCTCAATTCAGTTTGCATCTCTGCCCACTCATATATATATCTCCTCCTCAACCTTCCTCAACTCTTGTTCTGGCTCAAAAATTTTACTATTTGTAGCAAACTCTGCAGATACAGTTAGCAGCATGTCCTGATGCTTTAACCTGGTAATTCATCTCTAAGATCTAATTCTACACTGAATTTCCAGTCAGGTTCATCTTACTGCTTTAGACACCCCCCAATAAGTCATGAAACCAAATTTTCCATTGGGAATAAGACCTTACTGTGATTCAAATACTTCACCTCAACCACCACAGGTTTTCTGACCACTGTTCCTAAAGTCTTTAAAGCATACTCAAGTCCATCTCCCACTTAAACCTCTCATCTGTCTTCAAATTTTTGCAGAATGTTACCCTTTCTTTTATTATTGTATTATTTAATTATTTTTATTACAAAAGACAAAAATGACATGGGTGTTGTTTATGCATCTTTAAATGACTATTTTTCAAACTGTCCTTAAGAAGAGATGTTTCATACATGAATGCTTTGTCTGCCTCCAGTTATTTTATAAAGGGTATCCATTTAATGACACCATTATCATGTCACTTGAAGTGCCTTATGTAAAATTCCTGTATTAGCACATTGGCCTTTCATCTCAGGGAACCCAAATGCAAAACTGAAAAATTACTTTCATGCTCTTAACCTTGCAGACAGACATTACCAATTCTCAGTACAATTTGGCTTAAGTGACTATTTTTCCTTGGGGGAGGGGCAAGTGTTGATTAAAGCAGTGTGCAATTTCAGGCAGAAAAATAAATGGAATAAAGATGCAACAGAGTCTTTAAATTTGCATACTTATAACAGTCCTAGATTGAAGCAATCTAAATCACATCCTCATTTTCTAATCAATATTTCTTCCATTTAAAAAAACACTACACAATCTCTTCAAGAATCACTGGAAATTATTCAGCTGCGATACATACTGCCTGCGTACACAAGGCTTTTTCACATTGCATGCTCTAGTTTGCTACGAAGTTCCACACTTCCCTGGAGGAAAACTGCAACTCTTACTGTTTATACACCTTGCATCCAACACCAGGTGCATAACTACTCTTTCACTTACCATGTAACAAGTCCAGTTGACTTGTGGGTGTTTATCTCAAATTATTGGTTGGTCTTTAACTGACTGTAAAACAATTTGAACACATTATGGCCTTTTAAATCTAATTCCTTAAAAACATTTTTAGAAGAGTACAAAGTTATTCATACAAAAGATAAAGAAGGCATTTAGTCTATGTTGGATTAATTATATGTCTAGTCTATATATACACTATAAATCTGGTTGTAATAGTACTCAATATGCATAATTCCCCATGCTTATTAAGCAAGTCATTTTTCTGCCTGCACTAAAAGACCCTCTGGAATCTAAACGAGGCCCTGTAGCTCTAGTTAAAAATATATTACTTAAGAATAAAACACATCAACTGTGATAAGTACTTCATATCAGATTTTAATACAGAGAAAAGTATGAAATAACTTTGGATGAAACATCGTAGCTATTTGGAATAAAAATGAGAAAACCCCATGTATTCAAGAAACTGGCAGAACCACCAGATTAGCACACTAATAATGCAAAATTTTACCTTCGGGGGGTGGGGGAGGAGGGGAAGATGACTTGCCTTTTTTTGTAGTACCATAATTAAACTAGACTTCTTACACAATTACCCGTTCCATGAATTTAAGAAATAATGACTGGGGATGATCAATAGCCTAAAATAATACTTTATGAGCTAACTTGTAAGTTTCTCTTAACTATGCAGTGCTAACATAACATTTTTACATTTCCAGATCCTTCTTCCATTACCAAAAATAGAAGTTACACTACTTTAAGTCAAAGGTGGTGTCCAAGGTTCCAATGTCCATGAGAAACAAAAACAAATATACACACGCATGCACAAATGCTACCCCTCACGAGCAAGGCTCTTTTTGCCTGCCTTCCTGCCTTCCCTCTCTGCAGTATTCCAGTTCCAGAAATTTGGGTGTTGCTACAGATACAACAAAAGCATCTTCTGAATAGAGAGAAGAGATACTTCAGGAGGAATTCTACATGCATAGATATAAACACTACAAGCATAAACAGGATTATTAAATTTGGCATACAGTGAGCCCTCAGCGAGGACACATGCCTTTGAGAATTTCTGCCGCTGTGTATAACCAAATACCTACCTACCTACGGCAACATCCTGCGCTGCTTCCTCCTTCTACTTCCAGTATTTTTATTTTGTGCTTACAAAGTGCACAGATAAAAAGAAGTAAAGCCAGCAACTGTTGACAGCTAATTTTATAATAGTGTGAAAATATTTGTGTTTTAAAATTAGGAGAGAATGCCCAGAAAACCATCTTTCTTGCCATGCATTTGTCAAAAGAGAAAAACCCTCAGGTTTTCTCAAAGAATGATGCTCACTTCTCAACAGAAAAATAAAAAAACGTAATCCATTAAAATATACAGTTAAAGTTATGTATAAAGTACAGTTAAAACTGAGTTTCCTAGCTTTCTGAATGCTAGATTGAGCAAGGTTATACACCTCTCCTCTCTCACATAGCACCAAGTACTGCTGTGCACAGACCAGAGGAATCCAACACAACTGCACACTCAAGAACAAAGACCTTCACTTCCTAACATATAAATAACAAAAGAACAGTCAGGAATAAAATAACTATGACAACTGAAGATTTGAGACTGGGTGGGGTGCTGGGGGCAAGAAGAATGGAAGGGTAGGGAACCAGGGGATTGAGAGGATGAGAGCTGAGAAGTTAAACTTAAAACATAATTTTAAAAAGAGTATTTTTGAGGAATGTAACAGAGAGACACTACATCGTAAGGATAAAACTGTGTAAGAGCACCTCCTACAGACATCTAAATCTGAAAGGAAAGTTACTATACCAGAAAAGTATTATACAGTCACATTATTAAGACAGAAGTATACACATCACAAATCAGTAAGAGCTATGTGTTCATATACTACTTTAGACCCACCGGACTTATGCCATAGGAAATATATGCTGTGTCCTGTGTAAATTGCTCATGAGAACCATTTAATATTGTAGCAATATTTCAGTGAAATTTCATTTTTCACTCAGCTAGTATATTAAAAGCTTCTGAGTAACAGAGGAGTCTATTAACAGTGATTCAGGCACATTATGCAGCAATGAATTTTTGAAAAATATCTACACATTTACAAAATAAATCGAACTAATGAATTACTTACAGTTTATTTGAACTAACTTCTTAGAAGTTAATATATCTGGCTTAGCAGAGAGTCATATTTCCATACTTCCGTGCGTATTTTTAACTTCATAGATACCCCCAATGCATGGAGTTGCACCAGAAAATGCTATTGCACACAAGCATGATGATTTTGCCTTGCTTCCACTTTTTAGTGAGATAACAAAAAAAAGGCAAGCTACAGTGGCTGTGAAGAAACACTGTACAGGGCTAGCCTGGTTCCCAAAATATGTAATTTGCCACCCACTATTAAGGTGTTAGCCAGACTGGGTGAGGAAAAAGTATGTTTTGGTTAAGGCTGACCCAAAGCCTGAGGAAACAGACTCCAATAAACCTCCATTAGGAACAGTACCATAGCCTTCTAAAGAGGTATATTTTAATACTTTGAAATGCAATTATGACACTTTATATTTTAAAACTACATTAACCTGTAAGCAAAATTAATTTATTGAACAAGGTACCGAATTATAGTAACAGAGACAAAAGCACCGTAACAAATATTCAACTATATATGACATATATTTATGTGTTTATGTAAACATTTCATATAATGCAATTTTAAAAGTTGACATTTATCAGAAAAATTCTTACTACACTAGAGAAATAAAACAAAAGTGAAAATTAAATGCAGCCATTTATTTTAAACATTGTTTATTTACACTAGGCAAAGACTGGTTTAAATTCCATACCCATTTCTGCAGAGTTACTGGCATAACTGCAGGCAACGTTGCTCTTCTTGAAGACAAACTCATGTCTGCTTTTCACAGAACTCTCCCACCTTCATCCAGGTGATAATGTGAAGCAGAAGAAAGTTATTTGCGAAATTCCTTGGCACTTAACTTCTCATAACCCAAATACCACAGGGTCAGTGCAAAGAAAAGACTAAGAATATAGTGAATGTCACTCTGTTTATGTGAACTCAGTCCTACTCAAAGCCAATTGCAGATGACACTGGGGTAGGGGTAACTAGAATTCAACCAACCAAAGAGCTTGAAAACTCATCTTCTGTCCTTGGAAAGGCTCACACTGATATCTCTGCCTATAAAAATAAGCAGAACAACATGCATTTCTATCACTCAGAACCTTGTCTTCACTGTCAAAACAAAACCAAAAAACAAGTCATTAAAGACCGTACTCTAGCACTTTACACTGAGTGGTTACAGCATTAAGGTTTTTTTTCTTGGCTTCTTCCAGCAAACAAAATATTCTTCAGTGCTTCTGATCTTAGGGTTTCAGGAAAGTAACTGAGCGTAATAGATGCACTGAATCCATGGAGTTTAATTCTATGATTCTTAACTACCTTTATTCAAAGCAGTAGCAAAACTCCCCTTTTACTTAAAGTAATGCAATATCTACCTTTGCAATGCAACAAAGGCTTGAAAACGTGGCATGTAAAATGTTACAAGTGAGTGAAATTTAAGACTGTTTCATGAACTCAAGTTGTTGATCACCCACACTTGCATATTTATTTTATGTATCAAATATCTCCATAACAAGCCTGGTTTCATTAACATGGTTCTGCTAAGGAAGTCAGGGGTTTTTTCTTTTCTTCTTTGTCAAAATGGGTGAAATTGTGCATTGCTTATATGATAAGGCAAGCTATAATCTTTTCTTTAAAGGTCTCATAACGTGCTTAATAGCAGGAAAATGGTGTTCTGTTTTTATGCAGCATGACTAAGCAATAATCTATTGTAAACCAAATTATTAAACAGATGTTAGTACTGTGATATTGGAGGTTCCTTTTATAACTCTTGAACAAGCAGTTCACATCAGAAACATTGCTCACCACAGGGGAAGACTGCAGACATCCTGCAAACACTATTTGTATTAAGTATTCACAACATCTCAAACAATATAACAGATATACAGACTACTGTAGTTTTATCGGAAGTTACTGCAAGTATATTATTTAGCACACATCACTTGTATATGTCCTAGAAGCATTCAGAACTGACTCACCAAACATTACAATAATTTGTGCTAAAATTCACTGGATCATATCAAGTGTTTTTTCCTCAGTACTAGAGATGAGCACAGTCTGAAATAATCCCAAAATATCTAGAAAAAAAAAATCTTATCTCCAAGATATAAGAAACTATATACTGGCAAGTTAAAGATAAACAATGTTATTTCATGCAATTTTCTGTTTTGAGAGTTTTGTTAAGTGGCAAAAGCTACTTAACAAGCCACTGGCACCAGTAAGACACTTGAGAATCCATGGATTCAAAGCATCTATACTTTCATGCTAAATCACTTCCCTGAAATCCTAAAATCAGTAGGGCTTAAGTAAATTCTGTTGATGAACAAGAACAAGCACTGTAAATACAAAAAGAATACAGCTCCCTTCTAAAACCTGCAATGCAGTGATATTTTACCTGCAGCTCTCAAATAGTAATAAAATACTGCCAAAGAATAGAAAGTAAGGACAAATATTTTCCTAAACTTTCAAAACCTGTTGTCCTTGATTGAGACATACAGGATTAAAAAAAAAAGCTGGTAAGAAACTGATGCCAAGTCACAAAGAGAATTTGTTTGCAGACAGACATTTGATCCTTATTCAGTTAGCTTTAAAACAAGAGCTTTTAATAAAGCCATAAAACCAATTAAAATACAGCAGCTATTATCCATTTCCTTGGGTCAATAACAAAGGTTCAGTTTTAACTTTGCCTTGTTTTACATTGAGCCTATAGCAGCAATAGATCCATAGCAACTAACCTTCTAAGTTTAAGGTATTATATTTATTTGCTTTTATTCTTCTCTTTTAAGCTCCAGTCCAAAATCCTTATGGCTGTTTTGAGAAATCAGAAGAATAAAAAACTATTCTAGAGATAAGTTTAAAGTGTTAATTCTGTAATATTTGGAATTAACATCCTTTTCTACTAGAGATAGCTATGATAAATGTCAAGTGTTTGCAATTAGGTTTTTACCTTTCAGGCACACAGTTTTCATTTCCTGTGGGAGCATGTTCTCAAAATTCTGTTAATATAGCTTCAAAATCTTGCTATAAGATTCACAAAAGAACTTGTGGTACAAGAGCCAGATCCTGTAGGCATTTTACTCACAGGAATATTAGACATGCATAAGTTTGCAGCACCAGAACAAAAGACTCCCTCTATAATCTTTTTTCCTTGGATCTTACAAAAAAATGTGTGGGAAACAGTAACTGTAAATCTTAGTGCATTGCATTAGTGGCTTTATTGGGAAAGAAATAAAAATAACCCAAGCCATTTTTCCTTACCCCTGGGTACTGAAGGTCCTTGGCTCTTGAAAAGCATGTGCTGCTTTTTGTTCTATGAATAATATTGACCTATTTGTCTGCAAGGTGAAGCAGAGGATTATTTTCCTCAGCGAGATTATCTGTATTTTGTCTTCTGAAGTCAGATATACAGATCAGACCTATTTAGGAAGTAAGCAAAGACTTACCTGTGGTGTTTGACTTTGTAATAAAAATCCAATATTCAGATATGACTTTATTTTAAACAAAAATGCTAACAGTAATTTACTTATACTAACGAAAGTACACATCAGCTGCACCCAAGAGTACTAAAAATTACATTGAGGAATACTTTTATCGCTTAAATTTCACAAACATTCATTAAATAAAATAAAACGAAATAAAGGACATCTCAACTTCTAAGTGCAAGCCTTGCAGAATCACTTCACCATGTGAAAGTCAAGAGGAGTTCTACTGATAAATGGGAGATACAGAAAGGCTCTGAAAGCCAATTATGCCTTCAGGGAAACATATATAACTACTTTTCCCTCTACAGGTGTGAAATTTGACTCGTCCACGGGAGGTTTGCAAAGAATTTTGCTAGTGCTGGTGGACATAAAGAAAATCAGATCCAGCTCACTTGCTTGACAGCTCTGTAAAGTGACTACGTTCATGCAGCTTTTCACTCCTATTTTTGTCACTAAGCTACCAGATACAGTTCTGAAAACATTGTGCTGATACTTTTTAGATACTTCAAAATATAAAAAACTTCTACTTCTTGCCACCAAAGAAAGCGTGACTAAATTGAGTGGGCAAGAATTGAAAAGCTCTTCGTAAGAGTTCGTAGCTCCAAGGAAGAGTTTTGTAACAACATATGGAATAGAGATATCCTGCTAGTAGAGGAAGGTCAGTGGTGTACTTAAGGCACTGGATATGGAGTCACATCAGCTGATCTATTCCTGGCACTGCCAGACATAAGGCAGGAATGTGGGCATTTATAGGTAACAAGAGCAAACCAGGCTCAGCTTTAGCTTCTGTAAATTAAAAAAAAAATATCTAGAGAATAGACATTCATTAAGGGTTATAAAAAACTTTGATGCTATTTTTTGTACTTGTTTTTTCTTTAAGCTAAGGCAGAACATTATTGCACAAGACCAACATAAAGTCAGGTAAGTTATTTGTGGTACTATCTGCACTTCCTTGAGAGAGTGCTCCTGTCTGCTTGGCACAGGCAGTCACTTAGTGTCTTTACTGGAAGAGAGTCAGTTAACACCACGAATGTGACTGTGGAAACACATACAGGGTATTTTTTGCACAGGTACATTTGGCAAATAACTATTTTATTTAAAACCACCCCACAAAAAAAAGGTTTTGGAGTGACTGAGTGAGGAGACTGATTGTCTTTCTACTCCTGTAGTCCCTTATGCAAAGAAATGTAACAAGGTCTTATTCCCCAAACACAACATACAGTACACGCTCTTAGAAGGCTGACAATGATTGATTTCTATGCAGAAACAGTTGCGCTAATACAGACTATATTACCTGTAAAGCAACATACATATTATAACATAACTAGGAACTTCACAATAACATTTGAGCCATCACAATCTCTCTTCTGTCTCTTTGTACAATTATCCATCTATTAAATGCTTCTATTTTAAGAGACTAATACACCACAAAATAAGAATCAGCACAATTCATAGTTTCAGCTCTTCCTTTTCCAGCCTGTATGGATGAGCCAGGCATTACAAACAACACACCATGCTGGAGCAGCTTAGGGGCAAAGCAAGATAACCCTAGATCCCAAACCCTGCACTGAAAAGCCAACTCCAAATGCATCATTTCATAGTTCTCGGCAGATCACTGTCCTTTTGCTGGCCAAAAAACTTGTACTGCATGAACTCTGAACTCCATTTTAATGCTATCCTTCAGTTACTAACACATGTGAGCTTCCTTCTTCCCCCTGGTTATAGCTATGATATAACTGGGTCAAACTTACCCATAAACATACTTAAGGCAAGATTCTTGGATAAAAATTCTCAGTGACTGTATTTTCTGACAGTCAAGATTACCTGCTGGTTGTATTAGAAAACAATTTTTCATCAAGTGTCAGTTTTCCACTGTAAAATGTGTTTAATAACACACATAGAACCAGAGCAAAGAGAAACACTGGTTCCAGAAAGAGAGTGAGTGGACAAAGACAAATAAGGCAGCTTCTTGGTGCCACAGCTGAATCACTGGCTTCAGTTTTAATGTCTTCATACATTTGTCTTCTGAAGGAACTAGTTTCATTTGAGAAAGAGAAGCCTTTCTCATGCTAGTATTTCTGTCACACAGAAACCAACCAACAACAGCAGTCAGTCAAGCAAGTATGAGAGCTCCACAAATCATGTATTTTCCTCCCTGTACATTGAGACTGCTTGGACTGAATCAGTAATGTGTTTTATCTTGGAGTCATAACGCTACATAGGATCTTAAACCTTGTTTAGAGTAGTCTATTCAAATAATTTCCCAGGTCATGATTTTTGTACTTAGGTAAGGACAATCCCTACTTCAAAACTGTAATGCTGCTGGAATAGTTTAGGAAGAGATTAAAACATATTCGTATAAGATTTGTACCAATGTATAAGGTGCAAATACAGACTGGGAGTATTTATTCATCACTTCTTCACAATACCTCTACAGAAAAAGCCTAGACCTACTCAGTCCTTCCCTCTCCACTAACTTACTGCTTCTTTACAGTTATCCTAGAAACGCCCTTCCTCTGGGCCTGAAAAGCCGAGTAGTTTCTGATATGTAAACTCATTCAGGAGTTGGGAAGTCTCTGTTCCAGAAGAAAAATAACACTCAGCCATGATGAGTTCATTATTCAGCTGTTCCAAAGGCCTCTTACTTTAGAATACCTTGTGTCTTCTATATGGCTTGGCTGACACAGCAGTTACATATTCCAATTTTCCATAAAGTCTATTATTTACATAAGCTTTTGCCAGTTATTGCCAAAGGGTTAACAGGATCGTTACAAGACTGACATTATCTTTCATACCTATAAGTCTTCTATCTGTTTGCCCAGTGCCTGCTAAAAAAGAACAAAGTTACAAACCTCCTACTGGATACTTAACTTACTTCAAAAATGTATTAATGCTTAATCTTCAGTGTTATTTAATAAGGTCATTGCCTCATGGGCAGAAGTACAAAGTACAAAACTTTCTAACAAGTAACTTCAGAGGAATCGTTTTCCAAAATCCTTGCAACTCCTTCTGATCTTATGTTAACAAAAAAAAAAATCCAAAAAAACCCCAACCAACACAAAACCCGCAGCACATCCTTTTCATGGTTGCTCCTCATTTCCATGAATGAGGAGCATATTACCCTAATATCATATTTATGAGTAGTTATGTGGACACTTGGGTAAAAATGGATGTCATTGCCCAGTGAGTTCACCAGAGGAGACAACACGCAAACTTCCTTTGAAAGCTCCATGTTCTAAAGTTACCTGAATACAATAAACTCAAAGTAATTTACTACTACAGAAGTGACAAATTGTGGACTACAGCTTATCAGAATACTGCCAATTAAAACTTTTGGCTGTGAAATACCTCTTTTATTCAGAATTATTGGTTGTAAAAACACTAGGAAGAGCCAACTTTTTTCAATTTAGAGCAATGACTTGCTAACCAGATCACTTCAAACTGAGAAAAGGATTTAAACCTTCTCCCACAGCATCACAAGCAGGACCCTTAATCTTCAACTACGCAGATCACTTATTTTTCCCTATTTGAGAAGTCCAAATGCCCTTGCTCTCTCCCAGGTCTATCCTGAGAAATTAATATTTTACCCAGAAAATTAACATCTTAACACAAATCTTAATACAACACTGCAGCAGAAGTAAAAAAGCTTTCCAGGACAATCTGAAATTAGACAGCTGTTACCTCCTGAACAAGTCACACACACACACACCATCCCCCATACTTCAACAAAATTTCAAAGAAAATCACTTTAAAATACAACTTAAGGAGAACAGTCAGATATAAATATTAAGTGCAACTAGTCAAAAATTACAGATATGGGAAGAAAGTCGAAGTATGAAATTCAAGATACGGACACTTTTCCTTTAGCCCTAACGAGTGTACTAGACAGAACCTAGTCAGATCCTGCCTGCTTACCAAAATGGAAGATGCTGCTCCTGGATCCTTAATACTACAACACACTAATCAGAGAGGGGCTGATGTTACAGAAAATCACACCAGCCTGGAAAAAAATATTTTCTCACTAGATTATTCATCTCCCCTTGAATGATCACAGAAGGATTCACACTGCAAGAACAACGGCAAAAATCTGAGTGCTGCTTTTTACTGCAGCTCTAAATTTTGCAGTATCAAAGACCACAATGCAGGTTTCCATCCTCACCTATCCTCCTTACAAACTTGTGGGATCTTAAAATCTTGTTACACACACTCCTTGCAAAGCTCTTCAGCTGCCTATTTTTGCAATTAATAGGTTCAGGCCTGATTGAAAAGCACACCAATGAAGTGGTGTTAATTGAGCTATGAGAAAACCCTGATATTGCATGGGCTTCCTTCTCACTACATAGCAGTAAATTCTAGTGTTTATGAGAACAAATTCTTGCAAACTTCCAGCCTGTTTATCAACAGTTGGTACCGTTTCTGTGCCATTATAAAATGCTTGCAGCTTTTCATAAACTCCAAGTCTTAATGTAATCAGTAACAGGAGTTAACATAACTAATATAAAAAGGCTATTTATAGCCTAAGAATGCAGTCATTGAAAAATCCAATTCTGATCACAAGGCAATCTACCATATCTAGTTTTCCTGTGGGACATAATATCAAGTTAAAAAGCAAAGAGATAGATATACTGGTATGCAGCTTATGCATACATACCAGAAGTAGGTAGGAACAATCCATCGGTATCCTAATTAGAAGCACAGGCACACCTCTAAGATAACTGATATACATTTCTCTCTTGAGACATGAGTATTAAATATCATGTACACTACTGGGTTAAAATATGAGCTGATTAGCTGCAAATGGATGTTCTGTGACTGAAACAGGAGAAAAGAAAGTTCACAGTTACTAGAGCAGAGAGGTCTAGTTTCTTCTCTCTAACTCCTCCTCCCACAACTGTCCTTCTTGAAAAATTTTCTTTGGCCTGATTAGCAGGTTTTTTTAATCTTCCCATTTGAGGTGACTCCCATCAGAACTCTAACATGAGAGACACACTTAGGTACACTATCTTGAAGGTTTCCCTTTATCTTCATTGCCAAATGAAAGACAGTCATAAAGGTGTGAATTCCCTCAGAAGTAACAGCTTTAAATGTACTGAAGACAAACAAGGAGAATATGGCCAGTGGTTACTTATCATTGCAGAATTTCACCACTTGCTAGAGATCTATCCTTTCTTGTTAATAGAAATAATCAGCTGCTAGAAGATTTTGGAATCCCTGAGCCCTGAAATCCCCAGCTGGATGCTGTATCAGTTCTTGCCTCTGTGTGCACACACACACAAAGAAATCAACGCCAACTGTCAGTAACAGGATTTTGACTCTCATCCACTGCCTGGCCATCCAGGTTCCTGCTATACACGTGCCAAACAGAAGACTACTCTTATCCTAAAGATACTCATCTAAGTAATCTGCAGATGTCAAGACACAGATACCAATTGTCCTCTACTACACTGTATGAAATAGGGTGCTGAGAATGGTAAGTGATCTCAGGTTTACTGTCAGTTTCTATACCTTTTCTTACACAAGGGAAACTTGGTCCTGAAAGCAAAGGCAAGTGAAGCATGGAAGAGAGGTAAGATGGCAACTTAAAAAAGGAGGAGTCCTTTTTCTATTCTAATAGTCCCATATCCAATGGGGTCCAATTTCCATACAATTCTAGCTAGTTCTCTTAAATACATTGGCACAGCATAAAGATGACCACTGCAAAGAGTTTAAAAGATGATGAAGCTAAAATTGGAGGGGAAAAAACTCCACGGTACTGTGTTAGTGGCTCTGGAATTATCATGTGAAAGAACAAGTAAGTCCTCAGCTATCTATTGTAAATAATTTACAAGGAGATACACATGTATAACAAATATGAAATTGTTTTACCGATCACAAATATTTAAGACTATTCTATATGCATGATCTAGTTAATTCCACCTGGTGAAAACTAGCCAGGTTTAATGCTGATGTTCATGCAGAGGTATATTTTGTTTATGTAAAATCAAAATTATTCTTACTGTGGCAACATTTATGCACAGAAGTAGGATGGGGATATTTCTCTGCCTGTTTCTATAGTTCTCAAGTTCTTCCTTGAAGATGTAATAACTGTCAGAACATCAGAAATGCAACAGTCCAAGGATATGCTAAAATCTGCCACAAAACTCCTAACAGAAATCAACCTGAGTTTGAGCTCCATTCTTCAGTTAATCCCCCAAGACTAGGATAACGAAGTTTTACTATGATAAAATCATAAAATTTCTGATCATCTTATGTTAGCTTAAGTACTGTAAAATGTGTGGTAAACTAGTTGGTATTTTCTCCATCTGTTGCACAGCTTTTAATTCAAAGGATGTCAAAGTCATGAACCTTCAACAAGAGACTTAAGTTCCCAGCTTTACTGAACTTGCAGCATTTCAGGTAATTTAGCTATTCATCATTGACTACACAACTATTAAATCTTTTATGTTATAAAAATAGATGAACATGAAATAAAACAGGTGTTTACTTGTCAACAAAATGACAGAAGGAGACCAGAACAGGACCACCGAGGTTTTTTAAGACCAGACAAGAAAGTTGAGGAAAAATGAAATGGAGAAATACCACAAGAAATACAAAAATACATAAGGCTCAGTCTCATTCTTATCTGGCTGATAATAAAAACTGTTGTAGCCACAAAAAAACCAAAAATGATCTGTGGAACTCTCACACACATGCAGACATGAACTTTAATTCTAAATGTGCATGCTTAAAAACTCTGCCATTTAAGTCTTTTAAGATTGTAAAAACCAGTCCTTTGGGGAATAGAAAAGCTTTCAATACTTTGGGAGGAGTACTGCTTCAAAAAACAACAGGATTCAGGTCGTCTAGTTTAATAATGCCTTTAAACAGCAGTTCAGATGATTTCTTCAATAAGAATCACAATGTTAATCTAGAATAAATGATACAAATTATGAATGTTACCAAATGCTATTCTGATTAACCTAGACTGTGTGACCCTGGACGTCAGATGGGAATGTTTATCTGTTTTGATCAAAATACAGTTCAGACAGTGGTCTCTAAAGGGAAGATGTCAATAGCATTCTGCTGTTACAATACCGACGTCCTGCATCCCCCACTTACCACAGTATCTCTTACTGACAATGCCACCAATGAGAAGCCACCTGGAAAAAAATTTGTCAGTAAAATATTTATTTAATCATGCATCTGTCTACAGCAAGTTGGGAACTGCTACAACGTGACCTGAACTTCTCAGTTCTCTAATCTAACCCTAAAAAAATGCACCCATCCCTGGGAACAATTATGAATAAGAACAGTGTTAGTATGTACAACATCTCATTCCCTTCTGAAAATTATGAGAATTCAAGCTCCATTCATCAGCATCCATCCAAGCATCCATTAATCTTTGAAAGCCAAACTCAATAAAACTGAGTTATCAAAAGTGACTCAGCAACATTAGAGCAGAAGTTCCCTGCAGTTTCAGCTGGCTTTAACTGTCAAGTCTCACATATTCAAAGAAATTGAGACTTATTTTATCATTGCCTGCTCTAGCCACCTTGTAATTACATAGTACTATAGAGGTGTCACAGAACCAAAATACCAGGTAGTCAACTCAGAATTCAAGAGATGAATATTAAAGAATAGCTTTTTGGAGAATCAAGGTTTCCAGATTTACAGAGAAGGTTTTCTACAAAGAATTAGACCTACTGCAATGTGTCAGAGGTTTCTTGTTCCAAATATAACTTCCCAAATGGCAGAAAAGTGGCAAGTTTCTTGTATTGAGAAAACAGTCGTAACAGGAAAGATAAGAAACTTCAGTTTTGACTTTCAGGCTGATGATGCTCAGAACAAGGAAAATCAAAAGGATGATTAAAATCATACCAATCTGACCAACATCGGCAAAATGTCTACCAGAAAATTTGACAGTACTGATTTTTTTTTTATTTTATATAGCTACAAATGGTAAAAATTTATACATTTTTCTGATGTAAGTGAATTAAACAATGAGCTTGCAGAGGCAATACCTTAGTAACCAGAAAAGTTAGAATGACCTTGTTTTCTTGATCATTAGGAAGGGGAGGGGGGGAAAGACATGCTATTTTCATGAAGTTAGAACGTTTGGTCTTTGCTTGGGTTGTTTTTGGACAGTAACAAAGTACAGGGTTAATATGTAACAACATTGAGGGTTGATGTGAAGTAAGACAGAAAGCAATTGCTTTTCTTTATAACAAAAATGCACTAATGAATGAACCAATGTAAAGAAGGTAAAGTAAAATACAGAGAAAAAGAGAAGACACAAACAGGTGATTATTCTGAAGTTTCCCCAGGCTGCCGTATCAGACAGCTTGTGCTATGCCACCTCATAAACCAGGCAATATTCCTTATTGCTGAAACAAGAAATTGTTCAACTCTGCCTCCTGATTTTTGCCTAGACAGACTTGTGACTTTCTGCAACAGTGTTCAGGTGACCAGTCAAAGCACAAAAAGTACATACATTATCATAGCAAGTTTTAATAGGGTTTTAAATAATTTTAATCTACTGTAATAGTAATAAATCTTTCCTTGGTGGGAGGGTACAGCCATTTAAATGAAGAACAGACCACAGAAACGGGAGCAGAAGACCACCAGATGAGACACCACAAAAAGCAGTTCAATAGAATCAAATCTTATATCACAGACTTCACGTAAACACCCTGATCTCCTTAAGGTGGTTCTGTACAGGATGTTTTTTCTGTTAATCTGTAAATTGGTTGGGAAGACTTTTTCCCTTCCCTCCTGCTTTTCAAACTCCAGGGTGATTTTTTTTGTGTAATTTAAAGGGAAGACATGGGAAAAACAGATCTATGCTTAGGAGCCAGAGAGAAAAAAAGACTGAGCACTGATAAAGGAGGCTATGTGCTCTCCAACCTGGAAAGAAATCTGGCAAGAAACAGACAGACTGGAATTACAGAGAAAATTTAACTAATGCATCTTTTGGTTGGAAAAGGTATTTCAACCCTTAGAAATTGTTTGGAAATTCATGAATTATGGCATTTCAATAAAAAGTCCTTTCATTTTGTGTTGTTTAAAAGTCAAGAGAAAACAGGTATTTCACTCAAAAAAACTGTAATTAAAAAGACTAAGTACCAGAATACTTAGCCATTTAGGTCTGCTAATACAATTATATGCAAAATTTTGAAGGAGGAGGTTTCAGGTGGGTACACTAGAAGACCCTAAACTATAGCTGTTCAAAAAATTAAGGGTACTCCAACTACAACATTCAATGCTCAATATTATTCATAAAATTTGAATAGCACACATTTAAAGAAACATCTGCTCTTCATCATAAAGCTCCTTTCAGTTCTTCTTTACCGAAGAGCTTTACATGAAAATCTTTGTTAATGCAAAAACACAACTGATGTTCCACCACAATCAAATGTGTATTTGAGGTCTCAAATATGTATTTGAGGTCTCCTTATAGAATTGATTTTGCTGGAAACGCCATTGTGGGAGTAGATTTGGATTCTAAATTGTAAAAATATCTACTTGTTTAGAACATCAAGAAAGACAAAAGAGGCAAGATAAAATTCCAAAGATTTGACTGTTCTTCACCTTGAGATTTACTTGAGTTTTATTTTTGCACTTCTAATTTAATTTAAAGAAACAAGGCACTAATTACCTTGAACTACTTTTGTGATGAAACACTTTTTGGCTTACCCTTGAGCAGGGCAAGAACTGTTGCTCCAGTGCAAATGATACAGGTTTTGTTTTCAGAAAAACTTAAAAAATAAACTTTCATAAAACTCTAGTAACCTCTTTTTAATTCACTTGACCAAATAAAAACCAAAAGTATACTGAAGAAGAGAACATGTTTTTTTACAGTTAACGTTTTTCCCTACTAATATCCAATTCGATCATAATTAGAGACAAAAGTACAAAGTGTTTTATATTTTCAGTTCTTTGACACTTCTTAGAGAACACAGATTTTGAGACACAATTAGATTTTCCATACAAGTTCACAAACTCCACCTAATAACAGCAAATGGTCGCTTCCTCAGAGGAAGGCAACATTTCCCACCATCCACCTAGTTGACTGTGCTGTGTTGGACATGAGGGGAAAGATGATTGGGGTTTTTTGGCCTTTTCAGATAAAAGTCTTCCACCCTGAAGCATAAAATTCATTTTATCTGAACATATATAAATATAACATTACCCATGCCAAAAGCACTCAACTCCCTCCTACATTTCTTACAAGGATACCAAACCTGACGATTTTTTACAGAACAGATTACGCAATCCACAACGGATGTCTTGCCATCCATACATTCAGCTGTTGATTCCATCTCTGTATTATTCCCTTGAGGATGAGGATGTTAAATACGTAATCCCACTCCCACTTGTAAAACGTCTCAAAATTCCACCTTCCCAAACACGGGTGTGATACCATAGCATGAGCTCCACAGGGTCACCTCCATGAAATGCTCCACTGAGAACAGGTCATCTGAGGCACAAGTCTGGAGGTTCTTAGTAGCTCAGTGCAGATCTGTTCTTTCCATCCTCCCAGTACCCAGTCCTCCCTCTAGGATAATAAAATTTGTCACTATACTGACTCTATACTTTCACTCCTTATTTTGAACCCCATCATTCTCCCTTCCTTCATTTTTTAAATTTAAAGAGAAAAAAACAGTCAAGGTTGCCTCTTAAAGAAAGTCAGTTCTCATGACTGTTAACACGTCACAATTATGAGTCTGTGAGGACATAACAGAAAACTCTTCCAAACTGCAGGGAGGGGGGGAAAGGAGATGGACAGCTGTGTTGATGAGGCAGACCGAATCATGTTCAGACACATGGATGTCCTACTTCCCAAGCACAGAGGCAACTCGCTATTCTGCCACGTGACTTTTACTGATTTGCTTTTATAAACTTATTCCCAGTAAGTCAACTCCACAAACAGACATGCTGTTCAAGCAGCATGTTCAATGTTTTGAGAGGCTTATGATAAAAGATCATCAGAAGAAAGTAAGAACTTCAGCTTAGGAAAACAAGAATTCAAAATAATGTTAATAATCTATTCCAAAGAGGAAAGATTTCAAATGTCATAGGTGGTATGAATAAGACAGTAGATAACTGTGACAACTTTTTTTCCCATGGAAGTAGAAAATCTTTTCTGGAGAGAAAAACAAGACAGAAGAGGCATAAACGTGGTGGGTTTTTTTCTTTTAGAAACATCTATTTTGATAATAGTTACCTACTAGACATAAGTAGAAATTCACTCTGTAATTTTTCTTTATTACGCCTGAAATTAAAAACACAGCAGAAAAAGAAACTCCATCAGAAAGAAAGCAATCTAAAAGAAGAATCACTGAAAACATATGTAGATCATCAGAGAGGCAACACAAAAAATTCTGACAGCTGTCAACACTATACCAAAAAAAAAGTGCTTAAGTGTAGCTGGTTCCTCCTAAGAATTAGGAGACTGGCAAACTGTAACAGTAACATTCATGACCTTGGGGGCTATATTCAATGAAATTTTTGTATATGGATTAGGTACGTGCAGACAGAGCTGTTACAAAGTTGGCAAAATCAGAACATGGGGTGGAAACACCACATTTCCAAGCACAGCCTCTGCAGCCAACTGTGGGAAGTCAAACTCACAGCCAGTTAACTTCTCCTCTTTGCACACCTGCTCAGCATTCCCCCTCCCTCCTTTTTAAACCTAAGTAATATAAACATGCAAGTTATAAACATATTAGAAGACTTCAACCTGAATTTCAAAGATAAAAGCTTAACAGTTGCCATCTGGTCTTAACCTTTAAAAACTTTAGATGAAGAACAGAACAACAGTCATGCTGAACCTGACCAAAGGTCTGCTTAGCCCAGTACCATTTCTCCTGCAGTGGCCATAAACAGATACCCCTAGGTGAAAGGCTTTTTGACAGAAACCATGGACTTGTTAAAACATCTCCAGAAAATAACAGGAAGACTCCTCTCAGTTTTTCTGGTGACTGGAAAAAGGATCAGGCCTTCCACAAACTATTATTATTTTAGCTCATTTCTGTCAGCAAATCAGTTGTTCTTGATTCTGCTTCTACCAGAGAAGGCACTACATTCTTAAATGAAAAAACAGGAGAATGGAAGGACTGTGAGCAGAAATCGTCACAAAAGGTATGACAACAGCCTTTATGAAGAAAGAAGAGCAAAATCAGCAAAGCTACAAACTTCTGAGAGACTGAAGCTAACACTTAGCTGTTTTGACTGATCAAGCCAGTCAGTAATTTTAAACATGACAGGGCACAAAAGCAGATGGTTGACCCTTGTGTGTTAAATTATGCTTGGGAAATCTACTTTCCAGTTGCAAGCACAAAGATTACCACAATGAGTGGAATTTAAGCCAGGAATATGAGTAATGTAAACTAATTTTTTTAAATGTGACTTCCAGTCCTTATGTGCTGAAAGATAATGCTACCAATTCAGTGTTTCTCCTGCCTCTGCAGAGACCGTCAATGCTTCCACCTTACCCAAGCGTGAGACTAGCCCAAGTTTACCCCACTGCATCAGCAACGTTTAGATACACACCGACCAGAAATGCCTCAGATTAGCATTGCTGTTGCAGGGAAGAACTAAAAGTAATGAAAGTAGTCCAGGAAGACACCATAGCTATTTTTAGAATGCATGCAAAATATGGCAAGATAGAATCAGCACCATTTCCCAGACACATACATGTTTTTCACTGGAGAAGGAGGGAAAAGGTTCCTCCTTAAGGTGCCAGCCAAGACTTTGCTAGTGAAATTCTCTGGCAGGTGCACAGAAACAGCCATGGCTGGACAGCTTTAGGAAAGTTAATACAACAACAAGAAACTTCAGCTTCCAGACAATTTTTTCATGCAAATCTAAAAACCAAATAAGCAGCAGCAGCGTAAGTCCTTACACCTCTGACATCACCCCTAAAACTGTCTCAACAAGGATCTTGCAGACCACCACAAATGTGAAGAAGGTAGTATCCATAATCCCACAGGTGTTCCTTGTCAGAACTCTTCCCAGTATCAAGAAAATAAAAGAAAAATGAGACTGGTAAGCTTTCAAAGAGTGAAACAGATCTTCAACACCAGTAATCTCCATTAATTGGAAACTCTCCCTCTTCAACCTCTACCCCTGCTCAGGATAACAAATGCACTGTGTGTGAACAATGCTAAGACAGAGCACTGCCAGGTCTGTCTGCCCACTCAGAAATTCCCTTGGCTTACAGTTTAAGGCTATGGAAATACAGTAGCATCTGCCATATGCAGGTAAACACACATGTATATCAAACACAGCCATGTACACAGCATTTGCTCCTTCCCCATCAATTTCAGTTTTATTCGATTATCCTAGCAAAATTAGACCTTCAGACAAAAGAAGCTGCTCTGCAACTGTTAAAACCCTCGGTGCTATAGCACTTCTGACAGTAACTGGAGGTGGGGAGGAAGGAAAGAAATAAATTAACTTCTCATTTAAGGACATAAAGTACCGCCTGCCCACCCCTGGTTCCGCTTTACCCAAAAAATCTGAAGTCATGTGTAGACTCTGTGAAAGAACAGTCACGTCTTAAGTCACAGATTCTGAAACCTCATTTTCTACACTCATCAATGACCTACAGAGAAAATTTCACCCAATTACAGAAATATGGAGCACCTTTATTAGAAAAATAACTTAATAGTTAACTGAGCTTTTCCTCAAGCTTTCATGAAACCAATTTAGTATTTGTCAAATAATTATTTATAAATCTTACCTGCTTTTTTCTTGAAGTTGCCTTGGGCAACAGACTGGCTGACAAAACTGATGCAAACGGAGAGCAACACAGCTCGGGAAAAGGATTTGGAATTGATGGGATCTCCAAAATATTGTCATCTTTCTTTTTTCTCCTATTTCAACAAAATACATAATACCAAGTGATAATTGTAACAACTGCTGTTAAAATTGCAATATCCAACCACAATGCATGAAATACTAAGGCATTAATACCAGGATACTTTCTGGTTGCAGCAATTAGCTTTTTTGTGCAGCTATTTTTTTTTAATCAGTAGGCTGTATCTATTACCATACAGCGCTTAACACTACTTGAAAGCAATCCAAGTATTCAGCTCTGAGTATAAAGTTGTTTGAATATGTGTAAGTCTTTGCAGAGTAAGAGCACAGACATATTTATATTGGCTCCTAAGGACATTAGTAAATATTTTGTTGTCCCTGTGTTCTTGTTGTCCCTGTGTTCATGCCATTCCCTGTGTACACATATTACAACAGTGGATGCATGTAACTTCTCAGTAATACTTCCCAAGTACATCACAACTGTATTTTAAACAAATGGAAACTTTTTTTCATCAGAACCAGGAGTCAGAAGTGAGTGACAAGACAAAACAGTGCAAAGCAATAGACTCATTTTCTGTTTCCAATTACTTTTGTATTTGAATCTCCGTAGCTCCATCGTAAAATAAACGTCTCAGTAGTTGCTGGCTACTTAAATCTGATTGTATCAGAAGTATCACCAAGCAACATTTGTGAGAGTAGTGAAGACAATCATTGCTGTACTTGCTGAACAGCTCAGTTACGCACCGGTTTAAAGTATCACATTAATAATGTGGCTGTTCGGACTGCTGTGTACATTGCAGTCCATGGTTTTCCCACATAAAATATGGAAGAGCACTTTGCCTACTTGATTCCATTTGGAGAGCAGCACCCAAAGCACCTCAAGTATTTGAGTCTGCCAACATCGTATAATCACATTTTTCTACGTGTGTGAGTTGATGGCTCCGAGCTTAATATTTAACTTTATTACCTTCATCGTTATCGTTCCAGATTTCATACACCAATAGGTGCAAAGTGGGGGAAAACATCAGAGTAAGGTAACGATGCAGCATGAAGATGCTTTACTACCTGGAAATCCTCACCGAACGTTCATCTAAAGTCGTATTTAGCACCACGGAGTGAAAAATCCTGTAACGCAGTATTTTCAGATTTTGTAAACCTCAGTCTACAAAAACCGTTCAGACGCTTCCTGAGAAACCCAGCTCCCGGTTTCTTGCGCCAGGAACGGAGACCAGCGCCTTTAAGAGCCGCCCGGGAGGGAGCCGACAGGGCGCACCCGGGCGCAGCGGGCGCCGCGGCCCCGCCCTGCAGGCTGGGCGGGCTCGCGATGCGGTG
>JAVJGI010000064.1:22998183-23040517 GCA_035590275.1 Ibycter americanus | reverse complement strand
CGCCTGCCGCGGGCCGGCCTGGCACTTGGCTGAGCGCCTGAGGGATCGTTCACGAAGCTGCCCCATCCCTCCGCGGAGTCGGGAGTTTGCCGTTACGCCTCGAAGAGAGGAGGAACGAGCAGGGCCCGGGGACGGGCCCGTGGACAGGCCCGTCACCTTTGTGCCGAAGGAGCCCCCGTGGGCCGTCTCGGTTCCCGGCTGGGCCCGGGACTGGCGTTCGCCGCAGCCCCGAGCGGAGCAGAGAGTGCCAAGGGCTTCCCTTGCGCCTCGGCTCCGGCAGGGCAGCCCGCGCAGCCGAGGAAGCCGGCTCCTGCCCTGCTTTACCTACACAAAACCCTATGGGCAATTCCATGGGGCAATTCCATGGCTGTCCTTATCAGTGTCCACCCCATTGCCAAAAAACACACCCCCACGCTGTACGAAGAAGTTTGACGGCACCAAGCAGAGCGGGTGAAATGGTGTCAGTTAGTCACCTTCACGGAAAGTCAAATAATTACAGCCCAGCCCCTGATAAAAACAGCTGTGTGCGGAAACCTGACTGTGCTTGGTGTGCTCGGTGGCGGTAGCGGAGGTGTCAGACTGGTGAAAACACAGAACGTTTTGGGACCCGTGTGCTCCGCTGTTTTCCTGACTCCACCAAAGAAATCATCACACACAAGCCAAAATGTCAACTCCAGGTTTTCACAACACAGAACCATACTCACGGTTTTCATTTTGGCTGAGTCACGGCTGATTTTGCAGGACATTTATTGCCAATGAAACGAAGGATTCCTTGTCCTCTGAACAGCCCATTCGCTGTTATGCTGACCACAGAAGTGCACGTCCAAGCTGATTAACAGTTCTTATATACAGAAACTGGCAAACATATCTGGAATTTTACAGTGTCGGATGACTGGCTGGATTTTCTCATTGCTTGCGAACAGCTATCTTTTTACACAACCGCACAGACCAGACCACTGGTTTTTGCCTAATCCATTCACTGGCATAAACGTGGCATATTAAACCTCACTGTCTTCAGAGGAACAGAAGCAAGGACAAGTGGTGTAGGTGCTTTAAGTATAAAACTAATGTCAGGAAGGGATAAAAACCTTCCAGTGGCAATTGTATGCTGATATTAGTCAGCATTTTAAAAGTTCAGCCATGAAAAGAAAGTATGTTTTCACTTAGCACCCCAACTTGTTACATAGTTGCAACCTGACATACATGGTATCTTTTTGTGTCTTTGGCTTAGTCATGTAATTGCTTTGAAATGGCAGGGAAATAAAAAACACAATTAGAAGGAACATTAGCAAACAAATTAAATACTTCTCTGTTTCAGAATAACTTTGCTCGGATTGAGTCATGACAGCAAAAATGTCACTTGCCGGAAAGATCAATAAAAAATGTAATGCCATTATAATTTCACTTGAATGTAGTAATTTAAGAAACAAATTGACTTAATGTTTTTTTCTACTCATAGTCTGTCCTGATGCTTGCTGCTTTCAGTGCTTTCGGTGGGAATAGCATTGTATGAGAAAAATACAGTCGTTTGAAAACAGGCACAGAAAGACCTATGTGATTGTTCCAGTGTCGCATTGGCAACGTTGCATAGGTGAACATGTGAAACTGAAGTTTCTCCTGGCTTCCTCTCTCTCCTTGCAAACAACTGTAAGGATAAAGATTGCCTGAGCTTGGCTAAAGATATCTGAGAGCGTTTGACCTAGACTCTGTTCAAGTGTAAACTTTTTTAACTCTTTCTTTGAACAAGTACAAACCCAGTAATCTCTGGGCTATTAATAGTGTTGATATTAAAAGCTAGCAGGTTTCTGCAAAGTCCTGACTTGAAAATATTTGTTGAGCTGTGTTGACTTGGCTTCTTTTTTATCATAAATACACCTAAGCTGCCTAGTCTGTTTTTTGATACTTGTTATGCTTTTGCAGCACAGTGGTCCTTGTTCTAAGACTTAACATTTTCCTAAAACTAAATTTCTGGGCATTCTTCAATCCTCAACTCAGTAGTTTTTTCCTCTTTTAATTTAAACTTTGTTAGCCCTGATCAGGTCCAGGTGTTTATCAAGTAAAATAAAAAATATAAATTGAGAAGTAACCCAATGGATTCAAGCTATTCAGTATGCACCCAACTTCCAGAAACTCCAGCTCTCCAGTTCTCAAAAGCCTGTGCGCTATTTAGAACCACAGCACTTGATTAATGTGACAAAATTATGCCTTTGATTAGAGTAAACTTTCACAGTTATTACTGACAAAGTGAAGGTTCAAAAAATCCAAAGTATTTGTGATGATCTCTGAGAACTATAGAGGGGTTTTGCTGTTTTTTTTTTTTTTTTATTTCACCCTTCCACACCACCCCCCTTGCTTTTATCAAGACAGTTTAAATGTGGTTTTATATGTATAATGGCTTCACCATAAAAAGCTTCACTATAATTTCTTAAAGATGGATACACTAAGAGAAAAAATATCATATCTTTACACCATCTTCCATCATAGGTGCAGTAGCAGAGAAAAAATTACCTCTACTGAAGTACTAGTTTGAAGCCACAGAAATAGCTAGTTTTTCCAGTGCAAGGCTATAACCAGGCCTAAGTCTTGTCTCCCAATACAATGTTTTCTCTACAAGCACCTCAAAACAAGCTGCATCAAATGTAATGATACAGAGGATCACCTTAAAAAAAAAAGTTATTTGTCCAGTAAAAAAGGCATGCCCCAAGATACAAGCCTGAATTTGTAACTTATATGTATTTACTATCTCAATGTACTTCAAATATGTTGAACACATATTATGGTTCTGATACAACGAGCTGTGCATCCTTGCTCCTTCTTGAGTACTGCAAAAGCCCGTTTTTAACTTTGAAAACTGGCCCATCTGTTTGGGCAGTACTTCACGAGAGCCAAATTTAGCCAACGAGCACAAGCAGAGATACCAGTAGTTGACTTCTTGGCAGTAGTGCATAAATCTGAAAATTATCTGTGGTTGAATGTTTTGTGAGGAGTCTTGCCTGTTATTATAGCTCACACTGAATGTTAACTTTAGAATGACTGTTAAAATGTGTATCTTTCACTGCAGATAAGGAAAAGGTTCCAAGGGATTAAATCAGTACCACTAGTCTCAGCTGTTTCTAGAAGCTGCTTTTCAACCTAATCGGAAAACTCCTCTGTTGTGCACTTTCACAAGCCACAGCACAGTAACACTCTAGTGTTTCCCCTGACTTAATTTTCCCTTTCTGCACTTACTATCAAGAAGCAGATTTACACAGTGTTTTCTGTTGTTTGGTTTGGGCTTGGAATTTTTTACCTGTTGAAAAGCACGAATACTTTAGCATACTTCCATGAGAAACTTGAGCAAAGGGATGGATTTTATTGCTAGCTTGGACAACAGCGTTTGCTATTTCAATAGCAAGTTCTGTGATTCCCTGTGACAGCTTTGTCCTCAGCCGAGAACACCCCGCTGCTGGAATATTGCCTTGAACTGTAACACAAGTACAGAATTAAATTCCATGCAGGGTTTTGAGAATAAGAATGATACCCTTCAAATCAATCAAATCAAATCAAGAGCTTATGATTTCTGAAAGGTCACTGTAGCTAAAAACAAATAATTAGGTTCAGCATAGGGTTGACTCAGTGGCACGTAGGGCTTGTGAGGTGCAGGTCAGATGTGACATACTGGCTTCTGCTCCCTTGCACTAAGGCTGCATGAAATCAATCATTCAGCAGTGTCTATAATAAACTGTGCATTAGATGATGCAATCTGCACTGGCCAACCTTGAACTTCTAGAAGGCATAAAGTTCCTTCCTAGAGACAACTGTAATAGTCCAGGGTGAATATTACATATGTATAGATTAGAGTGCCTAGGTCTTCATCTAATGGGTCTAAATCTACTGGACTAGATATAATCTGGGTAGTTAAAGATGAATGAACCGCATAATACACTGCTGCAGTTATTTGTGGAAGTGAATTGATGAGTGTCAGGGAACTGATTTAGCAGTGCCAAATATTTGTAATGATAGTATTGTAATGGAAGAAACATTTTTCTTTTAGTACATTTCTCTGTTCTTATTAATCCCTTGTAAATATTCGTGATAATTTAATGCTATATTAGTTCCTCTGAAATAACTACTGTGAAGAGTGGACAGCTTTAAACATCACGAGTGATAAATTATTTAGATAAATTAAACAGGCAATGCAATGGCAGAGTACTGCTGCTACTTTTTACAGCCTTTTTTCTGGAACTCCACCTTACACAAAGAACCTAATTTCTGGCCTTACATACCTTCAGAATACTGCACAGAAACATGTAATTATTATGGAGGGAAGGTACTCCTTGTGTTTATCCAGCACATAGAAGTTCAGTTTCCGTAATGTGAGTTGTTGGGAAATCAGATTCGACATCGTTTAACACTAGTCGTTTTGCAGAGTGGGAAACAAAATAAAAGCATTAAATTAAAAAACAATAAAAATAAAAATAAAAAAAGAAGCAAAACCCAAGAAACGTAGAGCTAAAATGAGTTTTCCCAAACAGCCACACCACTCATAAGTCTCAGCCATTTCTGAGCTACTACTGCCAAGGACACTGAAGCAATAGTACCAGACAAAGCACAATGAGTCTCCAGAGATATGCTGAGAGGAAGGGAGATGTAGAGTTATTCTGGGCAAAAAGAAACAATGTACCTGGTCAGACTCAAGGCAGGCCAATTTTCACTTTTGTTATGAGAGTACAAGGCTGACACATGAAATTTAAAGACAAAATTAATTCCATATTTTGAAAGATTGATGTATAGAGATTTGTTTGCTTAAATGTAGGCATCTAATTCCAATTTAGATACCTATTCTACCATGCCTTAAGAAGGTATGGGTTTCCTGTTCACCCTATGTCACATGTGACAGCCCAGTGTGGATGTTTCAGATGTTACTGGACATTAAATATGGCTCCAGACACTTGTATTTAGGTGCCTGAATTTCCCTCATATTGTTTCATCCCTGCTTCTGTAACATGCAGCTCACAATGACTATCCATGACTTTAGGAAACATAATGAAAGTCTAGTAACTTCAGACATATTGCATTGTGATATTGGGTTTTGGAAGCTTTCATTAGATCTAAGGAGATTTTTCTCTAATTCTGGGAATAGTAAGAAATTTTTAAATGTGATTGTATGCGTATCTGCATACAGGTGAAAGGAGGAGGAATTTTACTCTTCCAAAATCACTAGGATAACTTAGCCTAGATTTGCACCTCAAAATTTGCACCAGCCCTGATTGAGCAAAGCAATCTCCAAATCAATCTACCTGTGCATGTGCAATTTAAAATGCCTTGAAAATGGACTCTGAAATGAAAAGCTCTGCTGAACCTTAATGATGGAGTCATCATGTTTCTCCCCAATGACAGAAAGTAGAACAAACAAATGCTTATTTGGCCAGCTGGAATTCCTAAGGTAGTGCCACTGTATAATAATATATCTGCCACCATTTTAATACATCCCCTGGTAGGACATTTAGTACTCTGTGGAATGAATTAATCCCATAGGGTTTATACAGAGAACGGGTATTTGCTCTGTCTCAAGAGTTTTTCCAAGAAATCTATATTCAGGGAATGAGGTATTCAATAAACCTTGAAAAACCAACCTACCGTTCATGTATTACAAGCATTGTGTTGACTACTTGGAAGTTATTATATTAAAAGGTTATTCATGCAAATGTCTGTAATTCAGGAACCCTATCTAAATACAGCGACAATCTCAGCACTTATTATGAACATAATTATCACAACATCAGTGCTCCTGACATTTTTATGTATTTATTCCCTTCATGCGGATGAGTAAATGTTTGCATCTTTATGTGCCTGAAGATGTTTAAAAATTAACCCTACATGGGTATTCAGAGTACATGACTTTAGACACTATACCAAGTTAGAGTTGGCCATTTAACATAGGGACTTAGAACTTCCGTGGAGAGAAACAGAAGACTCCAGAGGTCAACTAAAAGACATGTACAGGTTTTAGTACTGACAGCCATCCTCAAATAACTTTTTGCTTCCACTGACTACGTGGGAAACATAGGGAGGACTGTCTTCTAACTTAGGCATCTCAGTTAGCCATTGGAAATTAGGCAACACAATTAATTTGCTAAGTGATTTTCTTAAGATCTAATGGAATTTATGGCTGAGTAAGGAATGCAAACTCTTAGTCCAAAATTAGTATTCTAACAATCAGGCCATCCTTCTTTGTAACTACAATGAAGGTTTCTTGTTTCTAAAAATAAAACCGATAAAATGTATATTAATGCTTCAGTACTCCTGACAATAAGTCAGCTTTAAATCTGGTCCAAAAGGTGGTCTGCCTTTGAGCTGGAGAAAGAAGTACCTTTTCCTTTGATTTCATGTTTACTGAAGCTGTGCTCTGGAGTTGATTAGTAGCTACTCCATTAAAAAAGCTATTTTTTTCTAATAGTCCTAACTTTACCATGACAAATAGAACAATTTCATAACACTGAATGTAAACAACCCTGTAGTTCACTTTTTTGTATTTGTGTAGGGGACATTACACAATACATGAATAATAACATACAAGGTAATTCCAGACAATTGCATTACATATAGTGGCCCTGTAAATTGTACTTTAAAAGTCTTACAAAATTTCCCTTGGGGTGGGAGGGGAGAGGAGAAAAATGCTGGCTACTGAACAAGTTCATAAATAATTTACACCTGACTTCAAAGAAATTTAACATCTGATGTATCCGAAGCATTTGTGAAGCAGGAGTACAAATTGAAATCACATCTAAAATTAGGAAAACTGCTATAGCCACTCAACCCTTTTAATTTCAACCTTCAGGGTTCTCCGTCAGTTCCATAAATCTAGCTCAATCTTGTGTACTTCTCTGAGAATTCAAATATGACAAAGCAATACAAGTTTGGTGGTTTGGTTTTTTTTTTTACATTCTTTGAACTTACTTTATAAAACAATAGCACTGCAGTTTTCAGACTTTTAACCCACTTGAACTTTCATCCTGTCATCCAAGAAGAACTACTGGACTAATATGTTCCATTTTCATAAAGTCCAAGCTTTTACAAATCCACACGAGGTACAAAAGCTGGTGTTCTTTCTCATGACCAGATTTCTGTGCTACTGGATCTCTTGAGACGACATACCCATTCCACAGAAGGAATAAGCACACAGCCACATTTCTGCCAAATCAGCCACAGCGCATGATAAAGAATCTGTAGCAGCTTTATTGTTCTGTGTTGACTTTATGCAGGCTGTGGGAGGACAGACAATATCTGCTCTGGCAGAAAGCATACTGGTAAAAATTCAACCCAGTGAAAAATCTCTTAACAAATCTGAACTAACCAAGTGGGTTTGAGGATTCTGCTTCCTGTGGCAACTCTTCAAGCCCTCAAGCCCATTTTAGCTTGTTGTCAAGCCATGGCCTCAAAGCCAATACCAAGCCTCTGACCAAGGAACCACATTAAAGCCAGAATGTGTCACTGAAGGTGACACATGAAACTCCCTAACTCATGAATTGTACTTTGTGCAAGTGTTAGATGGTGTCTTAACTAAATTTCAGTTTACGTTCCACCAGCCTGCATGGTTTTAGTTGGAGAAGTTTCTTTGTACTGTAGCTGGAGGTAGCCCATTGAATATTGCATTCAATTCAAATGTAATTGCAGTTCAGCAATGGATGAAGAGAGTTAACTGATGCATGGGCTAAGTTTTCCTTCATTGCAGCTTGGATTTGGGCAAAAGTGAATGTACGGTTTTAACAGCGTTCTGAGTTTCTGTGGGGAGTTAGAAGCCACCATCTAAATACGAGGCTTCCGAACATTCTACTTTCAAAGTGGCTTTAGAATATATTCCAATCTCTTTTATTAGCACAGTTCCTCCAAGGAGATTTCTGCTTTTGTTTATTTGAAGGGAAAATATACCGTTAAGTGATTTGTTAAGACATTAAAACCCCATTGCATTTTCTACAGAGAGTTTGGCTGTCTCTCAAGCAAGAACGTAGGCTTCTATTATAACATATTGGGAGCTTTTAGAACCAAAGCAATTCATAATAAATTTATTCAAATTGACACATTTCTGGTTACAATGTCTTCATTATTTCTTCAGAGTTATGAAACATGAATTATATCACCGTAACCACAACACTAGTCAAAGAAATCTAATTTGCCGTGAGGTCTGTTTGTACAGTCATCATGTAGCTCAAGGCATACATTCAATTATTTTCTTGTACTGATTCTTATATTGGTGTTATTCCAAAGGCTATGGTGGTTATAACCTCATTACATCTAATTTTAAAAAATATTCTTACATGGCAGGCTCTAAAAATATATAGCTACATAACAAATTAGAAATAATTACATCACTAAAATCTATTAGGCATACATTGAAGAGAAGTGTATTTCACATTATTTTATATATTTCAAACACTTTAAGCAGTACATGCATTTTATCATTGCGGCCAGCAAGCTAGCCAATATTTTATTCAATTCAAATTAAAGCTGAATTAAATTAACACAGCATAGAATTCCTGAATCATGGGAACGGAATCATTAAAATGATCAACATAAACCAAAAAAGGACTTTTTAAAACAAAATGAAAAGGTTCTCCATAAGTATCTTTTCTCTCTTATACTTCGTTTATTAAATTCTTCTAACAAGAATGAAGTGAATTATAATTAAAAAAAAAAAAAAAAAAGAGAGAGAGAGAAAGAAAGAAGCTGATAGCCTCCTTTACAGCTTCTTAGGATGGAAAGATTTTTTACTGTCTCACTTTGCTGTCAGAAATGAAAGCCTGAGCTGCAATTATTAAAGGTCTGAATTTGCATTTTTCAGCAATCCAGAGAAATGAGAGCAGCTATTATTATGATTATTACCATTATAAAGTTCTTTGTCTGTAGATCTTCTAACAAAGTTGTTGGTCAGCTGTTTGTTAGATGCCTTGCCAGTTATCAAATAATCTCATAGCAGATCAAAAAGAACAGCAAATTAAAATGATAGCTTTTTATACTCACAGATGGTAAATCCTCTATAAACTAAAGTAACTGGATGCAGTGCCTCATGCTAGAAGCTAATGCAGGAAAATTGCAGAAGCTAAAAATATATTGATGGATTTGTTTGTAAATAGCTGATAGAATTTTTTTCTCCAAACCCTTTTCTCTTTCCCCCCAGTCCTTCTTGTTGAGACAGCTGGACTAGACAACCTCTCAGGACTAAAAACTCCCCTAAGCCGAGACCTCTCAAGCTAGCTGTATTTTGAACAGCTATTTAAGGAAGAATATTAAAGTCAAAAAAGACTCTTGATAAGACCTTTCTGGCCTGAACTACCAGTAAGAAGGACCAGCTTGAGAGAACAGAGTGCACGATCCCTTCTGGAGTAGTGGCAGAGGGTATCTTCCCTGCCAAAAGTCAGACAAGTTCAGATGGCTCTTCAGGTAACTGAGCTGATTGAGTAAAACAGGCAACCTCAGCCTTATTCAATGAATGAATCTTTACAGACCTGCCTTGGAACTTCTCCAAAACCAGCTCCAGCAGACACCCACTGAAACCGTGCGTCAGGAGCTTATCTGCTAGAAGTACCTCACAGGAAAAAGTGAAAGCCAAGCAGATGTTTACTCTTCCTAGGGAGGTTTGAAGTATGCGTATTTTGTTGCCAGCTTTCCTTTACAAAATGTGTTTACTTGTATTACTTTTCACTGTGATCAGATATGTGCATATCTCTAGTCTTCATGTGCAGCCAATCTGGAAAGATGGTGCCTAGCACAGCATCCTCTGATAAGTCTCTGCCCTCTTTCTCTCCAAATCCTGTTGCTCCAGCAGTTACTGTGGAAAACTTTGGTGGAGGGCTACAGCTACAGAGTCCTCTTGCCACTGGCAGCCTTCTAGAGAGCCTTCACTCCAGGGCCTATGCAACCAACCGCCCATGTTCAGTGTGTGACAAGGCAGAACAGGAAAGACGAAGTGAGATAGGGGGCCCTCACGCCTTTGCAATGCTTTGGAGGCGAGGCAAGATTATATTCCTCTGCACAGGCTGTTAGGCAATCAACACCATGGGAGTAAGTGTTTGCTTAATGGTCCTGCACAGGATGGGAGAACAGCTGAACGACAGCATGTGCGTTTGGTGTGGGCTCCCTCACCACCTCTTTGGCTACCTGTGGCAGACCGGTGGTACAGTCACTCTTCAAACGCTCTTGGCCCACCTCGCTGTGCCATATATGCACTGCAGGTGAGTCATGGATGGGCTAGAAGGGCCTCCCAAATACATGAGAAGTGGTGTGATATCATGGTGAGGCAGGCATTGTGGAGAACTCTGAGTCTGCTGCGTAGATGTGGACAAAGTGCTCTGACCTGAAAAGGTCTTCTGAACCACATGGCAGCACCCACGTAGAACAGCTGAGGTATTGCCGTTGTTGCCAGAGTTCAGGGAATTAATGCATTTCCACTGTCCGGCTGCTGCATAACTAAGGGAACACAAATAATTTAACAGGTACCACAACTTGTTTTCATATTAGGATTCCATTTTTCAGGGAGTAATAGTGAGAATATATCAAATTGTTGACCCTTTGCAAGCAGGCTTCAACATAAATTAATTGTTGTGTAAAAAACTGAATTTAATGTTTACAGTGCAATTTGTCACTGAAATGGAGGCTCTATTAGAGTCTCAATGATTTACTAAAGACATTTTAAACACAATGTCCAAACAATGCTACATAAATTAAACATGATGTAATTGAGTGTAACACTAAGTGGCTCATCAGTGTTGATTCATGTGGAAATCACAGAAATTTTACTGATCATTATGCATTCATTCAGTATTAATGTAGATACCATATGTGCTTCCATAGGGATTCTACTGTTACTCAGCATTCATTAAGTTTTAATGTACCATTAAAAAGGCATCAAAAGACCCATCTAAAAATACTGCCACAAAGGTAGCTCATTTAAAGAGAGTTAAAGAAACATGTTTCAGTTTAACATTGCAATACAAAGTTAATAGTCAATAATCAGAAATAGTTCAGGAGAAAACACTGCATTTGATTGCAAGCCAGGCTAGAAAGAGTATTTAAACTAAAGGCAATACATTTTCCCTGTTCTAGATTTCTGAACAGCTACCTGTATTCCTAGGGAGAAGTGCTCATCGTGCAAGTACGCGGTCTTCATTCAACTGATGCTTTACAGTATCCTTCAGCATAGCGATTAACTGTAGCACAAATACGATTTTTAAAAAGGGGAAAGGGAGGGCGAATTATGGTCAGATTGCCTACTGCATTCAGCTTGGTGGATGGGGATTGAAGCAGGGTGAGAAAAACCACAGCAGTGTTAGTAGCTTGCCGACAACTCCTTGCTTTTCCTGCTAGACCTGGTGTGCATCTGCTAGCAAAATGTTTTTCCACGGGTGCACTCTAGCGTATCTCAAGCATTATATTGCTGTAGCTCCTTCCACTCAGGAGATACCTGGCCCTGATGGATAGTATGGAGGCCCTGAGCACACCCTCCCTTGTCTTGTGGGTCTGGCTGTCTGAGCTCAAGGCCAGGAACTGCAGCTGGTGACCTTGGGAAGAGCTCTTCAGACAGCTCAGTGGGGAGGCTGTAGCCAGGGCTGTCCCCTTCCTGGGGAGCTGCTCTGGGTCTGAGGTTCTAGTGCTTTGTCCCCACTTGAGACCCCATGCCTGCATCTGGCCATGGACTTGCTGGTCTGCACCTAGAGCCACAGCCTTTTCCTCCTCCCTATGGACTTGTCTGGTAGTCTGGACTCTTGGTTGACCCTGGCTGCTGTCTCCAGGCCTGCCCTGCTCCCTCACTCAGGGATGGTGGGACAGTGCTGTGCCCTGCCCAGGAGGGGCCCCGTGTTACCATGCTGGGCTCTGACTTGCCTGCCTTTTGGGAGCAACAGCTCTTGGTGCTCAGATCTTGTAGGCAAGATAGGTGTATCCTGCAGGTGACTTGCTAAGGCAAATAGCTGCAAAAGGAGACAGATTTGAAAAATAAATGTGGCTAAGACAAAATATCCTCAAGATCTTGAGAGAAGTGAATCATAAGGCATGGTCAGACCTACATCTTCGCTTTGACAAACCTTGATGACATCTAACAGATAAAATGGCAAAAGTATACAAGCCTCAAATGCCTATGGTACAACCCCTTATGTAAAGACATGAATGGCATAGACAGCATGAACGGGGATTGATGAGTTAACGTCTCTTTCAGAAAAAGAACTGGAGAGGATAAAATTAAGCTAGCAAGTGGAAGTTCACAACAAACACTGTCTGTCACTGCTCAAAGTTTACAGGAGTTGAAAGAATGAGTAGCCAAGTTCTTGAACAAGATGACTGTTTAAGACTACTAATACATAAAAATCATCTTCCCTTAGGTATTCTCAGAACTAAAAATTGTTGAAGGTAGAGTGTACCTGGGGTAAGTATTACTTTGTGTGTTTTATAATCCTATGTTTTTCCCTAGGCATAAATTTTTGATCATTGTCAAAAGCCAGGTAACAGGCTAAATGAACTTACAGCCTGACCCAGTACAGCCGTGCTTCCTTTATGCTCTGAAGCTGGAACAGACTACTGCTTGAAGATACAATGATTAATCACTTGCCTTGGTGCAGCAACTTTTTTGTGTTGAAACATGGTTATGTCATCCTGATCAGTCGTCTTTTCTTTTTTCTAATACGCTAAACCGACCCCATTCCTTTAATCTTTCTTGACATCTTTTCTAAAGGTCTTATAACTCTTGTTTTATTCTCTCTCTCACCCAAATTGCCTTCCACCTTTAGATTATCAATCTAAAGAGTCAGAATTCAATCTAAAATATCTGCTGCTCTTAACCACCCTTTTTTCCACTTTCTGAAAAAAAATTGTTCCAGTTTGATTTCTGCTATGTTGTTTTCCCCACTGATCATCAGGAAACTTACATTTCACATTCCCACCAAACTGTTTTTAAATTAGTGTAATAGTTACACAAGAAAAGACTCACTCACTTCCTTTTCCTGACAATATGGTCTAGCAGACCCTCCCTTACCTCTCTTTTCAGCCTTTTACCTTTAGTGGGCACCAAAGAATATGTCTTTTACATCTAGTTAACTTCCAAGCACACCTGACAGCCTAGAATTTATTCTTTTTTCCATTTTGAAAATTCTCATTTTTAAAAAAAGCATTAATAACAGACACAGTTAGAATAATAATAATAAACAAACAAAAAACAAACAAAAAAACCCAACTGAACACCCACACCATTTCCAGGTAGAGCCCTGAAGGCCACTTCCCCCAAACGTCCCCTTCTCAATGTCCCTTGTCCTGATGGGCCATCTCCAGGTGAACTCCATGCATACAGCTCGTGCCTGCATCTCACGATAACTTCTGGTAGAGCTCTCTTACACAGCTATGTGTAAGAGAGTTACCATACAGTTACCAGCAGCTACACAAACTATAATGCTCTCCTCTTCCCAACCCCCAGTCATCTTGGTAAAGGGTGACTCCGGTACAGTGTCTGAGAGCTTTCTGTCCTCAGCACTCTGGAGATGGTTAAAACATGCCAGATCTAAGAGCTGGGGCCACCATCAGCTCGACTGCCTCTTGGGGGTCTCCCAACGGACCTTCTGACCATTCAAGAATTAATCCTAGCAGTACTGCAGCTTTTAATAAGGGTTAACAGTATGCTAATCCTTCAAAGTGATTGAAGCTGCACATAACTGTGCAGCTGCCTGGGTGTTCACCTTCCTCCTAGTCCTCTACAACTGAAAAAGGAAATCTGCAATCCATTTCTTCAGGCTTTGCTTCACCTCTTTGTATCACTGAGGTGCTGGAGTTCAGAACTGCAGCAGCTTGGCATGCATACAGTAGGGATGTACATGCTTGGTACATGTGCTTTGTAGCTGCAGGTGTCCCCCAATGTGATCCACGTTTGTGTGGCCATATACACTTCAGTTTGCAGAACACAAGTGCTTAATTAGCTTTTAGCATTGGAAGAAATAGAATAGCATCTGCTGATGGGATCAGTCATGCTGTTTGATCAAGGTGACCAATTCCAGCTCTCTCCACCTTCCTTCCCCCTCACCACCCTGCCCTGTTTAGTTTCATTTAGAAAACTGAAAACAGCTTAACTATTTTAAAGATGATTTCCACTGTATTTTTGATAAATCAGAGCTATATAAAGCCTTAAGCAACTGTGAAAATAAATCCCTTTGTCCTTGCTTTACCACTTCAGTACCACTGCAGCCATCATGTCTTAGTTCTCTCTCAGAATCACATGGTGGGGGGCCGGGGGGGGGAAGACAGTAAACAAGCAGACACACACATATAACTGGGGTGTGCGTGTGTGTGTAATTATGAAATTCTGAGTCCAACTATGGTTTATTATTTTTTTAACTAGAAATATATTAACCATTAGTAAGTACACTAGTGGTTAACGTACACCAGCACTAGTACACTAGTACTTGCAAATAGACGCTGTTGGCCGGATTTTTCCTTCAACAGCTATTGCAACGACAGGTTCTGTGGACTTAATTCTCCCCCTGCCTGGAACTGACTGTACGTTTCAATGCCTTTACTCCTCTGGATGTTCACTATCACATATGCAAGCCCATTCCCTAACATTCCCATTCATTTAAGTATTCTGTCACTTGTGAAAATTTCCTTGTGTGTACTGTATTTTGTTGCTCTGGCTATGATTATATAAAATATCATAGGCTAAGCAAGGCCAGCCCCGCTTAGTACTTGGAGGGAAGACTTTAAACAAGTGTCATTACCCTCTGCATTATTTGTAGCTGGTATTTTGGTTTTTTTATTTACTGTGTTGCAGATTGGTAAACAATACTAGAAAGCCCTGCTGCATCAAAAATTTCCTTACTTATAAAAAAACAGGACACAAAAGGAGAACTAAGAGCTCTGTTCAGTCACTAGACATGCTGAAGTCAGTTCTGTAGAGGTGGAAACATCAGCTGTCCAGCCGTATTTTATTCTAAGTAACTATATTCTCCATGTCCAACTTTCCTTTGATACTTGCAAAAGACTGTTGTACAACACTTTAATGCTACAGTATACACCTGACTGATAAGTACAAAACAATTATCCAGAGACTTCAGTTTCAGTATATGAAATCATTCCAATCCTTATTCGAACAAAAAAAACCCGCCAGCTGGTAGACTTCTTTAACGTATTTGCATAACCTGATGTTTTGTCTTTTTAGTTAAATGTTGCTATACATCATGATGTTCTGTTTTTCCCTCCCTGCTGCTGTATCAGCTTACTTCAAATTTAACAAAATTTTCTGATATGTATATTGAGGGAGTACACTCCTTCTTCCATTATTACATGTAGGAATTCAGGTATCAGATACCCACATGAAAATAACGTACCATTGTGACCATTTAACCCTATGCAGTGGTAATACTATATAACCTCATGCAGTAATCTCTGTATCAGGCCTGTAATTTGTGATCAAGTTAAATCTCAATTCACATACAGAATGTAAATAATGATTAAACCTAAGTTTCTGTGGGAAGTTGCTTTAATGGTTAATTTATTTCTTTCATATTAGTAATGTTGACTTCCTTATGTAAGTTACAGAGCAGCACTTACTCTTGCATTAGTGTCAGCAGCACACAATGTTCTCGTTCATAAACGACAGCAGGCTTGAATTTACATGTTAAAAATGACCAAAGACAGCTGTAAAGGAGCCATGACCACTAAAAAGAGAATAACTTAATATTTCAACAATCACTAACATGGTACAGACATCCTCAGGTGCTGTTCTAGTCCATTTAATAACAGAATGCCTCTAATCAAAGCCACTGTATACCTTAAGTGACAGCATTTCATTAATGAGTAAAGTGATTAGGTCCACATAATTATATACAGTTAAAGATCTGGGGATCCTTCTCACTTGAAGATGTTAAAACATTTTAACAATTGCACATTTGTTCAACATTTAAGTTCATTATGAAATTTAGAATAAAAAAATCCAAATAAGAGACAAAATTGTAACAAGGTGATGCCCCATTGCTTTAACATTCTCCAAGCATGGCAACAGCAGAAGCAGAACACCCTATATACTGACAATTGCTCTATTTTTAAAGTTTAACTTGAAACTTTGAAGACTGATAGAATGTTTCACGAGCATTTCTTGGCACACTGCAAATTCTAATCTTCACAGTAAACTGAGATATAGGAGACTTTTACAGATTTACAGTTCACATAACCTGATGCAACTAGATACCACAGCTGCATAAAAATGTGGGAAAATTGTAAGATTAAATCTGTGAGTGTTTGATAGCTATGTAAATACTTCTGAATTTTCCACATGGTGATCTATCCCCATTTTTTGCCACTAAATAACTAAAGGAATATGATTACTTAATTCATACATGGCACATAGTTAGGTATACTATCAAGAATCATGCCAATCTAATGAAATCAAAGATGAAGGCTTTGAATTTTAGGCATTTCAGTTTATTCTCTTCAATGGAAGGAACAAGGGAATGTTCAATCAGCAGGTTGTGGGTTTTTTTCTGGAGTTCAACTACATTGATCTTGAAGCTCCCCCTCCCTCACCCCAACCTCCCCCACCTGTTGATGTCCACTTTTTGCTGAGAGAGTTGGGTTGCTACTAATATGAGTAACAACGCTGCCTTACATTTCATATAAGGCAAGACTACAGTGTATTCTTCAGAAATGCCTAGTCTTCCATTCCGATGGAGTAAGTTTTCTTCAGCCTCTTCATCTGTTTTACCAGTTGCTCAGAGGAGTATGCAAATGACTAAGGAGGAACCTAAGCATTAGCGTCCCACCCTACCCCTAAACTCCTGTTTTAAGCACTGTTTGGGAATGCCTATCCACTCATAGAAACTAATGCTTTAAGAAATCACCAAGCAGATTATTTGTTGAAACAGAAGACAGTTGTTCTTCACATGCAGCAGCTGATATCAACAAAACAGCTACTAAAAATACACTCATCATGCAATCAGAAACTGGTAACTAGTAAAAGTCACTGGCATTTGTGTATACTCACATTGGCTGTAGTATGTTATTGTCACAAGACTGTTCTCAAAGTTTGAGAAGTTCACAGAGGAATTAGCAACTTACATCCCAAATTCAACTCTCTTGGATTCTTTCTGGCACTGGATTTGTATCCACTTCTGTTGGAGATGATCCAGCCCTTGTTATTTCCAGGCCCTAAATTATACACGCACAATCTGAAATGATTACCGACAGATGTAACTGAATTTTCCTAATAGTTTTAGCATCCTTTTTAGATAGAGTTGTTTCTCCCTTTCCCAATGCTAAGAGATTTTCTTTCATGGCTATATTAGCAAATGCAGAACAACGCCTGCCCTGAGCAGGACTGCATTTTCATCATTGTACCAATTACATGAACAGGGATCAGAAGTTATCAGGCTTTCAGAGTTAAGCTTTTAGTTTCTGGCTTGTACCCACATGTTCTAAAATGGTATAATATTTATAGAACCTGAAACCAAAACAGAAAACATAAAATGTGAAAGGTGCGGGGAGAGGCAGCACTTCCTTTTGTAAGACACTGATGAAGAATACCAAATTCATTCAACATCTTCCACTGGGAAGCAAGTGAAGTCGTTCCTCAACTGATAATTTGCCTGCAGAAGATTACTCCTTTGTGGATTAAACAGGGGAGGAGTACAAATATCCTTCTGCCTGTCCTCACAGAAGCGGTAATTCTCCAGATCAAGAACAGCAGAACTCCTTTTTCTCTACTTCGTCTCCTCTCCTCCCTACTCCCATTAATTTTATTCTCTTAAGTGCCTTGAATAATTTAGGAATAGCTAAGTCCATTAACAGTTTTAGTGGTCTTTTCACTCTTCTTTCCCAGTTTTTCACTTAAACACTAGCTGTTGTACTGTCATGTGAATGTGAGGTTTAATACTGCTAGAAAGAGAAAACTGTAAGACTTTTCCAAATCAGCTCCTTGAAGACATATACACACCAAAAATGTTAAGGTGTTAAGTGCTTGTGTTAACAAGCGGGAACAGCTGACAAAATGCAACTTTATGTACAATACATTGTGATAAGATGCTCGACACACGGTTTATGTGTTAGTTACCATGTCACATAGCTCTTGCAAGGAAGGCAAAACAAAGTATTTTTAAAAAGTGTAGTTTCCTGTTACTTGCAAATTTCATGTCATTTTAACAATGTCCTTCCCTCTCCCAAAGCTACCTAATAAGAAATTTTAAAGGGGGGGGGGGGGGGGGGATGAGCCACCTTACCTGTGATTTTCAACTGGATTGTATAAAATAATCCATAGAAAGCATCCTTTTCAATTAAAAGCTATGAAGCGTTCCATTGATACTGCTACAGCTTCGCTTAATCATCAAAATAGACTTCATAAGAAATCTGTCTGTAACAAGTGATGTTTCAGATTCAGCTACCCAGTCAGCAGCCAAGCGCTAACAGAATATCACAGCTTCAGAACCTCAGGCCATTCACAGTGCCCAGAAGCAGTTGTTGTGCCTGTGAAGATTGCAGCTGTGGTCCGAACACATGATTTTGATTTCAGCCACACATTCTGTTAACACGGACATAGACAATTAAATTAAGGCCCATCTTCCCTTCTGCCAATAGCTGTTTGCCTGGCTACCAACCCATCAACTTAGTCACAGTCACTCTTCAATGTAGTGACAGATGCACTCTGGCCAAGCATTCAAGGATGTACACCCTACTGCTCAACAGCATGCTTTCTTTGCTTCTATTTAACAGAATTCTTTCAACCTTCTCAGCAACTGTGTATTAAACCAGGATTCTGAAAATATTTGCTTTGGCTGGTAACAGGTGCCTGTACAAACTTAATATTAAAAGCATTAGCTGCTTTCATATTATATTGTCATCCTTTACCTAGTATGTGTGATCCCATGCCTCTTGGTCCATACCCATGTCATTTTCCTGTCTTCCTTAGAGATCTTCACGTGGTATGCCACAATATGCTAAGGCACAAATCACAAGTAGTTGGGAAAAACTAGGGCACCGATTACTAAATAGATGTTCCAAAAATGGAGACACCGAATGGTTTAACATCTTTCAGCTGCAAATATGACAGCTCTTGCCTTGGCCTTAAAACCTCTAGTTACAAGAATATTTCCAGTTATTATCTGGTAATGCTCTACCCAGCAAAATTGCTCCCTTCTCCAGGTACATCTGTAGCCTTAGTTTTGTTCTTCTGTAGAATAAATAAAAATTGTATCATCTATAATAACTAACGAGATCATTTTCACTGCCTTTTTTTTCCCCTAGCTCTCCTTTACTTATAAAGTCCTGGAGTATGAACTAGATCAAGATCCCACTGTGCTACATGGATATCTGCTGCTTCTTCAAAGAACTCACGACAGTAAGTCACCTTTATTGGGATCCGCTATTTTGTCTGCACAACTTCACTGACATTTCATTTACTGCAATATCCTGACTTTCCTTCCTAAACGTTTTGCCTGCGATTCAAAAGCAGCAAGGGGATTGTAAGTGATACAGCATAACTAGTTGCATTCTGTTGGAAGACATCTGTGATATAGGTTGCCCAAAGTGTAAGTATTCTTGGGCCACCAAAAAAAAAGTCTGTCTTACCTGCATGTAAGGCATTCACAACAAAAACTTACTGCTGTCTAACTCGGGCTTGCAGTTGCTAAAAACGCTTGTTACTTGAACAGAAACGTTTTCTTGTTTGAACAATGAATAAACATGTCAAGCTCATCAAAAAGAGTTTTTCTGGTAGAATTTACTAAACTAATGTAAGAAAAAAATAGTCTCTAGACATATAATAGCAAGATTTAAAACTGTTTTACATATTTATGTTGGAAGAAGGAAGAAAGAGAAAGTTTTGCTAAACAATATTGCCAGTTAGTAATAGAAAATCTCACTGAAGAGTTTCACAGTACTATAGTGTGTCTAGACATTTCAGTTAATTATCAAGCAATTTCAGTTACACTGACAAGAAACTAAAATTCAAGCAAAGCGTTTTTAGTTTTAATCTCCGTTACACAAGATGATACTTGCCTTCAGAAGTTCACATAAAAGGGCAATGTACTTTCAACATATGGGACTAAGGAACATACAGTAGTATAGTTTTGTAGTCAAAACCAAAGAAAACAACAAAACACAGTTATTTGAACTTTACCCCAAACCAGAATAATTGGACTCCACTGATTTGGTTGGAAAAGTGAAGCGTCACATAGACTTGTATTACCACAGATGAAGATTAAATTAGTCTTTTAAAATAACTTTAGCCACACTGGCAGAGAATACCAAGGTTTGAGAAAAACACGTGACCCCGTTCCACCTGAAGTATAAACACGGAGATTCCTTTTGCAGTGCAACCTCTCTGTGGCAGTTACAGACCAGCATGTTGTACAGGAATGCCTGAAACACGGACTTCAACTATCACAATGAACACAGACACTAGAATCCTGGGAGCGGGTTACAATTTTCAAGTCCGTCCCTCAAGACACAGTGAATCTAGAATGTAAGCCCCAGTTAGAAACCAGAAAAAAGCCTACCTCTTCTACCTCACCATTTTCAAGTGAAGGATGAAGCGTTCTTTTGCAATCGCACCCTGAAACAGATCTTTCGAACCACCACGTGGGTTCCCCCAGCCCTTGGAATTAGCCCTCGACTGGAGGCAAGAACAAGGAGGAGACGGAAGTGCTAATACATGTTGACAGGGGACTAAGGTACAGGAGAGAACAGCAGTGAACAAACGTTCCTCAGCTCTTTACGAATTTTTATTTACTAAAACATTCCTTGAAGGGTTTCAGCATCAAGTTAACACTGTTATTTGTAATCAATAATTGACTCTATACTAGAAAAGTAATGAGACCTCTTTGAGATTATTGCACAAAAACCTGGCAGCAAACCATTAATAACCCTTTGAAATGCACATATAGATCAGTTTCTGAAACTGTTACAGAATGTCTCCAAAGTACAAAATAAATATATTGTTAAAGAATAGAAACTGAACACAATTATGTTTATTTAAATCAAGTCCAGCAAGAAAATATTTTAATATAGCAAATACCCCAGCACTTGCTGCATGCATCCACAACCTAGCTATTTCATCATGAGTGTGGTCATATTCCCACCCCATCCCCAAACATATAACTTTGACAAGAAATGAAAAATAGATAAAATATAACATGAAGCATTTTCTTTTAATATATATTGCCATTTTGGTACTTAATGCTTAATCTATAAATAGACACTCTCAGACACAAGAATGCTTTGTAAGTGTGTTATTGTGCTGTTTTAAGATTAAAATATTTTACATTAATAAGTTCAAAGCAGTTCATTCTTTAGTCATACTTCCAGTGAAAAAAATACTCTTGTATTTCATTAAGTATCAAAATTGGAATTTGCATTTTATCATATATGCTGATGACTACTTTAAAATATACCTAGTTCACAAAAAGTATTGCTGATCTGAGCACTAGGTAAATACTATATACAGGTGCTCAAAGAGTAGATGAGAAATGCCATGTAGTGCTACTGTTAAGAAAAGTAGTACAAAAATTTCCAATAATTTATGTCCTGATTTTTTTTTTGTGCGCGCTACCAGGAAAAAATTAAAGGAGATTTAAAAAATCAAGATCCTTACCCCAACTACTCTCAGCTGAAGGAACAAAACAATCTATAATTAAGCTTTTCTATTAATTACAACTTTAATTTAACAAAGTATTATGGAGGCAGCATGTGGCAGATTTAAATTCATATAATCTGTTAAATTGAACAATTGAAAATTAATGATCTAAAATTCTTAGATTGCTTTAGATCTGTAATTTCAGCATAGTGCTACATATTGTTCAGTCTTGAAGGCTAAAATGAAGAAATTTTGATTCTCATCCTAACATAAGGAAAGCTCATCTGCACCTTCTCTTAAACCTTTTTAGCAGCATAGTCAGCTTTATAAAGAGAAAAAGGCAAAATATTACCATAATTTACACATTCTAATAACCTTTCCAAGGCATCAAAGGACCCAGCTTGAAATTCCTACAACTGGCAAAAATATATTAACATATGCTTGCATTTACACTTTCAAAAATTTGTAGTTAGTATTAAGTTGGCCTATGAAGCAGTAGTAAAGTGCAAAATATTTGGTATAATATCTAGTGATTAGCTTTTGCTTCTGCGGAGTACAAATGCGGAAGCCTGGCTCTTCCATTGACAGATATGGTGTTTGATGGAGGACCAACCTGGAGGGGGGGGAGGGGGGGAGAGGAAAACAAGATAAAAGAAATATTAACTTAACTTTTCAGATTCTTTTCTCTGTAGCATGTTACACAGTACTACTTCAAGGAAACAGAAATAACATTCTTTCAGTTAGCGTTTTTCTCATTGCAATGAAAGATCTCCTATATGATTTCTGAACAAAGCACAGATGCTATGGAAGTGGTAATATAGGAAATTACTTAAAAACATATTTTATTGTATCTAAAAGTTCTGTAATTATTGAAAACACGCATTATTTTTAGTCCTTCTCCAGACCTGGCTGCAAAGAAATACTTGAAAAAACATCACTTAACCAAACACTTTTTATAAAACATTGCACAGAGTCGGTTTCTTATAAAATCTTCTAACACTCCTTTATACCATGGTAATGTTCGTTTTATCAGAAGCAAACCATAACTTCTAGAATAGATAGCAAAGACCTGATTTTCAGGGGAGCTGCATAACCAACAGCTCCAGCTGGAGTTCATGGGAGCTGTGGATGCTCAACAGCTATGCGAACCACATACCACAGCACACAGTTTACTAAACACAATGAAAACATTCTGAAGAGAAAAATGGTTAAAAAGAAACCTCACTTGACCCATTTTAGGTTAGTAATTACTGAGGGCCCTATTGAACAGAAAAGACCAGCAACACAAAAGGCCACAGATCTCAGCATTGCATATTCACAACATATTAAGTAAAACAGGCAAAAAAATAAAGAATTTGGCTAGTGGTGCCAACATTTTATTTTTTTAACGATTCTTTCACAGAGCTGAAAGAAGGGAGAGTGTGGTAAGAGGTAAAAAGAGAAGCAAGTACCTGACAGACCTCTTTCACAACTCAAATGGATCACATCATTACTCCTTTTAATGAGCGCAGCACAATAGTGGAAGCTATGAGGAGAATGCATTTTAAAAGTCCTTTCAATACTGAAAATCACTTTTGGGTGCTAATAAATTATTGATGCAAAACGCTTCATTTCTGTGTCCTACTGCCAGTCCTCCATGCTAAACACAAAATGAGACTGCTTTTATTAAATTTGCCATAGGCCAAAAACCTCTCTTTCTGCTGTCAGACACACCTGTACCACAGCACACGTGCTCTGGGTAAGAGTGAAAAGTGGGTAAGAGTGAAAAGAACAGCATGTTCAGTTTTATGTCTGGCAAAATTTCAGTGGGTTCTTCATTGCATTTTTTGTGCGTGTGTTTCAGGGTTTTTTTGAAGCCTGTTTCAGGTTTCGGTGTTACAGAATGCTTTTCTTCATGGTTACAGAATCTTCATTATTGTGATTTCTCCTTAAGAAGTGTAGCCCTCACCTCACCCCCAGTCTCAACATGTACTATATGGAGAAAGAATATCTCCTGCCCACAGAAGAGAAAGGGAGAGGAAAAAGAACTTTAATCACCATCTCTCACTTCTTCCCAATGCCATTCTTGTACCTAGAGTGATAAAGACTATATGGGTCAAATCTATCCTAAAACATTTCTATTTGAAAAGAATGAGTAACCACATAATGAAGTTTTTCTTAATTTTCTTTCTAGTAGAAACAGACTTCTTGAATTTTGAAAAGCACATTATAAACTGTATTCTTTAAAACAGTTATAAGCTACTGTGCCAACAGCCATGCTTATGCATATTTCCCATAGAATCATAAAACAAAAGTTCACACACTACACAAAATAAATAAAGTTCTGTATTATTGAAAATGTAATTATGCGTTGGAGGAAAAAAACCCCACCCTCAATAAAAATACATACAAACAAAATCTAAACAATATTTCTGGTAGAACAGATAGATTTGACCTCTAGGTGACTGAACAATACAGCATTTTCTTTATCTTACCCTGTTTTTAAAGTGGCTGTGGTTAGTGACACGTAGTTAGAAGTAACACTATGGTGTATTATGTATCACTTTTACGGACTAGAGGTCAAAGAACTACTTGAGCATGCTAACCTTTCCAGGAAACTGAATCTTCCCATTCAGTGTAGAAATGATGGGAGGTCTACAAGCCTCAGAGAGGCTGTTGCAGTGCTACACTGAAGCAAAACCTTACATACAAAATGGATTGTTCTAACATCTGACCATCCACTAAGAGATTTTGACCCTAGGGAATCAAAGACTTCCATAAAATAAAAAACACACCCCTTACACCCACCACATACCATTTGTTTCTTTCAAGTTTCAAGTGGGAAAAGGGGGAGAAACAAAAACTACTGAGTTTCTTTAACCTTCTGCTATGAGAAATTATTCCTCAATACAGAATGCAAAGTACTAATGCTGGGTCAAGACAGCTTTGTGAGAGACATATTAAATTGTCTGGTTACAAATTTAAAACAATACAGATTTTTAAGGCGTGCAATGTTTTACCCAATGAGAGAAGCATAGGTGAATTTTAGGAGAGAAAGAAAAAATTAAGCCACAGTTTCAACCTCAGGGGGTGGGGGAAGATGGTCCTACCAGGACTGTTGACAAAACATTGAGAAATACTTTACTAATAACACTGGACAGCAGCAGGAGGCTTGAAGTACATTGAAGAATTAAGAATCTGATAGAGTCGAATAAATAGAAAAATACAACCTTCAAAACTTCTGTATGTCATCTGCCTGCAAAAGACTGCAGCTACGTCAAGCCCAGGGTGAAGCTGCTTAGCATGTGTCTAAAACCACACTACTCCAAACTATGTAATCACAAACAAATAATTGAGTATATTCCTGATTTTATGGAAGAGATACTGAATTGATAACTTAGAGATTTCTAGTTCATTTCAGGAAGATTTCCCATTGGATTTGTACTGTTTGGAAACATGCACGTATGAAGCTTCGTGTGTGCAAGTTCAGTCTGCAAAACGGAACGCTCTTCCCCACCTCCCTTCCCATTGTTAAGAGACCTCCTGGCAGCACTTTGTGCCGAAGCTAACTGCTTTTAGTGTCAGGCATTAATATGGTAATTTTGAAGGAAGTACCGTGAGTTCCTTGTTAGGGATGCAACGAAGAAAACTCACCCTTTTCAATTTGGCAGCAGCTTCTCCAGAGCGGATTGCAGCTAGTAAGCTCTGGTGGATCTGTTCTGGGTCGGCGCGCTGGAACGTCATCGTGGTTTGTCTCTTAGTGACAGGGGATGGGTGGTCAGTGGAAACACCTGACTGTGCCTGACTCTTCTGCTCACTGTTCACACTGCTGCCTTTCTATAAAGGAAGTGGCAGGAAAAGCAAAACAAAAACCTTTAATCTGAATTAGTCATAAATGTAAAACTAAGTCAACCCGGCACAAGGCTGCATGTCAGTGCCACCTTTATGGTGTTTGCTCAGTTCAAGATTTCAGAGATCAGCCAATTTCCACTATAGCACATAGTTTCCCCCTCAGATAATTATGCCGGCAAAATTGTATAGCCCCATTCAAGTGTGTTTGTGCCATGATCACTTAAAGCCAAACTGATCACACTACTCAGAATTAAACTTAAGAAACCAACACAGAAAACAGAGCCATAAACAACAAATCATAAGCACTCCAGACATAAAAATAGGTACACAATGTATAAATGATTCTATTTGGTTTACTGTTCTTTGAAGTAGGGGATGCTAATTATGGCAAGAAATCATTATTTCCAATGATCTGAATGAGGTTGTTTTCACTTTTGCGTTCCGTGTATTCCTGTACTTCACTGTGATGCTGTGGTACTGCTAGACACCACAAGGTGCTCACACTGTGTGAATACAGCACTTTCTGATCAGGAAGCAGTTCAGAGAGTAGCCTCTAGACTAGTCACACTAGATCATAAAATCATTTAAGCTGGAAAACATCAAGTTCAACTGTAAGCCTAGCAGTGCCAAGCCCACCACTAAACTATGTCCCTAAGTATCACATCTACACATCTGTTAAATACCTCCAGTGACGGTGGTTCCACCACCTCCCTGGGCAGCCTGTTCCAATGCTTGGCAACCATTCCAGTGAAGAAATTTTTCCTAATATCCAATCTAAACCTCCCCTGGTGCAACTTGAGGCTGTTTCCTCTTGTCCAATTGCTTGTTACCTGCGAGAAGAGACTGACACCCCCTGCCTACAACCTCCTCTCAGGCAGTTGCAGAGCGATAAGGTCCCCCCGAGTCTCCTCCTCTCCCGGCTAAACAACCTCAGCTCCCTCAGCTGCTCCTCATAGGACTGACAGTGGATCAACAGTCAACCACTATTGGAAATAAAGTTTACCTTTTCCATTAGACTATTTTGAGACACGCCTGCTGTGGTCTGTAAGGAAGGGTTTTTCACTTGAGGCACAGAGGTAGCTGAAGAGAATTCAGCTGCCAAAGCAGCAGAGGAGAGTTCAACAGGCAATTCCTCTCCCGGTGCCGGGCTAGTGATTGTACGCGTCTTATTGAATGATTGTGACCTTTTGACTGCGGATGAGACAGCAAGAGCAAAAGGGGATGGTCTCGAACTGGAGTATGGCTTTGGAACTGCAAAAGTTCTTAGAGTTCTAAGGTTCAATGGTGCTGGTGGACAGGGGGGAAAACTTGAAGGTTTATTGCTTTTAACAGGAGAAGTGGAGGATTCTATTTTTTTACCATCATCAACTTTTTCTTCATCTGCTGGAGGAGATGTATGTAAAGACAAAGAAATCTGATCAGGTGGTGAGAATTTTTTTCCCATCTCTGTATTCTTAACTTCATTTTGAATGGAGTTAGGAGCACAAATGCTACCTCTGGCAATTGCAGATGTCACATAATGACCTGAAGCTCTTCGTTGCATTTGCAGATAAAAAGAACTAGGCTTTGTTGTAGGACTTAACGCATTTGACTTTTCCTGAGTGTCAGAGGAAGCATTTGTATTATTCAAGCTTAGCATCAATGGGACATGCTGTTTGGAAGACTCTGTTTCCATCCGATCGCTCTCAGTGGTAATCTCAGCTCCAGATATCACACGTTCAGAAATGCTGTTGAGTCTGTCCAGCAGATCATTTGCTGCTGCAGGTTCATTTTGTGGACCAGCCTGTAAATGACCCACACTTTTTGGAAGATGAGGAATTTCAGCTGGCACTATGAATTCTTTGGGGTCTTCATGCTTCAGAGGGTTTTCCAAAGTAGATACCTCTTGATCCTTATGATCTGATAGAATTTCTGATTCCCAGCTCTTCATTATTTCTAAGGATTTTGGAGGCACTATTTTATAAGTAGTCATTCCAATTTTTGGTATGTAATCCCTTGTAATTTCATTAGCAGGCTTGGGTTTAGGTTTGATGTCCTGTCTATAAAGAGGGTGACCTTTTACAGGAGAGCCATCTGCAATTCTTACAGTTGTTTCTGGTGAAGAAAAATTATTTTCATGTATACAAATGTGACTCTGATCTTTTATGGAAATTACTTTTTCATGGGTAACTTCTTGTCTCTCAAGATTTTGTTCCTTTGAAGCATCTTCATCCTCTTGTATTCCATGTGTCCCTTGAAAAAGGGGGCTGTTTGTGTAGTGCTGAGGGACCAGTCCTCTGAATGCGGATGATTCACAGTCATGAGGAACAATAATTTGTTTCTGTGTAGTCCTTCCTAAATTGCTATCTGATGTACCTGTCTGGATTGCAACATCCTGAGTTTTTACTGTGTTCAAGGTGGTTTGATCTGTTTTCTGATCTCGATTTTCTGGAATCAGTTGAGGATAATTCCTATGACTTGCAGAGATGTCATTTTTACATGCCTGGCAGTTTGATAGTCTGTCAACTTCAAGCTTGTTATTTTCTCTAAAATCGACTGCTTTAATTTTGGCTGTCTGAAGTTCTTTTCTTTCTTCTGTTGTTGGAAGGAGTTTTGTATCACTGTAATCTTTAAGTTAGAGATTCCAAAATTAATACAAATGCAAAAATGATTCAGTCTTCCCCCTTACACCACCAAAGCCCCACATCCGATGTGTTTAACTACAAGGACTGGCTCCTCACTAATATTAAAATTTTCCTTAACACTTACTTTTAAAGGGTATTTAAAGATATACTTACCTTTGACAAATATTGCCAAATAATAGTATTCTAACTCAGGTATTCTTCCTTAATTAACAGGCTACTGGTGCCATGCATCAACTTAATAAGAAAACCTATTCTAGAATCATTTAAAAAGTGCTAATGAATTTCAATTGATTATATAGGCATCAGTGACTCAAGCTCAAGGACTATTCAGTATTAAATTAGATGCAATTTTTATTTAGTTCCATACTTTCGTGGCTTCTGTTCTTTAGTTTTAACATTATAAATATTATATGTCAACTACACCTTATCTATTTGTACAAGGGAACACTGGAAAACACAGGGACAAAAACAATCCTCCAGCATTATTTTTCCAACTGTTTAGCAGGTCTGATAATTCAATTTTCTACCCTCAGACTAAACACATAGTCCTCTCCAAAACACAGCTATATTTGTGTCAAACTGTTTTAAATACAATATTGGGAAAAATTAAATTCTTTAGGAACAATCATTTGGGGTGGTATTTAAAAAAAAAGAAAGAAAGAAAGAAAGAAAGAAAAGTCCTTATTTCAAGTAGGTTATAAAATGGCAGTTAAAACTTATATCGCATATAAACAGGACTCACACAGTATGTTGTTATGATTTATAAAGAGAGGTGTGCTGAATATAAAAGACTACGGAAGGCCTAATGTATAAATCTGAAAATCAGTGTCACAAAAGGGTAAAATAAATCAGTCAGGTCACTAAATTCGCAAAAAAATTTATGATCCATCAGATGCACAGGATGGCGTCACTTCTTTACAAATCAGCATGTCACTTTGTTCTATTTGTGTTTAAAAATATTTTCATTTTCACGCAGCAAACTTATGCTGATTTTGTAAGCAAGGAACAACTGATGACGCCTCCTTCCCCGCTGTGGTGTGATGCCCATGTCACACCCCATCCCAGGACTCTGTCCAGCCTTCCCTCTCCTCCACACCACTCCACCCATACAGCCCTACAACAGCATGATGTAGCTTTCACTACTGCTATAATAAAAAAATATTAAATATGAAACCCAAAAAACCCCAAACTGCAGTCAGTTCTTGTCACCTCATCTCGAAGAGGATACACCAGAGCTATAGAAAGTACAAAGAAAATAATCTCATACTAGCAATTCAAGAGTTGACTGTATTGTCATTTTTTTCAAAGGAATAGAGAAGTTCTCTTCAACCTTGCTTTGAAGTATTAAAAATGAGTGGGAACGACTCACCATCAGTTTTATTTTGATCCAAAATTCTAAGCTTCCTGTCTTTTTCAAATGCAGCTTGCTCATTGCTTATCTCAGTCTGTAGTCCTCTGCAAAGCACAACAGTACATTAAATATGCTGGTATCATTCCTTTCAGTAAACACAAGAAACTATACAAGAGAACTGGCAATATTCTCCAAACACAGATGGACAAAATAGAATCACTCTGCCAAACACTGGAGTACTCAACAGAATAGATTTTATTTTTTTTTTAACAAGAGGAAATGCTGCTATGGTATTTTACCAAAATGACATGCGGCTTCACTCTCTTCTGTGTATGCAGAAGATCAGTTTTCTTTTCTCTCTCCCCCTCCAAACTCGTTACTGGAAAAGGGCTTGTTCAAACTGCACAACTCAAGTTTCAGCGCAGCCTCAATGGTTTATCATTCACATAACTGTTCTTAGCGTGAAGTGTTCCGACACCCCCAGCATTCAGAAACATGCCCTTGATTTTGTCCCTGCCACGATACAGAGGAAGCTGCACAAGACGCTGACTGCATATGAACTGTGCAGTACAGACTTTTCAAACTAGCAATGAAAAATTTTCTGCCTCTTTCAAGAAATACCTTTAGAACAACAAAGAAACACACATCAAACATGTTACTTGCATACTAAACATTTTGCAAGTGCATACAATTTCTGTCCTCAGATCACGGGGGACAAGAGAACTGCACAAGTGCGAAATAAAATCCTCATCTTTTTGGTGGGAAATACTGTCCTTGGCTAAACAAGGTTAAATGAAAAAGGCTTAAATACATAAAATACTTAAAGGCTTAAAATAATTAAAATTTCTCTTCAGAAAAATTATTAGCACTTCAAACTTATATCTCTGTTTAAGATAGTTTTATTTTCTGTAGTTACAAATACTGCAATTATGAAGATTCCAATTCATTTGCCACATCAAATGTATTAGTTGTCAGAAAGTAGTGCCTTGAGCTGAAATATCTGCTTTGAATCAGTTAAAATGTTAAATTCCTCAATAACCATCCAACCTCATGTTGCTTGTGCGATCCAAAACACACTGTAAATGTCCAACAAACCACTAAACAGGAGCATATACTCTTAAAATTATTGTTGGAAGAAAGTGAAAGCTCAGTCCTGTACTCTGTACTCTTGCCTATCTCCATTCCCTTGAACACAGATGAAGGACTGACCCACACGAATTCACAGACTGAACCGTTAAAAAAAACCCCAAAACCAAAAAATCAAAACCAAAACCCCACCACAGAACACCAGAGTATCATTATAGAAATCAGTGGTTTTGACCGGAATATTACACATATCCCTGGTCTGATTAAAAAGCACTTCTGCAAAGTAACTAGATCTTATATAAAAGATCTGAATTATCAAGAGGTTTCCAGAAATACAATGTCAGAGAAATCCCTGAGTCCTCATTCTGGAATCCCTGTGATATTTCAGAAAATAAAGGATTGCCAAACTCTGAAGTTAGAGAGCAGTGCACATTAGGTGATACTCACCAGGATTACAGACCATGAAAGGCTATAACAAGTTGGGGGTGGGGGGGAACAACACCCCCTGGACAATTGGCCAAACTGGCCCAATAACACTGGTCTGATAATTTGCAAGTTCAACAACTTAAAAAAATAACACTTGGCTGATCCTCCTCCTTGCAGATCCCCATAGAGCAGAGACACCAAAGCAACTGGCACAATACTTGTCAGGACGGAGTAGCAAAGATTTTTGCAAAGCCCCATTTGGCCTTGGACTGACAAAAAAGACCCTTGAAATACAAGTCAAAGCTCTATGTACTACCATGAAAGTTCTTGGCTACTCAGGCAGTCACCCATTTTGGCTTCAATACAATAATTCTTTTCGTTTAATTTGGGAACAGTAGCCAGTTTAGTTGCCCCAGGGAACAGAGAAATAGTGAATTACATTAACACAATGGGACTTCTCTGGACAATCAACATTTATTTCAGGCAGGCACTAACTCATGTTGGAAACCTGCTGAGTCAGGTAGTTTAACAAACGTGCTGAAGACCAAAGGTATAGCATTACCAGAAGGGAAGAAAGACTGAATAAGGAAATTAACATGTTTATTTTTTTAAAAGGCAGAATTAACTTGTTTTCCTAAGAGCAGATCAGGAGCCAGGGTCAAGACAACTGGCTAACATATAAGGAAAAGACAAAAGAAAAATTAAAACCAAAACAAATACCCAAGCGATAGATAACTGTGCCCAGAAGAACAGAAATGGTCAATCTACCTGCTTTTCCCCAACTGTAAGAATGAATTTGTAAGTTTTCATTTAACTAATCAATCCAAATTTTTTCACAGCACACTGCCCTAGTAAATATGCTGGGTATTTTAGAGCCAGGTTCAGCTCCTCTGGGGCCCCGCTGTTTGAGTAGTAAGGAAAGGGAGGCTTAAACAGAATAGCCTGCAGAACATTTTGTCATTTTTGTTGAACAGCTTCATGAATTACTGTGCACAGAAGAGTGCTACAATGAAAGCTAAGCATATTAAGCTCATTCCTCTCTCACAATTCTCTATTCTGCACTCCACAACGAAACAGCACTCTACATTTTGCCTCCCCCATTCCCTCCCCAGTGCTCCTTTCTTTGTCACAAAACGTACTTGCCATCTGTGCTCATATTTTCTTGTTTTTCTTCCTGGAAGCTTTGTGAGTTGTCTGCAGAAACACTGCCAGGAGCTGGAGCTGATGAAGCAGGATCATTTTTTTCAGTTTCCAGTGGTACCTCAGCAGAGCTGGAAGCTGCAGTAACCTCTCCTATCCCAAGAGAGGTATTTGTACTTTCACTGTACTCTCTCTGTTGCACACTTGTCTCTTCCCTTTCATCAATTTCTTCCAGGTTGTATTCCGAGCTCCTTACACCTACATTCACAGAAAGAAAAAAAAACAAAACAAAACAAAACCAAAAAACGAAACAACCCACAGCTCTCAATGCAGGGTCCAGATGCAAAGGGATTGGTGAAATCAGCCTAAGCAGTTTGAAGAAGGAAAACTGAGACTTATTTTCATACTTCAGGTCATAAAAAGACAGAGTCATTCAGAGTTTTAACGTCACAGTGTTTTCTGGTTCTTTCCAATTCTCTCTTTTTACACATGAGAACATGCTCATTGCCGTGCTCCTGTCCATCTGTTTCTGCATCTGTAAGTACTGTATAACATTGTCCCTGTTTAACAGAAGTACTGGATTAGGATAGATCAAAATACGTTTAACAATGTCATAATCCCAAATTTCATGGAGGCAGACAGTTTATTTTACCCAGATTTCTTAATACTTCCACTAACTTTCCAATGAAGTTTAAAACAAAATGGTTCCTTTATATCATCAGAGTAGGTATGTTAGAGGACTAAAGAGCAAAGCAAATCTCAGTTTTGCCCCTGGTTTGAACAAGTTTGATCACCACTATAAAAAGTTTCATGTAATTATCCTAAGTGTATTAAAACAGTTAGAAGTGTCTTGTGCAGCGCCCTGTGTTACAGCAGAAATACACAAAAATAAAGTGCATAGAAATGTGTTCATCCATGTAAATAATGAAGTTTGCAGCTAAAGCACAGTTCAACTAAAAGGTTTAGTAACTGCATTAGGACACATAAAAGTGTACTTGAAGTTACACTAATAAATCCACCTATTTTGATTTCCAGAGGGATTAACCAGCTCTAGGTTTACTTCCCTGCCAGCAATCTTCCTACAAAAAGATGATGATTCACATTTTTCAAATATTAGGATACAGACCATACAATTAACTTCTTGGCTTTGCAACTTGCATTCTATAACACAAAGACAGTAATTCCATCTATATAGCGCAATATGATGCCATGGAAGGCTACTGGCAACAACCAAGCCATACAAGCAGCGCGCTCTGCCTGACCTGACCAGGGTAATTCCTGCCAGCTTTGCATGCACCAGTACCTGTTTGGTACACGCCTTGCACTTGGCCTTCCAGCTCTCAGACTCTTCTAAGTCGTACCAGTAAATTTCCAAGTGTAAACCAAGGCTAACACTGAAAACAAAATACTGACTTCAAGCAAGCAATACTGGAAAGCAGCAGATCCCAGAGTATGAAAAATCTTAGATTGACATTTTTTGTACAGACTGGTACCCTACAATGCTTCCAGTACTTCTAGAGAAGCACATTGTTATAGAAACACAATAGAGGACTGCAGGTATAGAAAAAATTCTCAGTACAGAACAGAAACTGCCCTTTCCAACAGGGTCATTAGTTAAGATTTCAGTAATACCAAAGTTACTCATTCACAGTTACAGAGCAACTACAAAAGCCAAACATTTTACTGTTTAATTCTAGTTTTTTGTATTGCACCCTTGGAGTAATGCTTTGTGGTTACACATTAAGCAACGCGATCAACGTGTCATAGCACTGAACGCAGAGGTGATTTAGACCCCCAGGGAAAGAGGTGCAAGACTGCAAAGTGGTGCAGGTGAGCTCCTTCCATGTGATTTAAGCACAGGTACATACAAATATGCCACACCAGTACTAAAGGGACTCGGGACTCCCTAAGAACTTACTGTTAGTAAGGGCCCTCTCTTCCTCCCCCACCAAACCCTTTCATCTCTATCTACAGAAAAGTCATGCCAACAGCCTCGTACTTTGGGAGATGATTTTAGTGATAGCAGTATGATTTTATGTGTGCAAAGATAAATACATATGTCGTAAGGCACAAACAAAGCATAACAGAAAGTGGGCAAACACCAAACCTGCTGAGACTATTCCGCAGCCCATAACCAGCTCTCAAGAACACCGTCTCCTTATCCAGTGAGAACTACCATGCCATGTGCCCCAGCCATCACCAGCCACAGGAATAAAGACAGACTAAGACCTTCGGTCTAAAAAAACCTCTGTAGAAACCTGAATTATACAACAAAGCACAGCCAAGACTTCTGACAAGACAAACGGAGGCATTCTGGGGTTGCTATGGCTTTGTGCCCAGACCCTGCTGTCATCTCTGTCGCTTTTCCTCTGAAGAGAAGAGTAACAAAGGCCGAGTTGTACCTAAACCGATGCGATGGAAACTTAACTTACGTTGGTAGGAGACATTCTTGCTACGTGTAAGTCTGTCCTTTGCTGTGCTAGGAACACTTCCAAGCTTTAGAGTAGACTAACCTGACCCACAAACGCATAATACCGAACAAAACCAACCCTCATACTTTTTTCCAAAATGCTCTACTTCATTTGTCAGCATAATACCAGCCTTGCTTGGAGTTAATTTCATCCAGTTTTTCATCTGTTACTGGATCTCATTGCAGACCTGGGCCACTGCTGCTGCAGCAGAATAAAGTCTGTGTGCATTTGATGCATAAGCAACACTTAACAGCCATCTTTCACTTACATCATGCAGTTAACTCTCCAGAGGAACAATTCAGGTTTTATGACTTGTTTCCAAACCCTCAGTTTAGAGTTTCCATATGCAACATATTGCTAGGAAGTACTGATGTCAATCCTGGCTGCATACTGTTGCCTTATTGCTTATATATGCTATATGTAAGTCCATATAAAATATGAATTGCGTTTTGGTTATGCATAATTTATTCTCTATGAACATTAGTCATTGAGTTTTAATTAGCCCTAAAAAATATTGTTAAAAGCCTAGAGGATGACATTGTGAAGACATACCTTGACATACGACCTGCAAGGCTCCTTTGCATCAGTAAGAATACTCTCTGCACAACAGAGCATAGGCTGCCGCTGCTCTGCGAGCTGCGGTGCTTGTAAGCACCAAAGTCAGAAAGCCTGACTACGTCCTGCAAATCTGCCAGTGGTTTTGCTCTTGACCCTATAGTCCTTAACAAGGTTCTTAAGAGATACTGTAACCAAGAAGACTATATCAAGGGATTCGTTTGATGGGAAATTATTTAAAAACCTGCAATTATTTATTTATTTATTTTAAACACCATTTTAGCCTCTTCCCTAGAAAAAAGACTGAGCTTTAATTAAACTTTGGGAAGGGGAAAAAAAATCATAATTGAGAAAACAAATTGTCCTTTATAATCCCAAATGTTCAAATGAATTCTCTGACAATGTTTATTCTAGTAGATGCATGCCTTTAAGCCACTTTTGTCAAGGTACAGGCTGTTTTTACACCATGGGAAAACTGTCATTTCACAACAGAAATATTGCCTCTTCCAAATTATATAGCACAGTTCCACTTAATGTATATGTGTCTATTAGCTATGCACTACTTAGACACCAAACTGAACGTTTGCAATGGTTCATTATAGGGCAGAAGGCAACTTTTTTTGATTATTTGCTAAAGTAGCAACGCATAACAGAACTCCTTTGGGAATGCCAGTCACAGCTGAGCAAAAAATCACAACACTTCCAGAAGCCTCACAATCAGAGCAGTAACAATCCAAATGGAAGGCACTACCGAGTTTATGTAAAGTTAAAATTATGTTCAACTTAGCAATTAAAGAGATTTTGAACTGGTTTATCCATTTAAAACAACACCCGAATGTGCGTAATTTTCAGACTACAAATAGGACAAGAGTACTGCAACTGATTTTGCTGCAGGTGAATATTGGTTCTCACAGCATGATGGGCTTTGCTAAAAGGACCCTTTATCCTAGGCCTCAGGACAGTTTCAGAGATGCCACCAGAGAGCAGCAGTATCCCATGAGAGAAAAAAAAAAAAAAAAAAAAAGGCAGTGAAGCTGTGCTATGTGACTTGTCTCTACATTTAAAAAAACCCCAAATGTATTGCATTAAGTCTTCAGCAAAGGACACTGCATGAAGACATCAGCAGCAGAACTACAGAACCAAGACTGTCACTAACTGCAGAGGTAAATCCCAGGGCTCAGCACAGACTGTTCTAAGCCCAGTGAGGAAGATCACATTTTCCTGTTTCTTTCTATTACAGCTTAAATTAAAATATTTAATTACAAAATTCAAATGTCTCAAGCAGAAGTTCCTAAACCTATGGAAAGGCAAACAAGCCATTTTTATGAAGTTCAGGGCTGTTTACCTACGCAGCAGTTGGGCATTACCGTGATAGGAAACGCTGAAATTCTAGCATGGATGTACAACCTTAAGATAGAAACAAGCTTAAGAAAACCAAAAAAATTTTATTTTAAATGGTAGCATGATAACTTTGCTCATCAACTTAGACCCACCACATAGATAAACACAGACTTCAACACAAAAAACTAAATACTAATAAAAATCATGACTATCCCCTTTCATCTGCTACAGCAACTAGGAAAAGGAAAGGTTACAGCGTCATTACATCTTCAGCCTTGGACTGCACAGTATAGGTTGATACTTCCCATTTATTAAGTTACATGTTATTTCTATCAAAGGTATTTTTGGACCATTTATATAAATTGCCCTAAACATAAACCAAGCCCAACTTTACTAATTACTTCCCCTTTGCCAGAGACCTAGGACCGCAGGTGACTTTTTCAACTGTTGCTGTGGCACATTTCTGTTTTACCACTCCAAACAATTTGATTGGCATGCCAAATAAAACAGCTGGAAAACTACTTAAGAGTTCCTGTCAACTAGCACAGAAATTGAGTATTTAGCCTCACATAATGCCAGTGGCACGCCACATGCTTAGTGATTATATATTTCATTCTTAATGAAGAGTGATTTTTCTTTCATTTTCTTTTTCATCATAGAAGAGTGATTTTTCCAGACTGTATTGGCAGTGATTATTCTAAAAGCTTTTACAAATTTTAGAATACTCCTAGATGCCATATCTTGTATCTGAACCCTACAGTCTGATGCTTACAGATGACCGTACTTTACAGTACAAACTGCATAAATTAAAAAAGTATTATGTTCAGCAGCTAAAGATTTTTATTTTAAACAGCTATACTTTTTTATATATCTCACATTTTTTCCATAGCACCCAACAAATACTTTAACATATAAACAACCATTTATGCACACAGTTTATATTTATAACTTCTGTTTTCAAAGGCTGTTAAGATGCAAACCAAAAGACAGACGCAGATTCGCTCCTGTCCCTAGGTTATGCAGGTCAAGGGCAGCACAAGGCAGGGTTCTGAAAACAAGACTTTAAGCTTTTGAAAGGCTTGTTAAGAGCTATACAAAAATCACAGTAGTTCTGGATTGTTCTTGTCTACAGCTTGTGGGGGAGGGGAGAAAACAGGGATAAAGTTTAGTTTATTAAATGTAAAGCACAGAGACCAATACAAAACGTAGACAGCAAAGGTAGAACATCTGTGTTTTAGAAAGCCACATTTGTACTTCAAAGGAAAAGTTACCTGATCTGAAACATTAAAATTAGTTCTATGCTTATGACACATCTATAGTATAGTAATTTATTACTATGAATTATCATAGCTTGCTATGAAGTAGATTTTATCAATGCATTTGGGGGAAAAACCAACCTGTTTCAGACTGCATTTCGGTGACTCTTTCTTCCACTTTAGCAGGGGCTGATTCTGTTAATTCTGTTACTGCAAAAAGTCAAGTAACAAGCTTTTTTATTGCTTCTCAATTTCTGCACCAACTAAAGTTCTAGACAAAATGTTAAACTGTGATCTTACAGAGTTCTTCAAGAAATGCACCTTCTCTTAAGCAACTGGTGCATGTTGTCACGCTTCCCAGATTATTTAATCTCAACTCCTAGGTATTTTTGAACCAGAGAACTGAATTTTTGATCAAACAGAGAATTACAGAAGAACAATACTAAACATCCTTTAAAGTTCTTCTTCACAGTCCATTTCCTATTAAATGTTCTCTGGTCCCCACCCTCCCTCCCCACCTCAAGCTGTCCATCTGATCAACACAAACACAGTCTTGCTATAGTTAACCCAACTATAACTAATTTGATAATTTCTGCTTTTTTCTGATCTGCGTGCCCTCAAACCTGCCTACTTTCTCACGCTTGTGGGAAAGTAACGGAAGATTGGCAAGCAGGATTTGTAAACACACTCAAGCGACTTGCAGCTGGGGTGCAGAAAAACACACATACCGTACTAATCGTTGTTTAGACTTGTATGTTTGGGAAGCAGAACATCTGCGTTGAGCTAACATAGGCCTGCGATAGACTTAAGAGGCACCCTATTGATCATGCTTGAGATTCCTGCCCTGCTGTGGGAAAGATCAAAGCAGAGTGGTAAACTACACCTGTGTGAATTAGAGGTGAACACCGCAGGTTCGGCGATCCGCTGGCACGGACAGCGCTCCGCGGTGCCTGCACCTGTGCCTGCGTGCCTCTGCCACGGTGCTGCTCCGGGGATCCCCCGGCTGGCCAGGTAACAAAAATAAATCTACTCTTTGCATTTCATCTCTGGTTTGGTGGTTGCTCCTGCTTCCCGCCTGTGCTGACACACACGCTACATGAGCCAACCTCATAAAGTAGTCTTACTGCTCCTTACAACCCGAAGATGTTTGGCACACGTATTTTCACTTGAAGTTCTTATCTCATGAGGTGGTATTTCTTTCAAGTTTAGCCAAATTGCCATACTTTCTGCTGCCTCCCAATTAAACAGCATAAAAAGATTACCAGTCTCATTACTGCTTTCACTTTGATCTTCTGGTACTCTAGAGGGTGGTGAGGGTGCTTTGCGCTTCATCCTCCGCAGAGAGGAGTTGATGGAAGCTGTGTCACTGAGCGGCAGAGAACCTTTCCGTACTAATCCCGGAGGGGCCTAAGAAGGGAGATGGGGGAGGAAGAAGATTATTAGCAATCAAAGAAAAACAGCAAAATAGCTCTAGTAATTATGCTCCAAAAGTATTTATAAAATACACTTGGGAAAGAGAGAATATATACCTATTACCAAACGTATTAGGTTTCTCATCTTAATTCCTCCAAGGAGTAGTTTTCCAAAAAAAAAAAAAGAAAAAAAAAAAAGAAAAAAGATTTCTAGAGTAATTGAATATATTCACAGAGGTACAAGATACAGCAGTAAAAGAAAATCAGTTGTTACATATAGTACAAAAGAGAATTTGAATTCTTTTATCCCCAAAGGCTGTTCTACAAACTCCAAACAATTCTTTTCTAAAAGTAGCTAAAAATCATTGTGGAAAGAAGCTTCAACTACACCCCACTGCAATGACATGACACAATGTTTCCTTCTTCATTCCTTCAACAGCAGTCCTAATTAGGCTGTATATATAATTACTGTGATTTTTCTTCCCTACTTGAAATACTTGAACTTTTATAGACATTTTTTGAATGCCAGCCTTCAAAACTTATCTTGGAAAGTACAACTGTCTTAGAACCTTAATACTTTCTGAAGTTAAATTGTAATAAGTTATAAAAATAATAATTATAATACCTATTGATGTTGAAGTTCAATAATGTCCTCATTATTGTAGCAACCGAAAAAAATTTCTTAATTCACAGATAACTAAAACCATTAAAAACTGGACAAAGGCTGCCTGCTGAAGACTTCATAGTTTTACGATACAGCCATCCAATTTCATTTTAAATTGTTTTAAAAATACATTCTGTTTCTCAAAAAGACAGTGGTTGTAAATTGGCCTGCCATTCTTAACTGCAGTTTGCCTTATATGCTGAAGAAACCTTGTATTTCCACATCTATTAGAATAATAACGTCCAGGATGCCAGCAATAAAGGAGTGTATTTTGGCACCAGACACAGCTGACTATTTCTGTAGTAATTCTGATCCCTATCACTTGTCTACTCGACAATATAATAAAATCCTGCAGTGGCATTCATTTCTGGGTAGAAGGATCCACACAGCAACTGGATGTGGGGTCATCTTCAGAGAATTTCTCTCTGCTTCAATTAACCAGCCCACTTCACAAAGAATATTGAGGAACAGAGATGGCACAAATACACCTACAAATTTTTGTTTCACTGACCATCCTTTCAAAAGCATCAATGAAAACAGATTTTTTGACTGTGTCAATATCCACGGACTAAGATGCTTATCAGTTAGAAAGCTGACACTGAACAAATACACATCCTACAGCAAGACAGATTTTAAAGACCAAAAGCTAGAGTATTTGGTTGTACACAATCAAAACTATAAAGAAAATTACTCACAAAAGGAAAGATACTGGCACCAGATCTCTATGAAGCAGTGTTTGGCAGCTCCTGTTAGACCACGGTACAATACCGGAATGAATGAACTGGGATGGTGAAAACCATCCTCTGAGCTTCCCTGGGCATACTGTCATCTGGTTTGTCCCACCTCACTGTCAGGTATGACAGATGCCTTAGATACTTTACTGTACTGTAGGGTGCAACACCATCCAAAATGTTCACAAAATTCTACTACCAGTCGTTTTAATGCCAAAGCAACCAATTCAAACCTTCTGCAGCAAAGCAGGACTCAGGGTTTTAAGGAGACAAAACAAAGCACAAGGTGAAATGTTCTTTTAAAAACAGCAAAGGATAGGGACATAGCACTCCACTTATAATTAAAAATACTTGCATGCTTGAATAGTTTTTAAACAAGTCAGTTTCTAGATTAAAATGTCACAGAACAAAAATCGCTTTATACTTTTCTAGCTTATTTACAGTTCCCAAATAATTCTAAAATGCATAAAAATTAAAAAAAAAAAATCAGCATCTGAATTTATGCAGGAGGAGATGTCAAATATAATATTATTTCCCCAAATGAGGCTTTTTTTATTGTTAAATCATTTTCCTCCTTGCTGTTGGGCAATTCTATTTTTTTCCCTCTTCAGTAGCTGCTCATGAGGCTGCAGCTTCTCCGTTCTGCACAGAGACACGGTTTCTCTGTTCAAAGGTCTGCACCCTCATCTGCTTCACACAGGCTCCCTCAGCTGACTTGGCTGGCACAGAGTTCTGCGCACACTCGCTCAGCTAAACAGATGTCACCAGAGTTCCCTCCTGCACAGAAAGAGTATGTGTGTAGGGGGGAAATAGTGTTCTCAGCATAAGAGCACAAATGCTACTAGAAGATTTTTATAAGCCTTTCTACTGCCCTTTGCATCCAAAGAAATAAACAATTTGCAAAGAGAGATTTCGAGAAAGTACTAAATGTTCCAGTTAAGGTTCAAGTGTTGAACAGATTTTCTCAGGAATTATTCAACATATGAATATTAAGAGCCTTCAAATCCTAACAAAGGCTGTAATGTGAAAATAGTACTTTAAACAGATGGAAAAAGATTAAAATAATGTTATTAAGACTTATCTGACAAAGTATTGGAATATACATCTGGGTGGTCATGTGTCACACCAACTGCCAGTGATAACCACTGTTTTATCAGTTATACTTAAATTAAAATTCATGTTGGAATCAGTGAAGTAATTAATCATGCTCATGCAGAAACACCAGTGAACTCTGTCGTAACTTCCACAACATATGCAGGAGTTCCACTTTTAATATTGTACACTCTCCTCATCCTGCAACAAGCAAGGGTGGATATGAAGCTTTTTAGCCTCAAATGTGTACTGATAAATTGGGCACCAAATCCCGCACCACCCCAGGCAGACACTTGTAGAGGCCAGTGCTTCCCAAGATGCAGCCTCTGCAAGCAGTGGCAGACATGGCGCCTGGTCCTTCTTATAATTTCAAAAAGCAAAGGAAAGGTAATTCAGCCACGGTAATTTTGCAGCTGGAATAGAAGGGGGGGAAAAAAGTATTTGCGAAAGAATGTAGCGGTCGTGGAGCATTTCAGCGTGCTGGAAAGCATACCTCACACCAAGGGTAACTATATACACATTTTCATACCACCAGTACCTACCTCTTTTGCTCCATAGATAACTAGATTTAAACAGAAAATATACATGCGACTGGGATATCAAAGCACACTGCTAGCCATATTGCTAGTATTTCTGTCTTCCCTTTGTACAAGTATGTAGTTAAACATATGTCCATGGAGTAACGGGGCAGGGGGGCAGGGAATTGTATTTACTCTTACAAAGATTAACGCGCTCAATTTCTATTACATGAATTAAGCTTCCCAAAATACTTAAATTTAGCCC
>JAVJGI010000064.1:22933400-22998173 GCA_035590275.1 Ibycter americanus | reverse complement strand
CAGATGAAGTAATACACCTCTGACAGATTGGAAAGAAAGGACATACAGAATATATTTGGAAAAACTCAGCTGGTGTTATTCTGTCCAAACACCTGATACTACTATTCTCTCCTACGATCTCTCTACACACTTGCCAGTACAGAAGTAAATACAATAAGGGGACAAAGTTATGCATTTGCTATACTGAGAAGTGGATGCATGCAGTGCTCACCACCAATTCTGAATCGTATCAGAATCATATCAAATGACCTTCATGCAAACTTCACTAAGAGCAAACAGGTAGTCCTGAGCATAGTCTTCCCCCAGGTAACCCTGGCTCTATGCAAAACCTCCCTGATGTTCATGGCGCTCGCTGCACCATTGCCAGACTTCTTTAAAGGCCTGACCATGAAGCTTTCACCACCAAATTTCAGACAACTGAGCCTCTGGTGTAATTTCTCAAATATGGAACTCATCCCCCCCAGAAATCTTAACCAAGCTGGTCTGTGACAGTGGCTAATAGACCTTTTCAGAAATACTTTACAGTTCAGTTGCTTCCCATCCCTCCCCCATTCTCCCATCTTATCCTTCCAGTTCTTTTCAATGGGGTAGACTGGAGATTTAAATTTCTTTAGAAGTTAAGGTTGTGTACATAAAAGCAAGCTGTATTTCTAGAGTTGAGATCCATCATTTAAAACTGTAAGTGTTTTGACTAGAAATCTCCACTTAATTGTTCCCACCCAAGCATAGTTTACATATGCTCCTTTACAATAACTGAAAACAGTGTAAGGAGACAAACATCCACGGGATAAAATGAAGATATTGCGGTCTAGTTTTTATAAACAAAGCATTAGGAAGCAAATCAGCAATGGCATTTTGGACATAATCAAATACTTCTCTTTCTTTAAAAGAAAATTTCTTATAAAGAAGCGTTATTACTAGAAAATTGCATCCACTTGTATGAAAATTTTGAAGATACACATAGTGCATTATACAACAGCACTTTGCAAAAACCCTTGAGTCCTCTCTACTTGCAAGTGTATTTAAACTTGCTAGTTCTGAACATACTTCTCACAAGACCCATCTCGCCCAAAATTAGAAGTGGCAAATAAGTGAGGGATTTCGATATTAGATACTAACATGCTCATTTCCAATCTGATTTAACACAGAAATTTGCTGGACAAACATTAACTATTTAGGCTTACGAACCATCTTCTGAGTCTCATATAGAATGAGCAAATTATGCTACATAATAACCTGTAAAACCTACCTTTACATCCATTGCACCCCCTAAAAGTAGGAACATATCTCTAAAACTAATTCTATAATCACTCTGAAAATGAGGCAGAAAAAATTCCAACCCTCGTACCAGAATGCAACTGCTCATATAAAGAGAAAGCAGTTTCTTTTTTAAGGGAAAAGAAGTGGAGAAGCTGTAGGAGGTAAACATTAAACCCCTTTTTCATACTGTGAGAAACTGGACTACAATACACTGTGAATGTGAAGACAGACAACAGTGAGAACTTTGTTCCCTTAAAGTTGGCTCATTTCACTGTTGTCTGATGTTACTGCTTTGGTATGTTTCTATCAAAACCAGGCAAACAGTTTATCCAGGCAAAACTGACATTGCACTTTGTCTTCCTTGTGGATGTTACAAAAGAGATTTGTCCATAATAAGGCACATGCAGAAAGTCATCCTGGTCCATAGAAGAAATAAAGTATGTATCCAGTCTGCCAAATAAACTGAAGGGCAGGCTTCAGAATTTAGGCATTCTTAAAAGCAATATGAGTTGCAAGAAAATGCTTCTTGTAAGGCAAAAGCAGATAAAAAGTAACCCTTGGGGAGGTGGGGGTGGCAGAATTATCCCCTAAATTTTGTAGATTAACTTAATGGGACACTGCAGTAACAGTGAAACTCCCAAGCATACTATATTTACCCCAGCAAACACACCAATCAGCCTGGTGAGCGACCCAAAAAAGACTTTAAATCCTATCAGCAGGATGCACATTTTCAACAGTGGGGAGTATGAGAAATCAAATTCTTATATAGTTTACAATTAAATAACTGTGGTCTAGTGTGACCATTGTACTTGCCTCATTACTGAGAACTAACTTGGATTAAGTGAGTATAAACTGGTCACTTTGGATTGAGAAAACATTAATGCACATGATACAAATGAAAAAATGCTGTCCAACCATCAAAATTGACTTTATTTTACAATGCTTATGTTTCATCTTGAATTCCGTATTTATGATGCCAATTCTTTGAATAAAGACTGATTCTTACTGTGTATTTAAATAGTGCCCAATTTAATTTATGAAGATGCAAATCCTGTAAATGACATTTTTAAGTAACAATGTTTTACATTGTCCCTTGACTAACATCTCGTTTTTAAAAGAACTGCCCTTCATTTTACAGTTAAAAGAAACCAGAAGTCCCAGTAGCTAGATATACCTTTTTGCTTATTTTAGAGACTTCAGTGGAAGCTCTGAGAAACAAGCTTCTAAATCTTTCCCTTGACAGCACTACTCATGCAGTGCTTGATCTCACAGCAAAAACAAGTATTTGTTGGTTTCTGTTAGTGATGGAGCCCTATCATATATTTTCTGTTCTCCTAATTACGTCCACACAGTTTTAAAAAAATCAAGAGTCTGTTTCACCCACATGAAATAGAAAAGTCTAATTTGGAAGGGACCTTTGGAGATCATTTGGTCCCACCTTCTGCCGAACACAAACACAAGGTCCTCAAATAGGTTATTGCAGGAGCCTGTCAAGGTATGTCTCGAATATTTCTGGTGAGAGAGCTTCTACCACTTCTCTTGAGCAATCTATTCCAGCGTTCAGTTGTTCTCACAGTGATGAGTTTTCCTCCTGTATCTGAATGGCATTTCCTCTGAAGCAACTAGTGCCCATCGGTCCTCACCCTGTCACCATGCATCCTGGCAAAGCGTATACCTCTACGTCCCCTGCAACACCTTCTAGGTATTGGAAGAATGTGATTAGATCTGTTCTCCAACCTTTAAACATCATAATGGCCTTCCAACTAGACTCTTGCCTGTTTTTAATCTCTACCTGGAACTGCAAAACCCAAATCTGGACATAGTTGTACAGCTGTGGCCTAAAAAGTATTGAGTACACTGGATTCAAAGGGGATCACATACCCAGATTCCAGTCTGTACTGGTGCTTGGGATTACTCCATTCCAAACAGAGAATTTCACATGCATCTTTTTTAAATTTCATGCAGTTCCAGCCTGTCACTGTCTCCCTGAATGGTGGCTCTTCCAGTGTACCTGCCTCTCTGCTCAGTTTGGTGTCAGCTTCAAGTTTGTTGAGGGTGCATCCAATTCCATCATTTAGGTTGTTTATAAAAGGTATTTAACAGCATTGGCCATACTAGCAGCTCCTCAGGAACTCCACCTGACAACCAGTCTGACTTTGAGCCATTCATTAACCACCACCATTTGAGCTGTTTAGCCAGTTTTTGTCCTATCTTGTGGTTTACCTGTCTAGTCCATACTTTATTTTTTCAACAAAAAAATGTTATGGTAGACTGTGAAAAACACCGTGCTAAAATAAAGGTGGATGACCTCGTCCTTTATCCTTGGACTTCTGCTTGCTGCTAACTTACAAAAGCCTTTCTTGTTATTCTTGACATCTCCTGCCACTTTGAGCTCCAGGCTTGCCTTTGCATTCCTAACAGCATCTCTGCATGTCCAAGAAGTATCTCTGCATTTCTTTTTGGGAATTACTCTGTCCCCTTCCCATCCCTCACATGCTTATTTTTGCACTTGAGCTTTCTCAGAAGCACGTTTAAATGAGACTGTTTATTTTTATTCCTACTCCTTTTCCCACTTAGGGGAATGGACCGCTCCTGTGCTGCAGGAAGGATGTCTCTGAAAATACCTCAGTGCTCTTCCAAGCAGCAGCTTTATCCTCCAAGGAAGTCTCTCATAGGATCCCTCCTAAGAGTTCCCTGATCAAGTTGAGGAATACGTACTATGCAGTCCAAATTAATTCATTACATGGTATTTATTGGAAAGTAGGTACTAAAAAGACAAAGTATTTTATATGAATTAATACAATTCAAAGCACAGAGCAAATATTTACCCACATTTAAGTCCCAAGCTCTGTATTATCTGAAAAATCACTGTGCAATCAAATCAGAAAGAAACAGAAATAACCTTAAAAAACACATGCCAAAAGCTTCTAAGGGACCTGCACAAAGTAGTACAAAATAGAAAATACACACAGAAATATAACTTATGCTGGACTTCTGTCCGTCCTTTGTGAGCAATTCAACTTCAGTCAAATCACTTTAGATGAATAAGAAATGTCAGTACAAAATAATAAATCTAAGCAATTTTGTTGAGTGACAGATCCTAGCCCAGCAGTCACACATTACTGTTAGATATAATAGGATATTAATCATTTAAAGCATGTTGACATTAATAAATTATTTTCAAAAAATTTGAATTCAATTAAAAGACAAACATGATGAGGTAAAAAAAGTTCTTCCCTCCCCAGGTTCCTTTTATTAAAATACAGAAAGAAACCTTTGTCTTCTTCAAATGATAAAGCTTTTCAGCAGGACAATACACAAATTCAGAACTTCTGTTAAACAGTGCTCTCTTGTGGTTCTGTACATCAATGAAAGAGTAAATAATTGTCTAAAGATAGTCAGTTTGAAATTTCTTGTCTCTGAGTCCAACACAAAATTAATCCCTCAGACTTGTATTTCATTTAGTTCTGCATTTTAGTTTTCTAGCATGCCAATTACCTCACTAAAGACCACCTTTAGATACTGCTCTCAAAGCAAAGCACGAGAGAAAAAAAAAATATATAACCACAATTTTAGCCTCGATCTTCAACTGGAATTCACAATTAACAATACCTGCAATATCAAGATAATACTTAGTGCATCAATTCTCCCAAATTCTGTTGGCAGAATTTCTGCAATGCATGGGATTACATAGGTTACTTAAATATGTAGCCCACATCTCATAGCTTCAATTAAATGCACCCTTATTTGATTAAAATAAAATTCTTACTTTTAACTTTCTGGGAGTACAAGAATGTTGACTACTCCCCAAGATTTCCACCTTTTTCTAGTAATGTAATGTAAAGAACAAACTACTCATTATCACATGTAAATATCATAGCATCAATTACTAGGTAAAGTGAGACATTGTTCTCATATTTAAATATATAAGCTGTTCATCCAAAAGAAAAAAAAGATGCTCACAATACTAACTTATATAAGAAGTTGGGTTTACCTTTTCAAAATACGACAGCTACTTTGGAGACAGGTTAAAAAGTTTAAAAGGAATGAATCTTTCAATTTCTGTAGTTATTTTCAAACTAAAATTTTTAAAAGCAAGCACTACACTTTTTATTTCCCATTTATTTCAAGCCTCAGCAGATACTGACGGGGTTATCAGGATTATTATGTCTAAACTTCTTAAGAGAAGTGAAGCAAATGTAACTAACCTGTTCATTCCTATCAAGGCTGTTAGATTTCACAGTATCAGATGCTGGTCTGACTTGGGCTTGTGCAAGGTCCTGGGGAGCACTCTGAGAATTTGGCATAGGTGGCAAAGGAGCTCTCCGTTTCTTTGGCATTTCAGACGGCAGAGTGTTTGAATCATACTGCTTGCTAACAGTGTTAGATCTCGTAATAAATGTTGGCCTCGGCTTGCTCATCAATGGAGTTGCTGGGGCACTGGCAGCCTTAGGGTGCAGGGAGAAGAAAGAAAAAAATCCGTGTTACTTATACTTTCCGGAAAACAATCAACAATACTGATGGCTCAATATGAATATAGTTCTAGAAGTTTTGCTTATACAAAATTACACCTTACTTGTTCTTTTTTCTTCTTGCTTCGTTGAAAAAAGCTGAAGAACCCTTTGTTTTCTTTCTCCTTCAGAACATCTAAGTTTTCAGATTGATAGGAGTCTGAAATAGAAAACAACAGTTCTAGACGTTATTTACTGCATGTATTATTTCTCCTACATTCTTACTATTTCACTGTCTGTCATAAGCTTCCTGGAAGGATATACAAAACACATCGTAAATCACCTATATCAATACTTTTTCTAAACGCTGCAAAATGAACAGGTTTCCTACCATCCGTGGTCTTCCTGTCTTTCTCAGAACTCTGAATAGATGAGTTTCAGCTGTTATTAATACCCCTAGCACATAATCCAGCCCATCCTACTTGTCATACGTTACGGTTCATATCACATAGGCTGTAAAAGGGAAAAAGAACACCAGCCTCTCCAGCTCTCAATTCCTAGCAGTTTAAATTCATGGCAAAGTGTGAAACTGTACAAGTCAGGCACAAACCTGCACATGGTATGAAATGGAGAAAGATCACTGAAACACCTGTCAGGTGCCCTGTGTAACTGCACGGCAGTCACAGTCAAGACAGTCAAGTCCATTCTGGTATCTTGCAGAATTTATCCTCCTTACATTGTCTTATTCATGCAGACTATTTGTAAATCTAAAGGTTGTCTCTCTAATTTTTACTAGATTTAACTTTCTTAAAGAAATCCCATTGAATGCAAATGCAATAAACAACAGAAATCAGCAAGGCCACAATGGGCTCTTGGTACACATGTCAATATAAACATGACTTTAAATTTAATCAGTCGATCTAGGCTAAAACTACACAGAAATACTTTACATATAGCTAGGTATATCCACTTCTGTGTTATCTTTTTAAATATGCATTTATGACAGGACAGAGATAATTACTCATGTCACAGGTCACAGTTGAGCAGATGTTATAATAGGAATGCAAGTGCTACAGTTTCACTGCCCATTTCAGTAAATCGTACCTTGCAAAGACGGTAAATTTAAATCAACTGGTGATGTGGCTACAGAAGACAAAAAGAAAGACAGAAAATGTGAATCTGAATCAAGGATGCAGTTATAACTTACAAACACAGAAAGCTGAATCTTCAACATTAGGAAAAAGTAACTGGGTACTTTCCTGCAGTGAAAGGATGTGCATCTATACTACAGAGTGCTATAAGCCATTTAAGAACTTGAGCCTGAAGACATGTAACACAGACTGGAATCCTGTAATTAAGGAAAGGCTCCACTCATATTTCTGAAGGAAAGAGGAAAATCAGTATATAGAATAGTTTGCTCAGTACGTTTTGGATTGTCAGGCAGTCCAAACTTGGAAAACAAAGAAGAATGTAAAATTAAAGTATATTTTGAATAAAATAAAATTTGAGTTTACATTCTGTTAAGTAAAAGGTACACCTCTCCATTCACTTTCATAAAGATAGCGGTAAATTCAGAGCTCTGAAGCTGTCTGCAAAATTGAAATGCTGAACTACTTTGTATCAAGAGAACTGAAGTGTATCTAAATTTCCTAGCAGAGCACTGCCATGTAGAAAGCATACATGCCCTCAAATTCTCTCCTAAGGATTTCTGGCTGTTGATTCAAACGAAGCACACACCATACTGTGCAAAAGGCAGCTCTGCCAGCCTGTAGATGAAAGCAGTAGCCAGACAACAAGCGAGACAACGCACTATGGGCACATGTAGTCCAAGTAACTTGTTTAGGCAAGTGAAAAATATGTTGTTTTCCAGTGGGGAAGAAAGAGAGATTTATTTTTTGTTTTCTCCATAGGAAAAAGGACATATTTTCCAAATCTGTCATTCTCCCGTTGTTCAAGATAACTGGCCTTTGGGAAGTAACTGAGAGAATTCTTGAACTGTAAACACCAAACGATAAGGTTACGTTAGTAATTTACGTAGAAGTGGGGAAAAAGACACAAACAAAAAACCCAAACACCCTGGTTTCAGAGCAGAAGTTAAAACAAGCAAATAGTGCAGTGGTCAAGAACAGGAGTGAGCCAATATTGCTGCATTCTATATTGAGTTAAAATGTCCTGTGATAGGTCTCTGAAACAAACCACACTGTATAGAATTTTTAATCACAGTACAACAAACCCTTCACGAAAAAGGCAGGCTTACGGCTGAAGCTGAAACCAGGCATAGGAATGTCTGTACAAATAGAAGAAAGTTAGTTCGTTGTGCCCCCACTGGACCACAATTAACAAGAGAATTATTATTCCTTCACAACGTACAAAGTTAGCAAACAGCACTCAGAAACATATATGAACACCATCACAATATTCTAACACCTTTTAAATTTTAAATAATTTTAGAACAAAACTAAATTTCTCCAATGCTTCTGTTCTTTTCAGCTTATCGTGATCCTATGTCTTTTCTGTGAGCTAAGGGAAATACAGTGGGGTTGGTCTTTTGAGGGAAGGCAAGGAAGGAATTGCTTTTAGGTGATTATTTGTACTTGGCCACCTTGGCTGATATCTAACACTGTTAGAAAATAAAACCTTTATATTGTACTTCTCAAACATAAGTACAGGTAAACTTTTCCCGGTTTCAATTTTGTGGAAGACTAATGAAATATGTACTAAATTGCTAGAAATTAATTTCTTCATAAGTAAAAAAAACCAACAAAACATACACATTGTTGAAATACTAAGCAATTATTTTTTCTATAACTGCAATTTACAAAAGTTATCTTACCTCGACTGATATCCATGGCATACAATTCTCTTAATCCAAGGTCATTAAGAGATTTTGTCACATCAAGGGGTTCTTGAGACTGGTAATTCTTCAACAGCAGAGTGTGTGAAGGATCAAATTCACATTTACTACAGATAATTGGTATGAGTTCTTGAAGGGGTGAATGTGGACTGACTCTTACTACTGTCTTCTGTGTCTTCTTATAGTTTATCACTACCCTTACTGTTTGCTAAAGAGAAGAAAATTACAATAAATACCAGCACAAATTCTGAAACAACTGGCATTTTTATAACAGCTTTACAGTAATCACAGGAATTCCACCTATGGCCAACTTCACCAATGTTATAGATTCAGCAACATTACAAGAGACACTAAGAACTATTTTGCAATTCCTTTCTATGCAGTGAAAGGACACACGAAACAGCCTGCTCCTCCTTTAGTGTCTGTCACTTGCCTGTCCAGCAGGACTCCTGCCTGGAGTGAGATGCCCTGCTGGGTTACATTAGGCAGCTGTAGAAGTCAGCCAACGAGCCACGAGCACATGTCTCTGTGCACACACATCAGATGATGGTAAAAGGGGAGCAGAAGAGTTCCCCTGGCCCTGTGTAAGTGCTTTAGATAATTAATTACTATTACCAAATAAATTAATTACTATTGTTCTATACAGCAGAAGGACATAAGTGGAAGGAAAGATTTAGGCAACACCCAGAAGTTGCTTTAGTACTTCTAAAAGCTCCTCCTGCCTTCTTAAGGGTATACAAAAAAAAGCCAAGTAACAACAAAAAAAGCACAGTATGTATTAAAAGAAAACGAACATACAATCAGAAGAGTACATATTTCACAGCATGAAAGATGGTACAAGTTGTTGATTTTCACATTGTGGAAGGCTGTATTCAGCCACAATTCACCTGCAGAATTTGTCAAAAGGACAGTAAGGCGCAGAATTTCAAATAATATTGTCATCTTTCCTCCTTTTGGCAACAAAGAAGTTTGCTGCAATAAATTGAGATACATTTTACCTAAGACGAGGTTATGAAGAACATGGAGCCAAGCATTTCACAGGGGTGCATGGTGAGAGGATGAGAGACAACAGGAAAAGCTGAAATGAAGCTGAGCTAACTGCAGAACTTGTTGAATACAACAGTGATTCTAATTCTCAATATGCTTTAATTTTAGTTCTCACCTCTGGTATAACTGGAACAGGTTTCTTCTTATCCATTTGTTTTGGCTTTATAATCACCTTTTCCACTTCAAGCATTCCCACTGGTGTGTTGGGTTTGAATTTAATCTGGCTATTTTCTGCTGATACCAACTCTACAGTATAACTTGATGGATTTAAATGATACTGTGCACAGAGAAAGATCAGCAAGTCCATCATGGGCTTCCTGTGAAAGACAAATGGGACTGTCACAACCGATGACAATTAAGCAGGCTACAGCAAAACGTGCTGCTAAACATTTAACTCAAGTCATCTTTCCCTGACTAAATAATTACTGCCAGGCACCAAATTTAAAAAACGATAAAAAGCACCAAACCCAAGAAAAATCACTGAAAAGAAAATGAAACCAGTTTACACAAAAGTATGCCAAGCACTTGAGCAAAGGTAGAAAGTTTTGCTTGTGTGAAGTGATGCTTTTCCTGAGGTCAGCAGGGACATATGGATTAGCCACCTCATTTGACATTTAATGGGAACTGTAGCAGTGGTGATAAATGCCCTGCTATTCATTAAGAACAGTTTCCTTCCAAAGCTTGAAAGCTTTATATCCATTCTGAGGTTACAAGGGACTTTATTTTCAGAAATTCTGAGTGTAAGCCATTTGGAAGAAGCAGAAGAAATAAAGTTTGAGGAAGTCACCTTTTAAGGAGGTCTTGCATTAGGGATCCCAAAATGAGAGCCAGGTGTTTAATACAGAGGGAAGGAAGCCAAATGACTATATAGCAGCAGAATGCAATTTCTTGAGAAGCTCTGTGTGATGCAACAGATGTCCTTTCCAAAATGAAGTATGGCAAACCAAATTTTTCATATGTAGTCACCAATTGTACATCGTTGTTCTCTCAGTGCTCAATGAAGAACATGCAGAACAGCATATTAAGATAGGCTGAACATTCCCAGTTGCTACTGGAACAAATTTATTAAAGCTGTACTTTAAGCAGAAGTGTCATAGAAGTTTAAAGAGACCGAAGGTAAGAAAAGCATCCTAACTTTGCATGTTAAAGCAATGGAATAAGCTTACAGTACTATCACATCACTGGAACTGGTTCTTCCTCAATTTTCAGAGCGAGGTAATCACCTGTAAGGAGCATTTCATTCCAATGCCCTCTGCACCTCTCAGTTACAGCTACAAACAGGGAAAACTATCACCTGCTCTGACAGGGATATCATGAAAATAATTTAAAAGTCTGTGAAGTAATCAAATGCTATGTTAAAAAGAACACTGCAAGTGTCTAAGAGAAAATTAATACAGGGTTCATCTGGTATGGCTTTATCAGAAATCTTAATTTCTAGATGTAATCTCATAACAGATGCAAGTATTATGGTAGCATAGCCAAATGCAGAAATAGATAGCTTCTCTACAAAACCCATCAAACTAAGCAGAACCCTAGATAATACAAAGACTGTGAATACATTTATTAAGTAGGAAGTTAAAACAGACTTCTCACATGATACGGTTCTGTAAAAAGAATCGAGAATGGCTCAGTCTTAGAAATTACTGTGAACACTGTGTCATCCCCCCCCCCCTTTAATTAACTGTAGAATACAATGTCTGCTTTCTAAGACCAATTGGTCCTTAAGCAAACTGTCTTCTGATTACTAGGAGCAGGGCTGGACTCTCTGGTGTACACGCTGCACCTCCAGAAGATGGAAGGAGTTTGAAAGCTGATAGATACAGCTACTGCAGACCTGTTACTTCTTTTTTTCCCCAGAGGGAAGTTTCTACCTACTTAAGTGGCAGGAGAATACTTGCCTCAGGAGACAAAGGCAGGAGGAACAATAAAACCAAAAAACATATAGAAATGATGCTCCAAGGTGTCAAAAAGCAACTATCAGATGGTCTGAAGAGGTATAGAAGAATCTAATACATTCCTGTGCCTTCATCTAGATGATATATATCAGTTTGAGGAATACCATGAGAAATACACTGAGCACTACAGAAAAATAAGTACTGCTCCCTTTTCACATAGCTAAAACCAGAGAGTTTATTTCAATTCTTCTCTCACATATATCACAACCTGCTCCAGTTAGAAGAAAGAAGAAGGAACTTCTCTAGCCTAACCCATAAAAGAACAAGTACATCCATCTCACCCTAACAAGAAAAGAGCTGCAAATGCAGAGAATGTCATTCCCCCATTTCACAGCGGGCAGAGCAGGGGAGGGGAGGAGGGAGCCAGCGCAGCCAGCAGACACTACTTCTGCAGCGACCTTTCTGGTTATCAGCCTGTCCAATAGGTTACCCATTACTTTTTTTCTGGTGCATTTTTATACACTGACTAGCTTTAAAAGCTGCCCTTCCTCTGGCCTTCAGTTATTGGAGAAGGGTAAGAACAACGAAGATGACGAGGACGAGAATTCACACGCAAAGATTGCCGAAAGCCGTCCTGTGGAAATGCACCACGATGACAGGGGCAAGCCCTCACATTAACCACAGTCACAAGAAGTGACAGAATGATAAGCAAGACACATAGCTGCTCACAAACAACAGACAGGTACATGCAAATTAGTACATGAAAACAGTGATTCAGTGCAAATTTGCTTTCCGTTGGTACTTCCAGAAATGACCTGCTTGACTGGAGGATGCTAGACTTTAAATTCCCCCCTCCACTGGAGGCCAAGACACTTTCAACAACTGCTTTAGACAGATATTCCTACAGTGGTACCAAAAGCAATCTCTTTTTGAAATCACATCCTCCAAAACCTGTAAAACTATTTTCTGCTAAAGCCTTCAAGGATTGCAGGTAGAGGAATACATGTATCACAGCAAATTCAACAACTTCCATAATTAATATTTAGTAAAACCCAAAGAAGTGGCCATCAGCTCTCTCCGAGTACATCATCTGCTTGTCTTCCTTTAATTTCAGTAAAATCTTTATTTGCAACTTCTTTAACTTTATTACATTACCTAGTTTTCTGGAAATCTCTGATCATGAATTTATGTACATGTTTCTGCACATCTTCATCTCTCACCTGTTTTCCTCTGGTTACTCCTACCTGCCTAAGCTAATAGCAGCCTCTCATTACATCACGTAACTGATAGTTAAATGATGAACCTTCATGTAGAATGTCTCAAACCATGTCATGTTTGTAACCAACAGGAAAGGTGTCATTTCAACTACTGGATTAATTGTTTAAACAAAAAACCCGCGGCAAATTCCTACACTGCTTTCCAAAAACAAGGGTTAGAAATTTGCTACTTTGGTTTTCTAAGGTGAGATTCTTACATGGTCAAACTTTAGAAACAAGGTCTTGCCATCATGAGACCCACAGTATGCACCACAGAACAAACAAAACTCAGAAAGCACCTAAAGTATTCCTAGATAGGGATGGAATGGGGCTGGGGGAGTAGAGAAGAAACCATTCTACACACAGCGTGGCTTTCTATAGATCTCTGATCATGTAAACCTATGGCTTCATGGACTTCCTTGCAAATTGTTTACTAATCCTACTCTCTAAAGAGAAAAAGACATTTGTTTTCATGGAGAACAACAAAAAAACCCACCAACCACCCCTGAATTTGTTAGTAACAAATGTAAGTACAATAGGCTTTGAAAAGTAGGGCAACACCACAAAGCTTGTTATTCACTAGCTAGCTATACGGAGTAAACCAACAGTTTATTAAGAATATCCTAATGACTGAAAATACTCAAGAATGGATCAAATGGAAACACACAAAGGACTCTAAGAACACAAATTCAGCAAAGCTAAGGTCTCTCAGAAAGGCACCTGAAACTGAAGCCCCAAACATGCTACTCTGCAAAACTGTTTGACACACGATTTCCAAATAAAATGCATGTCACTAACGTACTGGCCCTTGAAATCTCTACATTAACTTCCTGATGCATACAACTGAACCTAACTAATTTCATGAAAACTTCCTCAACTCTGCATCTCTTCCTTGTGGGAAAACAAGGAACTAACTTAGAATGATCAGACTGCTAAATAAAATAGTTCAAGCTATTTTTTTTTTTTTGGCTTCAGAAAATTCTTCAGTCCTATGCTGTATTTAGAACCAATGAAGAAGATACAGAAACTTCACTCTGAAAAACACTCCAATATAAAAAAAAAAAAAAAAAAAAGCAGCTTCACTCATTCCTTACCATGAACAACAGCAGTGTACCTTCACTTCCTACCACTCATTGCTCTTACCATGTTTTTGGGGGTTTTGGGTGGTTTTAAATAACTGTTTGCCTGAACCCCCTCCCAGGAATCCTGGTGACAGGAGAGTGCGAATGCCACTGCAGTTCTGAATGGACTTATCGAATCACTATCACCAACTACTACAAAATACAAATTGAGGCCCAGGCTTAAATAAGAGAATCCACCCCCGCCTGAAGTTTCAGACTGAGGAATGTGCTATTTCAGTCCTCCTTCCTTTTCTGTGTCTCTCAGTTTTTTGCTTCAGTTGTCCATAGATCAAATCAAGGATCAAAAATTATTCTCTCTTGTAATCTTTTTCTCTAAAACCCCTTCTGGATTTCGTTCTGATCTTCTTCTGCCTACTTCTACCCACTCGGGATATCCAGCTATGTAACACCTTGCTTTGTTCTACATAGCTCTTGCTATCCACTATGCCAAAGCAGGGAGAAAGCCAACACAGTTTTATCTGAGAACACTAGAGAAGTTTCTTCTAGGGAACTACGGCATTTGGGCACGTGGCTATAGAAACTCACAGTTTTGCTTTTTCTAGTATGAGATTTAAATAAGGTATTCTCTCCTCAGGAGCTTTGAAGCTGCTCATCCCTGATTACGACCAGGAAAGAGACAAATTAGCAATTTATCTGTATGTCATCTCTAGACAGAGCAAAACTGGAAGAGAAAATAGTTTGAAGTACGTTTCACAGTGGGCTGCAGGTCCTGCACAGTATCTGCCCTCATTCTGAGGGAGCCTAGCAATGCTAATATAGGTTCTTATTTGCAAAAGAGCCATTTATGTGATCAATCACATAGAGTACCTTGATTGTGAAAAAAACCCCAGTAACTGTGGGATAATAAAACTGATTGGGAAACGTGTGTGCCTCCTGATAAGCCTGAGGCCTGTCATGAACACTGAGTAATTATACACAACATAATTTGACCGAGTGAGAGATATACAACATTCCTTTCTGGCACTTTGTTCTTAGCAAAGCAATACAGAGGGCACACGGTACTCATAGGTGTGGACGAAGGGAGCAAAAAGAAGTGCCTGACAGTGTACAGATGGAGTCTCACCTTTAAGAAATTTAAAAAAACAGAGCAATGCACCACATTTACAGACAGCAATATTCCTTGCTGCAAACACACTAGCAAGAACACCATAAAGCATGATAGTAGGCATCAATTACTTCAGATAATTTCTTTTGAGAAATAGAACCTCAGAGTAAAGTTATCCTGAAAATCACATGGAGTCAGGGTGTGTAGGAGGGGTGTGGGTGTGTGTGCGTGATGATCCACAAAAGTTCATCCACTGCAGCTCTTGTGAACAAGCTGGTATTTGATGTCTAACCAATGACCCCATGAACTCTAGCAAATGACAAAACATGCAAACAGACTCAAGCCAGACTTTATCTCTCATTAAGAAGCGAAGCAGGTGTAACTACACACTTACATTACCTGGTTTGAATGAATAGATAAAACAAATCAGCCTGCTTGCTTTCAGTAGCAAAGACACTGGCAATACACTAACACAAGCACAACATACAAATACTTTTCTTTATTTAACCTTAGAAAAGCAACAAACTGGCATCCTAATTGTTCTGATCCATACAAGGACTTGCATAGGAGCCTTCTTAGTAGACCTGCTATGATAATTAATATAACATTTTAAGTCCCAGGATTTACGATTTCAGCTCACCAGTCAATGTCCAGGTCTTTCTCAGCTAAAGGTGACTTGAGTTATACACACAATCTATACTACCAATTAGCAGACTGAAATACATATTTCAGATTAAAATCAGCTTAAGCAAAATATATTTGTTTAAAAATATTTTTTCCAAAGTTGCAGCTAGAAACTATTTCTTTGAAGCATTATAGATCTTGCCTGAAGTGATGACACCTTTTTTTAGGACTGCTAGTAGTCTACAGGTAGCAGTGCTGAGCAAGTACCGAATACATGACTTTGTACCAAAATAGGATGCGGGAACTCATCTTTAAGTCTAACAGGGAAAACACGTGGGAAAATTCAGCGACTCACACAAACCAGTATTTTTCTAGAGATGTGCAGTGACTAGAAAGAACAACAGGTATGGCGACGCATCCTGACAGGTGCCATACAGTACTTCTGAATCTCAAAATACAGTCTTCCCAAAAGGTAGATAAATGTATATGTCTCCACACCTACCCAAAAATCATAGAATCATTTAGGTTGGAAAAAGACCTTTAAAGGTCATTGAGTCTAACACTGCCAAGGCCACCACTAAACCATGTCCCTAAGCGCCACATCTACACATCTTCTAAATACCTCCAGGGATGGTGATTCCACCACCTCCCTGGGCAGCCTGTTCCAATGCTAGACAGCCCTTCCAGTGAAGAAATTGTTCCTAATATCCAATCTAAACCTCCCCTGGCACAACCTGAGGCCATTTCCTCTTGTTCTCTGGCTTCTTATCTGGGAGAAGGGACTGACACCCACCTCGCTACAATCTCAGGTAGTTGTAGAGAGCAATAAGGTCTCCCCCAAGCCTCCTTTTCTCCAGGCTAAACAACCCCAGTTCCCTCAGCCGCTCCTCACAGGACTTGTTCCCTAGACCCTTCACCAGCTTCGTTGCTCTCATTTGGATGCACTCAATGTTCAGGCTTACACAACTGCTGTATTTTACTGAGTGATTAAAACCTGGATGAAGGCTGCAGTAAACTGTAGCAAGAAAATTAAACAAAAATGTCATTCTGTGTAACTTACCTCCCGTTAACTGTAGTATACTTGATCACATCTCCTGGCAGGACCACTGATAGTTCAATATCTTTATCAATTACATTCTCTTTCTGTTCCATTATGAGGCTGGCTGACTCTGTCTTATCAAATGGAGAAACAGCAATGGGTTTTGTTTCAGATGGAGGAGGCGGCGCTTTAGATTTTCTTCTGAAATAAATGGATGAAAATTAGAAGTCAAGTATGGTTTTATATCTATAATTCTGTACAGGCAAACTAACAAGTGTCAGAACAGGAATGAACCACAATTAATTCTTTTCACTCAGACTGTGTAAGTGATATGTGCAAGGAAGGGATGACAGAATATTTTAAACAGTGTCAATGGTGACAGAAGATACAACAGGCTAAGGTATCCATCTTTTTTTTTTTTTTAAAAAAAAGCCCAATAAACATCAAGCCCCAATAAAAAAGGGTTTTTAATATATATTAAAAAGGTAATTTTTTTTTTTTTTCTCTTGACTTATGCAAAGGACCCTGTTTGTGTGTTCTCCAAACAGATTTAATGAATTAGTATAAACAGAAACACGGTACTATGCAGTATGAAGCCACATGGCACTGACAGTAGGTTGAATATATAGGATAGCTGGAGACGGAATAATCACACTTTTCCTCCCCATATTTTTCTTTTGATTATTTAAATCATTCAAACAAATCATACCAGCTGTAGTCTATTTACTTCTATACAGTAATAAAACAACAGTATAACCAATACTGCTCTGTTGTAATACTTCTTGGCATTTCAGTCACAATATGGTTTTGTATTTTCCCCTCACAAAGGCTGATTTCCTATTTTAATTTTCTCACTATCCTTTCCCATCTTAGAGACAAGCCAGTATACTCTTGAATGCAGAGTGACCACTAAATAGGTTTCACTTATTTCACTTTAAAAAAAAAAAATAATCCAAAATGGTATAAAAGGAAAACTTTCTACATCTTTTAAATATGTTTATGTTACAGTAAAATCTGAAGGCAGGACTATTATATTGTACAACATATAGCCCAGCATTCCCTCTTACTCAAATAACTTTCCACAATTCACTGATATTGCCACAACGAAAAGATACTATTAAGAATTTCACTATTAGAAACAAGACCAAAACCACACCATGGAGACGCATTACCTCATGAGAACTTTTAAATTTCTTGTAAACATTCTTCTAAAACGCTTGAATGGAACCACATTCACAAAAATTCAAAATACATTTCAAACTTAATGCACAAAGGTTCAAAAAAGATGCCTGCAATTTAGATTCTGGAGCTGTACCAAAGTCCGTTTACTTTAAATGTAACCAAATAAATTAACTTCTATAATTGTCCTACAGAACTGAAACAAAAGATCTAGCGTACAACAATTAGAAACACGCACCTTCCCTGGGAAAACAAAGTTTAAAGTCACTCACAATGAAGCGCAAACAAGGTCCAGAGCAGCACTGCAAAAGACGACTGTGTAATGAGACTTCACATGACCGATCTGTTGCTGAAAGTGCTTAGAGTTTTGAACTTCAGAACTCCGTGCTGAATAATTAACTATTCACAGCCTCTCAGACCTCCAAACACACTGAATGAGAATTCGCCATCAAAACTGATGCCTCCTCTCTGTTAATGTTTTCCATTAGTTTTGGTGCACTCTGCATACAATTCAAGATATGTGGCCTTAGCTGCAAATTTAACTTTCGTCAGTACAGCAGCTTGCTTGGGTTGTTTCTGGGTTATGTGAACATTGCAAAATGTATGAATCAAACTTTTTACTCCTCCCTGACTTGTCTGGGTTTTTTCTGTGTGATTTTCAGCTTTCATATAACTACCAAAAAAAATTATTATTAGCCAATACAGAGCATCAATAAAACTTTTAAACAAACCAACACAAAACCAAATCCACAACAAAAAAATCCTTACCCTATGACATTAATAAAAAAACAAAACAAAACAAAAAAACTAAACCCAAAGTAAGACACTACTGCTTTTACCCTTTTTTACTCACTCTTGTATCTTTAAGTGATTTCAAATGACTGTTAAAAGATATTTATCAGGTCTGAACTCAGATTTTAATATTTGAAAAGTACACGCCACAGAAAGATTTGTTTGCAAATGCTAGGGGACTCCACTTTCCATTCAGCAGCTGAATGCAATTTCATTGCTGGAGCTCCACAATCACTGGAGAGTGCTTAATCACACACAGCAACACATGCATGGTCCACATCAGTAAAACGCAGCTTTATTTGTACACTAACTTACACTGTAGAGAGCTAGAACTGATAAAATACTCTTGTCAAAACTCATGTGCAACAGCTAAATAGCTGAGGTTGCACGTACTTACAAAGAACACACACACATGGGGTCAGCCCGCTAGCGAGGTCAGCCGAATGCCCACGTACACCACTGCAGAGCTATGCACCCTGCCCATCTCTAGCACGTCTCCTTGTTCTTATATGGTTAGTTATGCGAACATTTCCCACCCCACACAAAGGAGGAAAAATCTCCAAGTATACTTTCTCAGAAGTTATGCTGAGTTTTTTGGCAACCCCTTATTAAACAACAGGGATGCCAACACATTCATTTTGTTTCCAGATACCGTGTCTCTCTTTACTTCATTTTTCACCAATTTTCTCATGTCTCATTCTTAGCTCAAAGTATTTACATTTGGTCTTACAGCTTTTTTGTTTCTTGAGTTTGCGTCTCTGTCTTGCCACAGGAGCAACTGCCTAACAGGTAACAGCAGCCCTGCGCCCCACAGCTGGGACTGGGCAGCAAGAAAAATTACCATGATTACATCTACAGGTGCAAATCAAAAGCAGCAAGCGACAGGAGGGTGGAAATACACTTGTAGGGGTAGTTTTAATCTACAAACCCTCTCCTCCTCTTTTGCACTATGGGGCCTCCATGAAGATGGCACAAGTGATTTCTCTGACAAAGGCATCCTCCACATGCCATTTTATTCAAACACCAAAAAGTAAAACCAGCATTATCCAGGTAACTCTAAGTCTATGCCGTAATTTCAAACATTAATCTATCTCGTAAAAAACAAATAAACAAAAGCCCAGTTCTCTTTTGCCTCTTCACCTCTACCAGGTACTTGGCAAACCAAGAGAGCTGCTGGTTTTTAATGGATTTGCTAAAAAGACAGAGTAGTTAAGGTAGTTTTTTCTTCTGACAAGAAAACTCATGATTTCTAGTAAGACAAAATACAATCATAACAAAGAGAATAATTTCCTAATCATATAAAAATAACACTTTAGAGGTCAGAAAAAAGAGGTTCAGTAAATGGTCTCATTCACAGCACCTTTGATGTTCAGATAACTTCCAGATGTGTTAGCAGCTAAGCAGACCTATTCTAATTTTCAAAGTAAACATTAGGAGGAGTTAGAAAAACCAAAACCATATTATTTCTTTTCATTGCTACTACAGAACTAAAAGAAAGCTGCGGGGAGAGTCAAAGTACAACTTATTTAGCTCTGACATGGAGGGAGTTAAAAAAGAAATTTTAACTGAATAAAGCCACAGCTCATAATAAGAACTCCTGTGGAAACTGTGCTGCAGTATCCTACACAATGTGGGTCCTCACTCATTCCTTGTCTCCATAGGTTCCAGCCCCGTCAACTGCCTGACCTGCCCTACACCAGGCATTAAAACTGCCAATCTCAACTCAACTGAAGGGATGTGCTCCCCACAGTTTATCACCAGATCAACAATTTCACTTACGTGTTACACTTTAACAGCCTGAATGTCATCTTCTGTTTAATCCATTGCTTAAAACAAAGCAGGAAAGCAGTAAACAAATAGAATCTTTCTTCTCCGATTCTTCCTAGCCCTGGAAAAGGCAACCAGAGGGACACCCACAGCGCTCTCGCAGGGTCCCACAGACACAAGCTGGTGCAGCCTGGGCAGAGTTTTTATTTCCCTTGTTACTAGTGCACCTGGAGCCCACTGCTTATATCAAGACTTTCAGCTAGCCCTCATCTTGTGAGATTATATTGTTCCCAAGGTATTTGATTTATATCATTTAGAAATTTAAATTCCTCAAGTCCCACCTGCAATTCCCACCAGTCTTTGTGACAAAATACAGTTTCTGTAAAGACATAAAGTAATTCTGTCAGCCAAATGCAGGTAGAAGGGTTCGTTATTTTGTTAAGGAAAACAATACATCTTTTAAAATTAAATGCAAGGCCATACAGTCAACATTTTATGTGCTTCAGATCCCACTTCTACAGAATAAAGTGTCAGCGCTGTATCTCAACATATTTCCCGCTTGCCAAACAAAATAATAGTGTCAGAGATCTGAATGTGTGGAAGCCCTTTATAAAATAAAGGTCCGGCACAGTAAATAAATAAAGCTTCTATTTATTTGATTTTCAAAAAAAAATCCTGTTAGAGGGCTACAAGCAGTATATTTTTAACTATCAGTAACTAGAGAAATACACTTTAAAATAATGAGAAATACTTGAACTGACGGTGACCTGGATATTCCAGTTATCACAAGCATTTCCTTTTGATAAGGATCACTTTCCCCCCCAAAAAAGGAGAGAAAAAAAAAGAGGAAACTATCTGCTAGATTTGCACACAACCAAAGGCTACAGCATCAAAAAGAAATTGTACCTCTTCAAATCTTGGCATCAAGAAATACTAATGTTTACAACACAGCTTCCCATTTTGAACACAATTACATGAGACACTATACAAAGACAGCTTGATAGTCCCCTCACCATCTCTCAAGTTTTCTATAGCAATCACCCAGGACAGGAAAGGTCATAAGGGACCGTCACCTGCAATTCAGTCATCTCTCAGGTACTGAAAAAGTTCAGTATACATAGTACAATAAAAACCTTCTATTGCACAACAGATAGATTTATTTGTTAATTTGACTCATGGCACCATGAAGAACATTGGTTTATGCAAAGAGCAACTACACATTCTTTTACATCAAACTTTACAAAATTATGTATGCCAAAAGTACAAGCAGTACTTCATTATATTCTCACTCAAAGTCAGAAAAGGATCTAGTTCTACTAAGATCACGTCACAAGAGGAAAAAGGCCACTGCCATAAAATTCTTCTAGCTCTTTCTTGCCTTTGACCTCTCACCCCAAGCAATTATTATAATGCTTTCTCCATTATTACAGTAATGCTGCTCCACTGCTTCACCATCGTAGCACACAGCCAAAACCTCGCAAATCATCTGCTCAACCAAGGAACAGCTGAACAAGGGTTCAAACCTACATTAAGCATAATAATTTCTTTTGTTTACAATAACACATCAGTTTTGGCCAACAGGTATAAAAAATATTTAACCCTAATTTCGCCTATAAGCATTCCCAGCCCAATACTTGTCTTTAATACTCACAGAACAAATTTGTCTTCTACACTAAACAAAGACCATGGAAGTACCAACTTTCCTCCTGTTTATTCAGTTCCTTCTTGGTTTCATAGCACCACCACTGCACATCTTCAAGAGCAAACACTACTTGCTAGGCAAAAGCTTGGAGACAACACCTGCAGCACTACTACCTGATCTGCTCGCCATAGTCTAGCAAATGACTGAAGTTATCAAGGCAGGTCACTCAAAAATCACACCTATATATTTCAGGGCATATGTATAGATATCTTCTTAAAAAAAATATATATATATAAAAAGAAGGAAAAAAAAAAAAGAGGAGGGCAAGTATTTCCTAAGATATAAATATTCAGTAAACCACATTAAGTTAGTTTGCCAAGGCAGAGCTCCCAAACTGGGACTTGATAATTACATAACCAAACACACAAAAACCTGAGTATTTACAGTAAGTGTCTACTGTTTATGGGCCAGTCTGAAAGGTCGGTTTCATCTGCAGTACAATTATGGATGATATTTTTGTTTCCTTTCCTTTAGTGAATGCAACTCAATTTTCATTCTTACCGCTCTTAATCTGAATACTAACAATAGCATTGACATATCTATTCCACATGGAATACTTTTCTTTTAGCCTGGAAACTGGAATACTTGGCTTTTCTAGTTATAGTAGCTACAGTGATGGATGTTGTAAAGACACCCTGCACAACCTTGTGATAGACCGAAATTAACATACTCAAGAAATAGGAACGTTACTCTTCCCCTATACCCACTATACCCACCAGTGCAGCAAAATAGCCTACATATGAGCACAGGATTTATCTTCTATGTATGTGAAGATTTTTTTTCCTGTCTATGATCTGATATTTGGCATCTGGTCTCTTAAGGGAAAACAAACCTTCTAGAGATCAGCGAAAACACAGAATTTAACAATGAGTAATATGTAACAAGATATATATTTTCATTAAAAATCTGCGTTTAAAACCACAACCTTACTTAACAGCTCACATCCTACAATATATAAGTTTGTATTTTCCTGTGTGCTATTAGCAAAGAGCAGAAAAATTCCATGTTCCTAAATTATCTGTTCATCATTATGTGGAAACATTGCACGAAATCAGTTAAAGTCAACAGTGTCACACTGCATCTAGCTACAACAGTGTATGTGCACAGTTATTGCAAGCACGTATCTTAACATTTTGCAATTCTTGATGATGAGTCCACTGGCTACCGCATTTTTAAAATGGTATTTATTTCATACCACAACAAAAGATCATTCATTTTTCTCATTTTCAAAGAGGCTTCTCTTTTAGACCTCGGATTCATCCACTCCCAATCCTGGCTTCTTCCAGCCCAGGTCTGAAGCTGACAGAATAAGAACCAACTGGAAGCCCTTTGCTTTACACTGCCCAATAAACTGGAGCTCACAAAACTTGATTCTCACAAAACACACACACACATACACTTTTAGCTTTTTCCAGAAGCAGAGAAGGCTATTTTGTTGATAAGCTTCTAGAGAGTCTCCACCTTAATGACTCATAATTAGAAAATTGAGGTGAGAATATCACCTCTATCTACATTACATCTGAACCACCTTTCACTGCTGTTTGCTGCATCCTACCTCCTCCATACACACACATTTCTAAGAAGTTGCTTGAAACAATTTCTACAATTTTTTCAATCACTTGAAGATTTAGATCAAGACAAAAGTTACACTATAGTTGCATCAAAACACTCTCAGCAACAGTGTATTATTCTTGTGATTCATCAACTGAATTTACTATTAACTAGTATCAGCAGAAGTCTATGTATTTGTAACATTTGGTAGAATAAGGACTCACAAAATCCTCCTGACAGAGAAAATACAGTTGCTTCTATACAACACATTTTATGTTATTGCATACCCATTGGCAAATTACCGTTCACTGCTTAGATCCTCTGATCAGGGCTTGGAATGGGAAGTCCCTAAATTTACTCACCTTCTGCTACCTTTACAGTTGCATTGTCCCAATTTTATCTCTAATGCTCCTCCAAATAAGACTGCAAGCCCAGTGTAATGGAGGAGAACAATTATTGCAGAAGAGTATGCTTTTAGGAGTACCTCCTAATGAAAGAAAACCTCTGAGATAAAGAACATCAAATCAACCATTCAGAGACTAATACAACATCTCCACTCCTCATTCTATTTTCTTCAGAGTCACTCTGTCAGTTCCAGATGTTCAATGCTGGTTTGCCCTAAAGCTGCTACAAAACAGAATTCATACCATGACCATCCCATGGCAGAACACAGGCACCATGCGAAGAGGTATGTGAAATGATCAAGACACTTCCTTGAATCTTTACAACTTGCTAAGCACATAAGGCTATGAAGACAAACTCACAGAACTAACAGTCAGCAGGTAGGCTTTGCTCCTCAGACCCACAGTTCCCACCTTGAGGCGGGCATGAAGATACGTAAGTGAGGCAACTCCTGAAAACTACCCTTAGTGGAGCCTAGGGTTTACAGCAGAAGCCCACGCAACGGATCAAGTTAAGCAGCTGCCATTTGTGAATACACAGCCTTTCTTCAGGTGACGTTCCTGTCTACTGGTAGAGTCCATACTGTGTTCGGGCCTTGCACTGAGAGAGTAAGACAAACAAACATGTGAACAGGGGAAAAAGCTCAGGTAAACTGGGAAAGCAGATCACAACAACCTCCAAGGAGATCAAGAACCAAGCCTGAAATAAACTATAGGCTAGGGAAACTAAGCAAGCCAAACAAGCAAAAATGCCGAAAACGTAAAGGGAAAAAACAGAGATTACTTTTTCCAGGTTGTAGTATCTCTGTTGTAAAGACAATAGAACTGAAGAGTCCAGACATCTCATTCTCAAGCAAGTACCACAGTATGGCAGACACCAAAAGCATCACAATCACTCCCAGCTTTGATTCACCTTTTTATAATATGTGAAATAGGTATACAATCATTAGACACAGCATGAATCTTCATCTTTGCTTAAGATCTATGGCTGTACGTATACACCATCAAACTTCTTTATTCCTCCCTTCTTACATAAGAGTCCAAATTTTTCTTATGCAAGGAAATTAAAATTAAACACTGAAGGTAGTCTTGAATGGCATATTCAGATTTTGCTTTCAATTCCAGCACTGCTTGCCCAGAATCTCCAAACAAAATAAAATAATAATAAAAAAAATCACAAAACTGATAATATTGTGTCTTCCTCTGGACACTGATTATTTTGTTTTCACGTAACTGCATTTGGCTCACAGAAAAGAGACCCCTTCAGCAGTACGTTGCTTTCTTCTCTAATGCTTTAATCCGCTGTCCACATTAATCTTTTAATGAGGGTCTTAAAACAATAAAGTTTTCTTAATCACAATCCTTAAGACCAGACAACTTCTCGTACATGACAGAAATGCTATTCTAAAACACTAAGATTTGTTCTGCATATTAGAAGACCTACAATTTTGTTTTTAAAGTATCAGCAGACCATAATGAGCAGTTTCTAAAGTGGAAACACTTCTTCCCACTCTCTAACCAGACGTCTAAACTTCTTTCATAGGTCTGTGGCTGATGTTTTGTAAGAACAGAAACCCAAATGGGACTATAAACATAAAATTAATCGAAGAACTATTCTAATGTCATTGCTAATGGGGCTTTTTCACCACATCTGGCATTCTTACACTAAGATAAATGAAGACATTTAATATTTATCTGAAGACTTCCAGAGTCTCTAACTTGTAATCACCTAAGGTTTTTAAAGTTTAGTAGGCCTACTGATTTCTGATACCAGTTCAAAAAATGAGAATTTAGACTGAATTTATTTCCCTATAGCTCCTGAAAATTACCAGGTTTTTCATTTTAGAGCTGACAATATATGACAAGGTAACGTTTAAAAATCGTGCTCAAAAAATAGTTTGCTGTTGCTCATGAAAAGCACCTCTCTTCTTGGTGGAACTTAGATTAATGGTTTTTAACTGAATTTTGGCTAGTTGAAGTGTCACATTCTGTTCATCTTGACTAAGTTATTACCAGGCATACAGATTTCTACACAAAATTTGGGTTGCCAGAAGGGGTGCAAAAAAGGTTACTTTTAAGTTAGTTTTAACGTACTGTGGTATTCTGATATTTTTCCTTCACATTAAGTAGCCCAAGTATTTACTGTACCAGCCTCATAACATCTATATAACATGCCTATCAGCCTTGACAGTAGGCTTTCATATCTAGATCAGTATCACTGTTTGATACACCATCTGTCTGTTTCTACTATAAAAGCACCAGCTGGATGTTAACATCAAGGTATGGATCAATGACAGTCAAGCACTGTCCACTCTTGGGTTACCCCTTCAAACCAGGCTTATGATACATGTAGGACAAAAAGGAAAAAAAAATTGCTGTAGCTGCTCCATAGAGAAATATGAGCTTTCAGGTTATATGTTTATCGGCTTAGTTATTGGGGAAGATTCTGAGCTTATATTGTATGGATATTGTGTCTAGCAGGTGGCTCACTAGGTACGAAAAAAACAAGGTTCAGAACCACATTTTAAATTCAATTTCCAGGTAGAGGAATAAACATGAACAATTTCTAAATTTTTTGAGATAATGGAGTATTTCACAGTGCACTTCTCTATACAGATTCCCAGGGCTGAAAGGAGACCAATATTGCAAATACTGCTGATATTTTAAAAATACTGGGTAAGATTGTACTAGAAATAAGGCAGCGGGTAAATAGCTCTCCCAACACAAAAACACGTTGTGTAACTGATACACCAACCGACACGCCAGTAGTAATGCTACGGGTGATGAGATTGTTAATAAATTGATCTTTGAAGATTATCTCCATGGGTTTACTCAGTGAGGTTCCAGCAAGCAACAAATCATATGCAGATGATCTCTTACTTATGCCTATATTCAGATGCCTGCTACAACAGAAGCAAAAAACATCAAATACCTGCATTTCCGCTCTTTCCATAGATAAACTGGATCAAGAAAATAAGGCATCCCTGGAATCAAAGCACGTTTTCAAAACTCCTCCTAGAGAAAAGTTTTTCCTAGTCAATGGGATGTGTAGAATCCCCCCCCTAACTAGCCTCATAGCTCTGAAGAAAAGAATTTTTTTTAAAAGTCTTATCCTAGCGAGAAATAAATCACAGGACTGGGATGGTAACCATGACAGTAAGGTGAAAGCTTAATGGAATCTTTGGATGTCTGTTTCACACTAAAAGCGAGAAAGCAGCAAATGAATCCTTCAGTTCCCTCCAGACCATTTGGAACAGACACTTGCCTGTCTGATTGTCTGTCCCCATGGCAGTGGCAGTCTTGAAAACAGAAGAGACTGTATTCGAGCCATCATTCACGCAATGTTTTCTCTTATTACAAGTAGAAAGGGGTGATTCAGAGGCAATGTAAACACAAATCTGTACAGTACAGGCATGTTTTTCATTGTGCCCCTCCTAGCATTATAGGGGCACCAACTCCAGCATAAACATGTAACAATTATGTCAAATACGAATTTAAAACTTTCCTAGAAAAATAACTAATTCATTGCCCTTCAAAGCAAAATCTTAACTATTACCACGATGACCTTTTCTAGCTCACTTAAAACACCCCAAAGACTACCCCACTCCTGAGCACAGAGCACCACTGAGTTAGTGCTGTCTTACACCATTCAACAAAACATCGTTCCTCTCTAGAAATAAAAACTGCCTCACTGTTAGGAAGACAGCCAAGAGCTCAGAATCCTAGCAGGCAACAGAGGATAAAAAATACTTTATGCTAAAAATTAGCATAAAGTTTGCTATTATTACTAAGAAATTATAGAAATGTGTTCCGATACAAAGGTTCCTTTACAGCACATTCTGTTGTGCCAAAACAAGTATTTATTTTTCTCCTTAAATAAATACCCAAACAAAAAGAAGAGGTGTAGTGGAAAAGCAGTTCCACCAATGTTAATTCTAAGGAGGTTAAGAACATAGACTTCTGAAGTAAATAGGGCTAACACAAAATGCAAATACAAACTTGACATGTCCACGTGCAACATACCTCTGCAGTAAGCAGATACTTATATCTATTCGCAACCTTTTCGCAAAGTATAAAATGTAAAAAATAATCCAGATTTGCTACCAAAAGAAAGTGCAAAAAACTTGAATGACATTCAAAACTAATAAAACTTCATATGACTTGCTTAGCCTTTATTTACAGTTATCAAAACAGCCTGATAGAAAGACAGCAGGGAAGAGAAAGCAGTAAATCTGTAACAGTAATTGAGTAATATATAACTGGCTGAATAAACAGGAAAAGAAAACAAAGAGCAGCTTGAACTGAAAGCGGGAGCTTAACCTTTGATACACTAATAAATCTAACAAATGCTTAAAACTCAAGCAAACATATGTTACCTCCACTAGGAACAAACCCTCAAATCTTTTTCAAGAGCTGCTATAAAAGGATGCTCATACAGATATTCTTCTCCCATGACCAGTAAGAAAAGTTCAATTAAGGGCTCTCAAATAGAGCAAAACCTGAATCTGCCCTTCTGGCCATTATCTCCTAGTCATGAAAGCAGGTGTAACACCACCGTCTTTTCAAAGCCTGCAGATGAAACACCTGACTCTGCTCGTGGCTTTTTCAGCTCTATTTTGAACATCAATAGAGGTAAGAACTGGCAATTTATCCAAGCTTTTCTGCTGCTGCTTTTCTCTCCTGTTCAAAATCATTTTTCAGAAGTAACACTGGAGGCAGGCACTGGATGCATTTATAGGTTGGGAAAGGTAAGAAAAAGAAAAGCAGAGCCACTCAGTATCACTGCAGCCAGGAAAGACCCTTCCCGTTTTCCTCACATACACACATACCTCAAATATAGGTACGTGGGTGTTGGTGTGGGTAGGTAATAGATAAAATAATGCAGGACTGCAACTAGGAAGCTCTGCAGTAACAACAGGGAAGACAAACTTTACTCCCTCTCCCTTTAAGCTGCTATAGAAGGTTGGGTTCAACTGTGACAGTCCCCTTTCCCAACTCAAGATTCAGATACAGGAAGAGTAACTGAGACAAGCGCAGCAAGGCAACTTGGGAGAGCACTGCAGCTAATTTCTGTTTTTCATGCAGATGTCTGGAACAGAACAAGCTTTCTCCCTTGTAGAAAGCTCTTCAGCCACCCAGAGTTTTTCTCTTCGCAGTTACGTCCTTTAGCTACCTAGTTTGGTAACACTTCAAAACATTTTGTATGTTTGCATAACCAAGAAATAGGAGGGTTTAGTAAATTGGAGAACAGACATGACATTAAGCACTGGAAGGGAATGGGAAGCAGTGAAAGTTTCCTATCCTGAGCAAGAAGCTTAAAAAATAAATAATATATACACACACAGAGATGCTGTGTGACACATGAAGAATGAACAGAGAGTTCTTACACAACTACGTCAGCAAACAACGTACCCTAGATCATTACAGGACAGAAAGTGAAAGAGAAAAAAGTTAAGTTCAGGCTAAGAAATTGTACTAAAACAAGCATTTACATTACTAGATTGCAAGAGAGGCATCCTGGCAGCTAATATCCTGAAAGCCAGGATGCAATAAAGAGGTTTCTCCCGGAGTATGACCAACGTAGCTTTAGTTCCCCCAAGAAAACCACTGAGCATCTCAAGCTAACACTTCTTCCAAAACTAAGAACAAATGCTTTCTGTGCCTACCTGCCACCAGATCGCCTGCTCATCTTTCACAGCTTCTTCCTCAACACCCACTCCCCTCCCTGCATCCTCCTCAGAAACCAAAGTGGGAAACCCTCGTACCTTCAGGAACAGGGTCGCATTTACTACCTCCTCACGTCAGTGCTGCTGCTGGAGCCCAAGCCTTGATTTCTTATGCACTGTGTGAGGGGAGCCGGGTGGTACGGAGCACAGCCAAAAGCCCTGTGCCAGCTCTCTTCACAGCATAAGCCTGACCAGCAGTTGTCACAAGCACCTCTGCCGCCGCCAGCAGCGGAAGCTCCCTGCACTTTGTCCTCCCACTGGCTTCTTCAGCTCTCCCACTGGCTGGCAGTTCAGGGCCCCAAAAGGATGCTGCTTCCTCCCCAAATTCATCCCTATCTACATGCAAGAGCTACCATTAGCCCCCTTCTCCACTTTCTTCTGCACACCTTAAATCCCCTAGATCCATTTCTTACTGGATTCTTGCAACAGGCAAGGACGAAAGAAGATACTCCTTCAAAGAAAGCTGACTCCCTGCACGATGGTCCTAACACCAGAGCTATTCTGGATGACCCATTACTCCCACCAGAAAGCCTCCGCTCCTTCTGAAAAAAGGGTACAGGACTTGAGCATTAACTATAAAGTAGGAAAAAATTCTTTAGGAAAGGGAAAAGCATACTTCTTACTAACCTTTATAGTGATTATAATCAGCAGCAGCAGTCTGCTCTGGGAAACGCAGAGAAACTCCTCTACAACCATGCTGATGAATCATTTGCTGTAACTGCTGTACTTCACTCCTGTATCCACCCCCTCACCCTTTTCAAATTTCACTGTCACAGGTTTACAGCGCTATTTTTCCCTGCTGAGTTGTTAACATATTAACATACAATTCAGTGCCAGAAGGTACTGACTTTTACAAGAAGTACAACCTAACAAGATTTCTTAAATTCCTTCTTTGTTGCTGTAAGCAGAGTGCATCCTGGCATTATGTAGTCATTCAGGGATTTAGTCTGCTTAGGTACTACAAATTTGTTTAAATGCTTTCCATGACAGAAGTGATATATAATATTCAAGAAATACACAGAATACACAGCAAGGAGACTCTACTATATTAAACACTAAAGGCATTGACTTCTACAAGTTATTACAAACAACAAGTGTTTCTTTCCTTACAGTCTGCATGAAGTAGTAACAATTCTCATTTTAAATCATCTCAATAACCTCATTTGAGCTTCTAGGCCCCAATCATCAACTCAAAATAAAATATGGAACAGCCTCTATACTCAGAAATACACCCCTGAAATTTCAGTAGTCCATTCGCACTGATAAATTTGCAGGTTTTTAATACATCCTCATCTTTGAGCCAGAAATGTGATTAAAAAAAAGCCTTCATACCTTGGTGTACAAGAATTACATACTTTACCTGAAAACAGGACAACATACATTAATTCTTCTTTCTTTTTACAGGCCTATGAGTTCTGGCAATTTATGTTCTGCCCTACATCCGAATTCTCCCTTCCCTCGAAAAACAATGACTTAAATGCTGCTGCAGATATGTAATTATTGGTAAATCTTTTTCCTCACAGCAGGTGTTAGGACAAGTTCAACCAAAGCAGTAAGGAAATGCTGCGTAAACACCAACATCTGCATCTTTAGTCTTGTAAAATATGTGTCACTTCACATCAACAAACACTTCCAGAATTCCCATGTACAGCAACCAAAGCAGTTCTATGGGTCAAAGTGTTATCCACGTATAGCAAACAAAATTACTGTTAGTATGACACTCCCCAGTAAGGTGACACAAGTATTGTGCTGCAGCCATTCTGCTGACCATCTAAACAAGGAGAGGGAAGAACAGCTAAAATCGATTATACTTACTTTTCTGCTTACCTCCAAAATAACACAGGTTTTTCTTCTCCATTAAAATCAAGTGAATTTCTTTCAATAGCATAGGCAGGTAGAAGGGACGGAGTGTGCGTGTGCATGGCAAGCTCACTGTTGTTCCCTTCTGCTGGTGGTGACATCAGTAAGCCTACCTATTTATAATCCCACCACCTGACCAAACAGCCTACAGAGTACATCGAGAGATTTGTATAGCCCTTAATCCTGACATACCTACTTCAGCCAATTCAAAAGAGTATTAAGTAGCTTTGTTATGTCTTCTGTGGCTTTATACCATAAAAAGAACCCAATCCTGTTTTCTGCACCCCTTTCATTTTTGCAAAACAACTTCAGTGGGAAGCTTTAGAACTAGGACTCTTCCTTCCCTTCATGCTTTTTAGCCTTCCTTATTTCTCTGTCTGTAAGATACCTAACTAAACAGTTCAGGTAGGCAAAGTTTAGTGAGCAGTGGAATACTCAGCAGAGGCAAATTCCCACGTACGTCCAGTTAATTTGATCATCAGCACTGCCTACAAAATCACTGAAGCTTAAGATCCTGACAAATCAATTTCACAAACAAAAGTACAGTATTTATGCTATCCAGAAAACAAAAAACAACTTAGCAGTGTTTGAAGTAGGGCAATTTATAGAAGCTTGACCTCACTGTCAATTAAAAACAGAAGCTGCTTAAAAGCAATTCTCGCTTCAGTTACCTCTTCCCAAAGTCAGACCTAACGCATACAGTCATGGGAGGCCTGCTTACAATTAAGTCTGCTCAGGGAACGAGAAGGGATGCAGTTAACACACTATCATCAACAGCAACATCCTGCAGGTTCCTAACACCGGTAAATGTTGCTTGTAGATTGGGATGGGGGCACAGAGTGTTTCAAAGTGGCTTGGTGACCACTGCAGTGGGAGGGTAACACCCGTGTGAGCGCACGTGTGCTGAGCGAACGTTACCGACCATTCCTTGTCTAGCCTCTCTTACCTGAGAAGTCCTGTCACCGGCATCCATCCCCCATTACGTCAGACGAGACAGAAATCTGACTCAGTTTTACCTAACACAAGGCTGAACGAAACAATCAGATCAGTCGGTTGTGTTCCAAGTCAACTGCACTCTGCGACCAAACTCCAAGAATTAACAATACAAAGCACAGAAATCCTTGAAGCCATTTCAATTGCTTGAAAAGCTGGGGACAGCCATAACGCAGATGCAGCCAGACTTGCAGGACTAGACCACCAGTAATAAAAGTTTCAGTGCAGACTGGGTATCAACGTTGTCTAAAATACCAACACATTCCCTATGGCTAGTATGCCCTACACAGGACAAAACGTTCAGGAATTCCACTTGGAGGCATTATCTGGGTCTAAGGGCTGTACCTAGAAATAATCAACTTATAGTCACAATAATAAAATATCTGATTTATTTTTAGTCCTACTGGTAGCTTGAGGTAATAAATCTTACACACTGTTTATCTACTTACAATTCCCTTCTTATGGCTTTCACATATTAAGCAATAATTTTATCACTGTTGAAAAATCATGTGGTCTTCATTCAGGGAGTCACCAATGGAATGTAATACTATCGACCACAATAACCAAGTGCCCAACATTTCAGATAACCTGAAAGGCAAGAAAGGAAATGTTTTCCATTTCGACAAGTATGTACCTGGTTATTTCCCCTGCATCTCACAGAGGTTACTTTTTCCCCCACTGATATCACTCAGCATAGGCTACTAGTATTTCATTCTTTTTTGTAACCTCCTAGAAAACTTGTGAAACGTAAAATGTTGAGTTTTAAAAGATGGGGTGGGATAAGAGCTTAGACAGGGTATTAGGGAAAAAAACCAAACCAACCAACCAATCATCTAAGGGAATGGAATTAAAATGTTTTGTTAGAATTTCTTTAGGATTAGCATACTAAAATGCTTTTCGTTTTTCCATAAAGCATCTACTTAAATTGCTCATCTTCGCATTGCTGTATTAGCAAACATTCCCTAAAAAGGAAATATCAACTGACTAGTAGCAGCAGCAAAATGGAATGCATGTGAACGGATCATAAACATGGAATTTATTTTATTTCTTGTGTGTATGCTTAGAAGACGTAAGCCACCTAATTTTGCCAAACACAATGCCACTACAGCGCTACATACAAAACACTTTCTAAAGAGGTCCCTGTATAGGTCACATTTTCAGTACAGAGGTTTCATGCTCTTTAATTCACAGAATTGTTTCCAAGACCAAAAGGATATGAAGATTTGCATACTAGTGAGGGCAGTAAAACAAAAGCTTCCCAATATTCATTTTTAGATCTGTAATACTTTCAGATTCACTTGTCTGTGATTACTCAGAGCATCGAGTATTTCTGCACTGCAGGGAAAAAAAATACCCCACCAAACTCCAAAAGCCCAATGGGCTGTTAGAACTCAACAGATGTGTACCCATTATCTGCATATGGAAAACCTGGTCAGAGTTACTATCTGTTTTTTTAAAATCCCCAATAGGGACACATCTGTGAAGCTGGGAGCTCTTTGAACCTATTGTCTCCATTGTTATAAACAAAAGACTATTTTTTAAAACTATCTGATATTTAATCTAACCCTGAAACAGTAATGATTTTTTTTTTAAATAATATCCATGAGAAACTAAAGTCTGAAAGCAGCAAGAATAGCAGGAAACCTGGATTACTAGACTAAAAATAGGCATTCTTCCAGATTAAATTCCTGCTTTATTAAATACTCTGTTTCTTCAGTTGCTTTGTACCTACTGAGATGGCGTCTCATCTGTGATGGATCAACACATTCAAGTCTCCAGGGAAAGGCAAATAGTTTTTGTTCTATCAAAAAGAACTGCAGAAGAGAGCATAGACAAGAGGCTTCCAAATGGCTTGGAAGCAGACCAAGAACTTGTTTTTCTTATGCAAGTCACACATCAACAACAAAAGTTGATTATAGATTGTACAATTACTCAACATTAAGGAAGGCAATTATTTAACATTCGGTTTGAGGATTTTATGCAGCATCATTAGACAATTCTGTTGTATGTTCTCCTTTTACTTATTTGGAATGGCTAGAACACAACAAACTGGTACATGTACAAATGGCAAACCTAAGAACATGAGCCAAGAGCCCACATCATTATGTCCTTTATATGAAAACTGTATCACACCTTTGACCATACCTGTCAACCCTCTCTGAACCTCTTCCAGTTCTCCTATAACCTTTTGGAGATGACAGACCAGAACTGTGTGCTGTACTGTCATTACAGATTTATATGCAGTGGCCTAACCCTGTTTTCTCTCTTTTCTTCTCTATTCCTTTACTAATACACATGGCAAACTGATTTGTATTAAATTTATCTAAAGTGAATTTAGTATCATTTTATTATCTCTTTATTTTTGTAAAATCCTTCTGCAACTCTTCAGAGTCACATCTCCTCTCATTACTATGTATAATAAATGTTTACTGTCACCAAACTGTCACCTCACTATTCAGCTGCTCTTTTAGATTATTAACATGTTGAACTATGAGATCCAGCATAGATCCCTGTAGAACTCCAAGGTGGACTCCCCTCACTTTCATAGTAGACAATTTCCTATACCTCTGGTTCTTATTTTTGGGCAAATTATTTAGCTATGCAACGTCTACCATCTTATGTCACGTTTCTTCAATTTTCCTACAAGGCTTTAGGCTAGAGACTAGCAGAAGCTTTTGAAGGACCAGGAAGACTGTGCCAGCTGGCTTTTCCTCATTTGGTTAGTCAGCACAGCACTTAGATTCTTTTTATATTTTTACAGCATTAAGACATTTTGCACTGTAGATATACTGATATATCAAAGAGTTCCTCATTTTATTCTAAGTATGCTTGTTGCATGACAATCTGCAGAAAACCAGATTTTGTTTGTAAGTTCAGCCACCAAATGTATAGTTTATCTTGAATACTGAGGTAGTTCTTAAGAGCCCCCACCAAAGCTGTCCTAGCTGGTCTGCAAATTCAGAACAGAAGGAGAGCGCCTACTCAGAAAACTTTTGGGGACAAAAGGACAAGCCCACCTTTTGGGCTGCCTGTCCACAGCATGACTTTCCTTAAACTGCTGCGTGACCCTTCCACCTTGCTATCTCAATTTTAACCTTTCATCCTCATTTTTACATCATAGACCACTGCTTTCTCTTCTCAGCACAAAAGGTAACATACAAACATTAGCACTGTTATGATGTTACCGAGTCATATTTCATCTCAGCTGCTAAGGGTCTGCCTCACTGCCCCACAGCTGTTTTAGTATTTTCTTTTATGCCAACCCTCTTCCCAAGAGCAGTTTTTGTAACGTTTTCCATGAGCCTTCTTCTCACCTAAGGCTCGACTTCCATTACACCTACAAACATCCGACGATTAAGAATCCATAACAGTTCTTGGTACGTGCGTGTAATACATTACAACTTCCCTCCTTTTTAAAGTCAAAGAGAACCAAATCAAGGGACTTTGAAAAGTTTGTATGGATTAAGCTCTATAGAGGAACACAAGGGTTAAGGTAAAAGGAGCAGCAAAAACGCCAGTGTCTGATGATAGCAAGATGCTGCAATTCACGTTCACTATTTGGAGAAAGAGAGAATACTAATCCAGAAGTTTTTACCTACTTAAAGCCAAAAAGAACTGTAAATCGCAAGACAATCCTCAGCTGCTGATTTCTGGCAATTCAGACATATTTGAGAATATGACACTGAAACTGAGGGGTCTTAATTGCCCAGAAATTACCATTTTGGGAAGTCAACACCGCTTCCTCTCCAAATATTGAAATTACAATATAGAAATTGTAAACTAAACAAAATACATCATTTAAGGGATAAGAGACACATTACTATAGTGGCAGTGCTGCCATGGCACTCATGGGTACCACAAATAAAATATAAGAAATAAGAGACAACTGAGGTTGCAAACTAGGGGATTTTTTTTCTAATATTTTTCATGTCAACTTGATATGGCTAGGTAACAGATGGTATATTATGTTTTTCCTGCTTTGACACAATTTAAAAACAAGCTACAGATGGCTATAATGAAATCCTCATTAGCACGCTTATATTTTCACAGTTTAGCATAGCAATAATGAAACTTTCAGGTCTGGAATTTCCTGTTGGTTAATTAGTGGTTAGGTTAATAGCCTGAGGAAGTGCACAACCCAAAAAGTTTCCTTATTGTTTAATCATATAATTACTATATTCATATTTCTGGGAAAGCTCTCCAGCAAGATTTAATGTCACAGTAATGCTACCTTTATAACCCTCCCTCTGCTTGTGAAACAACTGTATTATTTTATTTAGCAGAGTGTGTAGGCAGGCAAGCCATGAACAGGCCTAATTCAGCTGCCTCTGGGAAGTCTCAGCCTGTTTTATTTTAGAGATACCAACTTACACTTACAGAATTCTTCAAACACACATTACACGGAACACTCTACAGAAAAGCTAGGATCAATAACTCTTGGTCTATTGCTACAATGTTACTATAAGACCATTGATTAATGCTTAAATAATTCCTCTTTTTTTTAATCCCAGTTTATAATCCTCCACAAAAGCTTGAAATACGACATATGCTTAGCAGCACACCAAGGTATCACTAAATCTGGGATCTAGAAAGAGAAAAAAAGAGAAAGAAAAAAAAAGAATCACCAGAAATCTTGTACTCCGGTTATTTCTGTAAATGAAGCTGCTGCTGTAACACAAACAGCTGTAACGCGAGCTGTAAATTAAACAATATGATTAAAACAGTAGTGAAGGATGTGGCATTCACAGCTAAAAGCCCTCTGGGGTTTAGCAATGCACACACTGGTTATAGCTGATGGCGCCGCAGGCTGCGGGACTCAATCCACTGCGCGACACGCGTAGCCCCACGTAACCGATACCCACATCTGGGGCTACGGCACAAGGAAACCAGTAGCTTGGCAGAACCAGGTCCCAACAATTATTAAATACTGTTGTTGGGTTTTTTCTTTAACTGCCATCACCAAAAACCGACACCAAGAAACCGCAGCACTCTGGTACAAGCAGGAACATAGCAGGTTACCAGGCACAGACCAAGGGCAACACCCGTACCGCTTTTTGCAGTGCTAGAGGTTGAAAAGAGGACAGCTACTGCCAAGCCACCATGGAAGAGGAGCACAACGTGGAGAACTTGACTTGTGACTGAAGTTACATAGTTAAAAAGAGACCGCATCCAACAATTTAAACATTGTAATGCCAAAAGTATCTTTTAAGCCCTCAAAATCACTTATGACAAGAGAACCAGAGGGAAACGGAATTTGGATTTTCTAACAAACACCTTATTATTTAACAAACACATTATTATTATGACTATTCTGTAAGTTTCTGGAGCCCTCCCACTTCTTCACAATTTATTTAGACAACATTAAGGAGAACTGAAACAGTATTATCTTCCTTAACCAGAGGACGCAGTAGCCACACACAACAAAGACTTTCTGGAACACTAAAATGTCACTATGGGATTCCACAATCAAATGTACACAAAAACAGGCAAGCGAAAAAACGTGCAGTACTCTTGGAGATCTGAGAACTACAGCTCCAAACAGTTACTGTGTTTCCTTAAATCACGCTCAGAGTTCTAGGAAGTTAGTAAAAAAAAAATGACAGAGAAAATAAAGCTCCCACAGTGATTTTCTTCTGGAAAATCCCATGCTTTAATTTGGAAACACTCAGATCCAGTTTCCCATACAAACTTTCATAATCATATCCGTTCCTTTACCAAATAGACTGTACTTTGATGGATCTTTTCATGACACTGTTGCTGTAAAGGACTTTAGATGTAGGTTTAAGACGACGTTGTTCTGAATGTTTACACATAGCATAATCCTGTTTTTAAAAATCTGTACCTCTGGTCAAGTTTAGTAACACTCACTCTTCTCCTAAAACAAAAAGTTAAAAACAATTGCAGTGTTTCAACGCTGAACAGTTGGTGAAGCAAGGACACCTTGTGTTTGCTTCATCCAGCGCTCCCCCACTCTGTTTTTCAGAACTATGTATGTGGTGGCGTTTTCCATCTTTTGAGTTCCTGTGCTTATCAGATGGTAAATTACAAAGAAAGAAAGAAAAAGAAAAAAGATTAGAAAACAGAACAAAGGCAAACATTATTCTACAGTTATAAACTTTGTCATGCAAGTTTCGGGTACTTCCTCAAAGTGAAGTAAACATGAGACAATGGAAAAATTATACAGTTAATCACACTGGGATCAATACTAAAATTTGTAATGAAAAGCCCTCCCCTTTTTTAATGATGACATCAAATTATTCAGACCTGAGTTTCTTTTACAGGTGCTGAAATTGATTTACAGGAGGGCCTGCATTCCAAAGGGGTAAGAAGTCATCTGGGGACCAACAGCCCACGGTTGCAAGGATGGCATGTGGGAAGGAACATGCTTCAGGTACCCTACTATCCGTATCACAGGAATGAGGAAGAAAAATACAGTGTTCTTTCTTACGTAATAGACATGCACCCAAGCTCCTTAATTCAGATAAGCACCTATCTTTGGAATCAGTATCATGGACAACTAAACTGGGAGTGTACCACACCAACTTCTGGAAGGGGCAGCCTGCTTGGGCTTTCTCTCTAGCATTCAAAAGAAGAAAGGTCAAATCAACAAAGTTGAAAAAAAGATAAGAAAATGTCTTCCAAAATACAGGCTCCATTCTCGATATAGCAGAGATGGTATGGTACCATTAACAAAACAGTTTAACATATCTCCAAGACAACAAAACTTAACAGGTTAGCACCCTGAAAGTGCTATTTGCACCATTATGATTTAAAATTTTTTAAAAAAGGCTCAAGTTCAGTTTTGTCTGCTTCAAGCCATAACTCTAGAGTAATATTCAGAAGTGCAATTGCTCCAGTCATACTCAATCTCTATTACAGATGTTATAGTAATGGGGAATTTACTTTTTTATTTTTAGAAAATTTGCAGTATAATCCTAGAAAAATGCTCTTGCCATGAGCTATCATGTAGGGAAAAAAATCCATATTTTATTTCAGCAAAAATTGATCGAGCTCATGTTTCATCTTCCACCATTCCAATATTTTACTGGAACACCCACCTGAATGTGGAAACCTTCCTTGTGCTACCACAACAGAAGCTCATAGACTCCTTGAAATTGCTACTAGATGAACCAGATATTCTAGAAACTAGGTACAACACCCTATATTGCATGGGTGTACAGCTCATCACACGGTGCTATGCCACTTGTACAGACTATCTCTCCTCTGTGCAACAGTACAAAACAGATGCTTAACAATATGTTGTATGTTAGAACACCCCAAGTTCTTACAAGCTCTTCACAGAGCAGGACTGTCAGCTTGATTTTCTACCTACTCAGAAGAGATTAAAAAAAGAGGTGATATAAGTATTCAGACGCTTCTATTTGTGTGGAGTACAAATACTGAAATCCTATCAAATGAAAAAGCTTACAAAGAACAAAATGAATGAAAGCAGGAGGAAAGAAGAAATGCCAACAGCACAGTTTAACAAAGCTGAGTTCTGCTGGACAAAAAAAAAAAGGGGGGGAGAGAAAAAGGACAATATTTATATATACAGTAAGAGGCCTCTTATGCCATAGCAAGTTCACAAATGTTTTGAGGTGTCTTGTCTTGATGGGCTGCTAAAACCCCATTACATTCTTGTGGAGCGATATACCAGCCACAGAACATTTGGTCTGCTTAGCCAGTACTATCTACATCTAAACTTAGGCATACAATACACCAAGTTTTTATGTTTCAGCATTCTACTTTAACCCTGTAAACTCTGCAAGCGTTCAACAGAAAGACAAACAGTTATTGTAGGTGGCTATTTCTGCCATGTATTTTTTTCTATCAAACAGTCCCAGTTAGACACAGCGTATCAAAGAACTGAAGGAATAGCATACACCAACACTGGGGGATTTTGTTTGTTTGTTTTTTTGTTTTGTTTTCCCCTCACCTTGTGGATTGTCCATAAAAATCAGAAAGCATCTTTCATAAACGTTCCTAAAGATAAGACAGTTTTATAGATGAGCTCATGTGACAACTGTTAAAATATTTTCTTAAAGAAAGATATAAAGGTACCTATTAAAAAGACATGGAAGAGCATACAGCAAGGTCGTGAATTTCACTTTCACAACAGTGAGTACAGATTTTCTTTCCCAATGAAATAAGGTGCCATCACAGACACCAATACGCTTTTATTCACAACACTGAAGTCTTACCAGAACTTGAATCACATCGAGTACAACGCTTTAAATGCACTTTCTTAAAATAAAACTGTAGTCTTTCTGTAATCTAAGGTATGAAGTGAGACATTTTGCTAGCCAAAATTCTAACAAAGGAAGGACTCAAGCCAGGACCTGTGATACACAAGAATGTACATGTATGTGTACATTTTAATATTCTGTTTTAATAAAGAGTAATCAGAATTGCCCATGACTTACATTTGAGTCATTTGAAAAAACACCCACTGAACAAAACCCAAGATCTAAAGTACAATGAACTTGTTCCTTCCATTGCAGTTTACAGCAGCCTGAAGAGATTCTGCAATAACTACCTCAAATCACTGACACTTTAGTTTACACATGCCCAATACTACAGAAGCCTGATGTGTGGCAGAAAGCGCAAACAAGCTTCCCAATTAAAGGCAAGTAATTGAAAATGTCTCTGTGACTTTCCTTCACATCCACATCTTCTACCTTTGGTTGTTACTACCTAGAAATCCAGGCTTCCAAAAGCATATATTTAACTGCAAGCATTAAACCACTCAAAACTGTTTTATAAAAATAAAGTACAGCATTTTAACTGTTTATTTTAAAGCCTTTTGTTCAACGTTTTGCTTAGATACACACTGCATTAAGATTAAAATTAATTAGAAACAGCAACACTTGCCAAAGAATGGAAATCCTTCTGCCAACACTGGAAAAAGAAATCTATTTTTAATTCTCACTATGTAAGACTTTCCAACCCCACATAACAAACAGTACACTCTACAGGTATGGACTGTAGTACACGATATTTCTACTGCTGGCTTTAAGATTCTGGAAGAACTCAGACCCCACATTCATTTGCCTTTACTTACTGTTTACAAGAAAGATACGTGAAACTCAGAAAAAGAAATATTCACTTTCTAGAAAAGGCCACATGTAACTTCTGCAATTAGGACACAAACGTGGATGTAAGCACCCGCTCATCGGACAAAGCGTACGCACATTAAATACACAGCTTGACACTTACCATGCTCTCACATTTTACATTTTCATTATAGAAAAATAGAAAGACCTTAGTGAAGATGCTGAAGCCCAGAGGTGCCTGACTAACACACACCAAGGCTCTGCTAGGCCAGACTCGCCGTGTCCCCTTCGCCCCTCGCCCTGCCTTGGCGCAGCACGGGCAGCCCCGCCAGCGCGAGGGAGCTGAGGCAGCGCCACCAGCCCAGCAGCAGAGCAACGAAACCTTAGAAAGTTTATTTCATTAAGCTCAGTAACTACTTTTGTAGCAACAAAATACTGAAAGCACGTTCAAAGCGTTACAATAAACGCTCTTAAAACATTAAAAGCACCTATCTTAAACACTCAAAAACGCAGCCACGCACTCTCCCTTGGACTAGGGAGTGCCAGGTCAGCTGTGGTACGCTGGGGACAGGCGGTGGTAGGCAGAGGCATGACCGGGGAGCTGCTGCTGACACCTGCACCGAACGACGATGTTACTGCTGCCACGTAGGCAGAAGGGGCAAGAAAGTCTGTTCTGTTCCCTGCCAGAAAGGCAGGAAGGAAATACCGACAGGTAAAACCCTGCTGTTCATCCAGAGACGGTGCTAAAACAAAGCTGGCTGTGAGGAAGAAAACAGGTTCTGCTCTCCAAGGCAGGCCAGGCAGGTCAAGTGCTGAAAACTTCCTTCCTACATACTTGCTTGGCATGAAATATCCTCAACATTGTATTACTTTCTATACATGAAAAACGCAGTCTTAAACCTGAAGGCACCTACCCCACCAAGATTTGAGCAACTCTTTAAAATGGTGCAAGGCAAAGCACAACATACCCCTCCAAGCATAACGCCGCTTTTAAGAACAAAGTCCCTTTGTTCTTGTTGACATCCCAAAGGATGTCAGCATCCTTCAGTTAAAGTCAGCAAAAATGCAGATGTCTTGAATGCAAAATAATATCAACTATCTCCATAAGAAAAATGCTGCGTCTACCTAGACAGCCTAATTTTAAAATTAAACCCTCTTCCTAGAAAACTGACTACTTGGAAATAAACTATATGCATACATAGCACTGCTGGAACAGATGAGACCAATTAACGTGCTCCTTCAAGTTACTACTGTGAACTAACACATTTTTTGCTTTCCAGCTCCAATGTGATCTTTCCTTTTCAATGACCACACCATCCATTGCTTAGCAATTTGATGCAGTAGGTGAACGAACCAATATTGCTCAGGAATCCTCTTTGTGGTTCTCCATCTAAGCAGGTTTCAGCAGGGACAAATGCTGCCTCACAAAAGTTAGGCAAAGAAATATGCTGTTCTGTCCTGGTTAGACCAGGTCTGCAGTCACAAATACAGACATTTTAGAAGTTCACAAGTAATCTTCCTGCTGGGGACGAGGGAACAGAAACTGATTAGTTTTAAGAGAAGCCATGAAAATAAAAGCCACAGGGTGGCACTGCAGGTAGGCGATATTGTGAAACTACTTGGCTTCTTACTCTTTTCCAGGCAAATCAGAGCATATCTAATCCCATCTGTATAAACCCCCCAGACTGGTTCATTAGTTTTTCAAGCAGTGCGTTGTTCAGCAACAAATATCCCTGGAATATGAATCACATCTTAAAAGAGGTATTCTACTGCAGAGATATCGGGGTATTTTATAAATTCATTAAATGGTATTTAAGAACATGAACACAAGAATGCTATTGTAAAGATACTCTAATAATTGATACATATTTGGGGTTTGTCAGTTCATTCTGAAATGATTTAAGAAAAAAAAATCTTCATAAAGCATGTGCATTTTCATAAAAAAGCTAAAGAATTTGCTTCATACCATGACTTTTTATCAAAGTTGAGACGGCAAAATCTTTAAACAGTTCTCCTCTGAAAGGACAGACAGTATTAACTTATGAGAAAATGAATGAAAGTCTGTGAAAAAGCCTTAATACTACATTGAGCACTGCCACAGCCTTTTTAAAGCATTTTCCTTCTCATGTATAAAAGAATCAAACATCATTTCATCCAAAATAGAAGACTTAGTACAGCAGTATTTCAAAGCTAGACTTAGGAGTCTATTTAATCTGCTTTGTTGGTAGCTTCTCCCCCAAATTTCAAATCCCTGGCATTTGAGTTAAAAGCCAAAACATTTGCAAGAAAACCTACTCCTGTTCATTTAATGAAGAAACTGATTTTCAAAGGAGATTTGGAGGTCATCCAGGATTGCAAGTTACGTTCCACTTTATAATACGAAAGGTTCCTTCAAGGTATAAACCTGATATTTCAGTAGATTCTAAACTAACAGATAATAAATGACTATGCATGACCTTTTTAGTCTCCTGAAGTCCTAGATCATTGTAAGTTTTCAGTTTGAAGGTATGAACAGTAACAGTCTTCCTCATCCATGTTTCTAGTAATACATTAAAATAAGCAAAAAGTTGTATTTGAGTTCAGTTGCATCATATTATAAATTAGAACACCACCCGCCGTCATTCTTCTTACCCCAGAGGGCAAGAATTCTAAAACATACAAAGTTTTATTCCCTCAGACAGAAGTTCAAGAGTGGATTGGTAGTTGTTTCAACTGCCAAGTAACTATAAACCATTCCTTCTGCTACAAGATTGGTGCTTGTATTTTTTAAACTGTTTGCATACGGAAATTACTTTGCTATTAGATAGCATGACATTAATGTATTGGCAAAGAAATACGACAAGATAGCGGTGACTTTAACATTGGATAGGGCAGATGATTACATACTAGTACTGATTTCCAAAGCTGTACAAATTTGATTTGAGCATATTAACCTATTTTACTGACTCTTATACTAAAGCATTCTACATTCCAATAAATGGTTTCAGAACATGTGCCTGACCAATACTAAATTAACAAGTTAGTAATCTGGTAAAATATATTGATTTTGGTACAAAAACCTCAGTGCCTGCAGTCAGCACTTCTTAAAAACCATGTATTTAATAGAAAAGTATTTAAGACCCCAAAAACCCCCACCAACTGCCAACAAAACACAGGTGAAAATACTTATTACTGAAAAGATTTAGCTATTATTATTTTCTCTGCTTAGGTTTGGAAAGCAGGGGCTTCTGCTGGAGTGTTTGCCTGTAGACACTGAGTAACGATATTTACACCACTTCAAACAGTAACTTCCCAGTTCATCAGTTACATGAACTATGACACTGTTTACATCCAACATAGCAAGGTCCTGTGCTGATGCAACTAATGGAAGTGAGGTCCATTATTCTAAATAAAATAAATTATTTAAGCTAAAAATAGACACACTGGATGCAACGTCATAGTGCCTCGAATAGGTTTTATGTCCACCTCTATTGCCACCTATACCATTATTAATGGAAAGCTAAATGGAACTAGACAAATTCAGGAAGTCGGTACTTTGCTCATTAAGGCCATACCCTTAAAAGTATAGCTTCTGAGAAAGCTGTGTGTAATAAGATATATGGAAGTAGTAACTAGCAAGTCTTCTATTGGAGTTCCATTTTCTTCTGCTTTTTCATTTCCTTACTTACAGCAGAGAAGTGTTCATAGTTAATTTGTACATATTTTGCACAGGTTTAGAATAATGCCTCAGGATGGCACTAGTAACCCTATGCAATTCAATTGCTAATTTTGCTAATCACATTGCTAATAATTAAGTTGCTAATCATAATTCCAAAACTAACCAACGCATTAAGCTTCCCTAGTTGGTCTTTAGTAACTTGAACAGCACTTTGTCTATGATCTGCCATTACAGAACTTTTCAATTCTAGACGAGAGGTTATATATACACACACCCCAAGAAAAAAAAAAAGAAAAAAATGAAAAAAAGGAAATACTAAAATGAACTCACAAAAATCAAATACCAAAGAAAGGATTCTGTCAATCCTAATCCCGTCTCTTTTGCTGTGGAATGAACAAACAAACAAAAAAAATTTATGTTTTCATTTCTTGGGTATCTGAGAACTTCATACCTATTTATTTATGCAGACGACTAAACAGTTCCCTTCGTTTTTCAAATATCCTTGAACAGAAGTATTTGTTCAAGAACATAAAAGAACAAAAATCAAATGGCTGCATAGCTTTTGTCACTGCCATGAGAGTCATTTATATCCAATTCTTAACAACTGCAGTATCACACAATTTTACACTCTTCCTCAAAAGTGGAATCAATATGTAGCCCAAATTTCTATACAACTCACAGGAATTTAGAAAACAACTTTAAAACAGCAAACCAAGACACGCCACACAACTACTCCTAGCCAGCACTGTGAGACACATTCTTACATTCCCATGGAAAGTTAATAGTACAAGGAACATGGCCACGTTCCCTTGAGGCCATGCACAACTGAACTACTGGACAAAGAGTAAGTTCTGGTCCCCATCACTTGCACATACGCACAGACCATGGGAACTCATTTTCTCTAGGTCACTTGGCTACACAGCTGTGTGTGTCATTTGTTTTTGGAACACAAATGTCTTCCTTTAAAAGAACAACCAATTACCGCATCATCAAAAAATAATCCAGAAAAGACAAAAATAATCTGTATTGCTAGTATGGTATGCTTGACAGCATAAGCTAAAAATCATACAATGCTCCTATTTCACTGAACAGTACCAGGGGTATCTTATGAGTACAAATTCTGCCAAATTAGAAAGTTTAGACAGGTGACTATTATCAGACTACTCCCAGGAGGAGTACAAAAACTATGTTGCAGAAACCATATCACACTATGACAATCCTGTCTCTGTCACTTGCTGACATACAACTAAGACTTACGCAAGCTTTCTGCATTTTTCTAGGGGAAATAGATGTATTTTAATCATCTACTTAAAAGGGAGATTAGTAACAGCTATCAAGATTATATGATGGATAAAAAAGGGTATTTCCACTCCTGGATTTCTGCTCAGTTTTGAAACATAGCCTGCATACACGAAGACTTCTTCAACAATTTCATTAGAACCAGGGAGTGAACATGCATGGAAAACAGATGTAATCATGTAACTGCAGCTATCATAATACGTAAGTGGTTTTGTGTTGAAAGTGCTGGAACAGCCACAAATTAAGTTTATTAGACAAAGCTGGTCTAGCATTGACTGATACACACAGATAGGGATCAGAAACAGGCTACAGCTTTATTTGTCACTTCAGATAAGTATAGAGGACCAAACAAGCTGTAACTTACTGTTAGGAGGTACGAGAATTCAACTGTCAAATTAGGGATTGCAGTAGGTAAACAGAGGAAACGGACTACGTGATTCTGGATGTCTGCACCCTCTTCCTCCTCTTCATAAGGTCCACCAACCTTTCATCATCTTCTATATCTAAGGACCAGCCACTGGCTAGACAGCCTCACTGGATCCCACTGCTAATCACGGTATGAATTCCTAGACCACACCTTCTAACTACTCACAAACAGTCTGGCTGAATCGGTTTTCTAAACAAAACAAAAAAAATTAACACGACTAAATAATGGTTGTTCATAAAACACTTTGCCACAACGCACTATTCCTTGTGTGCAGTCACACGATTTCTCAAGCTCAGCATCATTTTTAGTCTCATAATTCTATTTTCTGCATATCTGCTGATGTGAAGCAACATGGTTGGGCAGGGGATACATCTGTCACAGTAACATTGCAGATAACATGAAACATTTATTTAAACCGTAAGTTTAAGTATGATCCAGCACTCTTTAAAAGTATTTGATACCATTAGCCTTCTGGGGTCAAAGGTGGCTAATAAGGATACCAGGCAGCTATCAAAAGCTAAGAACCATAACAATGACGTTAGTGTCTGAGAAAAATTGCAAGACAAATTTTACAGCTAGGCCAAGCTATCATTTCTCTATGTTTTCACTGGTCTTTTTCAGCCCGTTGCGTGGCTGCATAACTTTATCACAACTGATGCAAAGTGATGCAGCTAGGTGACTAGTGATGGAATAGACAGAATCACAGAATCATTTAGGCTGAAAAAAACCCTTAAGATCATAGAGTCCACTCCTGTTCGTATTCCTTTGATATATATATATTTTTTTTAATAAAAAAAGAAGACAAGAAATTGTCCCTGCTTGCTCCTAGTGGGTAAACCCACAACATCGCACTGGGTAATGCTGGCTGGAAATCCCAGCCTTCCACACTTCTTACGCAAGGGGACTGGAAGTGAACAAGAACACAAATTGAAACTAGAAAGAACGTGCTGCTCTTGAGCTTATGAGTAGCTCCATGCTGTGGTCAGTGACAGCTGTAATCACAGATTCCTGAAGAATATGTATACTGAGCATACCGGCTTGTGTACTTGTAATTCAGCACAATTAGCTTTTTTTAGAAATTGAGTTAAGGAAAGAGTGTAATCAGCATTATTTTAACATTTGGCAGATTATTTCTACTGTTGGCAACTACCAACAGTGACAACATATACAACATTGTTATCTGAAAATAGCAGAACTTGTAAGATGAAGCTCTGTAACACAAAGGAAAACGCTTTAACTCACTGTCAGTGAGTACATATATGTAAATATGTGTAAGCATATATAAATCAACAGAATGACTCAAACAAGTAAACAGTGATTCTAGTAGTATTTAGAATTAGATCCTTGCACCAGCAAAACATACTCTTGCTTATATGCCACAAACAAATACAGATGGATGGATGAACGGATAGAGTAATTTCATCAGCACAATGGAACACAATTCCACATATTCACCAATGCTAAGGCTTGGTATTGTTATGTCTGGTCTTCTAATCAGAATTTAAGGTTAGTCTGAGTATGTAGCAAGAGAGTCCAGTCTCAAGATGTACAGTAGAACTTGTTTATGACACTAACCTGAAGGTTTTTGGCTTTTTTAAACAGGTAAGTACATTGTAAAACTCAGGTAGTCCCTGAAAGAAACTGCCTGTTTGCCAAGACAGAGCAGAGCCTTTCCCACATTTTGGAAAAAGCACACAGAAGCTTTGTTGCCAAAGAATCCAGTTGCAGGCCTTGGTACCCCATCCTGTGTTATCATGTAGCTCTTTCTGAAAAACTTGAATATTTTACAGCAAAACTCCAATCTGAAACTCTTGCTTATTGAAGCTCAAGGATGTAAATGATCTCCTGCCTTTCTTGGCATCCTCTGCTTTCGAACGTGACACTATTACATTCAAATCAGACCAAATTACCAAGCCTAGACATTTAAAGTGACATTAAGCACACAACATTGCAATCAACACTTTCAAGTCTTTCATATGCCAGTTTTATCTCTCACCAGTCTAATTTCCAACAAAATTATAATAATATAACACAATATAAAGAAACAAACAAAGCAGATCTCAGAACTATCACTGTTCTTTCAATGGATTTGCTGTATGTGATTAAGCTTGAAAGCATGCCGAGTGATCTCTTATACTTCCTACTCTTTCAGTATTGCACTAATTGCAGCAAGAATCCTTACACCAGCAGACCAATTTAAAATACAAGTCAGGGTGTATCAGCCAGGCCAATGAAACACTACAGTACAATGCAAATATTCTACCTAAAAGGCAATTAGCCAAAACAGATCAGATAAATAAAATTTGGCTCAGGCCAGGTTAGAGTACCTTCCAGCAAACGTACTCGAATTTTTCTGCTCACAAAGCCAGCATGTAACAATAGGAACCAGTGGTATCCCTGAGTTGTAGTTTAAAGCCCTCCAGCAAACACTAGAGATGCTATGACGCTATTTTTTAACCTTTTCATTTATTTTTATAACTGAGGACCGTTGCATGTCAAAATGGAAGCTTGATTAGCAAAAGAATTCATCAGAATGTATCAGCCCCTTGTACTTAATTTCTTCTTGATATAATTCCCGGGATATCAGTTATTTTTCTGTTAATTGTAAGGTCAAAGAGGACCCCATGGAAGTAAAAACCAGCAGGAACAAAATAAACAGAAGACCGGATCTTTAATGCAAATGTGTTTCCTGGAGGAAAGGAGTAAATCAGTGCAGATAATGTAGTATAGAAGCAGGAAAAAAGTTTAAAAAAATAAATAAAAATCACATGTTCTAAAGCAATCTGTTCAAAAGATTTCTCACTGGAACATAAGTAGCTCTTCAAAACCAGTGCCCTGCTGAGGAATTTACATACTTGCCAAGGTTTAAGTTACTAATCAAAAGCAACAGCTATTTGCTTTGTGGGTGAAAAGTTGCGATACTTGCTCAAAAATTTAAAAAACAAACAAATCACAATCATTTTAAGGTACAATACAACCTGCACAGTGGAAACTGTGTGAATGCATAACTGAGACAAGCACGCCAGACCCATCCCCCTTCATTAGAAGTTTTAAGGAAAATAACACTGGCAGTATAATTAAGGGGCCTTCAGAGTACTGGACCAGTTCAAATAACGCTTAATGCTTTTCAAATCCACCAGTTAAAGGTCACATCAGGGTAATTCCACAGCATGTCTCCCAATAACCATGCTTCTGGCCTGTTGAAGAATGCCACGTGTTTATATGAACAGCCAGAATTTAAGATTTATTTTTAATGACCACAGGGCACGACTACTAAAAAGTTACAAGCACTTTCAAAATCACTGGTCTACTCTGAATCGGTGCCTACCCTTATTTGACGAACCACTGCTACAAACATTAAGTCATCTGATAATTGACAAATATGTTTTCATATAAACTAGTTTCTGGTCTCAGAAAAGGTTCTACCTCCATAGAAATTACGTATCTCTACATGTCATACGGTATCCTCCCAAGTACCTCCCATACGACTCAATCTCTACTACAGAACTCATTGTGTTTCAACAAAAACACTTCACTCCTGATTAATTCCTATAACTATTTAGTATAGGCTTGAAACAAATTCAAGATTTTGAGACTTCTGCCTCCTATTCCACCCCTGTGAAAAAGCAGAAAGAAGCAGATTAGTGAGGCCTTACTTCTTCAAAAATACATCTGTTAATTGATATTGGCATAGTTATACTCCAGTTTTAAATCTGAAGTTAGTTTATCAGCATTTATGTTAAAAAATAATGGAAAGTGTTCCAGCAGGTATCTGTGGCAATGTGAGTGTGATTTAGAAAATAGCTCAACCACCAGGAGTGTAGCTTGTTCAACCTAACACAACCGGTTCTCTCAGCTGCGAAAATTTATAGGAGTAATGAGTAATGTTCCAAAATAACAGCACTATTTAGCCCTTTAAAGAAGTTGCTGTTGCAAATGTGTTACCATCTGAACAAAACTGAAACATCTTTCAGAACATTATATTATAGGCATATTTTTCCTTAGGTATTACAATGACCTGTTACGTGAGCCTGAACAGCTCCCGCAACATCTTTCACAGAACTTCAGGGAAACGTAGATAAGTGATAGTGAGTAACAGAAAAGTCACTCTGAATATCAAACGTCATAAAAATCATGAATCTGAAAGATTAATTTATAATTCAGTATAAAGTGAAATCAATATTAAAATAATATTAAGTTTATGATGTAAAGCTTCCAGAGTGAAGCTCCTTTGAGGAGTGAAGCATGTCTGCTTTCCCTTACAGTCCTGCGTAACTGACTCACCATCGCCGCCACCTCACTTTCTTATCAGACTCTTTGTTCCTCCACCATGTAGCATCAGCAGCATGGGCTGGTTTCAAATCTGATCCACCGTCAGGAGTCTTACTGCAGGGAGGCTAACTCCGCACTTGAGTAGAAATACTGACAGGCTGACAGCTCTCTACTAACCAGTGTAAACTGCTATGCTAAAATCACTCTACCAAAATAGTTCTCATTTTGAGGACTTATCCCAAAAATTTTTCTATAAAACCACATGTAGTATTACAGGATCATCGATTTAACCTTTATGCATATACTTATTGTTGTTCCAGATTCAGCTATTTCTGCCTAAGAAAAACTTATATTTCTTCAATAACAATCTAGACTATCCTACAGTGTACTACAGATCTACCATGAGGGTTGGACTAGATGATCTTCAAAGGTCTCTTCCAGCCCAAACAATTCTATGATTTCTCTGAAAAAGAAAAATAAACTGGTAGAAAACAAAAGCAGAAAAGTAATTTGACATCCTTCCTTCCTAAAGAGAGAAAGTGTATTTGGATATAACAGTTAGAAGCATAAAAACTATAAAATTAATTTTAAAAACAAAATCAAAGGCAACATCATTCTAGTCAGCATTGAGGAACAGTACAACAGCACACAGGGTGGAATAGGGGCAGAGAAGCGCTTTAAAAGGCCTTCTGAGAATAAACAAAAGACAGCTTAGCCTATCAAACAAAAATTTAAAGGGGCTAGAAGTGAACCCTTAAAATAATAATAAAAAAAAAAACAACCAAAGAAACCCCACAGTTAGCAGAAGGAAATAATCAGACATCGGCAAGGGGAGAAAGCCACGTGGCCACTTCCAGGCGACATGACTAAGCGGACACAACTTGAACCGGCAGGGTTTAAGAGGCACTGGGGAAACAATCCATGTACCCCCAAAGGTAAACCACCTTTGGCTTGAATAGAGGAAAGGGGTTTTCTATTTGTATAATCTAAGGAACCATAAAGAGATAAAAATAACCACATTCTGTTTGTCCTGTTGAATAGGGGATTAAAATAACTGGCAACGTTTTGTTTTAAGTCATGAACTAGAGGTGGATTCACCAGGTCACAATTAGAAAAGGAGAACTGCCAGTCCTTGATAAGCATGGCAATTACCATTCTTTTATATACAGAACTACTCTAAGGGAGTACAGCTTCCTTACACAGCAATAATAGCATATCCTTTGATTTATACAGTAGTCCTCCAGCAATACAACCAACATCCTGTTTCCATCTTAAAAGTACAGATGGGCAGTTAGTCTACAGGCTTTATTTATCAAGAGTTCCTATAACAGTGCCTTCTCATTACGAGAAAGGGCACCCTCCAATTTAGCAGCATTTTAAACTTTCTGGTTCTTTCCTTCTGAAAATTCTAATATGGTACCTACCTGATCTAGAGTATATACAAGTAGCCAATGTGACTTAAGTTTATAAATATTAACTAAAAAAAGTAACATTCTCCCACCCAGGAAGTCATTTAAAAACTCCCAAGAAAACTCAGAGGAAAAGGATTTTCTTACTTTACGGTTTTCAGAGGAAACGACAGAATACTGCTAGAATGATCTAAGCTGTAAAATCTCATAAAGCCCTTAAAACACACACACACATTCCTGAGATCTGAAACTGTTTCTGTAAGTTCTCCCTGGGTATAACAGAGAATCTCTGTAAAATGCTTAAAAGAATGTATGTATTAAAAAATTTTTATTAGACACCTCTCAGATTATTTTAAGTATTTAATACTTCTCCTGTGTTAACACAACGGTCAGAATCTTGTCAGAAATCCAGTATTTTCCACATTCCTACCCATTAAAGTAACCAGACAAATAGCATTTTGATTGATTTACATGCTCCTATTCTGTAACCATGCAGTAACTCATGAACATGCCATTGGCATGCTGTCATATTTTAGAAAAAGACCAAGACTGCATAACTGTTAACGACTGTACTTGTTCAAAACAGTTTTAGAAGAAACTGTTGCTTGTTGAATACATTAAGTCACTAAAAACTTATGAAACGAGTTATGTTTCACTAGTTATATCTACAAGACACCCACATTTTTTTACTGATTTACCTTCAAGCAAGTGGTAAGTAGCACTCGAGCAGAATGCCAGTGTAAACAAAAAGACAATTACTAACACCAATATAGTGCAAACTTCTTAATTAGAAACTAATGACCCTGATTCAAGGGCACTAGAGAACCTTGAATTTGTCTACAGTGGCCAAAAAAGGCCTGGGGGGGTGGTGGGGGTGGGTGGTGAAGGATACACAAAATTACCACCAACACAGCTACAGCAACAGAAGTTTCAGTGGCAAGGTGTGTAGATCAGCTAGAGCAGAGCTTCAGCCCTCATCCTCAGTGGTAGGAGCTATGCCAGGGACTAGCTGCAGATAGTTCATTTGCTAAAATCTCTCCAAAATTTGTTCAAATTTCCCCAAACTTAACTGCAGTAGTTCAGTGCTTCACAGAATGTTGCTATAAAACTAAAGTTAGCATGCTGAAAAGCAGAGGAGTCAATGAATCTGGAAAAAAAAGCTAACGGACAGCTATCTACACAGATGACAGAAGCAGAATGAGACACAAACAAGAAAGTGCCAAAATTCAGCTGCAAACTGTGAAACTGAAAAGTTCACCCTCACTATACCCAGTAAAACTCTAAATGCCAGTAATCCAAAACCCCACTGACCTAAGTGCCACATTTTCTTTCTCTCAGCAAGTAAGGGTTGGGTTTTGAACATCACCCAAAGGAGGAAAACCATGGAAAGAACTCTGGCTTCACATCAGAGAAGAGATTCAAGTTGTGGCTAATGGCCATCCGGCTGTTCTTTTGACGCACATAAAAACTCCAAAAATTCTGGTCGTTGTCATGTTATTAGGTGGATATAAAGTCACTACCAACAGGGCTGCTAGCTTAAAGCAGAAAGGCTCTCTTTGGATCCAGAAATTCAAAGCCGACACTTCAAAAACATCCCCAAACTAAAAGAATATCCTAAGGTGAATACAGGCAAGGGAAGAGGGCCTAAAGCAACAAAAGCATTGCCTTACCTTAAAAAGAGAACAAGGGACTACCTCAGACTTCTGTGATTACAAACAGCTCATCACCGACTTCTCCCAAGCTGCAACAAACTTATTCTACCAGCTCAACAGTAGCCACAAACCTACCCAGTTCAGAACCAGACACCAAAACTTCCTTCCACCTAGATTATCCATGAGGGAAATAGTTATGCAACTTCTGTTAATTATTCTACTACTGTTAAAAAAAAAAAAAAAAAAAAAAAACAAAAAAAACGGGGGGAGGAGAAAGAGAATGTCCCTATCCAGCTCCAGCACCAGATCTCCGAATGAACCAGTCTTTCTAGTTAAAGTCACCAAACTACTTATTTCTCGCTGCCACTTCAATATTTAACTGAAAATATTTGTTAATCAAAGCCACAGATAAACACAACAGTACATAATACTGGTACAGCGACGTCACTTTGAGGATGTGATTCACGTTTTCTGATGGTTCTCATTTTACTGTCAGAAGCCAGAATTTTTTAATGGGTTGAGCTTAATAACTGAATTTTTTACAATTTCAACAAATGTTATGCCATGTTTAGCTATCTCTTCCTACCTTTCATAAACTACCACATGCTCTTTCACAGACTGGAGATCTTCCTACCACATTGAGCATTTGTTCACATGATGCCACAAGCTGACTCAAGGAAACACTTACTCCCAGTGTATGACTGAGAGGTGAAACGTGATGTGACAGGATGTGGGAAAGGCCAGTAACTATAGATAGAGCTTTCCATACTTTTTTTTTTTTTTTTTTAATTAAAGTTAAAACCTCATAAAATGATCTTGGAGCTTTTATTTACACGTAGCAGAACTCTTCAGATACTCAACCATTTTTCCTCTCTGAGAGTATGCTGTTGACAAATGAATTGCACATTTCTCAGTCAGGGTAGGATTTTGCAAGGGTATTTCTATCTTAAGTTGCTAAAGTTCTTCCAAGTAACTCCAACAAATATTTGTTTACAAAATAAACAATTCACTGAGCACTTCATTTCCTACTAGAGATCTCTGCACCATGAGCAGGAAGAGGCAGCATCAGCTTGTCAGAGTATGGACAGATTTCATTCAGGAAATGTGAAGGAAAATCCAGTTCTTCATCTCTAGTGGAGACAGCATGCAGGACATCTGTCTCTTCTGCAGAGGGGCAGAGCTTTGACAGACACCATACAGATCTTTCCACAAGACCACTCAGGGTACCAAGTAGTTTTAACATATCTCCATCTACAGTCAACGTGTATAAAATACTGCTTGGCATTGTACAGGATGAAATTTCAGCATTTATGTTATGTGTCATTATTTCCAAACATTCTCATTTCTACCATAAAAACTTCTATTGGATTAAGTGCTGGCAAGCAGTCGTTAGGGGAAAAAAAAAAATAAAAAAAATAAAAATCCTGTAAACCCGTTAGCTGGCAGGCTTTACATATTGGAGCTACAGAATCCAGGAAAAGTTTTGGTAAGTAAAAGCAGGAAGAAAAAAAGAGACAGAAGCCTATAAGCAGTATCTTAAAGAACACCATCAGAAAGTAAAAATAAAAATGGATTGATTTGACTATTTCTAAAATTATCATAGCACCAACCCCTTTTTTTTCTAAATTAAATCACTGTACATTTTTAAGGCTTCATTTAACATTTACAATTCATTGCATTTCTCTCCTTCTCCTTTATTCATTTGAGATTTATGGATAAAGAGACATTACAGCAGTGTATTTTGGGAGGAAGACTGGAAAGTTTGTAAGAATGTTTGGGCAGTGGAAATATGAGAACAGTCAAAGAAAGATGCTTAGAAATAAGACAGAGATTCCAACAGTTCAGACAGTGATGTCAGATCCTTATTACTTTTCCAAAATAAGCTAGTTCAGATTCTCCTCTATCCTACTCACTATTGACAATCAGCTCTGAAGAAGTGCTTATAAAATGCTTTGGGTTTCCATACCTTCTAGATTTTCACCTTGCTCTTCCATAAAAGTGAACAGGTATTACCTGATGTGTCAAGATCAACGATACCTGTGGGGAGGGGGGAATATGTGCCCTACACTGCAGAAGAGCAATCAAAACCAACCCCAAGTTACCCAGATTTCAGAATCCTCTGACCCCTGTACATACCACTCATAAGCAAAACAGAGCCCACTCACCACCTCCAAAAAGAAACCCCATCCAACTAACCAAAAAGAAACAAGAGAGAAGCATTAAGGAGCTGAAGTAAAAAAGACACATCTGACCCAGCTCCATCAGTTCACTTCTACAACTAATGTCCTGATAACCTGTCATGCAGACATCAATATATATAATTCTGAGGAAGGACGGCATTTAATACATTAAGAAAATTACTGCTACTGTCGCAACAAAGTCATAAGTAAACCCTGACTTAGTTGAAAGGAGAAAAATAATAACACAAACCCTATTTCATGTCTCTAGCTATCACTGCTGCCTTAAGATCTCAGCTCCAAGTCCTGCGATGTCTAAGGCACTGACCACAGAGAAGCAAGCAGACAAGAACAGCAACTGCAAAGACAGCCAATGACCCCTCCTTAAAGCACTATATGAAAGGGCCTGGGAAGCCCTTCTCCCCTTAAATGCTGTAGCAAAAACAGTCTCCATGCCCATGTAAGTAGAAGGGAGTAAGATGTATTAACCTAGGTAAAACAATACATAATATTTAAACACAAAGCCACATTTATAAAAAGACAACTCTATAGTTTGCGCATGAAGTCAGGGGAAGAGAAATCAGATACAGGCACAATGGGACACAGGAGAGAAAAAAAAGATGGAAAGACCAATGTGAAGGGCCCGGTTCTTTTTAAATCTCAAAATTTTAAATAACATGAAAAAACAGAATCCAAAAAGCTAAAAGCAGAAGGAGTCTATGAAAGAGTTTAAGGACTGGGTCATACACTGCAAAACAGTTTAAGGTAATAGGAGGAATGAATCTACTACCCCTCATAAAGAGAGAAAAAAACAAAACCAAACACACCCCCAAAACCCAAGTGTTGTCTTCAAGAGTATCTGCCAACAATAAAAGCAGATGGAGAAAGTCCACCTTACCTTCCAAATGTGCAAAACCACTATAGTTAAGGTGCTTTAGGAACTGTTAAAATTCTTCGAAGTTCCTAAGCATGATCTATGGAGAAAGGCTTTTAGGAAAGAAGCAGTAGCACATCAAAGTTTAAGATTCAGCAAAACAGCACTTTCTCCAAGTAGTGAGTACTTTAAAAACTGAATGAGGTAAAAATAGCTCAAGGAGGGTGCCAAGGATGGAATTACTGAGGCTGCTTTGTAGTGTGGGTGGAAGGAAAGGATCACAACTGCAGGCAAGGGGAAGTGAGAGACCATGAATCAGAGACCAGCAGAGGATACAGAAAAGCTTAAGTCTGGAGACTTCATAGAATAGATGGAGAAAGCAATAACTCTTCAGAAATTAAAGTCTGAGAACCTAGGGACAACATAGTGATACTTGGGTTTTGAGGAATTAAAAGTTTCTGAATTAAAAATCAAAAGAAGTCAAAGCCCAGATTTCTGTTATGGCTTGAATTTCTGATTTTACACAAACTCCTGAAAACGATCAGAAATTCCACCTCTGGAAAATCCACCTACTACACAGTCATCCTCAAATAACCAATGTCTTGTTTGTCTTGCAAACTAAAGAACTAAAAAAAAAAAAAACAAACCACACACACCCAAACCAAAACACACACACAAATCCATCCATGCAAATACTTTCTATGCTCTCAAAGCCAGAATGGTTTCGTATTTAATTCTGCGCAACATGCATTTTTAATGAAAAGAACAAAAGGTTTAAGTCCACAGCTACTGCTGAAGAAAGATGTACGTCATTTTTGCCTGAAGGGCTTACAACCGAGCACGATGAGTTATAAACATTTGTTTTCTTAACTTTGTTACTAACATTTCGGCTCCTCTATTTCTTTTACTAGATCGAAAGACAAAACATCATTCCTCCCAAGTAAAAAATGCTTTCAGCATTGCTGTCACAAGAACAGTTAAACAACAGACACCTCAGTAGATTACCTTCTACCTGCAGTATTACATCCAGTTGTGTTGTCAGTCTAGTCTGACAGTACAGAAGGACTGTACTAGGTTTTACAAACCTCAAGAGCAATACAATGATACTTAAACACATAGCAAAATACTAAATGACAAAGGCCAAGCTTGACAAGCTGTATTCTTCCCTCTTGTCCTTCTAATTACCCTGATACCTACACATAAAAAGTATCTGGGAAACAGTAACACAAAGTTTGATTGCTACCCTACTGATGGTCCCATATCCTCAGACATTCTTATTTAACTCACTTTATTCAGTCCCCAGTACATCAAACTAGGAAAAAGAGAGTCAAATTGGATGCAACACATAATAAAAAAACAATTCATTTTTCGAAAAGAATAGAAAAAGCAGTCCCTCCAGGCAACTTTGTCAATAATATATTTGTATTATGGAACAACTGAAAGAGATGCTTACGCCTTACCCATAGCAAAACATTTAAAAGCTACCTGCTAGAAAGCCATGTACAGAGCCTTAGTCTTTGGAAGAAAATCCATCCAAAGGTCTGACATGAAAGACATGTAAAATACCAAAAGGAAAAATTAATTCCCAATGGAAAACCAAGGCCCATGAAAATAAAAAGATTTTTAAAACAGTAAATCGATATTTAGGGATATTAAATTTAAAGGACATTTTATTTTAAAGAAGAATACCCACATTTCTAATGATGCTATTTTGAGACAGAGTGGTGGTGGTGTTTTTTTTAATTAAGACTGTATCACTTCGCATGAAAGATATAGGACAAAGAACAAAAACTGTACCATTGTTGGTATTTGAGAAAAATTCAAGCTCACAACATTCCTAGCATAGAGCAATTGTTTGCATTGTTTGGGCAGGAGGAGAGGTTTGTTTGTTTGCTTGCCTATTTTTAAATAAGATTGATCTGTGTTTTCCAAACCAAGTAGCTATATTTCCAGAAGAGAAATAAAATTCAAAGAAATGTGCAGAAAGGATTTTTAAAATACAGCTAAGAAAGTCCAGCTTGGAAGCTATTTCTTTAATGAAAACCTCTGTAAAACTAAAGCTTCCAACAAAACTGATGCTTTCTCATGGAAGAAAGCTTATGCCTAGCTAAAAATATTCATGTGCTCTATTTTCTTTAACTGAAAATAGCAATCCTGACAACCCTAGTCTTGCATCTCAGTCGACATATATGCAAGCTCCCCAAGGACACATTTCATAGATAGATTAGGGATCCATCCTTCAACCACCCACTGCACTTTGATCATTTACAACCACCAAAAGACACACATAAATGTACATGCCCCTTCTGAACTGGAAAACATCCTAGCAAATGAAAAACAAATCCAGAAATTGCCAATTCTGTAAAGTTTCACATGGTATTCCACTTCTCATGCATAAAAAAAACATTTCTTAAACTACGGTAAAAATGCGCTTTTATCTACTAGTCCATCACCATGCAGATTTTAAGCCAGAACACATTTACTGGAACTCCAGTTAATAAATGTTTAAGTTTACTTTCATACAAAGAGTTGCATTTTTCAATGTGGGACCTTACCTTAGGAGAGAATTCAGGTGAAACCTCAATTTTTTACCTGCTTGTTACAGCTCAAAACAGCAGGGGCGGTTTTCCCCCTTGAACTCTCCATTGTCGCATGTTGCACAGTCAGAGTTTCCTCTTCATTGTGCTAGTGCTGGGCACGGCCACAGAACTCTACAGGAGCCTAGGAGCCAACGTCTTGGCTTCTAGTCACCCTCTAATGTCTTGACGTCAACTCTGAGTTTTAGAGTGGTACACAGTGACAGCAAATACTCATAGTAAAGAGCAACTCCTTCTCCAACAGCAGACAGCTGTGTGAACTTAAGTCAGAGCAGCAGGTCAGCTGTGGGGGAAGCAAGTGAGAGCCAGGTGAAAAGAAAGCGCACAATCAGATCTGCTTTAACTTGCAAGCAGCCACCAAAAAGAACACCCAGCATTCCTTGTATCCACTACATTAACAGAGCAACTGATCATATTGACTTGTTAATTGCTAGAAAAACAAAAATATTTAGTTGAGCAGTGTAACATTGTTGCAACTCAAATGACTGGTAGGATAATTTGGCATCTGCTGCTCCCCAGCATACACAGAACTGTAACAGTGGTAGCTAGACACAACAGCAGTCAAGCTAGAAAAACTTGCACACTTAGAAACTTTCTTCCAAGCTACAGTCAAGGAATTCAGAAGCAGTACTGGACTTCAGGAAGGGAGAGCTATTTAGATGTTGCCAGATTACAGAAGAAACCATTTATTTGTGACCAAAATACCCCTAGTGAGTTAATTTATCTGTCAGATGACCGGAATCCTGTCAAAATCTTCTGGTTCCTCTGGAATCTAAGCTTTTAGTCCTCTACAATGGGCTCTTTTCTTCTTCCACCAACACAGATGCACCTACTCAACACAAACAGTGATCTTCAGGTTTACATAAGCATCTCCTTTAAAGTTCACCAAAAAAAAAATCTCTAGTAACACCACAAAGAGCCTACCCTAAGACAACACTGAAACCCACCCTCCAGTCTCAAGCGCTTCTTCGCCCCGCCATGCTCTGATACTTCACTAACTAGCTCTCACTTTTCCTTTTCACAGGACATCATCAGGCTTGGACAAAGCTTTTGAAATAACTCTGCTGATTTCTCTATTTGTGTATCACCCTCCCACACATTTTTTCACCCTAGTATCCACATTCCTCAACCCCCTGATGTTTCCTTGATCTCATTCCCACAGCAACACACTCCAACAGTGAACATTACCACTGACTACCCCACAGGCACACAGCTATGACTTCAGACTTGACAAAATTTAAGTAATCAGACCAGTTTTTAAATGCAACATTCAGTTCATGGCACCTCTGTGTCATGCAACTATTTGACGTTGCCTTGGTTAAGGCAGATACGTTCAAAAGAACAACATAATCACCTCAAAGTATTACATATATGTTCAGAACTCAGCTGGCAAATTAGCCCCCTGGAATGATTAGCATTCAAGTGGCTCTTTATGGGCATCCACCCACAAAGTAGCTAACTCCCCATTTCAAACATGCAGTAAACTCTGGTCACAAATTCTCAAAGTTCTTTCCATTTTGTTATTGCTCAGTTAGTTGATCTTCATCAGGGTCACGGGGCTGAGAAAAAATAAGCAAATTATTTATCCTGAACTCCTCAGCCTAAGAGATAAAGCACATCTAAGATTGGACTACTTGTTAGACCCATCCCAGCCTGACTTCTGATCCTAGATAGTGCTACCATAAGCACAAAAGGTGTTGCATTTATTCATAAATGTGTATACAATAACGTAGTATACAGAGCAGTAGCAACAGCTAATTTATTGCAAGATAAAAAGACATAGTTTCAGCCCTGAACTAAATTTCACCAAACTGAGCAAATTCAGACACACACACACCCAGTCTGCTCCTGTGGCTTGGCAATACAATGCTTGAAGTTATTCCTACGCCTTCTGTCCCATCCCACACTCCACAACAGGGAGGACTTTCACTTTTACTTGGACAAACCTGTGGCTATGTTGTGAACTGACTCAACCGACAACGTGAAAAAGAGAGCTCATGTCAATATTCAAACCTTGATGCTAGATACTTCTCAACACAGCCACAGCTGATGTCTTCAGAGATCCATAATCTGATTGAAATAATTTGATAAAAACTCAACGGTTACACACACAAGAGAAAAGCTAAATTTCTCTTCTTTCTGAAAACATCTCTCAATTCCTGAGACAGCCCTAACCATGGAAAAAAAGACTTCTTTCCTGATCTTATTAAACTTTTCAAATACATTCACTGGGCCAAGCAACCAGGGAACAGGAGCATGAAGACACACAAGAAGTGTTTCTCACAGTAAGCTAACAACCAAAGCTCAATTAGGCTCTGCTCTCCCCGCCCCCAACCATCTCTATCTTCAGCCCCTGGAGAGCAGCTGTATCTCCCAAGAATGATTTCATTAGACACATAAAAAGAAAATGACAAAACAAAGGGGTTTTGCTTAGGTAAAGCAGGCCAGAAGCTGTTATTCTGAAAGTAAGCATACAGCTTTAAATGTGATTTAAGGGAGCAAATGAAATAATGTAAAATTATCAGGAACTGATTAGAGTTGAATTAAAAGCAGACCTCAATGTGCATTCTAACATTTCAAAGGAAATCAACTGTCCATTTACTGAAATCCATATTTGCTCCAATATTTTAACAGCATATTAATTTACAATACAGTTCTTCATCATAAAAGCCTGTGTCATATAGTGAAATCTACTTGGTAAAGTAAAAATTTTTACTCCAGGGTACATGATTGCTATCCAGCAACAGCAGGAAAATTGTATTCAAAAGGTGGGATACCAACCACAGCCACTTTTTTTAATTTTTTTTTATTTAAGTATTAAAACACACATTTTCCTATCATCCTATAATGCAGCCAATACATAAACCAATTCAGTTCTGTGATGAACCGGAGCAGACTCTGTCAGCTGGCCTAGCAGGAGCACGCTATTATGAGTGCTGCTCAGACTCCGGGCAAGATAAATGAGCTATAAAATGCCTCAAAAGTAGGTCCAGCCAAGTTTCTTCTGTTACCAGAAGAAACTATGTGGGATGTCCAGCCAGTTACCAGGCACACCTCCTATTCACTATATTCCAAAAAATTCCAGTTAGTTACTGGGCACACCTTCTATTCACCATATTAAAAAAAAAAAAAAATATCCAGCAGAGGCTGTTTTTAATAAATTTTTACTGATTTACCTTGATTGTACAGTGCGAATAACACTGGCATATTTTTCCCCAAATTCAAGCAAACATTTTTATCCACACCCAGTTTTAATAAACAATTTTTCAATAGGAAAGCATAATCCTGCATGCAAAAAAAATTGTCTTCCACAATATAATTACAGGATCCTTGCCCAAAGCTTGTTGCCACAGAACTGGTAACAAAATTCTACATTGAAGAGCCACCTATTATTAAGTTATATAGAAGTTCCAAGGCTAAATAAACATCAATGCTTGAAAACTCACAAAACACCTTTAATGCCTCTGGCCTTCTTGGCAGTTAGCATAAATAGACCTTCTAAGCTGTGAAGAGTTATCAGTAATTACACCACATATCTTCAGACTGTGATTTAAGAAGACATTCACTGGTAAACAGCTCTCAGCTGGGGATTAACAGCATTCTCCACCTGGCTAGACAAGTTAAGAGATATAATGTAGTGTCACATCATTTGGTAATACATTTAAAGAAAATTGCTATTTCAACTGAAATTCTTCCCAGATTGCACAATTTTTCCTATCGTCTCAGGGAGAGAACTACAGTACTGCTTACTATTCAAAAACATATCTGTGGATCACTTTCAGTAAACCGGGAGTTGCCGTTTTTGCTGGTATACCCAGATTTTTTCCCTCAGATCCAGCGTTTTGATGAGCAAATGAGACCATCTTCAGGAACTAATTAAGATGGCCAATAAGGAACTCTTGTTGTAACAAGAAAGGAATGGTAAATTGATTTCCTAAGTACCAAATTATATGGGAACAGCTGATAAAAGGCCTGAAAATATATCTGCAGGGCTAACGCAAAGGAGCACTGCTGTTAGCTACATGTTTTTTAGAACAGAGACGTGAATGCTGACAGATGTTTGAAGTCACATTAAGGGAAAAAACTATTTTTTCTGACTTAGGTAAGTGAAGCAGCAGCCAAAATCCAGCGTAACCAACGGCTTTATGGCAGGCAACAGGCCTAGAGAAACTGTCAGAACAACCAAAATTTTAATTGTGCCTTTGTGCTCGCTTTCATGTCCCTGCCCGCCAGTAAAACTGAGGACTTTCAAGACGTGCTGTTCTAGCCATTTAGTCAATATACACTGTGTTTCCCGACAGCCACACGCAAATGTGGCGCTTCCACAAGGCCCTAAGGGACTAAACCCCGCTCCGCCGCCAGCCGTCCCCGTCCGCTGCAGCCAGGGCGCCAGCCGGCCCTGACCGCCACCGCAACCCCAGGGACCCACCGCCCGCTGCACACGCGTGGTCAGAAATCCAATTAATGCACCTTTGCACGTAATACAGAAGCTTCCAAAAAAAGTCCCGGTGTTGAAAAAATACAGTCATCGTGTATTTCGCCCCTTCTATTTACAGATAACTCCAGAGGTACTGTATTTTGAATCCCTCAAGCTGCTTCTGAAGTTACTGAGTAGATTAATTTTCTTCAAACATTACTTGACTGCTTCGAGGGAAGCCCTCCCCCTCCTCCTCCTCCTCCTCCGGAACGGGGGCAGGTTAGATTTAAAAACGCATTCTTTGAAGTTATATTTTCTGAGAGATTATAAGCAACTCCTCAGAGGAGCCTAACG
>JAVJGI010000064.1:22908632-22932439 GCA_035590275.1 Ibycter americanus | reverse complement strand
CCACCCGCTGGTTCCAGATATTGGTAAAAGCTGCCTGGGAGGTTTTGCCTCAGTCGCAACGCTGCCGTCTGACAGTGTTGCCCTCCAGTCGCCTCTCTCCACTGGCTAGCTGTGTTCTGCTTGATGCACACCAGGACACTGTTGACTCCTATTCAACTTGCCATTAACCCAGATGCCCAGACCTCTCTCTGCTGAGCTGCTCTGTAGCCGCTCCTCCCCCAGTTTGTACGTATAACCACAATTATGCCATCCCACGTGGAGAATCCCGGATTTGCTCTAGTGGAATTCCATACAGCTGGTGACTGCCAGCTCTCTGGTTTATGCAGATCTCTCTGTGAGGTCTCTGTACTGTTGAGGAAGGCTGCAGCTCCTCCTAGTTTAGGATCATCGGCAATCTTACTGTATATTCGATTTCTGCATCCAGATCAATTAATAAAAAGGTTTTTTTCAGCAGTACAGTGTTTACTACAGTTAAAAAATTATCAGGCAAGCGCTGCACCAGGGACGTTGTCTTCAGTGGTCCCTCAGGCTCGGGGGTTGCGCTCCCCTCAGGTGACCGGAAGTGGAGGGGCTGAGGGTGTTTTACCGCCCAGAGGCCGTAGAACCGGAAGTGGGGGAAAAAACGTACTCACTCAACGTGGGGCTCGACCCCCCGACCGCTGGGATTCAGAATCCCGTAGTTACCGACGCAGCTAGGCGGGCGCCCTCCTAACAGCCCTTTCTACGTTCTCATCCCCATAATCCGCGCTGATTTCAGCGCCGCGCCCCGCCGCTGCCTGCGGCGGCTGAGGCACAGCGTGACCTGCCCACGCCACGGGTGACTTAACCACCGGGGTCACTTGGATCTTCGGTTTGCTCTTGACGGCACTTCAGTCCCCTGTGCGACAAGCTGCCCCTGCCCACCAGCCGGGGAGCGGGTCCGGCGGTGGGCGCCCCTCACCCGTGCCAGCGCAGAGCACCCTCCCCGCTGTGCCGTGGCATCGGGGGGTGATACTGCACAGCCAGATACGGCTTCTTATGCAGGTGATGTTTCGGCCAGCGCTGAACAGAAGTTGAAAAACAGCCAATGACAAAGCATGTATACCTTTTTTTTTTTTTTCATAGGGAAAGAGTAGAACATCCCATTCTAGTATAAATATCCTTTTCCTGACGCTCTGAGATAACACATCTGGAAAAAAATATTATAATTGACCATTCCATGTTAATACAATTCATAATACGGACATTGTTTAGTATATTACTGTACATAGTATAATACAGATACTGTACTTCAATAACATTTTGCTTCTCCCTGTATGCCCTTCTCATTTGTACTGTGCTTCTTTAATATTTTCTTCTGCTTTTATATTCTGCTTCTTCAATAGAGATTAAATAACCCTGAAGCTGCCTGTTTTGACAGACCCTAGTGGTGGTTCACACCCTGAATAACCACATGCCATTATCAGGCACGCCCCATTAATCTGTGTATGTTTCTTAAACAAAAAATTAATCACTGATGAGTCAGATGGATTTTCCATGGTCCACTTTTCAAAGAGATGGTGTTCAACAAATTGATCAGTAAAAAGAATCTCAAGAACAATTCCACTGAAGACCTTACGTAAAGCTCTGACCTGTTTTCTCTTTTGACAGTCCACTTCTTTTGTCACGCTCCTCAAATTGTTTGGCCACTTCCCAGGTGAGGATGAAGGTTAACAAATTTCTTTGTATGTTGACTGTTCTGGCACTCAGGGCAGGGTAACTTTCTGCTTTTAGTGTGTAGCCTCAGCTGAAGTATAAAAGAACTTCATGTTTCCAACCAGCTACTTCTTGGGGAAAACCATTAGGTGACTGCATCTTCTAAAAGGTAATGAAACTCCACTGTTGCAAAGGCATGAGATGATTCAACGCTATAATGCTGTTTCAACTGAAGACCACCGTAGATGACTGTATATTAGTTAGAATAATTACAGCTGGTAATTGCTGTGATGTTGTCATCCCTTCTAATAAACTTTACTGGACCTCCATAAGGAACTGTTGCAGCATTCTCTTTAAAATCTCATTTGAAAACCAATGTATGGTATCGTCTAATTCTTTCGGCAAGTACTAATGCCATGAAGATTGCAATCTATTGAATAGCTCACATGGGCTAATAATAGAAATTCAGCAATGCCAGGGAGAAAAGTGACATCAGGAAAATAATCTAAAAAAATTGTTAGTGGTGGCAACCTCCAACGGGGACTGGGGAATTGTCTCAAAAAGCAGTTCACCGAATAATGCCAATCTCACATAAGAGGGGAGAGGTTATGCTTATCTTCTTACACTACCACTTCTCTTATCCAAATCTTCATTGATAACTAAGCAGGTCAGAAATACTGATCACTAGAAACACTGTAGGCTCTAAACTTGAGCTAAACATGCAGGCCGCGTTCTGCAGTGACAGTTTTATGACGACTAGCCTTAAAATAGTTGGTTTTATGAGATACTGGAGATACCATTTGTCCTAGGGACCTCAGTTTTTAAAAACAAATCCCAGACTCCTATGGCACTTTGCTTTTTCACAATAGAAAATCAGTTCTGTGTTCGAGTTTCGACAGTTGTTGACAGAGTCAAATGCTCTCTTTTTATTATTCTATTTTTATAAAGTTCCCAACTTTGTCCTGACCTCAAAATGTTGCTCATATAAAGCAAACCTAACTCACACACACAAAAAACAGAGCGCTGCAGCAGAGAATACCAAGTAGGCTATTAACGCTCTTTGTCTCTCTCCCATTGAACACTGGAAAGAAAAAACATTTAAAGAAAAGTTCCCTAGCTTTTTCAAGCTGATCTGTGAAAATAGCATTGTAGCAGTTAATGAAGTGGCAGGTTATTAATTGCACATACAGTTGCAATAATGTCATCCTTTGTCTATGGTTTGAGGTAAAACAATCATTTATCTGGAGGCATTAATCTGTGTGACAAGTCCCCACCCCCTGCGCTCAGTGAACGTACTTGGTGCCATTGTATATTCAGTATAAATGTTTGCAGATTAATATCCAGTTCTGATTACTGTTAGCATAACCTTCAAGTTCTGCTTGTAGTGAGAACTGTTAACTCCAATTGCTATTGAAAGAAGAACGTCTAACGTGGAGTTCCAGACAACTTACTACAGGTTTTTCATACAAGTTAAATTACTAAAAACAAAGTCCTGACTGTTCTGAAAAAGCAGTAATATCTCATGGCATTTTTCGTAACAGTCAGGAGTTGTCCTAGATGGCTTCGGGAAAATCTCCATGCCTCCACCCATAGTGCTGGTGGTTGCTTTCCTCTGTTCAAGGTTGCCAGAAATGTGGAATACAAGTATTTTGGGATGAAAGATGCTGTAGAAATGTAATGGACTGTATATGATTTTCAAACAGGTATGCCCAATATTGCCTGTGGTGAAAGCTATTATAAGTGTTAAACATGCCACAGGAATCTTACAATATTTTTCACTGTTGTAAAGGTCTGTTTACAAGGTCTTTCTTTTTAAATTTATTCATACATAACAGCGTATTAATGGCATTCCGTGATTTAAGGATGTAAACTGAATGCTCTCTTAATGTAGAAAATCATACTGTATCACACAGTAGTTGTTTTGAATAATATTGTGCAAAGTAGGTGTGAAATAGAATATGGAATTGAAGGGTGTTTTCCTTGTTAAATTAATTTTATGATGCATAATTAAAATATATTAGAAAGCTGTTTTATTCTGCCAGTAGAGCAGACATCATAAAAATCAGGTTTTTACCCTTACAGCATAATGATAAAACAAGGAATTATTACACGAGTCTTGCTTTTGTTTAAATGAAAACTAAATCTGCATGTAATTTTTTTCTACAGAGCAGGCAATCAGCTTAGATCGCATCTTGTTGAACCATTGCCTGTCCTGTGTTTGCATTCCAGCATATGGGTGAGGTTTTGGGAAGCATGCACAAACATGCATATAGCCACTGAAAGGATTGCTGTAGGCACAGGGACAGGGTTTTGTGCCCATCTGAACTGTGCGCTTCGTTGAAGAACACTATGCGCCTGCACCTGGCACTGGTGAGGCCACGCCTTGAATACTGTGTCCAGTTTTGAGCCCTGCACTTCAAAAGGGACATGAAGGTGCTGGAGCGTGTACAAAGAAGGGCAACGAAGCTGGTGAAGGGTCTGGAGAACAAGTCTTCTGAGAACTGGCTGAGGGAACTGGGGCTGTTCAGCCTGGAGAAAAGGAGGCTCAGGGGAGACCTTATCCCTCTCTACAACTACCTGAAAGGAGGTCGTAGGCAGGTGGGGGAGGGTCTCTTCTCCCAAGAAACAAGCAATAGGATGAGAGGAAACTGCCTCAAGTTGCACCAGGGGAGGTTTAGATTGGGTATTAAAAAAAATTCTTCACTTAAAGGGTGGTCAAGCATTAGAACAGGCTGCCCAGGGAAGTGGTGGTGTCACCATCCCTGGAGGTGTTTAAAAGACATGTAGATGCGGTGCTTAGGGACATGGTTTAGTGGTGGACTTGGCAGTCCTGGGTTAATGGTTGGACTTGATGACCTTAAAGGTCTTTTCCAATGTAAACAATTCTATGATTCTATGATCTCATCTATAAATACACGACAGGAATAGTAAACATTTTGCTAGCATCTGTTTTCTAAGGAGCTCAGGGAGCATTTCTAAATAGTAAAATGTTACCACTACAAAGAAGTTAAAATTATTATTTTTATATCTCATGTTAGGTAAGATAAATAAATGGAGATTTCATGACTTGCTAAAATCACAGCTAGTTAACAGGACGACTGGGATAGCACTACTTAGTATCACAACCAGCTGTATTCTCTACTGTCATCAGCAGATGATCTTAAAGAAAATTAGATTACAATAACAAAAGGCATCTGCCTGGGTGGATGCTATGTTTCCAAGTACATGGAAAATCATAAAACTGGCTTTAAAATGAGTAGACTCAAAATTTGCATCAGAGATTTACCAAGTAGGGCGCTGATACATGGATTTGATAAACATCCAAGCATGAAGACATCCTATGCAATATGTTGATGGAATTATATTCAGTTTATGGTAGGGCTACTGATATATATTTTTTGAGTAGAGTAGAGCAGAGTAGAGTAGAATAGTTCAGTTGGGAGGGACCTACAATGATCATCTTCTAGTCCAACTGCCTGATCGCTTGGACTAGTTGATTGTTGAAGTGCAATGGAACATATAAAAGAATGAATTATCTCCTTTTACACAAAGAACAAGTAGAAAACGGCCCAAGTTAGGACTGCCCTATCTATGTTTCCCAAAGCAATATTAAAATTACCCTACAGCTGGGTTTGTACTGGTGTATTGCTTTGCAATGAAGTCCAATGACAGTAATTAAAGTGTCACAGACTCTGCTAATATAAACAGGATTACACCGATAGTACCATTTAGCATTTGTGTTTAATGTTATAGTTTATTAATTTATATGTAGGTCATATCTATGCTGGCCATCTACACAAAGACAGGTTTCACCCTGAGAAGGAGACAGATCACGTTATGCTAAATTGTAAAGAATGCACTTATCTGTTTAACGCTTTGGCCTGACAGATGAAGTAAATAAAACTACAAAAAGGTACCCCATATACTGTCAGATATAGGACTAAGTAATTTTTGCCTTTTATAGAGGGTTTTCCCAATACTTGCTACTACATATAACAGTAAATGCAAGATCAGATCCAAAATTTTTTTTTTCTTTCATTAATACTGTCCCAAATATATTTTGCTCCTAATGCGTACATTACAGGCATTTACTTTCTTAGAGATACATTGTCCTTTTAGGTCATATTTAAGATTAGCATGATACTATGCTGAATTCTTATTGCTACCATTATGTTTTTACGCTGCTAGTGTTTTATTTTTGCCTTTGGATCATCAAGGTGAATGTTTTACCACATTACATGTCATGATTTGTAAGTTATTTTGTTTGCTGAACAGTATTTTCAGGAATGCATTAAATAACAATTAGTGAGGTATTCATGTGGAATAACTTTGCACTTGAGTAACATTAGGAAGATTCAGATGATGCAGAGTAATGAGTGATTTAAGATACAGAATCACATATGCCCTGAAGTACCCTGTCACAATGTTAATTATTTGTTAAAACAACTTTGTATAATGCTTTCAAATCATGTTAACCACAGCAGTTGCAATGAAGGATAGATAAGAATGAATTTAAATGTTCATTTTACCTAGGGTTAAGAGGAAACTACAAGTTCACTAAATTGCTATCATGCGATAAATTTACAAATTATGAATGTTCATATATAACTAGGAATGTATGATGTGCAAAAATCCTTAACACTGAAGTCTGTAAAGTCTAAACACTAAAAAAATATTCATGATTGAAAACACCTTTGGACAAAAATACATTCATAACATTTGTTCAAATGATTAGTAATGCATTAGCTTATGTCTTATTGTACCATACAATAACACTAAAAGAAACATCATCTTTTCCTATTAGAAAAATACTTAGATCCAAAAGAGATTTGGGAATTTCTTCAACAGAGATACAGAAAATGTAACAATAGCTAAGCTATCAGTAGAGGACTTATCTTAGGTTCTGAAAGCTATATTGCTATGGTTGTACTGTATCATGAAAGCATGACATATTAGCCCAGAAGAAGCTTTATGCTGCACATATTCGTATCTCTTGTTATTTTAGCTAGCTCACTCAGAACTAGCCTGGGTAACTTTACAGGGCTCATGCTTTCTGGACATCCTCTGAGACACTACATGCATTTAGGTGGAATCTAGTGTCATATATTAAGATGCTTTTGAAGCATGGAGAGGGAGTTAAGCATTTAACTTGAATGTTATGAACAGCATGCTCTGATTAAACAACTGAATAAATGGGGAGGAGAGAAGGAGGAAGCACTCCTCCCCTGGAACACTAACAAGAAAGAGATGCTGTTCAGTGTGCAGCATGCTTATTCAGGTATGCTCTAGGGACCTACTGCTGGAATGAACCCCACAAGAGCGCTCCAAAGGGAAGTATTTATCATGTCTGTTTTAAACACGTGGTATTGAGATGTTCAGCACAGACAAATCCAGGGTAATTCTGGTCACATACGTGCATACACTGAATTCTAGGGACCTGGAGAAATCTATTTGTTGAAAAAAGGCTCATCCCACCTTCAAATGGTGGCAGTTTCAAGAATACAACACTGCACCAAATTCTATTTAAGTCACACTGTAGGCACATATGCCGCTTCATAGATCCAGAAATTATTAGTGCTCCAAGCTTTTAGAAAGCTGGATTTTTTTTTTTCTGATAAACGTTTGAATAAAAGTCATGAACAGATACTTACATAAAGGTTTCAGTCACAGTACCTGGCTGAGTTTACCAGCTGTGATAATTCCCATAACCTTTTCAAACACACTGTCCAAGTATATCGCTTATCGCTGTAATTCTAAGAAGCAAGAATGAACAGGGACAGGAGCTCAAGGCTGTATATTACAGCTGAATGTGGCTTTATGTCTAGTATTTGCCTCATCAGGGGGAGACGAAGCATTGGTTACAGAAATTCTTTGAGGTCTTCAGCTGAAAATTATTACTGATCTGAGTTTGAGAGTTTGCATAAATAATTTCAAATCATTTCAAAGCCCAGCTTTGACTCTTTGACTCTTTATTTTCTGCAGTTTGCCAGTGTCTCCTTACAGAATTACCTTGTTAGTGAGCATCTGTATGTTCTCAACACAGCTTGTGCAGACATGTCAAAGACAGTTTGAAACTAGCAGCTGCGTGAAGCTCAGCATGGGCTAACAACTCCTTTTCCGAACCAGGTTTCCTGGAGAAGATGGAAGCGAAATTCTTTATCTCTTTGGCTATACTTAGCAGCAGTACACAGGACAGGACAGCTCAAGGGTAGAAGTATATTCTCTGGTGTGTATCACCTGTATATATTTCACTGTATCTGCCCTGTAAACGAAAAATGGTAATTAAGCAGCAAAGTAGACTCACACGTAAGAATAAGCCCAAGGCAACAAGGACTGAGAAAGCTGTCTAGCCTTTGTGTGTGTTGTATAAAAACATGCATGTGTAACTATTTGCTATTGATCTACCAAGCTGCAGTGTATATATACAGCATCTTGAAATACTTCTAATTTAAGCAGTGAAGTTTTAGCTAACTTTAGCTAAGTTTTAGCTTTATTTAAGAAATGTATGGAGCATTTTCTACCACTACTTTTCCCTTTTTTTTAATTAAGGGATGGTGTCTATACAACATAGGAAGCACTCTTCCTGCCATCAGAGCTGCTGTTATTTCATTCTTCCTTGCCTCCAAACTGCTATGCTAAAGTCACTCCTTACTATCCACTGAGTATGGCACGGCTTGGAAAGTTTAATTCCTGTCTTGACACAGTCAGGTGAGAAAAAAAGGCTTAACAATCTGGTCTGGTTTTGTTCTGTTTACTATGGCATAAAAACAAGTATAATGCTGCTTAGAATTCTCACATGCTAATTACTATGTATACATGCCGCAGTTTACGTTGCTTTTTACTGTACATTAACATCTATTAATTCACTCTAGTTAAGTACTCTGTACTAACCAGAGACAAAGGTTGCATGAAATTGTCCAGCTATTTTAATTTTTAAAAAAGTAAAAAACAAAACAACCTTGGCTAGAGCTTTAAACGCTCCTTATGGAGCCAGCAAATATAAATGCCCTTAGCTCAACAAATTTGACTTGGGCATTAGACCAGCTTTGGAAGACTGTGCAATATTTTATGCATAGCAATATGACTGCACAATTAAAAGATCTGAAGATTCAACTTTTAAGTAGCTCATTAAAAGTATTCTTAACTTTTTCCTTTGAAAAGAAAAACCCAACTAAATACAGCAAAAAGATTTTGAATGCATCAGTCAGTCCCATTCCATGACCAATGTGTAGCTGCAGCATCACACATTTATGCCAGGAGATGCGAAATTGCCATTGTCACTCTATACTGGAGCTGTAGGCCACTCAGCTGCTGTAATAGCACTACAGCTATTTCTGACTTTGTGGAATGGGGCCAATGTTTTTCCCAGAAATAAAGGTTAGAAAATGAAAAGAGCACCAGTTTTATCTCCCCTATCTCTTCCTGGAGAAGACTGGGCAAGAAAATGGAAAAGAAATCTATCAAGAGTTATTAAATACAAAGCACCATCCCTGGCTCAGGAAGTTCCTGAACCACAGATTGCCTGATGATAGGAATATTTGTGGAAGTATATATGCTTTCCCTTCATTTATAGCGTTCCCTCAACATCCGTGTTTGGACATTGTTTGAGACAGGATACCAGGTTAGATAAGACAGTCTGACACAGGGAGGCCACCCTTACGTTCTGAGATTCTTTGGATATGTTTGGAAGTCTGACTTTAAATCAGAAAGGCCTCATTTTTTAATAAAGGTAAAGGAGTGCTATGGATGTCTGTGGTTTCTTTGAACCTACTGTAATTATTATTTCAAGATTTTGCCTTCAGTCTCATTTTTTACATTGTAATGCACCACACCTTTCAAGCATTAGGCATTCAAAGAGCTGGTAAAGGCAGTTTGGTGGTGTTAGAAGGTAAATTACAGCTTTGCTGAATGGCTTGCTTGGGTATTGACTTTAGAAGCTCTATGTAAGGTGGTGATGCTGAATGGCCTTTTTAACAACTCTGAGGCCAGTGTGTGTGAAAGTGACAGCACTGGGATAAGGAGATGTTTTATCTCTCCCTAGCAGCACATGAAATGCTTACTGACCTGGTTGAACCTTGAAAGTCAGCCCATTATAGTCAAATACAAGTTCTTGGGCTTCATTCCAGGCTAAGATTCACAAAGATAAGCAAGTATATGCTAATTAAATGCATCAGAGTCTATTTAGGCCAAACAGTTAAAAAAAGATTGAGCTGCCCAGATGCAGAAGCAGGAGAAAATAAGGAGAAATAAAAAGAGTCACCCTGCATGGTTTGTATTTTACTACTTAAGAAACTGCATTTGAGAAATAAGCAGCTGTAGATTCTGGTCAACATTATCAATTTGGGTTGAGTCACACAACCATTTTCCAAGTGAGCCAACTCTTGTGTCTTGATTTTACAGACAGAACCCTGCTGCACAACCCATTTTAAGTAGTTGAAGATGCACCTTAGAAAATCCTTGGCCCAAGGGCAGAAAATTTTTGAAACATTTAAAGTGAATGAAAAAAACCACGGAGATAAAGCTGCACAGTGGCTCAGGAGATAGATTCCTGTGAGGGCAGAAGGAAATTGTTTTTAAACATAGACTGTGATTATCAAGGTTAGAAGGAAACATGACATTTTTCAGCATAAAATATGAAGACTGAGATGAGAGGAGAAGAACCAGGAGGTAAAAATGTCTGGCAAGGCCAGACTACATGGTTAAGGAACATGAAGGTACAGGAACAGATTCACGGCACAAGTAAAAATCATGGTTTTGGGCTTGACAGCTGGTTAACGTTGCATACTGAGGCTTTAATCCCCAAGTCCTCTCTAGATCAGAGTGACTATTAAGCTAAACTGCTATTTGTTCTTTTTTTTTTCTCTTTTCACTTTTTCAAGCCACTTTTTTCTACTTCACATACCACTAATGAAAAAAATATGCAGAATGCTTGAAGAAAAGTGCAGTATGAATTTTGCCATGATTTCATCCTTAATCAAGAGTGAGAGAGTTCAATGCTGGTAGGCTTCAAGGTCTGTGCTGTTACAAAATGAATTTGTAGCTGACAATAAGTAAATTCTGGTTCATAAAGATTTAAACCACCGATAGGTAACCTGAATACATCTTTATTCTGTTAATATGAGGCTTCTGAATTGCAAATCAGACCAAATACATGTTCTGTTGAAAGCAAAGTAAACAATAGAAGTGAATCTGTTGTAGTCTAAGAGCCAAGGAGTCACAGAAACATCTATTGTTTCTCCAGTAAAACATAACAGAAATTGCCCTCTACAAAGAAGAGAACCTATTCCACTGATTCACCAATGCAGAACACACAGACACCATGGATGAACTCCAGCCTAGTGGCTTCAAGTACAAGATCCTTTGTGATTCTTAGGGGTGCAAATTTAAGTGATGTTTCAAGGTTCAAGCATAAGTGTTTTCAAGCTTTTTCTTCTTCCTACCATTCAGGCTAAGAAGTCTAATTTTTCAAAGATCACAGACACTTAATTCCCCATTTCACTTCAAATTAGTTCATAAAAGCAGGCAAAAGACAGGACTTCGATAGGGATCACTTACATGGGGCATTACGAGGAAAGGGAAATTGTCTTAAATTATTTTAAATGTACATGGAAGCTTTTCCATTTTTTTCTTTTTTTTTCCTAATAAATTTTATTATTATGGACAACATGTACCTTGCTTTATATATGACGTAACACTGTCTTGTATATATTTTTTTTTTATTTTATTTATTTTATATTTTATTTATTATGAAGACTTCTAGTCCTGATTCTACTTACAGCAGTTTTTTTATGCATAGTTTATGACTGAGACTTTAATCGGAAGCCTGTTCACCTGCATGAGGCAAACAGCTGGAAACTGCTATCCTATCTTCTGAGTGAATTGGTACCAGGATTTCCATCTGTGCTATACACGTGCCTGGAAGGGTGCCAATAACAATTACCGATCATTGCAAAGATCATCCCTAACTGATGGCTCTTTCAATGTCAGTTTTGAACACATTCCGCAGTTTTCTCTAACTTCAGAGAAAGATTTGAACAACAGTGCTGAAGGAGAAAAAAAGCCAGAAGGCAGATTTCAGAGCAACTATTTCATAATATATTGAAGTTCTATCCTTTCACATGTCCATTTTTCTAGTTTTACCTGAAACTCTCTCTTAACTCCAAATTACATCATGAGGTATATTCTGAAAGTTACTTCTGTGAAAGAATCCTAGACATCTGGGGTTTATGATAAGAAAAGAAGCACTTTGCAATCTTCAGCAAAATAGAACACGGGGCAGATAGTAAGGGCAACGTTCAGAATTCATTATCGCAGTCACTGTGCAGAAAAACTTCTCTTGAGAGCTGCAGCAATTATGTAACAGTTAGCTACACAAATGGGGATCTAAGTCCTCTAAGATTCCTTAAAAAAAGAGTAAAATCTGGAGGCTTTCTCTGATTACTGTGCAAGTCAAATATCACCTAGGTAAAAAACAAAAGTACAGCACAGAAAAGGTATCCAAATTCAGTATGACATAAGAGAGAACACCAGGAATCTGTAACATGGTTAAGTCATGGTAACTTTAATCTGATGCTGGGAAGAAGAAAGTGAAATAATATTTCTTAAATTCTTCCATGCAACACAGCTTATTCCTTGTGTTTATCCAGCAAACCTGCCTTTCAAGAGATCTCCCCAGGTTGCACCAGATACCAGCAAGTATCACACATTGCAAAATACCACAGTAGACTGCAATCTGATTAGAACTGTAGCATTTCATTTGCAAACAGTCTACTTCAGTTACAGATTAACAGAAAGGATTTAATTTCTTGAAAGAGAAAATTAGTAGCTGGTAAAAGCCAGGTATGAAAAAAAGCATGCTGGATATTACAGGAAAACCCCAGGACCTGATTGTATATATTTTATCTTTTGCATACAGCTTATCATTTTTATGTGATGTCCTGGTTTCAGCTGGGATAGAGTTGATTTTTCTGCCTAGTAGCTGGTGCAGTGCTGTGTTTTGGATTTAGTACGAGAATAATGTTGATAACACACTGATGTTTCAGTTGTTGCAAAGTAGTGCTTACCCCAAGTCAAGGACTTTTCAGTTTCCAGTGCTCTGCCAGTGAGCAAGTGCACAAGAAGCTGGGAGGGAGTAAAGCCAGGACAGCTGCCCCAAACTAGCCAGAGGGATATTCTATACCATAGAACATCATGCTCAGTATATAAACTGGGGGGAGTTGGCTGGGAGGGGCCGATGGCTGCTTGGGGACTGACTGGGCATCAGTCAGCAGGTAGCAAGCAATTGTACTGTGCTTCACTTTGTTTTCTTGAGTTTTATTGTTCTCACTCTTTTTGTTACCTCCCTTTTCATCATTATTATTATATTTTATTTCAATTATTAAACTGTTCTTATTTCAACCCACAGGTTTTACCTTTTTCCAGTTCTCCTCCCTATCCCACTGTGTGTGTGTGCGTGCGAGTGGCTGCGTGGTACTTAGTTGCCAGCTGGGGTTAAACCATGACGTGAGAAGTCTCACCAAGACCAAATATACTTTCCAGAGATTATTAATGGTTTCACTTTGTCCAATGAAAAAACCCCAGCGATTCTGCTGAATTGTAAAAGTCAGCTCAACACTGCTGAAGTCAGGCTTCAAAAATCACATAGCAGGCATGAGAAAAAATGGGACCTATTGGGAATGGTGGAATGATAATCTAATCTATTAAACTGTTTGAGACTATTACCATGAAACTAGTGGCAAAGGAAAGGGTATGCCTTTTCCCACTTCTGCTAGAAACCTCCCTCCTTATCTGCTTCAGGATCTACTTCACCAGCAGATCCTGACTGAATAACACTCGTGTTTACTCTGTAGTACATGAAACAGCAAAGAGGAATAATAAGATGGGTAGAATCCCCTGCCAAACTTAAAACAAACAGCAAGTTCCAACAACTCCTCCGGTTCTCCCTTTCACTACCCAGAGGCATACAAAAGTCAGGTAACTCTTGCAATTTAATCTCTTTAGCAACATCTGACCTGGCAGACCTAAGAATATTTTTTGTATTCCCATACCTTGATACGTGCACTAGGCATGACAAGCCTCACCCACTAGAATATTATAGAGCCTATTGTAAGGATGGGGGGGGATTGTACAGAAAGAGATCTCTGTGTCAGCCAACAAAAAAAGCTTTCCTGAATTTCTTCCACCTGGCAATCACTGTAACCTTAGTCACTTTTCAAATTATTAAGGCTCATAAACTATTTTACTGGAAGTGTGAATAAGCAGAAAGGCCTCTGTATTAAAAATACGATTGAGAGCTGCAAGTCTTAGCACACCATCTGCAGTGATTGCACTCAAATATTTATTATGTAAGTTCCACTAAGGAATAGTCAATAAGCTTTGTTGGAGAGCTGATGAGAGTTCAAAGGAGAAAGTGTGTGTCAAGCAGCTTGTGACAGTATAAAGAGACTACAGAAATATATGCATCCAAGGGGAGAGCTTTCAGGCACTTAGAAGTTGGAATGTAGCATTCAGTCACTCTCAGTTTCATGAATACACACTGGATTATTACATGAAAGGAAACTGCAGTTCTAGCCATACTGTGTTCTGCAATACAGGTACGTCTGCTGCCAAGGATGACCTTCCTGACAAGCACCTTAGCCTCATCTCGGTGCCCTGGATTCTCAGTGATATACTTCACAGTCACTTTGACATAACAAATACAGACTTTCTCAGAATATTGTCTTATGGCTTGTGATAACAATGAATGCCCAAAAGTAGAATGACTAGTCTCAAAAAGAGGCAGAAACTCCTCTTGTTCTCTCTTTCTCTGTTTCTTAAAGCTCTTTCTTAACTGTTATAGACTGCTAACTTTCTAACAGTCATCTTCTCTTCCAGAGGCATCTAAGGATCAACAACTATCTCATGAATAGGATCTCAAGTGTTCTGTGCTTTAGCTTGTCTCTTGTGCAGACGAATACTCCCCTGCCAGTGTTTGTTCAGCAGTTGCCATTGTCTGATACAATAGGCCTGGGTTACCATTTATCAGACCTGTTCTTCCAGCTAGTCTACATTCCTTGCCCTCACCACTTCCAGGATGGGGAGATCCTTTATGAAGATACTTCCTGAGCCTCCCCAAGGGGCACGGTCCCTCTTCAAGAAAACAACAATGATCACTTTCATAATAAATTTTAAACTGAAATAAATATTTTGAAAAATATTTTGATTAATAGCCCTGATATAATGGTATTTTCCCTCTTATGCTTCTTGGTTCCAAGAAAATAAAATACCTTCTTTCTAAACCCTAGCTTGATCTCATTATGTCTTTTCCAAAATTTTCATATTTGCAACTTGTGCTGCTCTCTGCAAGTTCAGTGCAAGCTCTGTGGAGTAGCTTTATTGAAAAGGAGTATACGAGTTCAGCCCGGTGCACAAACTAAGTGTAAGAATTTATTAAAATGCAAAGGGTTAGAAATTAGTAACAACAATAATTTTAAAAAATTTGTAAATAAAGTGAAAAAGTAGTTTCCTAAGCAAAAATACCATTTTGCTTGCTGAACTATCTCTTACAACTCTTCTCAAAACCACCTTTTTCAGCTGTTTCATACATACCTAGCTATAGGTTCTCAGAGTCTTTATGGAAGGCAAGTATGCTCAGTAAACCAAGTATCACAAAACTCCTGATTCATGCACCCTTAACTGACATAACCATACATAATCTCTTTAATTCACTGTCAACTGGAGAGGAATGATGTACAGTATAGTATGAATGCCCTCTGCAGGTAGAACAAGAAAACGCTATAATTCTGGCATTGACTTCAGTTTGCCTATTTATTAAGTAGGTACTAAATAAACAAGTCCATACTAGTCCTTATTACCCTGTTCTGACATTGTCCGAAAATTGTAAATGGTACAGTGGTTATCTCCTGATATTGTTGATAGATAGTTGATCATCTATCACAGACTTTTCACCAGTCATAAAGGCAGGCTGTGTCTATACTGCTGAATTACATAGGAACACGGAGTAAGACTGAACCTCACACTCTTGTTCATCAAAGCTGCTTAACTGTTACAACACTCCTGGCATGGTTTGACTGTACCAGCTACTATTCTTTCAAATACCCTCTGTATAATGGTATCTGTGTGTGTTTTACCAGTCCCATGAACTACTGCACATCCTTCTAAATATTTTGAGCTCAAAAACCATCTCTCTCTCACACACACGCGTGCATGCACACACAAATTATGCCTACAGCCAGAACAGTATTCTATTTTGTCCAGGGGACGGCAAGGGCCAACTGATAGGTATTGTGGATATAACCAGTTCTATGCCATGTGGCCTCTGATCTAGAGACCAGTCCCTCTCTCTAAAGCCTCAATAATCTACTGCAAGCGCCAGGTGTTGAGGTAATCAATATTGCTTTTTCCTGAGGGGTCAGTTTAGCGTGGGGACACCATATATTAGGTAGCCAACAAGCATCATGTGAAAATAGCTTCCAGTTGAAGCTATTATCAAAACAGATGCTAAACCATCAGCCTTATATAGGTGTGCTCTGCTGTCTCTGTCCATGCTGCCAGAGGTTTCAGAGCCTCTGTCATAGCAATGTCCTATTCTCCACAGAAAACAGCAGTCAGCAACTACTGCATGCCTGAACTCCGTGACATTCAGTCCCATGACATCTCTCTCAGCATCCCCATGCTAGTTTTCCAATTGGCCAAATCTACTGTGGATGAGATCAACAAAAATATAAATATATGCACTCAGTTTAAGAGAAGACTGATCTCAATCCCTGGCCAAAGATGAATGTGAATAAAACTGTTTGAAGACTATTATGAATTCAGAGCAGGAAACAAGGCTTTTAAAGACAGTCTTTAGTGCAATAAGAGGACTGATGGACACCATATGGAGCACAGTAAATGTCACATGCAACAAGAGTAACAAACCAACAGAAGTACTAAAAATCGAAACCAAGAAAGGATGGCGAAGTGACAAAGAAAAATCCATGGCCATACTTAATTTTAATAGTCACCGTCACCATCACCCTTGCTATTTCCAAAGGAGCTCCTGACCACTTCCATGAAAACATGCCTGAAACATCTTTCTTTGAGGTAGATTTACCTAACAGATGGCCTTGATTGCAAGTTGCACATAAGCTGCAGTTCTAACTTCATACGAAGTACAGAGTAATAGCTGCATTCAAAGACTCTAGCTGTATAGATAAACTACTTGCTTGTATTTGTCCCTAAATCTGCCATGGAAGTTCAGGTAATGCATACAGTCCACAAAATCAATATACACCATTACAATGCTTGTCTGTTCTCTGAAAACATGAACAAATGACTTCATTCCTGTATTTGAGAAAGTAAAGAGAGATGTTCTACATACAGGAGCCTAAACTGCCAGTAGAGTAAGAACTGAAGAGCAGAAAACTATTTGATGAGCTTTGAGTTCAAAGACATGTCACAGCATACATAACTTCCAAACTGGATTATTGTGACACTGGCAGTTACAAAAATACCTTCCTTTTTCTGTTCATGGCCACAGCATACATGAAAGCCAGTCAGTCTCCATATATACATGGCTTTGGACTTGCTGTGTAGTCTGATTCATTCCAAGTCTATCGAAGATCTTAAGTCGTATTTCAGGTCCATGAAAATCACATTGTATGCATGCTTACACAGTTTTTAATTGAAACCTAAGTTACACTTTAGTAATTTAATTTTTTTTTCTGCTGGGAATGCAGCAATTTTAGTAGTTTACAGCAGAAAACATAACACAGACATGCTTCTCATGGATACTGCAGTTGTGCCAAGCACTGAGGAGTACACAGAGCAACCATAAGAGCTGTGATTATTTGAAAATGCTTTTTTGAAGGTCCTATATTAATACCCCCCCTTTATGTCCAACCTAACAAAGAGCAGATAAATCTTTACTTTTTCCCCCTGATCCACTTGTTGAAACACTAATGGAAAGCTTATCTTTAAGGGTAAGTCTATAACAATGGGCTTAGCAGCAAGAGACAAAGACCGGTACCTTGTTTTATTTGCATGCTGTGTCAATTATCTGTTTTGCAAGTCTTTCCTGCTTCTAAATTGCATTTTCTCCTTTCCGAAGAATGCACAGGTGGTTTTGGGTTTAAGTGTGTGTGCGCACGCACGCATGTGATTTTTACTTTTACTAAACTCCACTGTACTGCATACTCTACTTGCCTTTTCCTGGAATTTGCATAACCCAGAATTTGTTACTTGCCATAGACTTACATTAATTGTGAGTTCTGTAGCTATCTCCACTGATATGCAAGCTAGCACTGTACACATCCCTGTCCTGTCAAAGACCAGTCTAATTCATCCTTCCTTCACAAAATGCCACCACCAGTAATACCATTTGTCACATTTTTGATTCTTTGTCAAATCTCTCTCTTCTTTCCAGTAGATACCTCAAGGCAGTTACTGCCAATGTTAAGCTTTTACTATTCAAACAAAACACCTTAATTAACTTGCCAATACATTTAATTAGAAACAGACTAGACACCTTGGGTGGGGTTTACCAAAGCTCCCAAGCTAGATTCCTTTTCACACTCTGTTGCATAAACTGAAGTGGGCATTTATCAAGGTGTCTGCAAGTGAAATATCCAAGCAAGCAGGAACTGTAAAGCTGCCAGGTTTCAAAGTACCTGGGCATATCATTCACAGCATCTAGAATACAGCATGTCAACAGGTTGTCACAGCCGTAGACTGAGACTTAACAGGATGGCAGAGCATGTTAAGTTTACTGCATTTTAAAACAGGCCAATTCTTACTTTGTGAATATGAAATTAACATTGACTTTTCTGATTTGCAGAGGGTTTTATGGTTAACATATTGTGTATAAAATTCCCAAGGCTCTTACAATTACTGGTGTATCTCCGCATCTTAGCTTCAGTTCAAGCAGGGACTTTTTATATATATATATTTTTTTTTTTTTTTTTAATTTAATAACTACCATCTGCAGCTTCCATCACCCCTCCAAATACCATTAGAGTTATTCTTAAATCTACAAGGCAAACCATCTCTGTCTGATTAGGAGGATAGCTAGAGTTTTAAGATAAAACCGTTAACATTTGAACTGAAATTAAGTAATATAATAATATAAATATTGAAATTAAAACCAACAATTATTGCTAGAAGAAAACTAGTAAGGATTCAGTGACTGATTTCCAAGAAAGGTTGCATATTCTGTTCTTCCATCCTTAATCACATTTCCATTTAATTAAGAATGTGTGCAATAATCATTCTGTACAGAACAAAAGAGAAAAATAAATTAATTGAAAATGCACCATCACAACTCAGTTATGCTGCGATTAATTTTTGAGCACCATCTGCTGGTCTGCTTCTAAAACAACAACCAGATTTCTCAACTGCTGGTAACATCTAGATATGTTTCAGGTCTGTACTGACTTATCACTTATTTTGTTACGTATTTATTAAAAGTTCCCATGAGTCGTGCATTATTATCATACTAGAGGAAATAACAGAATTCATGTAATAATGGACAGCTATAGAGGAGATGTGTTGGAAAGGTTAAAATAGCTGCTCTGCAGTTAACATAGGTTGAGATAAGCTTGTCACAGTGATGTTTTTAAGCTGAAAGGGTTTCTAAAGTACACTGAAAATGAAAGCAACTTGGCCACTGTTTTCGTCTTAACGTACCATATGTCACCGCTACCACAGCTCTTGTCAGCAAGGAAAGGAGAGATATCACTGCCATCTTTTATTTCTTGCAGATTCTCAGACACTATTGGAAAGACTTGTAGAGAAATCTACAAAGACAGAACCTCACCCTTGCTCCCCTCTTGCTCCTAGCAATACAGTGCCATCTGCTTTTCTTGCCTTTCTCCTTACTCTATTCCAGAAAGACCTAACATTTCCTCTAGGAAGGCACCATGTTAGGAGCCTGGGCTCTGGCAGAGTTAACTATTAGCAAATCTGAGTCTTACTCTTTTCTCCTTCTCTGTAGAACACTAAAATACTTGCTTAATGTGCACTTACCAAAATATTTTGTAATATAAGAAATCTGTACTTGCTTTCTCTTAAAGATAATTTATTTCTGGTTTGAATTGCCTTGTAATGTACAGTTTAGAAGACAGCATTTGAATTTTGCCACTTCCTTCCCATGCTTCTAACAAATATACTTAAATACCACAAACACTACGTATGAACTAAAATATTTTTTAATATCAAATAATTTAAATAAATATGAGTTTCAGCTTCAAACTGAAGGTACAGCCTGCAAGGCCTAGATATAGAATGCTGCTCCATTGATACTGTGAACAATTATTTAATTAGAGTATTGAATCATTGAATAGTCACTAAAAATTATCAATTGAATTAGTCATTTATACATATTCCACAATTGCTTTGTCTACTGCCCAGAATATTGTAGTCAATCTGGATATATTCTGTGTAATGGTCAATATTTCACAGTAGACCGTTGTCAGTAAAATCTTGATTCCTACAATAATCCAACCAACACTTCAATCTTTTTTTGTTTTTTCATGTTGAAGTAAGTAGGACTGCTTCTGCACTTTTAGTTAACCATATATGTTCAGGATTGAGACTTTGGAGCCCTGTGGAGGCTCACAAAAAATTAAGTCCAAGTAAAAGAGCATGCAGAAGGCTACTGCTCATGAATGGGGTCTTTCCAGAATTGAAACATGTTTAATAATTCAAGGAATACTAATACTTCATACAGGAGAAAAACAATCCAAGTTGTTAGTCTGGATCAAGACGGTTCTAAAAAAAGAAAATGCAATGAATTCTTAATACCCATTAGTAATTTGAAGGAATCCCAAGGGCATTGATACAGAGTTTAATTTACAAGAATACTGATAGCATAGTTAGTCCAAAAGTGAAGATTCTGGAATAACATAGCTAGAAATGTTTCTGCAATTCCTTTACCATTCTAATTAAGACATGATTTTTGCATTTGCAAAACAGCAGTTTAAAGGTTTGTTTTGTGCTCTGTTTTCTAAAAGGGGAAGGTATATGACGATGAAAATATATAAACAATTTTTTATTTATCATTGTATAGAGAAGGAAAGTTAGCTAACAATTTTTAACACAACAGTTTATCTTGTTGCCTGGTATTACCTAGCTCACTTCATCTTTTCACACTAAGAATTCCTTTCTCTTGGGTCACACTGATGCTCTTCATAAACTTGTACCAGTCCCGTGATACTCTGCCTAGCACCTAGTGACATCCTAATGCATGGGATCTGTTACTTTATAATTCCACACTGGCACCATCCTACTTACAGGAAATGGCTAGAAGCTGTTGCACAGGTTACTAGATCTCATAATAAACAATAATTACTTGTAAAACATTCTTATCTCAACAATTTAAAAATACAATTCAATGAAATGCAGTTCACATTTCTTAAATACTAGTATTACAAATGAGTTCCAAGTGAGTTCCCAGCTTACATCTAACTATAGCACAACAAGCACAATGTTGGAGATTTTTTGGCTCTAGTTTTGAAAGCATTAACCATCAGTTGGGAGTATTTGCGAATTTTCAACAAAGTTCCTTCCTCAGTTCTAGAGGGCTCCTCTTTTGATGCCCTACTAAACTTTCAGGATGTTTTTCTTGTTACATCCTGCTTTAGTTCCAAGATACAAGCCCTCTTGGAAGCCCCCTACAAGTTTCACAGCCTTACAAGGAAAAAAATTACAATAGAACATCCATCTAAGGAAGAACCACATCCTAATAAAAGAAGGTGGGAACACACTACCAGCAATTAATAATACAAAGTAGCATGCAAGGGAACTCCGAGAATCTTTTAGAGCTAATTCTGCTCTAAGAAGTCCAAAGTTCTTTACTGTTACAGATTGAGTTATGTGTGTATTAGAGGAAACAGTATTCCTATCTATTAAAGACAACTTGCATTTTAAATGCTTATATTGATTTCCTGGAGCAGCTGACATTTAATAACAACAGATGCTGCCAAAGTGAAAGGCTTAGTTTCAAGTTTCCTCGCATCTTTCTGCATTTCCCTGACTTTTTAGTCAATAGTTGCAGTGGACTTCAGAGTAGACAGAGGTGACTAAATAAATTCCAAAATCTTGAGTTTGTTTACAGCAAGCAGAATTGTTAATATCTTCACTGTTGGTATCCCTGGGCAATAAAAGATTGGATATTTGCAGGAAGCAGGTAAAAGTATCAGTTCTTAATTTAAAATAACAAGCTTCCTGTGCGACGTTATATGTATTTTGCACATACAAGAAATGAAATAGGGTCTCTTGTCCGGTTTCACAATTAGTAACTTCTTGAAGTATAACGGCACGGATTTTCAGTGCACCTGCAGATCTGCAGGATCAACAGCTACACCGTTCCTTCTGTTAAAGTTTCTCACACTCTCATCTCTCTACCTACAAAGTTAGAACACTGATCCAGCTCACTCATTCTCATGTCTTTTTCCTATTACAGTACCCTGTAAACACCTAATGAATAGATTGGTAACACCAGGCTGAAGGAAGGAATTATGAGGAAGAAATATGTATTATGCCATTGATTCCCACTGCTTTTGTAGCTGAGCCTGAATTAAGAAAATTGGAGGTGCTTCACACCTCTAGGGTCTAGCTCCCCTTCCTCTGTCCAACGTGCTGGTTTAAGACTGCTGCATCCACATGCTTTTCCCACAGTTGGGACAAGTACAACAGAGCCTATCAGTAATGATTTGATATGCCACCAATTATATATTTGCATTTCACCATTGAGGCCTACCCTTCTTTTATAAAACCTGGATTAAATTACATCTGATTTCTGAAAGACTGAAAGTGTCAATTATCCTATGATAACTGGGTAACTTCATACCTGTCCCACCTCTCCAGGCAGGCTTTATGACAGTTTATGAAGTCTCTGGAAGGACCAGCACATTATGAACTATTCTTTGATAATCAGATTTCTGCACAGAATGGGCTATACCATAATCTTCTTATATAGTTTAAAAATTACTCTCTTATTGGAAGAAAAAAATCACCTCACTGCCCAGTCATTAGATAGGAACAGATTTAACATACGCTGTTAAATATATGAACAGAGTCTAAGAGCATCGTTTGTCTCACACTGCAGGCAGACTAGCACCATTACAAATGTTTGGTGTCAGCATACAGCATGCTACTAATTAAAATACTGTAAAACACTGTGTTATGGTATTGTCTTATATCTTACCTGCTTCAAAATTTAATTTTAGGGATTTATCTCTTCTCTGGAAGACAGCTAGCTACATATTCCTGGGAATGTAATAATACTCTGTGAAAATTCATGTTATTTTAAGACATCTATTATTCTGTAGTAGGCCAATACCAAAAATGTTAATGTAAAGAAAAGTAGATGGAAAAGACTTTATGCTTCACACATCAGAGCACTGAGCTGGGATACAAAAGGACCTGACTCAAAAGACAGACAGTACCCTCTGTGAAAAAATTAGCCAGAGAAAAGGTGGAAAGAGAAGGAGCAAATGAGAACGGAATTTGTGTGACCTGAACACTGTTTAAATATGCTACATGTTTTATCACCTCTTTTCCAGTTTTTTTGTTTTGTTTTGGTTTTTTTAATGCTAGTGCCTAGTCAAGTGCCTTTTTCAGTTAAACAGTGTCGGAAGACATTTGTACTTCCCTCTTCTCAGCTAACATATCTCTTGCAATATGATAGAAAAGAGCCTGAAACTCACTTGATCAAATGTCACGTGACTCCAGCCATGCCTCCTTTGATGAGCTAATTAGTGTTTCAAGTAGGCCAGGACTGCGCTGTATTTGATCATACTCTGTATAACAGGCAGGGTACTGCTTTTTCACAAGAGTTCTCATGCAGCAGTACAAAACCACTTTGGCTACATAAATAAGGTATTTGACACCTGTATCCTTTTCAGAAGAGCCACAAAATGCAGTGAACCACGTATGGAGACTTTTTTTAAAGCCTTTTCCCCCCAAAAAATACTTGAACCAAAAATAGAAGCAAAGGGGCCCTCTGTCACCCAGTGACATTTATGTTACTCATGATAGTGACAAAATATAATAATAAAGAAACAGCACAGTATTTGCCTGTCCTAGTTATAGTGGCTGGGACCAGTTTATCACTGTGTGGGTGTAACTGGAGCTGTGTATTCTATACCCTCTCT
>JAVJGI010000064.1:22881372-22908532 GCA_035590275.1 Ibycter americanus | reverse complement strand
CCATTCTGTTTGTGCCCCAGGGGGCTGAGTTGTACAACTGGGTTTTGTGGGCTAAAACCAATTTTCCTGTGTATCAGCGTATCTATTGTAATCTTTTCATTAAATTGTAGTTCTGACTTCTAAACTCTTTTGAGTTGGGTTCATTTCTACTGCCGGTTTACTTTTAAACCAGCACATTGCCAAAGTATAACTGCTGCTTATGTTACTATAGCACCCAGGAGCCCCTGTCATCAACCAGAAGCCACTGTACTAAGCAGTGTATGAACACCGAGGGGAAAAAAAAAAAGATACCCCCTGCCTCCAGAAACAAAAGTCATGAGAGGTGTGTACAACATACCACCATGAAATCTCAAGTCAGTCAGTCTTGGCAAGACAGCAAGATCACCCCTGTCAGTTTTTCTGCCGCCATGAAGACAAAGGACACTGCTGAAGAGTCAAAGGAAAATAGGAGGTAACTAGAGCAGGCTGTGGGGAATTATTTCAGTACAGAGCTTTCTATTTGCTACAGCTAAGTCTGCCAAGTGTACTGCTTGTGGCAGACATAAGCTTCCCACTAAGAGCTAATTTGCATGATCCCACTGAATGCGGGTTTTACAGAATAATATCTGTACTTTATTCCTACAGTGTTTAATATAAATCTTCACTTAGTTTCTAACTTTCTTTTTGTCTTCAGGGCATTACTTCAGTACTTGCATGAATTCAGTAAGTCCACGAATTTTACTGGGAATTTCCAGTGTTTAGTGGTCATTGTGTCCTTTAGGAAACCATATGTGAAAGTTCAAACCTTCCTGAAGTTTTCTTGAATGCCTGCTGCGTGTAATTTTGGAATTCTATACAGCAACTATAGCTTTTCCATATGGTATTGTCTTATGAAGCACCTAAAATCAACATTTAACTAGGAAGGAACAGAAGAATAAGCAGAAAGAGGAATAATCAAATAATCTAATTTCTCTCCACGAAGAGTTTTGAGTCATATGTTGAATTTGTCCTAAGCACATACCTGAATCTCATCTTCTCCAATAGCACTGAATGACAGAAACTGGAAACCTTCTACTTATTTCCTTCACTGGCCTGAATTAAAATCCTTTACTTTGTAGAATTTATGCCAATTCTAAAAAAAAAAATATCCAAACAACAAATGTCGCAACACGGTTTCTAGGCTGAAACTCAAGATTTGCTTTTTAAAATTAGATCTCCATGTAACAGAACTACTATGCAAATATAAGCCTTATGTGCATTATGTTTGTTTCTTGATTTCTCCCTCCCTCCCTGCTATGGGAATGTGTTCAATCTCATGTTTTACACTCACAATACATTTGTTTAGTCTGCCACTTTTTTTGTCTTTTTCCCCAACTTTTAATCAGTGTTCACACCAGACAGTCCAAATAAATCCTCACACTACATTTAAGTTTTGTTTGCTCCTGAGTCACACATACTAGATAGTTTATCTACTAAACAGATAAATATCATTCTGTTATTGGAACCAGATAATGTGCATGTGATATGAGATATGAAGATTTTGTGCACAAAAAATACATAGAATTATGTTCATTTAGCAAACCTGAGCCACTCTGCCCCCCCTCCATAGAGAAACTTGAGGAGGAAGGAAAATTCTCTAGGGAGTCTATGGTAGTACATGGGGTTTGCTCATCCGACAAACTTTCAGGAGAAAGTAGTTTGTCAATGTGCAGAAGTCTATGATTGGCAAGAAGCACACTGCTCTATAAAGTCAGAAACTGTCTGCTTAGTTCCTGTAAGAATGGTAATTTTACATCTGGTGTCCTGAAATGCCTTCTTAGCTGGAGAGAGGAACTTGGAAGAAAGTGAGTCACACTACCAGCTTTTGATGTGAAAACCCTCCCAGGAAGTGCTTGTGGGACATTGCTGTTCTCCCTGTGCCTGAACTCCATGAAGTCCTGTCCCTGAATGGGACATTAAAGCAAAATAACACTCCCAGCTCTCTCTAATAGCTTCACAACTTAAAACGAAACAAACAAAAAAATCTCACCACCCCAAAATCCCAACAATACTTAAAACTTCTAGTATGAAAGCACCGCTTTTAAAAACTATGTTGCTGTTATAAGTATTATCATCATCTAGTAATTGTTGTTTAAAGATCTATTTAGCTAGAATTCTTGAATGAAATAGCTTTGCCATGCAGGATGAAACGAAGACAAAAACCATCACCACCCCATTTAGCAGCATAAAAATGGAGTAGCATTACACATCTAGTTGTTGAGAAATGGTTGGCAAAAGGAATCATAACAGTGACAATAATGCAAAAACTAACTCAAATTACACGGTTTGATCTGATAACAAAACATTTTCAAAATCCCATAACTAATATAGAAGATACTCACATAACTCATTCTCAGCTTCAAATTACTCATATTCTACAGGTATACACGTGTGTGTGTGTATTTTTAAATGTATGTACTTATATATACATATACATACATACACAGGAATCCTTAATGTTAAATTAATTTTTAAGAACATAAATTATGAAAATTTAACAAACCATGACAAAATCAATAGCCATATCTTGAAAAGAAGCAGAAGACTAGAATGATAACCAAGTTTAGAATGTTTTCTTACAGAATTTGCTCAAGCTGCACATGCCTGGAATGTAACAATGTTTCAATCCAGTTTCAGAAATAATAGATAGGGTTAGAAATGTAAGAATCAAGCTGTGTTTGTTACACACCTAATCTTCTTCTCTGTCAATCTTGAAATTTTTACAAAGATTCTTTACTAGAATTTTTTTTAAATTTACCTGCGTGGATTTATTGATGCAGTATCTTTTAAATAGAAGACCACCAGTTGTAACAGTTACAGTTGAATTGTATCAGTTACAGTTCAGTCAGAATACAAAATTACCCTTGACTCCAAAGCGAGTACAAGGGATGCTTTCAGCATTAAAGGACAGTGATTACAAAATCAAAGACAGAATTAGTAGGGGTCCTTCAATTTAACAGCAGAAATTTAATACACAGAGATCCAGACATACTTTTTTTCAGGACTTAAAAAAAGCCCCCATACTATAGTATGCTAATAAATACACATTAAGGTGTTACTAATTTTATAATTCCTAAAATGACAGCAATAAATCATGGGAGATGTTTACATTCCTAAACATTTCATTTATAACTTTTAAATAGCATTACAGGCTAAGTTAAAAAATATGCAGCCTTTTTTGATAGGTTTGCAAGTGATTCAAGTAATGTCTACTGAACGGCGCCTCTCAATTTCTGTTGAAACAGCTAAAAAATTAAGTCTTATCTAGAAAAGGATGGCAGCATAAAACCAAGTATGTAAATACAGTTACATATCTTTAAATTCTTAGTGCATATCAAAACATAAAAGCTCTTCTTCCACTCTCCTTTAAACTGGTATGTATGCCTTGCTGTGAGACGAACCTGATCTAGTCTGGAGATTGGTGTGCTACCTATGGTGGAAGTGTACTGTTTTGAAAAGAAATGTTACTAGGGAAGCAGTAGAACATTTCTTTTCCATGGCTACATTCCTGGGGATGCAAGATAGTCAAAACAAACCCAACTGTCATCACTAGCACACCGACAGCAAGAATCAGGCAGGATATGAGGTTATCTGAATGGTTCCATCGCTCTTTGGACAGCCTTAGATAACACGCTGTTGGGATGATAAAAACAAGTGGGGTAGCACTCAGAACTCCCTGTGTGTAGGAAACAACAATAGAAAAAAACCCTCATAAGCATGTATATTTAGATGTGAAGAACAAAAATTAAATTTTTAAATGGTTGTGATTAGATTGATGCGACAGTAAAGCCAGAGAATTGAGGCCTATTCTAGTGCTGCTATATGGAAAATTCTTTTCAAAGTCACAAATAACTTGCAAAAATATCTGTAAAACTACTGAAATAATTCAGATTTATTTAAATGCTTTTGCTTTGCTGATACTGAATAATATTTTAAATTGTAAGTACTATTTAATCTGATTACCAGAAGTTTCACAGCTTCAGAAGTACAGTAACAGCCCAAACATAGTAGTTCTGCAATAGTGTAACTGACCTAAAATATTTAAGATCATTCCATGTAAGAGTCTAGATCTAATACTGCTTTACAAAAGTGGAAACATTGTATAGCAGTTCAAAGAATTCTGATCAATTTCTACATTTATGACCTGATTTAGGTTGACTTCCCTATGAAAGCAAAGCTCCCTTTGAGAGAGCAGAACCTCCCCTCCTACTAAAAATTCAGCTCCTCTTTAAACACTCTTATAGACAGGGTCAGATAAAAAGCACCTGCTTAAATGCTTTTTATAGTAAAGCCACTGCAGATTAACATATGAGTTACACACCAAAGGAGAGCATTTTTATGCAGAAATTTTGAATGTTTACTTTGTCACATACTTAACAAACACTATGTTTCAACGTAATTATGGTGAGGTAAAATCCAGCCTACTGAATATCTTTGCATCATTGTTTGTACAAACAACCTGTCAACAGTGATCAGTACAGACATCAAAAATAGGTACATGCACGAAGTATCTTCTTCATAAAAACTGAAACTCAAGTATGTGAAGCAACACAAACTAGCATCCCAATAAAAGAATAGCACAGCAAAATCCATGGACCCTTGACTCCCCTATGACTGAACAGTTTCCCTGGGGAATTACCACAGGGCAAACACAATGGCTTGTGCTTTGTTTAAAAATGAGAAAGCAAGGAAAATGTAAGCGAGTCAATGAAACAGCAGCAAATGCCACCTTGGTAAAGAGCCAAAGGACAGCTCTCCTGCTGGACAGAAAGCCTGCTGAGAAGACAGACCAACTTTCTTTCATATGTAAAGACTCTGCCTATTCATTTTTCCCTACTGATGGGTATCGAAACTGAACAATCTTTCTAAGTGCAACAATTACAGCCAATAAATACGTACAGCTGTATTGTCAAATCCTCTTTTAAAAAGGAATAAAAACCCACACAAGACAGGAGCTACCCACTGAAATGCCTGGCTAGCAACTTCTAGTTGTAACTGAATCAAGCTCAAGCTATCAGCTTGATTATTGAGTAATTGCTTAGGCCTCCCTGGGTAAAAATATTGTAAGGATGAAATGTTTGCTTTTGAGTGATTATTTTAAAACAATTTAATTCCAAATAGGATTCACACATAACTTATTCATGCTAGAAAGACTCACTGGCAGTTCTCTAGTGTAAACTTATTCTTGACATATTATACCATATAATAGATGTAAAACACATATATGTATTTAGACGTATATGGGCATACATAGTTAATTAGGTTAATTATACCAGTACTCAGATATTTGGCCAGAATAGGCATGTGTGTATGTGTGCACACATTTAAATACTTTTATTGCTATGTGCATATACACAGGTGAATTTTCTGCACTTGTAATGTAAAACAGAGGGGAAAAAAGATGGGGAAAAAAATTACCAACAGATGCCAAGAACGAGAAATTTTAATGGAAACATGCATCCTGACCAAACCAATAGGAATATTGTTTATTTTCAGCTAGTTATAATTTGAAAAGGATTAACTTAGAAGAAACTATGTAGGTAATTATTTTAAATAGAGGATAATTGGATAGCTTATCTGAATATTCAGACCTGTTCTATAACACTAGTGCAAGCATGACCTGCTAAATCACTGCTATAAAATCACTCATTACTACTCAGCAGGTGCGCTGTACTGCAGATCAAAACAGTGTACATGTATCATAATGTACATGCAAGTCCCTGTATCACATAGCATAAAGACCAACTCACTCCATTTTGTTCCATCAGTAAGCATATAACATATGGCTTGAAATTGTCAGTGAATGCATGGACAGGGACATAAGGAGGCAATTCTAAAATACTTCTATAAAGAAGCAAAGACTGCCCTTAAAAAACTTTCTCCACCTTCTAACTTTTATATCCTGGAGTATATTTCTACACCTTCTCTATTTATTAAAAATAGCTGACTTGAAATGGAAGGTAAATTGTTAAGACAAACAATTTTTATCATAAATGTGGATTGGATTATTATTTTTGTTAACATTTCCTTTCATTAAATGTACATTCTGTGTGAAAATACACTGACTTCATCTGGTAAGCCTGCTTTGCTAACTAGCAGTCTAGGACTCAAGTAGACTACATGCCAATTCCAGCCAACCAAAAAAGTTACATAAATGTGTTAAAACTGGTTCAAGGCAGCGAGGGCCTTGTGTGGTCTGCCTGGTAAGCTCCATCTCCGCTATGAGGTGATACCAGACACATGAATGTTTACTGGCAAACAAAGCAGTCTCCTCCTAAAAATCATACACTCAGGTTATGAAATTACTCAGTTTTGCTCCCTGTTAAGTCCAAAGGAGGGAAAAATTCCAGTTACTCTCTCTGTGGTCTCACTACTCCTAGTTTGTTATTTCTTCCCCCCTGTCCCTGTTTTTTTGCCCCTTTGGCACCAGGCAGTCATTAGGATCTGCCCCAGCATTTATTGATGTGCCACCTTCATCAGAAGCAGGGATTAGAAAAAGAAATGCTAGATTCAGTCCTACAGTACAGTGAGGATGAGTATTTGTGATTTCCGCTGCAGTTTAAACACATTTGGTAAGTCATAGCCACTTGCCAAATCTCCAAAACTGTTCTAAAAGCTCTCCCCAACCACAAGGACTTTACTTCCTAAACTTCCTTTCTCTTTTAATTATCTGATTTTGAAACAGTGAATAATCCCTTTTTTTTTTTCCCTACTAACATTTCTACTGATTACTCTGTTGAATTACGTAAGGTTTTCAATAGAGCTGTGAATTTTTCAGAGTTCTGTTTTATAAAAAAGTGATTTATTAAATAAAAGAGTAGACAAGTTCACTTACATTCAGCTCTAAAACTATTCCAAGGCATTCATACACTAATGATACACCAGTCGCCACAGCAATGATAACTACCGTCACAACAACATGGAAAACTGTTGAGAGGTTCCCATGAAAAAACACATTGGCAATCACCTGAAACAGAATCACAATTTTAAAACTTGTTTTTGCTCTGTATGTTAACAAACAGCTTACTCCAAATCATTAGGAAACTAAAAGAATGGGTGGGAATACACTGAACTTTACCTATCTTGCTTCAAGAATGCATCTTTACCCACTTCCAAAAAGAATTAATAAAAAGCATTACTAAAATTGCAGAACACTTGCAAGACTGACTTAGTTACACCTGCTGAATTTAGGGTATGCTTACTTTCTTATCATTTGCCCACTACAAAATAAAAACCACTTACAAGTATTTACTGAACAGATGAATCTTCTAGATGGAGATACCTTCAAAAAGCAAAACTAGTAAGCATGATAAACATGCTATTTTCAGTTATTCTCAACATAAAAACAACGGTGGCATTTAAGCCAAACTTGGAATTTTAAGCAGCCCTGACATTATTAATTAATAATAATATTGGATAATGTTATGGTAAATGTAATACACAGTACATTGCCAGAGTCTAAACAGTACAACTAGTACCTCATACTTATTGCATGTAGCAGGATAGGATATGCTGAAGTTTATTACAGATCAACCATTTACTTCAGCTACAATATGTATTAATAATGTGAGAAAATTATTAATATATATCAACATTGTTAAAGGGAGAATGTAATACTTACCTCTCTAGTCACAAAACATTCAAGGGGGAAGGTCAGAATTACAGTAACTCCATAACAAAACCTTCCAAATGTAGCAAGGTTGTCATCTCTACAGTAGTTTTCAAATATATCTCCTGAGGCATAGCAAAATGTCAATTAGTTTGAACTTCATGTCATTTGATTATTTGCAAACTGAAGTATAATTTACTGCAGTAATTGAGACTTTCTGATCGCCTCTCCTGATATATCAAGAAACTGTAGTTACAGTCACAAATTACATCTAGCCTTATCCTGCTACTTGCAGTGTTTTTATTTCAAGTAGTATTTATCTTTAAAAAATATTTTAACATATACACATTAGTTTGTCATCTGTTACCTTCCCCTTAGCACAGATTTTTATGAGATGCTGGTGTTTGTTTAAACAAATATGTGACAGATTCAGAAAGAAAGCTTATATGTAAAAGATCTATTTCCTTTAAAAATGTAATTCCTAGAACAACAACAATTACACAAGGAAGACCAGGGAATTCCTCTGCAGAACTGCATTTCACTGATAGTATCTAATCACAGCTGGTAAGCTGCAGTGAAGAATTTCAAATATTCTGACCCTGAAAGTGCATTAAGAGCTTATGGATTGTTACCTAGCAAATCTTCTTACCTCTAACAACAAAAGCATTGCTAGAGAATTCTAATTATCATCTTGCTTAGCATTTACCACAAAGAATCTGGAATAATGATCTCTGAGGCACAAGAGACACTACAAGACAGTGACCGGATCTTTTTTACCCAATTACTACACTATCTTATGATTTACTACTTTCAGGATCACTATGGCACTGAAGAAGCAATTATGGTGTACTTCAGAGAAAGCAGGCAAAAAATTTTGACTGGGGAGACAGAAGGTAACATAGAATCTGCTTACAGCAGAGTCCTACGCTGAGGGATAGCTGCAGTCAGACCTTTCTATAGTTGAACTGTCTCAGCCAGTTTGCACTTGGTCTACCTACAGCTGCATCTAGGTCAGTAAATTATCCTGCATAAACAGTACTGGAGGCAGGAAAAGGACAGATCAACCAGTAACGCCAATCCTACAGTTCCTCTGTTCTCAACTACATATTGCTGCTCATCAGGAAAGGAAAAAGCTTGGAAGCCTTCTCCTACAATTTGGAACAGAACATCTGCTTGTTTATAAAATGTGTATTTTTCCTGAAGAAGCTAATGCACTAAACAAATTTATGCCTTGTTCTTCTGATACCACCTTTTCCACTTCAATAAAATTATGTTAAATAGTATGATGTAACATTGATTACATATTTTTACACATATATGTATATTCATATACCCACAGAGGTGACAGTAGGATTAGTTACAGCAGAAAAGCTGTAGGAAAGATAGGAAATACCTCTAAGTCAGAGCTAGGATACTGTATTAGCACAGACAGAAAAAGATAGAAGAGAATGTACAAAAATTATGCCAGGCACCCTGTAGAAAAATCAAGGCAATTTTTGTTCTTACTGCTCTCTGCTAGTGGACCATGTGGCTAAATTATGGATATTTAGTCCTCAGAAGCATTTTAATTATGGAAGTATTGAAAGGGGACTTTCACTGGTGAGGCTTACACTTGGGAATCTGACACCTATTAACATGTTGCTGACATCTTTGTATCCTGTTTTGGTTGTTAGGTAACGACAAAAAGTATCTTAACTATTTCTGTCCAAACATAGCATGATTTTGGTATTTTTACAGTGACTAAGATATTAACAGCAAAAGTCAGACAGAAAGGTGGAAATGTAAGGATTACAGCAAGCACCAAAACTGAGGGATCGAGCAGTTTACCTTCTGTGTATCCTGTAAAAGTCATATATCCACATGCAGCGAACACAACACTGATAACAACAGCAAGTGAGACAGACACATGTGTGACTTGAGACCAGTTCTTTAATGTGGGTTCTTCCAGAGACCCATATATTAGAAAGCTGTTATGGTTGCAGATGAATGCTGAAACACACATGACAATTAAAGCAGATGTATGAATTCATGCATATGTGCATATAAAATAATTCTACAGAATATGTATTCCAAGGTAGGGAGATACAGCATAGTTTGAATCCACTCATTATTAAATACAAACTAACCCTGCAATGAGTGCAAAGATAAATGGCTCCAACTTTTACTTAGTTATTTGATTTGATGAAGGTTTATATTCATCCTGAGACGATTCTGATTACCTTAAAATGCCACACCATTTCCCACTCTCCACACCTCCATCCCACCTCTATTTCCTAAGAACTCAACAGCAGTTTTGAGATTATTGGTTTTTTTAAACCCAGAGCCATCTGCTACTTTCAGACATCCTATGACATCCATTCTAGGCAGCAGCAAGCATTAGGAGGCCCCAGATTGTCACAGCATTAAGAAGAACATACCAGATCCTGCAGGCAGGAACATATTTTAGAATGAGTGTGCCCAGGTGGCTAAGAAGGCCAACAGCATCCTGGCTTGTATCCAAAACAGTGTGGCCAGCAGGACAAGGGCAGTGATCGTCCCCCTGTACTCGGCACTGGTGAGGCCGCACCTCGAATCCTGTGTTCAGTTTTGGGCCCTGCACTTCAAAAGGGACATAGAAGTGCTGGAGCGTGTACAAAGAAGGGCAATGAAGCCGGTAAAGGGTCTAAAGAACAAGCTTTCTGAGAACTGGCTGAGGGAACTGGGGTTGTTTAGCCTGGAGAGGAAGACGCTCAGGGAGCACCGTATTGCTCTCTACAACTGCCTGAAAGGAGGTTGTAGGCAGGTGGGGGAAGGTCTCTTCTCCCAAGTAACAAGCAATAGGATGAGAGGAAACTGCCTCGAGTCACACCAGGGGAGGTTTAGATTGGGTATTAGGAAAATTTCTTCACTGAAAGGGTGGTCAAGCATTGGAACAGACTGCCCAGGGAGGTGGTAGAATCACCATCCCTGGAAGTGTTTAAAAAACATGTAGATGCGGTGCTTAATGGCACGGTTTAATGGTGAATTTGGCAGTCCGGGGTTAATGATTGGACTGGATGATCTTACAGGTCTTTTTCAACCTAAATGATTCTATGGTAATGGAGGCGAGATGAGACTCATTTGAATGGTTCACTGTGAGAAATGGGAAGCAACAGGCACTCTCTAGTGAACGCATACATTGCGGTCTAAGATTTTTCTGTTAAAGGTTATCCAAGAGAACGCAGAACGATCACAGCCTCCTCAGTTTATCAATTAGACTAACCCTATTGGTGCAGGTGTTTTAAGATGACCTGGATTCACATGCCACACCACTGTCTGCTACAGTGACAATAGCCTCTAGGGCAGGATGGGGATAATGTCTTAAACTGTAACAAATTAATATAAATGACTCAAAGTCAAATTCATTTTTTTTCTAAAACATCTTAACATGAATATAAAAAAAATTACAATTAAAAAAATGCAACTTCTAGGTCCAAAATATTAAATAATTTCTTACAGTTGATTTGAGTATTAAAAATACCAAAAAAATTACTTACCAAATGACATCACCCCAACAGCTTGTACTGCATTTGATTTTGCGAATATCCATGCATTTTCTGATTTGGGTCTAAAACAGACATTTGTTTTAATAGATTATCCTCTTTTCAAGTATCAGTTATTAAAAATAACTTAAAATACTATGCTGTAATACAGAACTGCTAGTCAGATCTCCAGAACTCTCTGGAGTAGGCCACAGTGTTCATCAACAACAAGATGAAACTAGGAAGATACCCTTCTCACCCCTCCTGTTTAAGTATTTCTGTAACCAGGTTTTACAGCCAAAAATGTCAGCCTGTTTCAGTTTTGTAAATAAACTCTTCAAGTCATCATACGCCAAGAAACAGCACTGGGAAGGTAAAAGCTGCTGCTGATTCTGACTAAGGTTATCTCAACCCAAAATCTCTTCTGACTAGAGGCAATTCCTTCCTTTGAATTTGCACGTGTAATCCATGCAGTCTAGAGATACTTTTTCCTAGGCTACAAATTAAGTGAGGCAGTTTGCCTGTCTTTACATCTGTCCCATCTATTCCTCATAGTAAAGGGATTCTGCTAGTTCCCAAAGAAGTGATAAAATAAAGTTTAAGAGAGTATATGGAGACTTCTATAATCAGGCACAAATGTAACACTCCCCACATCTGCTCCTCTAAGACACGCCCAGAATTTTGGACCTGTGGTAACTGCAATTCTTAGAGGAGGACCACAGAAAACCATCAGCAAACTTTGTTAAAAACCATTTGATGCATAAACTTCCTCTCTGAATAAAGAGCCAAACTAAAGGAAAGGGGAAGGACACAAAACATCTTTTTGCAGAAATACAATTTGCTAAAACTATGAAATGAAATTCATAAGCCGGTTCAATGTTATATTTGTAATATTAAAGCACGGACAAAAAATAGTACAGGGAAACCTGCTCATAAAAAGTTGGCTGCTCCCAACTTTCTGTTTTTATTTAGAGGGAAAGCTGCTGCCACCTGAGGCCTTAGCTGCTATTTTCCTACTGCCCTAGAAAGCAGTGTGGCACGCATGCCATTTCTGTGAAGTTCTGAATGGCAGCTTTGTCTCTCCCTCTATCTGGTGATAACTAGCCAGTTTTGACAGCTGTAGTGGTATATGCTATGCTAGGTTCCATTGCTTTCAAATGTTTAAATTCCTTCCTTAAAAGAGGGAGAAAAAAAAAAAAAAGACAAGAAAGATATTGCCATTTCCCCTTTCAGAACTCATAGCCTACTATTTCTTGAGAGCTCAAATAGTCAATCCTTCCTTTTCCATATTAAAACCCCCCAGGTTTATAGTATCTAATTCACATTCAGTTCAGACTTGGAGTACCTTTTCAGCTCTTAAGCTGTAGTTGCTAAGCTTAACTTTGACGTAAACAGAACCTGAGCATCAAATTCAAGTTCAATTTTTTGTCCTTGTCCCTATTCAGTTTGACCTACATTCTTCTTAGCAACTGTTAGGGGAAGATCTTAACTGCTCCTCATAGAAGAATAGCAGTAGCTGTGAATATCTATGAATGACAACAACAGGTAGCTTACTGCTCCCTGCTCAGTGTATAAAAACAGGCTACTCCTGCATGGACACAAAGTCTTTTTCATGCTGGAGAAGGAGAAGTAGATGAAATACAATGAAAGTGAGCAGAAGAAATACATTTCTGATACAAAATGCACTTATTGAGAGCTGTACTATCATATATAGTAGAAGTTGTAACACAAAGCAAAAGCTGAGAGGTAACGTAAGTGTGATTCTTGGAACAAAAATAATAAAAGATTGAACAAAAAGACATTCTAAGGGAGATCCCAGACAGGAAAAGGTCTCAGCTGAAAGTCAGACAACAGCAAGACAGACTGACAATAGGAACTGTCCATAGGAAGGTAATGAAGCCTAGCGATGAAGGCAGCCTGGAGGTTAAGAAAGTAAGATTCTACTCAGTCTTCAGTATACTTAAGGGAAAGTATAGCATAATAAACATGCTAGTGAGTTTTAAAAAGTTTTGAAAATATTTGTGTTTATCTAATAAGAACAGGGGAAAATGAAAAGAACAAATGAACTAGGCAAATGTTAAGAACCCCTAATAGGGTAAAAGGCATTTCACATCCAGATCATGAGTAAGAGATTGGCAAATCTGGTAGTCTAAACAGCATATCTTCTATTTCTTGTAAAACATTTACAGTGTAATATTCCCCACCTTAAGGTCTGTGCTATCAAAAAATCTCTTCTGTCATTTATATAGAAATGCTGCCAAATACAATACAGCAGAGTGCATCAGAAGTGAAATATCTTTAAGGAGGGGAAGAGAAACATCTCTGATCTCAACCCAGCTGGCAGGTATGAAACATTGACTGAAAAAAAAGTTATTTTCTAGAGAGAAAACAAAGTCATATGTCTGACAGGTGAGCAACATGTTGGAATAAGTAAGACTTCCTTTGTTTTGTATTGAAGATCAGTGACAAACCATCAAGTTTAGGTGCAAACTGGCGGTTATCAAAATAATCCAGGAACACATGGCAGATTAATTCAAGTTTAATTCAATGACTTGGACAGGAAATTAATTGTAAAATTTTAATTACATTCTATTCTAAGGTAAAATAGCTTTTTAGGTTTTGTTTAAACTTTAAAAGTTAAAAGATACTGAAAAAGTTTATAGATGCTGAATATAACACCATTCAATATAATGAAAAGAAAATGAGTAATGCTCACATCGGCCTTGAATTTTATATTAATCAAAGTCATCTTGGTTGTCAAGGAACACAGACAAGACAAAGCTGTATGTCAGCCCCACTTAGTTACAGCTGTTTTAACTCCTCTTTCTTCCTTAATGAACTACTTAGAAGGTCCGTAAATATATGGTAGCTTAGTTTAATTTTTTAATTTCATCACACGTTATGTTTACCTTTGCTTACTACTGGATTATTTATATAAAGGAAAGAATCAACTTTCTACTTTAAAGTTATTTTCCTGAACACTTGGTTTTTCATCCCTGTGATCAGCTGCCAGTTGAGTAATTCTCACATCCTATTTATGTGTAGCAGATGCTCTTGAAGTTTTTCCTAGAGATTTATGTATTATGCAGACACTGACATCATGACATTCTTTCCAAAAGAACACCAAATTAAAATGATCCATCTTTATAGGCTACATAAAATATTGCTTTTTACAGTAGTGAATGTTAGTTTAATCTTTGAAGCACAAAGTTATTTTATGCAGTATTAACATACTGCACATTTACAGTTTGAGATAATTCTATCCCATTGTTTTTGTTCACAGTAGAAAAATACCCAGCTATAAGCAGGTGGAAAAAAAGTAAATAATGGATCATCAAAATGTACTTTTATCCAACATCTTAAAACTCTGGGTCCAGAATACTAGATTTTATCTGCAGGTTCATTATGTCCTTCAGGCAACAATAATCATATGGATGATATTAATTGAAAGCAAAATTGGAGGGGGGGGCGGAAGTACCTCAGCTTCAGATTTGTCATAAGAGAAAACAATTTAAACCAAGTAATTGCTCATCATAAATGTATTATTTTTGTTCTTGAGCACTAATAAGAAAATAACATTCCTATAATGTCCCTGGATAACCCGCTCCACTCCCAAAGCAACTAAAAAAAAATAAAATAAAAATGCAACACTCCAAAGACTTATAAATGCTGTTTTTCAGCCTACAGTTTCAAGTACATCAAATCATTAAAAATAGTAGTAATGTTGTTGTTTCACTGATGGCCTAACACATCACAGAAGATTTCTAAGAGAGATAACTTTCTCTGTTGTCCAAATAATAGATATAGTTTTCAACTAGAACATGAATTGCATTTAAGTAAAACAACAGTTTTATCATTCCCAGATAACCTTCCTGTACCTCTCAAAGGGAAGCAAACTTCACTTTGAAAAATCTAGAGGTAAGTGAAAGCTGATTACTAGTCAAGAGAGTAATTATCAAAGTAAGTAGATATCCAAACAGGATTCCAATGGTACCTGACCCAAGTCCAGCACTTTTGAATGTATTCAGCAGTAATTTGAATGATGGAACAAAAAGTAAGAAGCATCCTTAACAGAAAGCATGAAATGTGCAGTTCATACAATCATGCTAGAGAACAGGGTGAAAAAAGAAAAATCATAAATATGTTGGTAAATAGAGAAATCATCTGATAAAGCAGTATTTAATTCTGTAATGACAAATTCTACAGTTATGCAGGGGCAAAAAGGCTTCATGAAAACAGGGTAGGGGGGGAACAAGCAAAAAAACCCCAAACTTCATGAGAACAGTGTAAAAAGAAAGGAAAAATTGCCAGCTCACAGTTATGCAGAGAAGGGCTTGGTGCTTCAATTAGATTGCAAACTCAAGGCATGTCTACAATGTCATGCTGCTTTCCAGAGAGGCAAACATCGGCAATCCCCAAAAGATACAGCTGAAAGGGACATGTAAGATACATCAATCTTTCTTCTCTGCTCCTCAATGGGAATACCACAGGCAGCTGGGGCACCATGATCTCACTTTCATTTGCAGAGAACTTAAGGCAGCCACTGAGAATGATCAGTAGTACAGGAAATGACAAGAAGAGAAACACTAAAGGAACTATGTTTGTTTAGTCTATAAAAAGGATCACCAAAGAGGGACAAAGTTACAGCTCTTTACAGTTGTTTTTCAAGAATCTGAAAAAGAATGAACAGTTTGCTGTCCATATCCACTGTGGTTATGCCAAGAAGCAACCAACATCAAATGCAGTAAGACACACATATGAAACACATTTAGGAAGAATCCATAAGAAAAGGCTTGTTAAGAAATGGAATGGGAAATCACTGAATTGCCAAGAACAAACTAATTAATCACCTGTCACCAATGACAGGCACACAATCCGTTCTGCTGTGCAACAATGGTAGGGATTAAATATTCTCTCTGGCCCCATCAAGCCTTTATCTAGGATTGTACAAATTATTTTCCTATATGACAGATCTGAGAACTGAATTTCACAACCATGATTTTTTAAAAAATCTCTTTGAAAACCTTCAATTTCTTTTCTTTTAATAAAGATTCACAATAAATGCATTTGTTTCATTTGTTATAATACTGTGATGTGACCCATATTAAAATAGTGTTCTTTATTCTCATTGCAAAAAAAGAGATGGCATAGCATTATACCATTAACAAAATATTAGAAGAGGGGTTTAATAATTGAAAGTATATGTCCATTTCTAACTGTAAAATACAAATGTAAAAATAGACATTGATAGAATGTTTGTGAGACAAAAAATTCTGATTGACAACTTGCTAGATGCATTTTTTAAAACAAGAAGTGTGAAGGCAGAAATTGAAGTCTCTAAAGAATTAAAAAGTAAAACCAAGAATCACTCAAACCCCAACATTATGTCTTGTAAGAAAAAATAAAACTACGCATTCCATATTTTTCAGTGCATCACAGCTGTTGAGAAGAAATGTTACCATAGTAACAAGGTCATCAGTAACCATTATATATAGCTTCTTTGTTTTTTGACAGGGAGTTTTGTGACTATTCTTTCAAATACCCCTTTAACACACGGCATGAAAAACATGCTGCTTCAGAAGGATGGTGGGGGGATGCCCCACACTGTTCTGAGTGCATCATTTTATGGATGATAGACAATATTACCTGGTACAACTTTAGAAACTACTATTCCAGCCATCTTCCTAGCATTAAACATGAATACCCTGCAATTAACCCACATATCTTACCAGTAAGACAAATGAACAATCATGCGTAACACTGCTAAAACAGTCATGGTAGAAGAATTCACTTCTTACAGAAAGATTAGAAATACTACATAAAATTGTCCCAATAAATAAAAAAAGCACATTCAGAAACAGAGTTTGTTGTCTTTATTAATATATATTCATATTTAAATAAGGAAAAATGCAAACTTTCTAGGCCATAAAAGAAAGATAATAGATTCATAGCACTTTCTTGCCATAACACATACTCACGTATACTAAATTGTCTAGAACACTCCAATGTCCAACATTAAATACTACTTTCAGAGTATGAGTGCTGGAAAACAGTTTTGCATGCCTATATTGTTGTTTTCTCAAATGACAGAATAAAGTTTTAATTATTGTGTTCCCTTTCTAAATTTCATTATGTGTATTCATTTTTATTACGATATCAATGTATGAACAAAATGAGAAATATTACTAAGATACTATCTATTTTAAGATTGTAAATTATAGGCCATCTGACAGTAATGGACAAAAGTAAAGATTTCTCAAATGACAGACAACCTCATATGCCCATTCAGCAGCCACCTGCTACTAGCCATATCACCTGCAATTTCCAATTAATCTGCAGTTTTTCTCAGACTTTTTCTAAATTTCCTTATGTGCAATAGAAGAAAAAAAAAAAAAAGATAAAGTGTTTTAGCAGTTCATTTTGTGTTACTGTTAATACAGATTTATTTTTTCAATTATCTCTCTCCCAAAACAGCCATGTTCCAAAACTATGCAGATATATGTGACAGTGAAACAACATTACATACAATCAAAAATTCACTTTGTGGCAAGTGCAAGAATACTCACACTTGTGGACTGAATGTCACTGTTCTCACCATCACAATAAACAGGATGACAATGGTTAAAATCAAAGAAATAAGAGATACCTGTAAAGGTAAAAACACAGCTTCAGTCCGTAAGCTGCTGAAAGGTTGTCCTCTTAGCAGCATAATCAACGGTTTTTTTAAAAGAATAACTAACAAACAAGTAACGTTCTAAATATCGCATCAAATATTTATAATTAAAAAGCTTGTGTATTTCATCATTTTTAATTCGTTGCTCTTTTTAAGTAACTAGCCAATTGCAACTATTTCTCTAATTTTAAGTGATATTCCCATCTAAGTATTTCTAATTAACAGTGCTCAGCATTTCAAGATCAGGCCTATAGCACCCAGTGCTTTACAATATTTGAGTTCTACTAGCAGTAGATGGAAAAAATCCAGCAGTTCATAGGGAGGCGAGAGTTTTGCTTAAACTATTCAAGTTTTCCTGATATTTCTTGGGGCAGAAGTCAGTCTCAACTTCTAAAGTACTTAACATGCTCTAGGCCAGATGTATTCAGTTCAAATATATTAAGTTATAACTAGCACTTATTTTCTAATGGCATACAGAAAAAGAAACAAAAAGTCAACTGCTATTGATTTACCTTTCCCAGTTTTGCTATGTCTCGATATAAAGATATAGGCAAGGTAAAGATGATGGTGGTAAGAAGAATTATGAAGTGACGGTCAGTAAGCACATTATCTGGTCCAACTAAAGGACAAAAGAAAATTATTTGTCTAAGAGACTAACATGAACAGATTAGTTACATCTGAAAGGCTAAGAGTAACAATCACTGATGTTGACCAGGCTTTTATCCCCTTTACTCAAGCCAAGTAACACTGAAATAAAGACTAGGCATTAACTAACCTTGAGGAAGCCATACACAGCATGTGCATAATCACAAGAATTCTGCAGATTCAAACCAAATGCATAACATAGGGGATACAGCATACCAAACTTTGAAAGTCTGGCATTTCTACATATAGATTAGTATTAATTTCTTTCATCATGCCTGGTCAATGTTGGCAGACTGCAAGTAAAATATCCTACTACTGCTTTCTGTCATTTACTCTTGAGGATTTTTCGACACTGTGTGTTGACATCAATTACTGTGCTGTTGAAGACAAGCAAATTCTTAAAGAATGATCCTAAAACAAGTTAATTTTGAGGCTTCTTTTGAGCACCTCCTTTCTTGCTGTCAGCTGGCTTCCACTTGTAAAATACAGATTACCATGTGAAGGCAACAATGTTATAATATTCCCTGCAATCAGTAGTATTTATTTGTACAACTGCTGTTTTTTTGAAGCCAATGACAACCTAAAACAAAACACGTCAGTTTCAGTCAGGCTACCTTGAATCATGGGCTTGAATGAAAGCTTGCTGAATAATTATGGCCGGAAAGTGACTGTCAATTGACATGGAAAGCCTGTGTTCAGTTCCCTCTGTTCTGTGAGAGATGGTAACACTTTCCCCACTTCTTTCCAGGCAGGCATTCTACTAGCCAGGTGAAAAGATGTGCCATGTTGCTGGTTCCTCCTATTACATAAGTCATATTGTATATAAATTATTAGATATTCACTGTCACTATCAACCTGATCAGGCATGCACAGAACAACAGTGTGACAGCTAAAACTGCATCCACACCTTGCAGGCTTCATCTGCTGAAAATTATAGTCCTCTTGTGGAAATCAAACAGTTCATCCAAATATAAATTTCCACATCACTGCAGACATGTTCTTTTAGTTTTATTACCCAGTGAAGAATTTTTTAACTTAGCTGGCTTTGTGCTAAAGTAGATGGCAAAAATGCGCACAAATTGCTCCACTGATTCTGCTGTGAAAACTTACAGCAAAGGAAGTGTACAAGTGCATGAGTTAAAAAGCTCAAAATGTCACACCTGCTTTTGTAGTGAATATCTAAGAGAACTGAATGTTACATATGTAGTTCATGACCAACTATTACAGACATGCCTAAGTAAGCATTAAACTCATTATATTATTTGCAAGTCATCCAGTAGTATCCACTAAAGTGCTGTTTCAGTAGTCAAACGATTATTATAGGAAATATCTAGAAAAGATGACAAAATATGATGACCTTGAAAATATACCACTCTGGAAGACTCCTTCTATTTGCTTAGTATTTCGTCGAAGCATGTGGTCTCTTCACTGACACTGAGTTCAATGATAACCAAGGTCTAGGAGTCATAGTTTTTATTTGAGAAAGACTTACTAAAAAAACAAACAAACACCACAACACAAAAAAACCACTCATACAGATATGCTTCAAGTTCTTAACTTACTACATTTCAGTGTAATTTAGAAGCAAAGTAACAGGTAAGCCCTAAATACCTAGGCTATACTGCTATCCGATACATTTTCCCCATTCTGAATTTTTTAAACTCATCTTACCTCCAGGAATTCTCTGAAAAACTTTAGTTAGAGTGTCTCCTGTTATTATGTTGTAACTGATCATAGCTTAAAGAAAATAATTTTTTTTTGTTAGTACAAGTCAAATATGAAACATTTGATCAACATTTTATACACATTTTGTAGACTTCAGGATTATATACCACTGTCCCTCTTGTACAAATTCTGGATAGCACTAACAACTTCTAAGTTTCAGGTTTAAAACAAAATAATAATACAAAAAAATCTCTAGCACTCCCCCCCACCTTTTTTTTTAAAAAACACACAGGTACAACCTACACAAGAATCCAGCCTAATAAGCAAGGCTGTTGTGCTGACTTGTCATGTAACCTTACTCCTAAAGAGGAAACAAAAGCTTCTAAAAATTGTTTGTTTATAACAGCAATTCTTTGCCAGTTTATTTTCAAATTCTTGTTTCTGTTTAGTACAGTTCCAGTGTCAGTCTAATAATCAGTCCTGCAATTAAATGCACAGAACTTTCTAGCTCATGTAAAGTTAGCAAACCTTCAAACCAGAAAAAAGGAAGAAAAAATAGATTAAGATATCAGATATGCACTTCCATTCCTTCGTCTCATTAACAAGAACTGTGGCCTTAACATTCATACTTCATTCTTATCTTAATCTACACTACAAGTTTGCATATGTGTGCGCGTGTGTATACATACACAAAATACATTTATATACTCATGGTCTTCACTATTTAGACAGCATACATATAGGTACTGACCTTAAATAATGCATAAATAGTCACTGTTGTGAAATCATAAGTCATGAACACTACTTATAGAAATAAATTCAAGCACATACATATGCGTAACTAGTTCCATAGTAAGGACTGAGATCTTTACAATTCTTTTCCATATCCTCTATGAAGTAGTAAGTACATTCTTTTTTAAGTCGATATGTGTAACATTGTTGCCTGCAGTAACAGCAACTTGACTCTCTTAAAAAATCTCAGCTACCGGTAATCAATTCAGGCTGATTATTCCCAAAGTAGGAATTTTGATCTGTGACTTTGTGGTCACCAAGTCCAGACTCGGTATCTCAAGCCACCACCACTTGCAGCCCCACGTGGGAAAATATCAAGCTTATTTAAGATTTGAATTAATTATGTTACTACTGTAGGAGACCGATTCAGAATATCACTTTTTTTTTTAAACTTCCAGTCTAACTAATTGCTGCCCAGATTATACCTGTTCTTTTACTATTTCTTCTTCAAAGAGGTCTTGACTGCCCAATTTCCTAGTAGCTCATTGGATATGAGGCTGAATTAATGCTTCTGAAGAGCAATGACAGCACATAATATTCAATCAACATCTGATCAGTGGCTTCTCCAATTACAGTAATACTACATCTTTGGAAAAATATTAATTCAATATACTCCTAAAGTCACATTTTCCTTTTGTTTCAGGCACATTAACTTTGTGCTCTGTTACTCATTCTACAAAAGAATGTTCTCTTTGCTATTTCTCATGGCTGCTTTTGTCATTAATTTTCAAGTGTGTGATCATAAATCTCTTCACTATCATATTTCAGTTCATTTCTATTATGCTGGTATTATGCTAGTACTCCAACTCATTGAATTCTTCCTCAGTCATTATTCAGTACCTACCAAGTAATTTTTAGTTGTGTTTTTTTTTTTTAAATCAGAAAGGGGCATATACAGTATATTCATTACAGAGGTCTTAATATTTAACCAGTGAAAGAATAAGGTAATGTGAAAAAGCTTGTTATTTATAAAACTTAATCATCTGTATTTTATGTGATCTTACCAATAAATGGATATAAAAATTGAAGAGTTGAAAGAATTAGATAACCTACAAGACCATATGTTTTTCTGACCAGCTCTTGATAGGTGTTGGTACTGGAGAGGTTTCCTCCTTTGATCAGTAATATAATGGAATAATCTGTTAAAATATAAAATTACTGTTAAAGACAGTATGAACTGACTTGTCATTGGCTACCGCTCATCTTTTTCACTCCTTTAAAAAAAAAAAAAAAAAAAAAGTCTTTAAAAAGGAAAACAGTGGCATTGGGAAGAACAGGGATTAAAAAAAAATCCCAGAAAGGATCCCAGTCCACCAAACTCAGGAGTTATATGCTCATATTGGAAGGAAATTGCAGCTTTCCTGATGAGGGACAGAAGAATCAGATTGATTTTCATTGGTTTCCAGTATGGTCAAAGGGATTAAGAACTGTCACAAGCACCAAAAAAGGAAAATTCAATCAATAACACAGAGTTCCTGAATGATTGGAGCATTTGATTATATCCTGAAGTGGGGTAAACTTCAAGGGACTACCTGTGTCATGGTGCTGGAACTCTCAATCACTTTACTCAGCTATATATCTAAGTTTGTGAAAGGTAAAGCCTGGTTAGTATTTTGTGTCTTTTCCACTGTTTACAATAAAAATATTATAAACATTTTAATGGGGTACTTTTAAAATAAAACATGCAAAAAGTGATTTATCTGGAAAACTATGAAGCAAAATGCCTTGAGACAGAGCTGATGTCACAGGCGGAATTAGTCCCAGATTGGGCTTCAAATTTTATGGAGAACAGTTCTGAGATATTGTTATGTCAGGCTATGCTTTAGTACTCATTTAAGCACCATCGGATTTTCCAGTTCAGATTAGCTACAGCACAGAACTTATTACCTTAGTGCAGATGTTTTGACAGAGAGTAGCTAGACCTCATCTGGCTTTCACTTCGCTTGTAATCTATGCTGCGATAGGAAGAGTTCTTTTCTGTGAATGGTATCAGTGGTCTTCTGGGAATGACTAAAATTATGAAATTTCCACAGCCTTTACAAAGGAGATTTCTACCATTTGTTAATGTCAAAGCCAATCCAGAGATTCCCATGAGCATATGCAATTCTTAACACTATCTAAACTCGCTTACGCTATAATTGGGAGCAGACAAATCCAGAAATACATAATTGTTCATTATCAATTATGCTGCATACTGAGCTGATCTTGTGCAAGAAATATTAAGTCTTTGTAGCAAGGGATCTTAGACCCACAAAACTTGAAAAATATTTATTGTTAAATGACCTAAAATTGTATTTGTCTGTCAATTTAGGACTATATACAGTAAAATTTAAAAACATCCCCCGAAATGAAAAGCAGTAAGAATTGCTAAATAACAGCTATTTGCCAAGTATTCAGTAAAAACTACAGAAAATAACTTCTAATGTTTCATACTTAGCCTGCACTTTAAATGCTACAAGTCAAAAAGTTGTAACCATAGTTTTAATTTGCTTGTGCAAGATATATTGAGCCACATCTTTAACATAATAAAATGCTGAGCTAAATTCACAGGTTGTGGCCCTATGGCTATGAAGTCTTCAAAATATTTAGAAATGCAAAGGACAAATCAGATTTCCTACAGAAAAGTAACTGAAATTTCTGAGCTATGTTTAAGATATGATTTCATTAATGTATTCTGCCATCAGCCATAGAGAAAATTTTCCATTCATAAGGAACATATTCCTTATGTTATACTACTCTCCAGTCAAACTTCAATGTCTTATGCAAAGCCTTAAATGATATTTTAAGCAATGAAAAGCATCAACTGCTGCTCTGCATACAAGTAACAGAATTTGTACCATTCATGTTGACTTGGTTTGTTATTTTAAGATTTGAATCCACAGTCTTTACAAAAATTCTCCTTTGATGCCAATGGATTCACTTACATTTATTTACCGTTGATTTCAAAACTTGTCCCTTTTTGAAGGTAAACCAACTATTTTTTAAAATGAATTATAATTAAATAAAATATTCAAAGTCATAGTACAACCAAAGGTTTTAATTCTGTGGTATATTTTAAAAAAGTGGTATACAACCCACCCAAGGATCAGTCTCTTAATTAGGGTAAAAACAGCAGACTAAAATAGGTGATTGTGAGGCACAAGTGAGAGCTATTCTTCCAAATGTCACCTTGACATAGTCTAAGAAACTAGGCTTTATGAAAATAAAATGCACACAAAAAGCAGCTTTATATGTTGTACAGTATAATTATCTACTTCTATTAATCTACTCAAGGGATTAGTGAGGTAAGGAAAAAAGTCATTTTTATTGTCATTCATATACTTAAGGTATTGTTAAACTCAAGATCAGCTAAACATTGCAAGACTAACCTTCACTTTACAACAGAAATTGCTTTTAAAGTACCTGTGATATAGGCAACCCCAAATAAAAGTAGTACTCCCAGTGGAAAACCAGCTTCCTTCATTGAATATGGCAGTCCTGTAAATAAGAAAAGAAAAGATTATAGAAGAACCTTTGCAAATACTTATTTGTGATGACCAAGATAAATTAAGATTAACAAAATATATCAAATCTTCCAAACTGGACCAGCATACTTAATAACCTCAGAAAGATCATTTTCAGTGAAGAAACTGTTGCCCAGGTGTGAAGTTCGGCCAGCACCTGCCCAACCAGTTCTCTGTGGTCATTATGGCAAAGAGGATGTAGGGTATTTATCACTGTGAGACATAATCTCAGCTGACATCTGTGCATTTTTGCATAGTAAGCAAATAGAGAAAAATCTTTAGAAACTGCAGCAGAAAGTAAGACAACAGTGTTATTCTCCAAACTGGATAGTCATGCATGTATAAACAAGGCTGCACACAAGATAGTGAAGAAAAGTATATTTACCTATAATGCCTGATCCTATGATAGAGTTGATAATGTTGAATCCAGCTGATGCCAGATCACTGTTTCCTCCTTTACTCCTGGGTTTACTAATGAGGGCTGTTTGGTCATCTGTACCTACCTATTTCAGGAAGACAATGATAACATTATACATGAGAAAAATAGGTGAGGACAAGGATTTTACACATAGCCCATTCAAGAGCAAAAAAAATTGCCGTAGACTCAGATATGTAGTTATTTTGATAACTAAATCCCATTTTTTTTTTCCAGTGAGAAATCAAAGGGGTGTTAGGCATCTAATTCCTGTATGTCTGACCCATAATCTGTAATGAATTATTCTCTGAAAAAAATAAGTGGAAGGGCAGAAATGTGTATAAACTCGGAGGTAGACTGTTAAACAAACAACTTCTTAGTTATGTTCCAAAGGCAGACATGTGATTCAAGTATTTTTGAAAATATTTTGGCTAATATGACTGGTAAGTAAACACAGACCCCTGAATCAGGGGAATGAAATCAGTTTCAAGAGTTACTAGTAAAGTATGCCAACATCTGATGATGCTCTAATTCAAGGTATGATCCAGCATTTTAAATATTTCTGTCATCCAATGGTTTAGTTCATTATGAATAGTTAACGACACTATGAAACTGGTTAATCCCAGAAATTTTCTGTGGGAAGGTCTGGTACAAACCAAAATTCAAAGCACAATTTGTAGCCAGTAGCTTCAAAAATTAAAGTTCTTATCTGCAAAAAAGCATTTCTTGTAAGCATGCAGTGGCCCTCTCCTCAGATCACCACTCTGCAGTCAGAGAACATTTTAGAATCATTCATTAGCAGGCCAGTATTTTAAATGAAGTCATATAATTCAAGAAAGGAATGTGCATTTGATGAAGAAAATGCCTGCCTGTGTGTGACCAAAGCAAAACATCGTGTACTTACCATGAAAACAAAACCACTATTTCATAGATGCAGGAGCCTATTTAAAATATATAGCAGATATTACAAACTCAGATGCTTCTCACTAATACTCCTGGGAAAAAAATTAAATGACTGATAAATCTAAGTCATCTGTAGATAGCGGCATAAGCAGACAAGCATAAGTGCCTTATGGCGGGCTACATATTTAAGGGGAACCTTTAATCCTTAAGCAGTATTAACATCATAAGCGTAATACTGGGTCAGATTAAAGGCCAGTATAGCCTGGTATCCCATTTTTGAGAGTGGCCACAGAAACCACCCAGGGAAGAGTTTAAGAACATGAAAAATAGTTAGCGAATAATTGTCCTGTCTCAGCTTTCAGCAGTTTTCATATCCCAGAATTCCCAAACAAGTTATGCTCTTGGTGCATCACATCCCTTAATGGATTGCTCCTTAAATTTGCCCCTTTTTTGAAATCACGTACATTTTTTAGCTTCTACACTGTCATACAGTAAAGAATGCCACATCTTAATTATACATTATATGAAGAGACAGGTACTCTTCTTTGTTCTGAATCTACCATTAAATATTTCCATCTGGTGTCCCAAATTTTTTCTATCATCACAGAGAAACCAACGACCATTTCTTATTTACCTTCTCCATATCACATGCATTTTTATATGTCACATTTTCCCTCAGCTGTTTCTCATCTAGACTTACATGTGCTATGTTTCATTTCACTACTGATTTGAGCAGCAAAAGCATCACTGTCATTCTCTCCTGAAATTTCAATCCTCTCTGCTACTTACAGCACAGTACACATGAAATTGCACTGATCTAGAATAGTCCAGTTCCCTCTTTTCAGTTGTTACAAGAAAACGAACACAACACGCATTGCGCAGCCCGAAGACTGTCACAAACCCTGGTCCTTTTCCCATTTGAAAGAGACATTTGAATTGCCAAAAAGGACAAGAAAGGGCAACAGAATTTGTGACACAGATGAAACGGCTCCCGTGTGAAGACCAGCACTCTTGAAGGTGCACTTGGCCTGAAGACGGAGGAGGGAATGCCTGCTGGGAGGCGTGCTAGCGAGCAACGTGGAAAGCTGTGGAAAAGGCGAACAGGATGAGTTTGCCTCTCGTCAGGTCCTCTCCCAGGGACGGGATGCAGCCCACGAGATGGCCAGGACGGCCCATGATAGTATTGACAGCGGCACCCTCACCAGGAGATAGGGTGCTCAAGTTCTGGTCCTCAAGCGACACAGAGCTTTAGCTGTGCCAAGCAGCCACGGTTCCCCTACCTCACAAGAATAAAGCCCCTCAGATTGCGTTTTTTCCCTGCGTGGTACCTGTGGGTCTTTCTTTCTCGTAGGAATTGGGGGCGAAACTGAACGGAGATGAGAGCGCTACGGCTGCTGCCAGCGCAGCCCGGCCGAGGCGCCGGGCCAGGCGCTTCAG
>JAVJGI010000064.1:22836494-22880851 GCA_035590275.1 Ibycter americanus | reverse complement strand
CGCGCCCGGGCCCTGTCAGAAAGCCGGCGCTCCGGCTTCGCGCTTCTGAGACCCCGAGCTCACGGCGTACGTGCCTACCCTGAGTGCACCAGGAGAGCTTTCTCTGCAGGGTGTGTGGCGGAAACTGGCGCCGGTGTCAGAGCTGCTCATTTGTTGTTGCTCTTCGATATCGACGCTATTTACGAGGCCCCGCGACGGCAGTCGTCGTTTTTCCTCAGGGAGGGCAAGCTGCTGTGGAGTGCCAAATCAGCAAAACGGGTGCAAGTCGGATAAAAGAACATACTGGGGCTGCAGTGAAAGTATAGGAAGAGGCCAGACTAATTAAAACCAATGCAAAATTACAGTGCTGAAAGTTTAGAGTCTGCAGATCCCTCGGTTATCTTGAGCTGGGAGCGGGCAGTCTTCAGCAGAAACGCTTTGTAACATACAAGAAGCCACAAACAGAAATCGACATCTTAAAAACATGTGGGAAGTGGTAAGCAATAATAAAAAAAACCAGAGACCGTAATTAATTTTGTGAAGTATTACTGGACATAAAATTTAGGGCCTACAAGAGTCAAAAAATCACTGTGGGAACTTGCGTCAGTTGTTGGAGGGTCCTATCAATAGAATGGGGACCCAAAATTTTCAACAAGATTAGTCATTATGGGTAAAAAAAAATAATCTGAGATATTACAACTAAATAGCACAAGAAAATAGAGCATGCTTATTTCCTTTCTACATTCTTAAGAACTCTTATATTTGATAATACTTTGCTAGGATAAACTGCAGTGGTTAAAGAAGTACATGTGCCATGCATCAGTAATTTTAGCCTTAAAGATCTATGATGCATATGATCTAATATGGAGAACAAAGTACACATGAAGAGCATACATGACATTTTTGTTCAACAGCTTAAGCACATTAGCTCCAGCTCCTTCAAAAAAAATCTCTAATCAGCTCCATGACAAGCTACAAGCTGACATGTATTCTTGTATGACCAGTCAGATGACATGAGTCAGCAGAGAAAATTTTAGAGGCCTAAGGTGCAGAGAAAGTTTCTGTGATTTAGCAGCAACATTTTTTTTTTCTTGCACTGTACAAAGAATTTTGTGTAAAACCAGGGAATTAAGGTGTTTTAAAGCGCAGTGTGGTAAAGTGTATAGTAGGTTTTCGTGACAGTATTCTACCAGACTCTGTATGTCTAAAACTGTAGTAACTTCCTCACAACATCTTTTTATCTAACACCCACATACTCTGCAATAGTCTCTCTGAGTCCTGTGATTTTGTTTTAATTCCAGTTTGGGGTGTGCATTTGTTACCTTAGAAAATAATTTCTCTTTTGTGCAAATGCTTTCTCTTGTATGCCCTTGTTACTAACCAGATATGTTCTTCAGACATTTATTTGACGCAAATTAAGTCAAGATCCCACTATGCAACTCTTAATATGCGAGGGGGCCGTTACCTGAAAGTGGCACCCATTTTTTTAAGAGTCCTAGAATTTTACTTGTATTGGTCATACTGGCACGATGCCGAGCAGTGTTTATAAACTTAAAAGCTTTACTTCAGTATAGTAACAGTGAATTAGGGAAAGGAATTGGCACTTCCGAAAAGATTCGTAGAGGAAATTTTTCCTGTACTGTGAGAGTAGCCTTTGATTACTTGGATTGCTCTGTGCTCCTTACTGTTCTTTGGGATGTGGTTATTGTATGAAACACCTAATACTGGTTTTAATCTTAGCAATGAGACTAGTAGTACATTGTGAATAAAATTACAGGGTTCATGGGAAGTCCATAATTCAGAGTTTGTATTATGTTCTCTCTGAGTTTGCTGCAGGACAGTTTGTACAATTGTTTATTACTGTGGTTGTGGTGGAGGGCCAAGCTCTGAAGGATGTCAACAACATTAAACCACAGGGGTAGGACAATTATAAAAAAACTGAAGGCATCTTCCAAAAAGAAGGACACAAAGGAAGTTGTGGCCAAAAAAGGAAACAGAAAGGATCATAAATCTTTGTGAAATGTGGAAACACATTAAGGCAGGTTAAAATGAGTTAGAGCAACACCCAGTGAAAAGGAATCAATCCTGGTAACTTCAGTATTTACAAGCAGAAATCCTGCAAGAGAATCCTAAGGATCCACAGAGAATTAAGGTTGGGCAGGAAGAACAATCATGATAAAACCAGAACAGAGAAAGTAAGGAAGGGTTTTTGTTCACTGAAGAGTCTCTTGGGAAGATTTCCACAGCAGAATTCTTCCCATCTGGAAGACCAGACAGAGAATATGCCTCAAACTGAATGACCATTTGAGTGAACAGAAAATATAAGCAATAATGAGTTGTGATGATCAGATGTATTCATCTTGAGATCATAAATTAATTTGTAGCTGGGGAAAGGGGAGTGCTAAGTTTTTGCTTAACATCAGTGGAACTAAGTGGTATTGGAAAGTGGCAGATGTGACATAAGTATGACTGCCTAAAAAGACTCCAGTAATGAACCAGGGAACTACATACCAATATGCCCAACATCTCCACTGGGCAAGGTAGTAGAAAGTATAATAAATAATAGGATGAAGATGTCATTGAGCTGTGTTGGCAGAGCTTTGTGGAGAAGCCTGCACTGCTACAGCTTTTACTTCACTAGTGTTACTGTTTGAGAAAATTTGCAAATGCCAATAAACCACTGTAATCTTTCACAAGCATTAAATATATTAAAGCAAACAAGGCATTAAAAAACCAGAGAAAACTCAATACTATAAGCTCTTTTGTACTCCAAGGACGTGGTCTAGATCATCTGAAAACATGTAAGATGTAAGAAAGATTAGACACAAAGCAGGCCTAGAAAAAGAAATGCCATGTGATGCGAAATGACAAACATAAGCAAGATTTCATTTCCTTTTATCTGTTTTTTTAAGTGAATGAATAAAACAGGAAAAAAAGAGCACTTTTTTTTAGGGGATGATTGTTATAGTCACATGATACTTTAATATCAGACTCATTAGTCCTTCCTGGAAAGGTCACTTATCATTTTACTTTTTAATAGTGTCTTTTCCACAAGGCAAACACATTGAAAAGAACTACTGTTTTCAACAATAAATTAATTTAGCTGTAAGATACCTAATAGTCTGCCAGTATGAGTGACTATGGGCCACTTCTAAAAAAGATTTTGCTGAGAAATGAGCCTTTGTGATGTGCCTGAACAAGATGGAATGGAAACTGCCCAGCTTAATCAGGCACCCCTGCAAAGTTGGTGAGGACTACAGGGGAATGCAACCTCTTAATATTACCACTGTAAGCAGTCTGCTTGTGTTGCTTAGTTGATGAGTTTAATGAATACCAAGCACCTGGTCTCCGCGAGGACTGTATAGAGCATTACAGAAACTACTTAAAATAATTATGGTTTGGAGTAAGTGTTTATGCTCTGAAAGTTCTAACCTGGCCTCCATAAGAACTTGTAGTCTTTGTGAAATTAGCGAACAAATGCTAAGCAACTGAGCTAGAAGTTACCAGTACAGCTTTTCCTCTTCTATGAGTTGTAGCTACGATAATCTGTTTTGGAGAAACATAGAGTCTTTAAGCTTATAGGTGATTGATCATGTATAGGCAGTGTTGGTAACCTTTTGTTGATGGTTCTTATTGTGGATACTGGGTCTTCAGTCTTTTGTGATAAAGAATTTTTTCTGCTTCCTGTATAACATGATCTGCACAGTTGTGGTCAAAAAAAACATCTGGAGGGGAAAAAAATAATCTTGAACTGCAACTGGATCTGCATTACTAGTTGATTGTGAGAAATATACTATTTATTTAATTTAAATCTCGCACAAATCCAGCTAAATAAGAGAACTTGAAGCTTTACATATGAATTTTTCTTATGGCAAGTTTGAAATGTAAACTTGTCATTTTTCTCCAACCCATTAATTCATGGGATCTGTATCTGGCAAAATCAAAACCAAAGTTGTTCTGGTTCAAAATAGCCACAATGAAGTCAAGAACGCAGACATGCTGATGTGGAAGAGCTGTTGTAAGAACTCATGACTGTGCATTGGGAGCTGCCTTGCTGTGTTGCACCCTATAACTTTTCAGCTAGACTGTATGAGCCCAAAAAGAACTAGTTATTTATATTGCTAGATGTTTCACCTTTCTTGGAACTTCGATCCCACTCCCCCCACCCCCACCGCACTTTTGACTTCCAGTAGCTGTACTGTTGGTGGTTTACTATAACTGAAAAAGTAAATAGGAGAATAAATTGTTGCTTCATATTCAGATAACTCTAAGTGAGCAAGGTGTGAGTGCAGCTAACTGTGCTTGCGCTTAACTAAGGGCTTAGGGTTGAAGTTAATATCACACTTTTTAACGCTGGACTACCTACATTGGGAGAGAAAAGAGAAACTGAGAACAAAAGCCAGTTATGTCTACTTGGTTTTGTACCTGGGTGTAAGTTTAGAATTTGAGTGAGGAGATAGTTATAAAAATTGGGATTTGCGTGAAGTGTTGTGGTAGCCAGTCTGGATATCTCCTTTTGTACTGCTTGAACAGATTTGAAAGGGTAGGAGAAAGCAGAAAACCAAGTGTGGCCCTTCACCACTTGAAAAAAAACCCATCTTTTATCCTCAGTCTGAACAGATCTGACTTTCGTACAAATCATAACAATGTTAGTGAAACTGTTATGCCATGTGTCTCAAACTTGTTGCCTATGTAAAGATACAACGTAGTATGGTTATCAAAGTTATGTTATTAATATAGGTGTAAATCTTTCTCAGTTTGTTGCACCTGACTAATTTCCTCTCCATCTGAGTGTTAATAACACATACCCCTACATTATGATGCTGAACACATGGAAGGCATTGAGGGCATAGATGTAACAATACAAAGAAGTTTGCAAACTTTATTTAGTAGGGCTCTTGGGTTATAGGAAAGTTTGCTATTTCTAAAGCTCTAATATAGAACTTGAGTATAACACCTGCAAGTGGGGGGAAAAAAACACCCTAAGAAAAGGGTACTTTGAACTGTGAACTGGTTGGGAATTTTTCACAAACAGAACTTCTCAACAAATGCTGAAAAGCTATCACATTTTCCTTACAAGAATAAAGAAAATATCTAGGGGAAGAGAAAGTATGGAAAAAATCTTCCCCTCTCCTCCTATCCTCCAGAGTAAGTGTGCCAGTTTTCACTGAGCCTGGTGCCAGGAATGTGGAAGAACAAACTATAGTTGGGTAGCAGTGAGGAAGGCATAAGAGAAACAGGGTCTGTCTGCATCCCCGAGGACTTGATAAATTGGGGTGAAGCTGGGAACCGTTTGGAAAAGTTGGGAACCACTGGGATTAATTCTGCAGAGACAAACTGGTGAGGCAAAGTGTCAATCACTTTAGATTTTTTTCCTCCCCTTTTACTTTGCAATCTCACACTAAAAATTATCAGTTTTATCTGGAGCTGGAAGTGAATGGTAACAGGCACTGGTTTCCACAAACCAGCCAGATTTGTAGAAGAGGAATGTTCTTGAGAAGACTTTTTTACAATTTCTTCTGCAATGGTTTTGAGCTCTCAAAAGCTGAGGTAAGAGGGGTTTTTTCAGAGTTTTCAACCAGGTCTACCAAAAAAGTATAAACAAACTATCTCAATATGACTCATATTCAGTGGATACATTGTTACCCTGTTAGCTGGTGGGGAAATTTGACTAGTTTTCAGGAAAAAATATTAAAGCAATTTTAATTCATGAAGATGTATAAGAACTGGTTTAGGTAGCTGCCAGAAGCTGTCACTGTAGTAAAATCAGCTTATTTATGTCACTCTGTGGCCCTTCGGTGTTGACTAAATATAAACAATGGTATTTGGTTACAGCTTTGGGTTAAGTAGGCTGGCTTACCCTGCTTCTCCAGTAGAGGCTTCAGCTTTCAGTTTCTACTATCTTTTTCTTCTTAACCTGGTTTTTATAGTTTTATTTTGTAACAGGTCTCTGTTCTTCTTCATACATGTTTATGTGACTGTAAGCCCTTAACATCAGAATTTTTTTTTCCCTAGATGGTAGAAATGGGTGTCCTGATAACATTTAAAGGAATCATAATGTACAGTGTATATCATAGGTCGCTTGCTGAATGTGCAACAGCAGAGAAACTGGTGGTGTCATGAGTGTTCATGTTGAACTGTGGGATCTTAAGGCTTTTTGTTTAAATTTCCCTTCTGACTACAGGATTATAGACATAAAAAAATACTACAGAATTATTTTAGATGAAAAAATATAGATATAGTAAAGACAAGTAGGAGGCCTGGAGGCAAGAGAGTAAGGTGCAAGGGACTGATAACTTGCTAGCCAGCAGCTAGCCTGAAGGCATTCAGTATTCAGAGAATGAAAGGTATGTGCACAGAGACATGTTTGGTGGGCATATATTTGTGTATAAAGGGTGTTTTTGTGAAGTGTGCCAAGTTTCTTTGCTCCATGCATAGTTTTAATTTATGCTGAGTGTAATGGCATTGTGGTTACCAGTTGGTTAGCTTAATTGGTTCAATTCTTTTTCCGAACAGCAGCAGAAGATGGTGATACTGCAGGTGCTGCTATTCTGCTGGATGTTCATGATTCACTGATGACGTGAAGCCATGTGCAATCCTAGAGCTTTTACTATAGTATTTCTCCAGTGCCTTAACAGATCAGATACAGAAATAAAACAAGTTGCTTTGACTACTACTTATGTGCTTTTGTTTTCAAAGGATTAAAATCGGCATTTCTGTATTCATTTCTGTTACTAGCACTTTCTGTTTTGGCCCTACTTTTCTGTGCTTTAATCCTTGAACATCTTCAGAACGAATACTTGTCAGTGGCACAATTCCCTTGCTTTTTAGGGAATACCTCTTCTGTGTTTTCTGAAATGGATGGTGCACTGAATGTACACTTGTAGTAGCTTAAAAAATGCTGCATTTAATATGATAACCTGTGGGCTCATTTGGAAAACTGAGGTCAATTTACTCAGTATTTTTCTTCTGTTAATATACACAATATGCTTTGACTATAAAAAGACCCTTTCCCTCATGTTTTGAGCTGCATATCCCTTGTGTCCCTATTACACAGTATTAATTCTTTCCTGAAGTTCTTTGCTAATGTTTTTACTTCCTTTGCAGAACCAAGTGGTTCTAACTCAGGTATATACTCATGCAGCTCATTTCTAAGCCATATTGTGGTGAACTCGCCCAGCAAGGGTTAAGGACCACAGCTTTTTGCTGCGTCTTGGAATTACGCATTACCGCAATCCTGCCATGTTTCCGCCGCACGTTCCCGTAGAAAGGCTGTATTGTTGGGGTGCAACGTTCCAAGCCGGTTGCTGGTGAGCGCCGTACTCTGCCCTGCAGGCGCCAGGGGGCGCTATTCGACTTCTTTTAGTTGCCTGCCGCAGAGCGCCAACGACCCCATAGCCTGCTGGCTTAATGCAGGCGGCAACAGTGTCAGCGTTCTTACTTCAGTCACTGCTTACACAGGCCCTAGTGGAAAATTTTCTGCAAACACAATGACAATTGAAAACAAATGGTGAAAGCAACGCCTGAACTCAGAATCCGTTTTGGACACTTTGACATGCTCAAAGATATTTGTCCGGGATGGAAAATAAAAATAAAATCAAGTGATATTGTTCCAATTCTTTTTTCTCAAAAGAGTGTCATGTTATAAAAATATGACAAAAATTAAGTACAGTAAGTGATAATTGTGTCAGAGATGAGTCAAACTTCTTCTGTCTTTTGTTGGCTTATTCCTAACAATTTTGGTAACTGCATTCCTTACAACTGTTTGTCCATTTATGGGTCTTGATCAGTTTCAGACTTGTGTTTCTCTTTGTTTCTATGCCGAGCGTGGGGAGATAAGATGTTGCAAATCTGATTAAGAAAGTTGATGTCTGAATCGAGCTATGTAGGTATTTAAGATATTGACAGTGGTATTATGCATATACATAAAAAAGATATTTACAGATGTTACAGGCAATAAACAGATCATAGTTTATTTATGATGTACCAAGTGACTGAACATTTTTGCTATGCTTTTGGAAACTGTGAACTCCCCGTAAGTTTTTGCTTGTTTGTTATTTTAAAATAATCTGATTTATGGATAAAATATTAATGGTGAAAGCTTGGACAAAGTGCAGTCAATGGTGTAACCGCTAAATGATCTATGGTATTGTATGAATATAGCATAAGAGCTAACCAATTACACACACCTCTAGGATGTAATGGATTAAATTGTTATGCTTCTTTTGTGTTTTTCTTGTATATCTGACATACTTGTTTGTATGTATAAAGTCCTGTAGTCAGTTCTACAGTAACACAGGACAGGAAGGGGTTAGTAAGTGAAAAATGGATGTATTTTGAGGAGGAGTAGAAGAACAGGTAGTTTTTATTTTGCCAAAATGTCTAGCAAGGGGAAGGAGGAAAGAGGGAGAAAACTAGAAATGGACTGTGGGAAGTGACGATTTTAAAATGGTAGGACAAAAATAAGTAGGAGGCAACTGGGCTTGTCAAATGCTGTTTTGCTAATGAATTCCCTGCCATTTAGTTTATCTTCTGATTGTTTTTGCAGCCTCTCCGATTGTTCTTTCAGAAGTATTTTCTGATTTGCCACTCCTAATGTTTTATCTTAGGTGATTAAGTGCTTCCCAATCACCACCCAATTTGTAATCATATCTGATTGCTCATTTTAACCCCAAGTTAATACATTTCATTGTGAAAGGCAGCCAAGAAGTTTTTGGCAACAGTTCTTAATTTTATTTTAAAGTGAGGTTGAAGAGCTACACGCAAATACGGTTTCCTTATTTTTTCATTATTATAAATAGAGAAGTGAAGAAGGAGGAAGGGTCTCAAGAGAAAAGGAAGAAAAGTCTAGCAAATTTCTAATGTGCTGTCAATATGTCCGTTTAAAGTTCAGTAAAACAGTATATCTCTTTTAAAGTACCTACTTGATATGATCCAAGGGATTTGGTAAACATGTAGAGAACAATGTTTTGTTAAGTATACCCCTACTGCTATGTAGGGGCTCCATATAATCAGAGATTTTCCATTAGCAGTAGGATTTGGATGTGCTTTACGAATATCTCTTCTGTGTCAAAGCATAAGTGACAGATGGTATCAGTGACACCTTAGTTCTGTCTCCTGCTTCAAAATAGACTTGCTGTCAATTAATTCAGACTAGGAGTGAATTAAATTTGTTTATCTATTTTTTTCCCAGTCAGTTAATACTTAGTATTTTTAGCATATCCAGCTCATTAGTTTGTTAACATTTGGCAGTATGAATCCTGACCCATGACTGAGGCTTCTGTCCATTAAGGTAGTACGATGCGTAAGATCAAATCAAAGAGATGGATTCAGCATGCCATTTAATTAGCATCTGGAACAGCAGTAAGAAGATATAGCAATATTTTCCAAAATACAAAAGAACTAGGAATGAGAAAAATTGTATTTTCAGAAAGGTATTCCTGATTTCAGCATAGTTTTCTCTTATGATGTTGAACATGCAGTATGCATTCTCTGTGCCTGAGTTCCCTATTGCTAAAATGAGGATAATGATATTTTCCATTTTTACAAAAGTATTGTGAAGAAAATTCCATTAACATCTTACCTCAAATATTAATATGATGGATACTATAGAATATGCTACAAGAAAACAACAACCACAAAAAACATATTTGCTTTAATTCAATTTGAAAAAAATAAGTGTATTTTCAGTAAGAAGTTAAAGAATAAATTCCCCTGTAGCAGTGAGCTGAATTTATTTCACTTTGATCCATTTGGAGAGTGACTTATGTAGGAAGAAATCTGAGAGAAGTTAGAAGTTGCTAATGTGGAGCCTGCATGAAGTTGCTAAAAAGGAAATCTATGTAGGAAGAGCCTATAATTTTCATTCCTATCTTTGGACTTGGATTAATGCCCAGAATAGTGACAAATACTACGTCACTGGGGAAAGACTAAGAATCCATTGGCAATAACAACTAACTAAAGGAATGGATAACTGCATACAATTATAACAATAAAGTATTTGCTAATAAAAACATTTTTTTTCTATTTTCAGTATGGATAACTGACAAGAGAGACTTTTAACACTCAGAGTAGTATTTTCAATGGGGGAAAGAAAAGGAAATGTTGATAACTGTGAATATATGCATCACATATACACGTCTATATTCAACAGACAAATTCAGATGAAGGTATTACAAAATATCATCTCCCTCAAGGCTAAAAGCATACTATCTCTAGGTGAGTTATTGAAGAGGCACCTGTTTGAAAAGCTTGGCATACAAGGTGCATAATTACCTGAGAACATCTCTTTGATAGAAGTAGGGGTAGCATGTATTGTAATACTCGTATTTATTTTGTTTGTCCCCTCTGTCATTTAATCTTCTTTGTCAAAAAAAAATAAAATAAAAATGAAGATGACATACAGACACACTCTGGTTTAAGTGTTAAGTGCTTCCCTACATATTTTAGTCCCATATTGCTATACTGCACTCCCTTCAGAAGCCTCACTTTACCCTCTGCTTCTCAGGAAACACTGCCTTACCTGTTCCTCCATTTCTGCCTTCCTTTGGAAGACATACAGAAAACCTCCTTGTGCTGTCTGAGTTGATAATATCCTGGGAGAAAATGGACGTTTCTAGCTATCTTTGGAGCCTGAGGGATAACAGTGATCCCTGTTATTCTCACCTTCCTTATTAAAAATTCAAATAATTCTTTCTGTTCTGTTTAGGGGTAAAATAATTTGTAAATGTAAGATGCAGTAGCTAGGTCTATGTGTGGAACAAGGTGTTGCTATAGTACTACATGAACAAAAGTTCCTTGTGTACTGAGATATTACTTGTATTATATTTGGGGGTTTTGGCTTGTTTGTAGTGCTTTTGAAGCATGGACGGTCTAAAAGGAATGCAGAATTGGAAGTCCTCTGCTAATACTGGCGCAAAAACATCCAGAAACAAGACACAGGATTTGAACAGTAAACATACTTTCTTTACCAAATGGAGAATTTACTTACAGACATGTCAACTTTTAATCATTCCTGCTGCTGCAGTATTCTCGACCTTACGACTTTCCTCATTTCTGAACACTGTTACTACCTTAGGAAAGGGATAAATTATAGATGATAGAGGGACGGTTCAGTTGGGCCTATGTTGAAAGACCAGCTGACTTCACTGAACCCACTTCATGCTTAGTATAGCAAAAGGTAGTCTTCCAACACCCCTTTCTGTATTATATGAAAGTATGCTAATGCAAACATGTATCTAAAGTTAGATACGATATTTTTTAAAGTCCTTGCATATCCTGCACTTTTTTCTAGTGAGTATAAAATTTGACTGAGACTATCAAACAATTTTTCTATAAAGAATTCCATTCTTACCTCATCTATTTGGGGCACTCCCTACTGTGTAAAATTGAGTAAAATATAGTGAATAATTTGAGTAAAATATAATAAATACGAAGCTTTAAAATAAAAAGCAGCATTTATGTTTACAGGAATAATTTTCACTAAGCGATCAAATATTTTAGGTAATTTAACGTGTCATGCTTTTACATATAGAGAAGCAGTATTATTTAAAGCAAAATCAGAGATACATATGCATATGTGTATTTTTATACTAGAACCAAGGCTTAATAGTTACTTGGCTTAGTACTAGCTGGCAGAGAGATTTACTTTTGGGCTGAAAATCTGCAGTAACTCAGACTAGTGACATTGCTGGGGAGGTAAAGATGTTTTAAATATTAACTGGTATGAAATATCTTGTTGAAGCCTGTTATTGACACACATTCTTCAACAACAAGAGTGTTTGCAAGCAGAAATGAGAACATGTGATGATGCAGCCAAGCAAAATACAGTTCTCCATATTATGTGCAGTTGTTAAGGATATAAACCTATCAGTGATATTTCACTTTAGGCATTCGGAGAATGAATAATAGCTCTATGACTAACTATTAATGATACGGAGTGAAAAAGAAGCACTGTTGGGTAACTGAAGGTAGAATCATTTTACTATATGCAGCGATGAATATTACCTTGCACAAACAGTACAGCCTTGAAGTAGGGTGGGTGGAGGTGCAGCTGGGTGGGAAGCAGAAAAGAAGACTGAGAGAATATGATTTATGGGTGAGAAATACAATCCTGTAAATAAATTTTAACATTAGAAATTTAACACTGGAGATGCTGCAGACTGGGCTTTGAGCTTCCAGGTGCTCCCTGCTTTCAGTTTTGGTTTAATGACATTGTTATTTCTACAGCAACCATTAGTGACATCGTTGAAAGGACTGCAGCTAGAGTTTCCATTGTTAGATACAGTTATGGATTACTGCTATTGTAGTTCTAACTATTTAAGATGATCCTCCATCAATTCCTTTCCTCTTTTCCTCACTACATGTTTTTACTAATACATGCAAATAAGCATCCAATTTGTATAACTGAAAACTAGCTGAACGGCCTTGCCCAGGCTTTCCAAATGTTGATTTTCTGGTATAGCAGCAGAGATACCATATTATTTAAATGCTTTTAAAGATGGTTTTAAGATTACTGGTGCTAGAAATGTAAGAACGTTAGAAGGGTAAGCACAACTGATTATAAAATCGGAAATGTCTGCAAGATCCAGGTAATGGCCAGCAGGTTGTTGGTACAGTTCACCAGATTTGGTTCAGAAGTGCACTAACGTGGTCACAGTCATTACAAGCAGGATAAGCACAGATCTGCTTAAAGCCAAGAAATACACATTGCTGTGAAGGAGTTGAATATCTTGATTCCTGTTCCAGCCAAGAGATGGAATTGCATAATGTTTTACAGCAGGTTATTTCCACTTAAAATCAACTACAGTTTTTCGTGGTTATTATATAAATAATAATTATTATAATAGGAATAATTATAATAATTATTGAACCAGTTTTATTTGCAAAATAAATATTTAGTAATCTTGATCTACAGTGCCAGTTCAGAAAAGAATGCCTGTGGGTGTGTTAAATCCGTTTTTCTTGCTGAATCCTCCAGCAGCAGCAAATTAAGGCCAAGGAGTTCTCTCCCATGCATGCAACTGCTATGTCACTCCTTTCCCATTGTGTATCTCTGTACTGAAGAAGCTGCTCACTATTGAAACAAATTTTGAGCTATTGCATTACCACATTAGCTCACAAGAGTGCAGTGTAGGGGTAGGCTGAAAGGATATCGCAGCCAAGAATTGAAACATAACTGATAGAGTAAGTCTAATTTTAGGTGCAAGAACATCAACATTCACAAATAATGAGAAACAGACTTAAAACCATCTCAGTAAGTATTATAAATAAGCAATATTCTTTTCGGTGTTTTTTTTTAATCTGTCTCTTAACTTGTATATTATGTATATATTCATACACAATTTTAAAAAAAAATTACTTAATTCCTTTTTTCTTTTCAAATTGTAAGATATTTCAGTCACAATTTCCATAGATGTTTTGCAGCTGAGTGTTTTAACACATTCCACTGCACTATGTTTTTTTAATTGATGTTTAATAATGTAAGCAAAAATTTTAGTGAAGGTGAACATAATCTACAAAGCAAATATCTAACATGATACACTTTAAAAACACTTTCTTTTGGGCTTTATTTTGAATAGATGTTTCTGAGAATTTTATTTTCTTTAAAAGAACAGCAGCTTTTGTAGGTACGGCATTTTAAGGTGGTAAGTAATTTAATGAAGTACTGCAACACATCTAGTACATATATAGATATAAATACTCTTGAGTGGGCAGAGAGTAATACCCAGCCAGATACATGTGCAAAATGCATGCTACAGTGTTGGTCAAATCACTTAACATCTATAAATAGCAAGTAATGAATTTATACAACATCTGTCTAGTTATTGGGCAACCTTGGCTCCAGAAGTATAGTTCACACACTACTTTTACCCGGCTGATTGCATACATTGGATTCAACTGAATGTAATTCTCTATGCCTGGGCTAGGTGAAGGACCTTTTGAGTAGTACATCCTTGATGGCAGAATTCTACTTAGTATTGTAGAAGGTGACCTAGTGTAATCCAGTTTCTGAGTTTGGTCTTTCCTGAGCCGCCTGACAGTACTTAAGGCATGGAGGATTTAAAAAATATGTATTTTTACAAGGATATTTCTTGGCTTGTTACTTCATTTCTCCCTCACATCTGCAACCTGACAGACCAGTGAGTGGTGTTGGTGATTGTTTGTGGTGGTGTTTAGTTTTTTGTGTTGGGTTGTTTGTTTTTTTTTAATTATTATTGAGCTTACCTTAGCTATATTCGATCTAAAGACCACTTGATGGAGTTCAAACTCTAGAGACATACACCTTGATGGTGTTGGAGCACCTGAACTTACCTTCAGAAAATCCTGATGCCAAGAATGTGATATCAGTAACTTCAAGTGTTCCTTTGGATAATGGTCTTAAAAAACACCACAGGGACTGTGCATGAACTAAGTGAACTAAAATGTGGGATTTTGAATAGAAAGACTCTTTGGTCTCATGGCAAGGATCCCATACCCTATGGACCTGGAATTCAAGCATGTTTCCCACTTGCTTTACTAGCAGTTCTATGTGGAAAAAGTGCTTTGTAACAGAATTTAACAGCAGCTTTGCTTTCAGAAGAAAAGGGTCTTACAATTTTGACTTCTTGTTGTGATACTAGTATCAACAAGAAAATCTGGTGGAACTTCCTTATATAATATAAGACAAATAATGGTAAAAACAATGATAATGTTTTGGCTTTTATGTGCTGCCCAACATTTCAGATGTTTGTTTTCAAACACTTCTACTCTGCTTCCAGATCTGTACATGTTTATGGAGACCTAATTCTGTCAAAAGGGAAGTGATGGTAAAATATGTGTAGTATTGTTAATAGTACAAAGATAATGCAGAATAAAAACATCTTCAGAAATTAGTGCCACAGACTGAGGACACAGTGACTTAAACCTGTCTTTAGATAGTCTCCATTTTAAATCCATGTGCTCTTAGGTTTTTTAGTACTTGGATTTCCTTCCCATTTTGCTTCAGAAAATTCTTTTGGCTGCAGATAGTCAAATAGAAAAACTGTACTCACAAGTTATTTAATTGATAGCATGTGTATTAATATTTATGGAATTTGAACCAAGAAGAAAATAAATAATGAATTTGAAGCAAACAAACCAAAGTTCCTATGTTAATTGCTCAAGAATAATGTTATAGCACAAAGTTCAGTTGGAGGCAAGTCAATAATTGGTGTGCACCCCAGGGATTGATACTGGGGCCAGTACTGTTCAACCTCTTTGTTGATAACCTGGTGATGGGACAGAGCACACCCTCTGCAAATTTGCAGACAATACAACAGTGGTGAGGAGCTACTACACAATACTATATACATTGATTGGTTGTGCTGCTATTCAGATGGACCTGGACAGGCTGGGAAATTGAGCAAAGACAGATATCATGAAGTTCAACAAGGGCAGTGCCAAGCCCTGCCAGTATATGCTGGGGGCCAAGTGGCTGAAAAGCACCTCTGCAGAGTGGGATATTGGGGTCCTGGTGGACAATAAGTTGAATACTAACCAACACTGTGCTCTCCTGCACCCTGCACTGCATTAGGAAGAGCACTGTCAGCAGCTTGAGGCAGGTGATCCTTTTCCTCTGTATTCAGCATTGATGAAGTCATATCTGTAATACCATGTCTGTGTCCGGGCTCCCCAGTCTACAAAATATATGGATTTCTTGGAGTGAGTCCATAGAACGACCACTGTAGAGGAACTATAGAGAAATTGTGGAGGGTTAATTAACATTGATAATATACAGTTGTGGGCTTGCTTCAGGGGCGGTGGGTTGGCTGACATGGATAATGTACAGCTGTGGCTTGTTCCCATAAAATAGTTAAATAGCACTGAAAAGCCTAGAAGAGGAGGAGCACAGGGTGAAGAGAGAGGCAGCAGATGAAGAGGAGTCCTGTAGGAGAGGCCCCAGGAGAAGTAGAGATAAGAAGGGGGTCCAGATGAGGAGAGGCTGGCTGGCTGGCTGGAGGAGGAGCCAGGAGAAGGAAGAACCCGCATGCAGCAGAGGCAAGAAGTGGGGTGGACTGGCCTGAAGAGGATGAAGAAGGAGCATGGACAGTAGATGAACTTGTGGAACTGGTGGTGGTGCCAAGGCATGAGGGGGCTGGTATGGGACAGTAAAAGCCTTGTTGCAGCCTGCTAGTTTGGTTGTGCTGTGACAGACCACAAGGATCGTTAAGGGGTGGGAGCATCTGTCATACGAAGAGAAGCTGAGAGAACTGGGACTTTCAGTCTGGAGAAGTCTCAGCAGAGATCTTGTTATGTATGTAAGTACCTGCTGGGAGAGAATGAAGAAAGCTGGGCTCTTGTCAACTACTGATAGGACAAGAGGTGATGGACACAAATTAAACCACTTGAAGTTCGCTCTGAACAAAAGAAAAACCTTTCTTACTGTGAGGATGGCCAAACATTGGAACAGGTTGCCTGGAGAGGTGGTGGAGTTTCCATCTGTGGATATGTTCAAAAACTGTCTGGACATGTACAACCTGGTCTGGGTGACCCTCCTTGAGCAAGGGGGTTGGACTACATGATCTCAAGAGGTCTCTTTGAACCTAAATGATTCTGTGGTTTCTCTTACCTTCAGATAACATGGTGGGAAAAAATTATCACAGTGACTGTGTATGTACGTAAATCTCAGGTGGTTGTGCTTAATGAGACTGAAATGTGGAAAGAAGCTGTGGTGGAATCCATCACTGGAGCAGCAATGCATCCTGTGCTTGTGTGCTTCCACATAAACTTACTGAATTGTGCTTAGGCCAGTGAATTCTGGTACTGTTCCCATCAGGACTTTACTGCTCTGTACAGATCCATGAAAGAAATTTTCCAGTTTCAGCCTTCATAGGTCCAGTCTGTCAACAGGTCATGGGAAATGTTCATCTGGCACAGAGGTGTGACAGTAAAAAGAAAGAATGGCCTAATAAAATGCATGCACAACAAAATTTTCACTTAGTATAAGCAGGTTTGATGGGAACACAGACAATTTGAGATGTTTAATGTACTGAGGAAATTAAAAACTGAGAACTGTACCAGTCATAACAGCTAGGTGGCCACTATCACATGGTTTTCTTGCTTTCAAGACTAGATGTCAGGTCATGTCTATTTCAGATTTTAAAGACCCTTTCTTACAAAGACAGGGAAAAACCTATAGTAAACACAATTTTGTTAAATGTTTTTATTCATCAGCACAAATTCAGTGAGATAAGATTTTATGTTGTGTGAAAAGTTTTATCTAAAACCTGATTTTTAGAATTATTAAAAATGCTTTTATTCTTTCTGTTAGGCTTTTCTGCCTAGCTGTAAGCATGTATAAAGTGTCAGTTTTCTGCTATAGTAGATAGACATTTTCTGCACTTGTAATCTACAGCCGGTGGTACAGCTACTGGCAGTAGATAATGTTTTAAGCATTTGCATCAGTGAGCACATTTTACAGGCACTTTGAGCTATCCTACCATACATTTGAAGGAAACATTGTGTCTCTTTTGACCACAAATTGAATTTACTTGCAGGTCTCCATTTTATAAAATATAAAAAGATGTGCAGTTTCTGCCAAATTCAGTTATGTGTTTTAAAGTGTGTCTTTTCTTAAGAAGAGAAAGCTGAAAGGCATTTTCAACTAGGAAATTCATTCTTGCTTTCCTGTTAAAAAAATGAGGTGAAATACAGGAGATGAATACTGTGGGAGGAGGAGAAGGGAAGTGTAGAATTGTTTTTAAGTAAAAACCAGCATATGTTGTAAAAAATAAGAAATCAACTTTGTTTATGCAAGCATCTGAAAACAATAATTAATAGTGTACTGAAATGTCCACCTCTGCAGGCACAAAGAGAGAAGGTCCTGTGTGTGTCAAATTCCCCACATATCGTGGTGTAGCCCAGTCTTGAGTCTACTGGGATCAATGTTCTTATTGATTCTAGTTTCTAAATTTGCCAGCAGGGATTAGCAAGACTTCAGAAACTTGAAACTTAGTGGACTGCTGAGTAATAAATGCATGTTCATAATTTTGATCAATATGGAATTTAACTGGATTCAAATCTTTGAACTATTCCATAACCTTAGTAAGATTTCACTCATCTAGTTTACCCTTCAATAGTTGTGTCCCATTTTAGTACAGTTAATTCTGAAATGTGTGGTGAATGAATCTTGCAGTTATACCAGAAATAGTCTGTGCTCACAAACAGGTAGAATTCAAACCTAGAAGTTGGTGGGAATAGAAAATTGCTTTTGATTTGCAAGATAATTTTGTCTCCTCCCCCCTTTTTAAAAAAAAAATTAAAATTAAATTATTCAAACTAACACTCTTCTGCTGTCCCATTAGGTGCTATATCATGAATAATGAAGTTCTAGCAGATCCAGTGCTGAGTGCTATTTGCCTTCTCCCAGTAAAACTGACAAGGAGCAAATATACAGAGAAAGGAGGCATTTAAGGATATGTGGAAGTGATGCAGCTTATGGTGTGCTTCAATAGAGTGAGTTAATTTTGATTTATTTTCAGAGGCTATCGCTAGTAACTTCTTAATAATGTCTCTTTTTTACATAGACGTTCCTAACTGTGCACAAGTAGCACTTCTTCAGGTCTAAGAAACAGAAAAAAAAAAATAATGTCAGCCTAGAGAGAAGGAAATGGGCATGTTGGAATTCTGTGAATTCCTGGAGTATGTTGAAATTTAGGTAGAGAGAGGGTTTTTGTCTTTTATTACGGTGCTGCAGAATATTTTGGTTTTTTAACTATCCTTGTCAGACAAATCTGTATGCAAAATGGTGCTTTTTGTTTATGATGATTTGTTCTTTGAAAAAAACAAACCCTGATGTATTGTTTTGAGCAGTGATTTGTTTTTCATTGTAAAATGGCCTAGTTGCCCTTCAGCAAGTCAGCAGAAAGAGCATACTTCCTGTGGGTACTGATATGTATATAAAATCTTAAAACTGTTTGCTTTTTATTTACATATTCATGTAAATAAAATGGAGGGAAAAGGCACTTACTCTGGAGGAGGTCTAGTATATAAGCAGTCAGAAAATTTCATGAAGAAACCGTTCCCCTCTTTAGTATTGAGTTCATTTAAATACATTGAGTAGAATACACCTTGTGAACTTATTTACGGTTGGTGAGCATTCTTTTTTCAGGAAACAGAATTTAGATATAACAGGCGTGAAACACTGGTATCACTATTCCTCGTTAGTTCAATTATTTTGTAGATGGAGTCATATGAAAAAATTCAAATGGTTTATTGTTTAATTCAGTAATTTAACTAAATGTTTTCTTGCTATAAATTCCTAAATTTCCTGACCGTTCCAGAAGGGTTATCTGCTTATTAAAGGGGAGTAGCATTCACTGATTCACAAAATCATGAACATAAAAATGCAGAATAAGAATGTAACAGAATATTTTATTTTTGCAGATGTCCCTACAGCAACTAAGAATTTAAATATTTTTTTAAAGTACTAGAACTTATTCACACAGAACTATGAAAATATGTCTTGTATAGCAGTCAAATAATATGAAGCTTTTATAAAATATCAGAAGTACTATAAAGTTGTATTTGATGATAATATAGGTATTATGTGTTACAAAAAGTGCATTGTTTGTGTTGAAGTTGGGGAGGAGACAATTAGATTTGAAATCGCTGTAGAACTTCTGTACTAAATGAAAATTATTTTAAGGCCACAGAGTATCAATGTAGATTTTGAATATTGTTTTGGTTTTAGGTTTTTTTCTCATCTTCCAATTAAATTATTTAACCTAACTGAAAAATAAGGGATCTTCTTTTTCTGCTCTGTGATTTAGAAATGTTGGGAGGAAATACATAACAGAACTATGAAAACTTTCTTCACTGCTTAATTAACTTCTTTTTTATTTTGTCTTTATCATTCAAGGGTGCAATAATAATAAGAAACATAGCTTTTTGAAGTCTTATTGATTCAGAATTCTTTTCCCTGATGCTAAGGTCACCAAGTCACTTATACTTCTCAAATATTTCCCCTGTAATGTGAAACCATGGATAATAGATGGAGAAATCCTTCAGACGTTCTTTGTAGTTCTCAGTTTCAAGACAGAATATTATTTATTTCAGCTCCTTCATGATGGCAAAGGAGAATATACTTCTAATAAGTTAATAATACTATTCCAGCTCACTTAGGGACTATTACTCAGATCTTGCAAAACTTGAATCTATTTGTAAAATTTTTCCACAGGTCCATTTTCCCATACATCATATTTACAACAGTCTAAGTCTAACTCAGCTCAGGTTCGGATAAATCAGTGTGACACAAGGACATACCTTGCCAAACATATTGTATCATGTGTGTATCTAAAGTGGTTTTCAAAGGAAACTTATAAAAAGTATTCTTTTTTGCTGAATTAAAAGCAATAAATAAGACTGAAAGCCCTGGACAGATAACGGAGTCTTCCTTTCAAGACTTCTCTCTTTCTGGAGCTGTAGAGGTAATTTTTAGCTGTATCTTCCATCTGTTTATTTAGGTAATACCTTTTCAGTTAAAAATAAATGTATGCCCGAGTTTTACAGCATTGATGCTGGCGTTATATATTTATATTGTGCACTCTACTCTGTTTTGTTGTTACTTTTAATCCCTTTACCAGTGTGCTTTGTCTAACACTAATTTCTATGTTTATAAATCTGAGGCATCCTTCCTATTTTGAGTAATTCCTGTCCTACAGACTTCAAAAATAAATGCTTAATCACTTCCCCTTTAAATGTCCCCCATCTATTTAGTGATTTCTACATTATTGGCCAGGAAACTGGGTGAAAGAGAGTCACGTTTTCAGTGCCACTCTTATTATCACTGAAAACATGCAGATAAGAATTATTTCCATTCTGTTATGATCTGAAGAGATTTTTTTTTCTTGTCTTAGAAACTTCAGAAGCTAGTAGGTGATATAAATCATTAATAGCGAATAGGAGGAAGGGTGTTTGAAATGGGTCATACTTGAATTGTTTCTTTTGCAACTTCACGTTCTTGAATTAGAGGGGAAAAAAGCCTGTTTAAAGTGGCATTTAAAGGCATGAGAAATGTTTTCTCAATGTTGATACAATAAAGAATTATTTGTATAATTTCTTACTTATATGCTAAAAATAAAATATTTGGAGATTTGCACTCTAGTGAAATAATATTTTGTATCTGCTTCTTAGGTTTGTTTTCTTCTTTATCAGGTTGATTACAGGTACCAGTCAAATGCAAAATACAGGCAGTAGAATTAGTTCCTATGTACTTTGAAATTATTCAGCAAAAATGTTATAGTAGTAAGCCCCCTGGAGGCTGGGGAATGTGACAAAATACTTATTCAGCCTTAGAGGTACTGAGCGTTTATTTCTACATGTAAATTTTCCAGCCTAGCATTTTTAAAGAAGCACATCACATCAACATTAAAAAAAAAAAAGTATGAGCTGTTTCTGAGAGGCAACAGCAAAAAAACAGTGGGCAGAGCTCAAAGATTAAAGTATGGCTGGTCATCACTGAGGGCAAAGAAAGGAGAATCCAGAGTTAAATATCCTGTCAGCTTTTATCTTTATAATGTGTCCCTAATAATTTAGAAATAATAAAATCATGATGCAAAACTTAGGGTTTTTTTTTTGACTATTAAAACACAATCACAATGTATTGAGTCTTTAGTAAACAGTGACTAAAAAAATGGGTTTACACATTTTTGTGTGCCATGTAATACAGTCTAGTGGCTTCAGAAGTTTATGGGTCTGTGTCTTAGAGTGGTTAGTGATTGCTTTCCCTGCCTCTTAGAGCACTAGTGGTCTATTTTTAGTCTGCTAACCCTGTGTCTGAGCCTGTCCTCTCTCCATATCCTGTAGGGCTTGTAAGGTTCCGGTCCTAGGAAGATTTATTTGTTTAATGCTATATAAAAGGTTTCTTTGTGTGTTGTACAGTTGAGCAGCCTCAAGATAAATTTGCTTAAGATTTATGGATTTCTGCCAAGCATCATTAAAATTTATAATATGTCTTGTTTTTATAGCTAAACAGAACTTTTGGAACCCACTTTTACAATCCTGAAGTAACTTTAAGTCAGTTGTTTGCTTTAGGAAGGTACATTTCCTTCTGGAAATTCTGACTTTAAGACTCTCTTGCTTATAGAATTTAGCTGCCTGTCACTTAAGTTAAAAAAGAGGTTGGATTTATTTTTTTTTTATGGAGGAAGATTTGTTCATAACTATTTTTTAAGTGCCTTAAAAAATCATTGCAAAAAATCTTTTTCTTTCCTTGATAAATAACATCTGTATGTGAAATTCATATGTATCATATGACTTGTGATCCCTTTTTTTCTCAGGACCTTCTAATTTTTTGGTCAAACTGAGTTTTGCCATGTAGATTTTTAATACAAGTGCTTAATTTTTATACTCTGAAAATGAAACTACTAGTAAAGTTGACTCCACGTGGTGCCTCCAGACTGTAGCAGAAAGTGAGCGTTCACCTGTTACAGTTTGCAGTTCTAATGTAAAGAGAATAGGGAGAAAATAAAAGGATCATGTCAACAATTTGTCAGCTAACCCAGTAAACAGAGATGGAATGTCAGCAACTTATCTGTCAGGAGGGATGAATCACTTGTCTCCCTGTCTGGGGAGAATCTGGATGGAGCAGACTGGTTTACCAGACCATCTGCCTGGAGGTGCTGTCCTAGAAGGCAAGCAGTCTGCTGGCCAATAGATTCCAGGATGCTAACCTGTAATCTTTTCTGGGATGGTACTGTAAGCAAATGAATTACCTAAGAGAATGAGGGAATGGTAGAAAGAAGAAATCCAAACATAAGTTTTACACTAAGGCAAAATTTTTCAATAACAAGTTATATGTGATTTAAAGAAATATCTGTTAAGGTATAAAGCTGTGCTAATGGTGAGAAGTATAATGGAATTGGGCAATTTGAATTCCAATGTATTTTAATCTCAGGTGTGTGACAATAGAGTAAATCTAAGGGGAAGTTTGTATTATTTTCTTTTTTTAAACTTCTAATTCCTGTTATTTTCTATTTGTTGGAGGGGTTTTGTTACTAGAATTTTATCTAGTATTCTAGTAATAGTTCTAATAACTCCTCATGAGAGTAAAAGAAGATACATAAATAATACTTTAAGAAAAGGGGTGATTTTTCAGAGCTGTAGCTCACACTTTGTATATGCAAATATTCTACAAGAATTCCAAGATTCTCTATGACGCTTTGCATCTATTACTAGATTATGATATTGAAGACAATAGTGTGCAAACCATATTATAACACTTTACATCTTAAAATGTAAAAGGAATCTCTTCTGTATGTAAGAGTAGGTAGATGATAATGACATTTCTTCAGTATTCAGTTGGATAAAATAATTGGTATGTGAAGTGCGCTTTTCATTCGTCATTATTTAAAGTCTAAAATTTTAACTAACTTTTTTTTCTGATAACTCTTTGTCAACTTTTTTCTTTTCTTTTTCTCTCAAGTGAGCATTTGAGAATGTCACAAAAGACCACATTCCAGTCTATGATAAAGGTGCCTATGTTTACTGTTGGCCAAAACCGGCCACATAGGATCTGCACGGGAATGGTCCCTTGTATTAGTAGCATCTCATTTACTCATTTACATTTACCTTTGGATACCTGTAACTTATGTAGACATAATTGATTTCAGACAAATCATACAGATTTGGGTTTTTATATTACTGTTTTTTTTTCTCGCTCAGAATGTCATATAGGCCTATTAAAATGCTTCTGCAAGGCATTTGATGTCAACACAGTTACTTTGATCAAATAAACCTATATTCAGAAAGAAGTTGTGTTTGGCAAGACTTAGTTCTCCTGAAGCTGTTCTGATGCTCGTCAGTTATTCTAGCATCTCAGATTCTAAACTGATTGCAGTCTTTGTTTTACAATCTGTGATTTTACCCAGGATCAGTGTCAAAGTAATGGGCATATATTCACACAGCTGTTCTCTTTCATCCTTTGAAAATACTTTATATGAGTAAGAGAAAGGTCAAAGAAGGTTGTAATTAAAAAAAAAAAAAAAATCTGGACAATTCAAAGAGTGAATTTAAGAGAAACTTAAGGATCAGAAAGTACATAAATGTACAGTGAGGAAATATTAATATTGACATTTCTGCACTAATGACAAACCTGGCCTCTATTCTTCTATATTTCTGAACGTACCTGAGATCATATATTTGTATAATCAGATAATTTATTTGTATAATAATATTTGGGCTTTTAAATGTAAGTTCATAAAGAGTGACAATGTATACTTAACTTTAGAGGACATTTAATTTTCTGTGATTACTCTATTTCCCATCCTTCATATTTAGTTTATCAGTTATTTCTTTTATAAATGCCATAATCTGTGGAAGCAGAAATCTTAAGTGTTCATAGTAGTGTGCACCAGATTTTGTTATCAAAATAGTTTGTATGCCTTACATAAAAAAAGTAGTTTCATGGGGAAAGTCTAGAACACTTTGTTTATGTAGGTGTAAAGTGCATTTGTGTAAGTGGTGACATTTGGACTCTTAATGCAGAATGAAGTTAAGAAAATGGGTAATGGTCTTGGCCAAAGGTCTGAAGTTCTATGGAGGAGCTGGTAACAGAATATAGTCCTTTTGACTTCAGCTTTTGTGCTTTAACTAAAAAGACATCCTTTGGAGCCGTGACAGGGATGGAGCTGAATTTGCTCATAATAGTTTACTAGTAGAGCATACAATAAGTTCTGGCACCTTTGTCTTCCAGAACTTTTTCAGGACACCGAGAGGTAAAATTATTTGGGTTCTTTAGCTTCCTTGAAAAATGGGTGCTGTAATGCCCCTTGGTCCTTTGACAATTTTTCCTATGTTTCTCTGTGTTTGCCTGGTTTACAGGCTCTGGAACAGAAATTGTTTTGGTTTGTGTATCACTTCACAGCTTGTAATAAGTAACATGTTCAATAAATAATAGTAAATCCATCCTAAAATGCATAGTTAAATAATAAGATGCAATGAAAAAAATTACAAATAGGCAAACTTATTCCTGTTTTCTTCTATGTAAATACTTACTGATGTTTAAAAGTCACCTTTCATGAGAAGTGTTTGTGGCAAGTTGAGTATCTGGATTTTTAACGAATTCCATGCAAAAATAGATAGGTCACTTTGCTCATCACCTCAGAACTTACTTCTTGGAGAATGTTCTGTGGAACTTCCTTTGATGGTTAATGATTTGAAAGGAATTACCCAACCAAATCTCCTGAAATGTTTACCTCTGCTATTGTATATTTCTGCACACATTTTAGTATCTGTGATTTGTTTTGTTCTCAAAGAATATGACTGTTAATTATCCTTTGTTATTTTGAATTCTGATGTTACTTTGTATTGAATATTAGTTAATGCATAACTTTTTTTTTCCCCCCAGAAATTAAAGGAAAATAAGAGTTCGTCTTTCACACTTGTTTAAATTTTAATTGTCTTTTCAAGTAACAAACAAGCTTCAAGCTAAGACTTGCAGATGCTGAAAACTAGGTCATCTTGTTTATGTACAAACTCTGCTTGCTGTACTGCAGAGTGATGGTCTATAAAAACAGAAGGATTTTCCTAGGATTAGGCAAGTCAATAAGAATGTTAGTGTTCTTACTGCATCCTGCCATGAACTAACCATTATTTTTTACTAGTTATTCACCTATTATAATTCTGGTTTTCACTTGGATTTAATTTAACTGCCAGACTCCAAATGAGTAACTTCTCAGATTTTTCACTGAAAATGTAACCCATGATATCAAAGTAAGACTGGTATTTAGTCAGGATTGATCTAGTGCTTTCCATAATTTGGTGTCCTTTGTAGGGTAACTTTACATAGGACTGGTCACCATGAAGAGAACAGGATTGTGCCTGATTACATAGTCATCCATCTTTTTAACTATGAGTTTCATTTGAAATGTGGTGAACCAAAGCTGTTTCCTTCCTTTACCTGATGTTAGTCATACCATGTCCTCAGTAAGCCATTCAGCTTGCTAAAGTGATGTATAAACAGGCTAATAGTTCTCATCTTCACTGCAAAACCTTGTTATCTAACCATTAGTCAGAAGTATGAAGGTAAGTGGTAAAGTGCTGAACTCACAATTGGTTATATAGAGACTACCCATGAAAATGGTGTTTAGTGTCATAGTGGCAGTTTACGCTCAGCTTGTACTGTTTTTTAGATTTGAGCTGTCAGTTTGTTGAGAGTAAAAATTTCAGGATCACATGTGGTAAACTAGGGTAAACACTACAAAGGCATGGTGAGATTTTTTAAAATTTTGCTCCACCTTATCTATGCTGCCTCTTCATAGCCAGTGGTATCAGTGAATTGATTCTAGTGAGTTAAAATGCAACCTGGTTTCTTAATGAAGACCTACTTCCAGTTCAGTTCTGTTTTCTTTTTCTGAATCTCTTGCCTCTTTATGACAGTAACAAGAAAGATATTAAGAAAACTTTATCAGATTTCAGTGGGTTTATGACAGCTGGGAAATAGCACCGAATAATACTTCATTTATCCCTGCTAGTTTCCAGTCTTGTTTAGAACAAAAAAATGCAAAGTTTCATGAGAACTGAAAGAGAAAATTGTTAATGTTTTATTAGTCTTAAGTTTTCGGTATTATTTATCTCAGACTCTGTAAATGAGTGGAGTGCTCAGGCTAAAGTCCATATTAATGCCAGCCTAAGAGACTGACCGTTTGTCTCTTGACATACCTTTATTTTGCATTTGTCACCTGTTTATTACTCAGAAATAGTATAGGAATAGATATAATATAACCTTACTGCAGTGCTTGGTAGGTTGAGCATATTGTCCACATTAAAGTCTTATTGTATCTTCCTGTTTCCCTGTCTCCTCCAGTTCTGTATGCTATCTTCCTGTCTGCTTCTATTTTAGAAACACATGAATATATGTAAATAGATGATCTTGTACAATTTGTGATTTATTTAGTGACTCTTTCATTCTGATAGTGTGTGAGGTTTACTCAAAACATTAGCACTTTAAATAGATAGAACAGAAATGGAGGAAGATGGCTTTGTTATTTAGAACGTTGCTTCACTTGGAAATTTTATTTTTTAAGATTAAATTTGCAAAAATTACTAGGCTAGGTTGATAGTGTTCTGTTTTTCACTGGGTGACTGGGTTTTTAACAAAACCTTTTCTCTGGGCAAATAGTTCCTTTAAAAATAAATAACTAAAAAATGAAAAGCGTCCTGTTTTCATCTGAAGTTTTCAGTGTTTCAATGTGAGTAATACTGTAGTAAGTAAATAATTATCAGTTCTGATGCCACTGCTTTCACTTTTCTTTGTACACTGGGTTCTTTGACTTCACTACATAGTCTGCTAAGCATACTGAATCTTACTCTCCCTTCTTTCCCCCACTTTACCATGAAGGAAGAAATAACGTTTCCTAGTTGGTGTATTCATCACTCCTTTACAGATCAAGACATATTACAATGAAAAGCTTAAGGCTCGAGGCAAAGAGCACATTCAATAGCAGCCATATGACTCAACTGTCCAAGGATTAAAACAGCGTTTAACCTTTGCTATCATTTTATCGAAGTTTTAACCTGTGATGTCTTTTATTCATTTATATACAATTCTCAGTCAAATCACTTAAGTAACTATGCAATGCAGTCTGTACAAATTCCATAAAGTAATTGGATAGGATGTGTGAAGTGGGGCAGTAATCTCTTCATCTCATTGTCTCATTCTGAAATATTAAAACAACTACACAGAAGCTGTTGAAAACTGACTGTATATGTCTTACCTACCAGATGCTAGATTGGAATTGTACATACAGGTGATATGTTTTCTTGGAACAATTAGTACAGTTGGCGAAGTGGCATTTGTTCACAGAAGCTCCTTTTTTGGATCTGAAATAGAAACAATAAACTTCAAAATTAAATACCACTGAGAATAGTTGATCTCAAGATTATATGAGAAAGGAGATAGCTGGTTACTATGGAGTGAAGCAGGGAGGGAGGATATAAGCGGGGAAGAGAGGTGCCAAGGTGAGGCATTTACTTGGAGAGAGCTATAGGTAAATTATAGCCTGTGGGACCAGAACATATTTCAATTGGAGTCAGTAGAGAAGCCAGAAATAACTTAGCTTGACCTTCAAATTCTGTTCCTGGAATTTGAATTTGGAAGGGAAACAACAGAATAACACAACTTAGTGAATGATTTATTTAAGTTTACTTTATTTGCAATCTGAGTAAATGTAATATATGTGAGAAGCACTGAAGCAACAATACTTTATTAATGCAATTTTAAAGGCATTTTCTTCAAAGGGTTTGTAGTTGTTCAAGTTGATCTGAAACATCTTTTCATGTATTATGTGTTAATTTTTTGCAACCAAAATACAAGACTGTTGAATAAACTGGGATTTTTTTTTTACTGTTCTAGCAGAGAAATTCTTGATGGCATTTGTCCTTTTATAATACAGTTGACTTGCTTTGGAGACTATGTATCTTGCATATGTGTATCACACACAGACCCCCTGAAGTCCTTTGAAATCAAAGTAGTTAATAGTTAATGACAGTGTATTATGCATTGTATTGTAATTCTTACTGCTAATTCTATTTACAGAATATCTGGGTTTTGGGCTAAAACTAACTGCATGAACCATCTTGTTTTTTCCTTCCCAGCTGTAGTGGTATTATTTATTCCCTTTCTCAGATATTCACGATGTATTGTGAAAAGTATTAAATTAGAAAGTCATTTAGTGTTCTGTTGTTCTGTTTCGATACTGCTGTTCAGATTTTGCTAGTGTTGTTAAACTGGCTTTTCATGGATTATTTGATTTCACAATATTTCTTTTCTCCTTAAAATAATAAAAAAATTTTTTCTAGTTTGCCAATTCTGTGTGCCAGATGTTGTCAAGCACTTTGGCTCTAGAATATGTCTACAATATTTAAGAAAAGTGTTTCTTAGAGGGGTCTGGTATTTTTGTAGTTCATCAGTATTAGAACTTACTGAAACTACAGTATCTCCGAATGAAAGTGCATCTATGAGGTATGCGATATGGTTCAGTGATTTGTATAGCACTGGCTCAGTAATACTTGCAGAAGGAAAAGAACCACATAGTGTACTGAATATAGTGCCTAGCTATTTGGGAGGTTATTTCTCTTCTTTCGATTCGTACAAAACTGAACTCACTACCTGTTTGCCATGGCAGCTATCTCTTGATAAACCTGTTGCCTCATCTGTATGAGTCACTCTTGACAGGTGTGATCTGACTTGTCCTAAATGGTGTAGAAACATCCCTAGACTCTCTGATGGGTAGGCATGAGGCATGCTCACATGTAGGTGGCAAAGAGAACAGAATCCCTACATTCAGTTTACAGATTCAGATTTACTGCGTGTTTTGACCATGGGAAGACATCCATATAGAGTCTAGTATCCATAAATGAGACATTGTTGTCACCTTTGTCTGTGTAACACTGTTGAATACTTGTACATGAAATTCTCTGAACTGCATTTTTTAATATGTATGATACATGTACATAATAAGGAAAGACAAAGTTATCTATAACTGAAGAAATTGATTTCATTTGATATTCAGTGTCAGTGTGAAACATTTTTAGAATATATTTATATTCAGATATCACACCAAAACCAGTGTAGGATGCCATGACTGATACAGAGATATGGTAAGAATTTTTATTCAAAATCACATACCCTATCTAGAATTTGGATTTGCAAACAATACTTAATTTTAAAGTGAACTGAACTGAAGTCTTGGCAGTAATTCCCCTGAAAGATTAAGTAGCTCAAAATCTATGTCTTAGTTTTGTGACAGACTTCCATTTCTGATATTTAACTGAAATTAAGCAATGCCTCATGATGTAACTCATACAACACTCATAAAGCATAGCAGAAACAATCCAGGTGGATTGTACAAATAAATCACAAAATTATACATTTTTTTGCTGTATCTGTGTCACATCTGAATTTGTGTATCTCTTACTGTATTTTCTTTTTAAAAGTGGAAAAAGACATTCTTGTCTTTGATCTCATAGGTATAATCACTTTTTTTGCATGGGTAAGGCAGAATTTTGACTCAATAGACTACCAAGCTAGTCTGCCATGAAAATAGTTGATGTCATCATTAAATTAAACATATTATATTTGCCTATCCTGCCCCTTCCTCCAAATCAGCTACACTGGAGATGACCTGAAAGAGCTCTTCTGCTGATCTTGTTTACCCTGTGATATAATTTTTATACTCAGCCAGATTCATTCAAGGACTCAAAACCACCAGCATGTCTGCAATGTCTTCTTGCCTAACTACTGCTAGGACTGTTATCTTTGTCTGAGTAAACAGCCAAAAGCTCTGTAAACTTCTTTCTCAGTCTGAAAATACATCCCAAATATTCATTACAAATTATTTTTTTCTTTTTAATAGCATTTTTTGTTTGGAGGGACATAATAAACTATTGAGTACTTTCTGTTGCTGTTTCTTCAGCCTTTTTCTCACTTTCTTGAGTGAAACTGGCTATTTTGCTTTAGCTAGCCCAAAAAGATTTGAGGTTTCTAACCTAAGAATGAAGCAAATTCGTCAATCCTGCTTAGGAAAAAAGTTAATCTCTTCCACAATTCTTAGTGAACACACATCATGGCTCTTAACAATGGTGGTTTAAACTGCTATTTGCATGTACTTTGAGTCCATTTAATTATTTTTATTAGAGAACCCTAACTACCTTTTGCTAAGACATAACTATAGTTTTGCCTTCTAATTGTTGAAAAAGTGAAATGCATTACATGTGACACCTCCATACTAGCGTATTAATCCTATCTCGTAGAAATAACCCTATGAAAGCACCACAGAAGACTTATAGCTTTTCAAATAGTCATGATCATGAGAGATGAGTAAAAATCCTTAATTAAGGATTATATTGAAATAAATTATCTGTATGTAAAGTAGAATCAGTGTTTTACTGTTAATTTTATAAAGTTTCCACAAGTCATGACTAGAGAGATATTTTCATTAGAATGAAAACAAATAATAATGCATGTGAAGTGTGATAGCAGTTTGGAAGTTCCTGCCAGGGACCAAGATTTCATTACACTCTTGAAATTGGTCACCAATTAAACTAATATAATTTCATGACATAGTTTTGTACCGATGTAACTATTTCACATAGGAAGGAAAGAATGGCTGTTTGCATTTTAGAGGAGTATTTAAGCACATTTGAGATTTTTTTTCTTTGATGGTCATAATTTACTGACAGTTATATGTATGGGCAACCCTTTTGATGTTTGTACCATTGCAGATGCCATTTAGACTTTATCTTTGCATTGATGCTCGCTCTATACCACATCCAGTTCAGCTGGCAGCCAAAGCAGTAACAAAGTTGTTATTAAGCAACTCATGAAAGTGTACTTTGCAACTTGTGTTGCGATCAAATGCAGTAGTAGTTCCAAGTGGATTTAATTTATTAATAAATAAGTTTATTAGCCAAAAAAACCAACACCTGAGTTGTCTTGTACACCTAGGTAAAATTCATTCCTAGGTTTTGATTCCATTTCACATTGAAGAGATGACAAGTTTTCTTGGCTGATCTTTCTTCCTGTGTTTGGAAGAAAGTCTGACTCATTTTTTGTCTCTTTTTTTTAACTACACTCATTTATGATGTTGTTAATTCATTGTTTATAACTATATTGTTAACCAAGAGCCTAGCCTAGAGTGTCTGCGAACTAGATTAGTACTATATCTTAGGCAATATTGCTCTGTGGTTACTTCTTCAGGATGTGCAAAACTCATTGTATATGTCTTACCTACCAGGTGGTAAATAGTATTTGTATCTCCCAGAATTCTTTTACTGTGTACTCTTAAGCAGTTAATACACAAATACAAGATACTGTTTTTGTCTGTAATAAATTGTCTAGTAGATAATTAAAAAACAATGTATTGTAGTATATACCCACAAGATGGCAGATTGACTTTAGCATATGTGACGTTCAGCATTTGCTGAAATTTGTTTTTAGACATGAAGCCTAAATCTTTTATTGATGCCAGAAAGCCTCTGTCTGCCTGTTAAATAGGTATATGTTGGAAATAAAGTGACTGTAGGCAGTGCATAAGCACCTCCCCTTTGTGCAGTGGTAAGAATTAGTCAAAATTAAACGAATAACATATCTGAGAGCACTGAACCGCTCTTAATTTTTCCTAACTTCATCAAAACTCTGTCATCTTTGCTATTTGAAAGATAAAATGTTTACTGTTTACAAATGATGTTGTAAAGAATGAAAGAATGTTTAACTTGACCTCCTTCAATGCAAGGTGACCAACTTAGGGGATGAGCGAAAAGCTGTAAATGCTGTCTACCTAGCCTTTAGTAAAGCCTTTGACATAGTTTCCTACAGCATTCTTCTGGAGAAACTGGCTGCTCATGGTTTGGACAGGCATATGCTTTGCTGGGTGAAAAACTGGCTGGATGGCCAAGCCCAAAGAGTGGTGGTGAATGGAATTACATCCAGTTGGCAGCTGGTCACAAGTGGTGTTCCCCAGGGCTCAGTATTGGGGCCAGTTCTGTTTAATATCTTTAACATCAATCTGGACAAGGGGATCGTGTGCACCCTCAGTAAGTTTGAAAACAACACCAAGCTGGGGGGGAGAGTTGATCTGCTTGAGGGCAGGAAGGCTCTGCAGAAGGATCTGGACAGGCTGTACTGATGGGCCAAGGCCAGTTATAGGAGATTCAACAAGGAGAAGTGCCGGGTCCTGCACTTGGGTCACAACAACCCCATGCAACGCTACAGGCTTGGGGAGGGGTGGCTGGAAAGATGCTTGGCAGAAAAGGAGCTGGGAGTGTTGCTCAACAGTCAGCCAAATATGAGCCAGCAGTGTACCCAGGTGGCCAAAAAGACCAAGAGCATCCTGGCTTGTACCCAAAATAGTGTGGCCAGTGGGACAAGGGCAGTGATTGTCCCCCCATACTCGGCACTGGTGAGGCCGCACCTCAAACACTGTGTTCAGTTTTGGGCCCCTCACTTCAAGAGGGATGTCGAGGTGCTAGAGCATGTCCAGAGAAGGGAACAAAGCTGGTTAAGGGTCTAGAGAATGAATCTTATGAGGAAGCAGCTGAGGAAACTGGGGTTGTTTAGCCTGGAGAGGAGGACGCTCAGGGGAGACCTTATTGCTCTCTACAATGACCTGAAAGGAGGCTGTAGCAACGTAGATGTTGGTCTCTTCTCCCAAGTAACAAATAATAGGACAAGAGGAAATGGCCTCACGTTGTGCCAGGGGAAATTTAGATTGGATATCAGGAAAAATTTCTTCACTGAAGGGGTGGTCAAGCATTGGGACAGGCTGCCCAGTGAAACGGTGGAGTCACCATCCCTGCAGGTATTTAAAAGACGTGGTGCTAGGGACATAGTTTAGTGTGAACTTGGCAATGCTAGGTGAACTGTTGGACTCAATCTTAAATGTCTTTTCCAGCCTAACTGATTCTATGGTCTTCCACACTGAAAGATGTTGTCCACAGTACTGGGAAAGCCAGAACATATGGATGGATCCATAGGAGCTCTAGGTGTCTAGCAGCTCCTGCCCATTTAAGGAAACAGAGGTCCAACTCAATTCAGCAGTGCAGCATCTGGAAAATCTACATGTGGTCTCTGATAGTAAATCTAAACCACAAGGTGGACAGTTCTACAGGTTGCCTTTTAGTCCTCACCCTCCAGTCACCCATTTCAGGGAACCTGTTGAACACTGAAAATACTACCAGCCTTCATTTCTTTTCTGGGGAAATCCTGTGTGCTGGGAAGAGAAGAAAAAGGAGATACTGTGTCTTCCCTGGTGTAAGATCAAGCTAAGGTAGGGACATACACCCACATCTGAGAGCTGTGAGGCGCTGCCGAATTCCACAATGTACACATAACCAGAGGGATAGATTAGATATATGGAGTAAGAAGGAGGAATTCCTCTGCTCCCATTCTGTTTGTGCAGTCTCCTGTCTGTGCTAGGATGCATTTTGCCTGCTTTTTTCATTATTTATACCATTTGCTTCTTCCCTTCGCTGAACGGTACCATGATAGTAGTTTAGCCAGTTTCTCTCAGATTTTTGGTCAGCTGGTGTTTAGTCTTGTAAACTGGCAAAATGCTGCAAGCTGGACACTGTTAACTGCAGGCAAACGGTATATAATAACTTGTGTGTGTTTCCACTGGAATAAAAGGAGCATGTAGTAACAACTGCAGCCCGTTGTAAAATCTGTTTCTGTAATGCCTGCATTTTACACTTTTGGACATAAAGCATACCTTTTCTGATTTTATGCTCAAAATTGCATTTTGAAGAATGTGAAGCATCCATTCATGTAAATTTTCAAGCCACTGTTTTATTGATTCATTTTCATAAGCCTTTATTAATCTGGAACTCTTTTCAGATTTTATACTTTGAAAGCTGGTTTTATTTTCTTTGGTTTCTAATAGGATGAGATTATTTGGAAATGTGCTGCATGCATTCAGTAGCAGCAAAACAAAGCTTTGTATTCTGGCTCATCGCCTCCATCGCAGGGGCAGACAGGTGGTGATGTCCTGTCACCATGACTACATACAGCCTTTAGGGAGGGCTCTTGTAAGATGATAGTAATTCCTGAATGGGGGGAAGGGCATCCAGATAGACTTCTAGCTGTGGGTTCTTTTGTATGGGTTGCACTTGATTACACACCTACCCTGTGGCATGGGTGTGTGCTCCCTGAAATGCAGGAATTGGAAAGAATACACCACTGCAGACAGTGCTACAGGGGTGGCTCACATTTACTAGTTAAATTCTTTACGTGGATTAGAAAGGCAAAAGGATGATTAGTCAGACTGCCTGAGCTTCTGCATTATATTGACTGTAGATTTTCCCAGAGTTAGACACTTCAGAGGGAAAGGTATACCTATGCTGAGGTGAAAGCAGGTTCACATGGCAGTGGTTTAGGGCATTGGTCTGAAGGGGAAGGGAGGTCTCTGTGGCTGTGACCATATCTAGTGACAGAAAGTAGACATGCTGTGATCTGTGGTGGGAAAAGCTGAGAGTAAATGAAAAAAGTCCTTCAGCTCTGTCTTCCCTCAGTATGTCCCGCAATTTAGGTAAGTAGAATTATGAATCTGGACTGTGCCTAGCACACACAGACCACCAGCTTTCACTTGTGAAAAGAGGTCTTAATAGCATTTTCAGTGATTAAAAGTGGTTTGACCTTGTTGATGTCATAGCTGAAAAATGGGACTGCATCATCTTTTGACTTCAGATTCGAGTGGCAAAAAAAGTGCCGCCTAAGGAATTGCCAGTATTTTCCCTCTACATGCTTTTCTGTGGTCTGACCTGGCATGGCCTTGTTTAAACTTCTGAGATCTGCCAAGAGCACAGCTGGTGTTGGTGTTGCTGCAGAATATTTGTAGTTTTAATTCCATTCCTCCTTTGCAGCAGCGCAGGTAAATATCTCTGCTACTGAAGGAAGTAACGTGTTTGAGTAAGGAGAGAGAAACTTGAGAGGGATGTAAGAGAGTTAAATAACAAACTGAAAAATGGTAAAGAACTGTCAGACTTGACATGACAGAACAAGCTAAATGAAAGCTGGCCTTCTGGTTCAGAAGGGATTTTTTGTTGTTGTTCACATGACTGAAATTTGACTTTAAGGACCATGCAGCTGTTGCTCTGTCTACGCATAATACCTTGTGAAGATGAGTTGTGGAAAAGTTTGTAATCTGTGATGTTACTGATATTATTCAGTGTTGGAATGTTCAGCCAGGAATGCTGTATACAGACAACAGGAAGGTCTCCCTGATTCAAACTTAATGTGGACTGTCAGAAAAAAAATATAATGCACGAGGAGAAGTAAAGATGGGAAGAAACCCTGACTTTTTAATGAGGAATTAATCAGAGAGAATTGGCTAAATAGAAGAAAAGACTCCAGCTAGAACTTCCTTGAAGTGTGTAAGTCCCTGTGGTGAGTGAGAGTTATCATCTGGTTCTTAGTTTCCCCAAGGGAAGAGACTCTGTCTGTTTTCAGTGCTGTGAAGGAGTGCAGGAGCAGTGGTGAGCTGCAGAGAATGGTTGGTCTGCATTGTACTCCATCTTCAGATGCAGCAGTTCCTTCAGTCTGCTGTTTGCTCCTAGTGATTTTGGAACAGAAAGAAGCAGTGACCTAGAAAATATAGAAATATCATTTTACTGTAAAATATGTAGAGTCTCAAGCTTCAGCTAGACAAATTCTACAGAACATGAATTGGGAGCAGCCATGCTAGCAAACTGCATTGTCTTCCAAAACTGTCAGTTACACATTTTATTCTGAAGTACAACATAGAGCATTCTTGTATGTACATACAATCTGTAAAATATAATGGTTAGAACAAGAAATACAGACTTTCAAAATAGCTTTGAAATTTACTAGCCTAGCCATCAAATTGCCGTGCCCGCTTCATTGACAATTAAATAGCATAAATCACCTAGCTAAAAACATTACTTGTTCTGAGACTAATAAAACAATGGGGGGCTTTGTATTTTAGTTACCTACTAAGTTTTAAGCTTGTTCTTGACTGTCAATCACGAAGACACACATGGTGTCAACATCAGAGTTCTGATGAACTCGGATCACGGTATGCAAAAAGCTATAATCATACTGGGTCTGGGAACTGAGAATTCCTCTATCAGGCTGCCCACTGGAGGCCAAGAACCCCTTAAGGCTCTTTGCACTCAGTATATATTTCCATGTATATGGCCAGCAAGTCGGATGTTGCTTCATGTCCCCATTTGGAACTCTTGAAATTCTTCTGCTGTATATCAGACACCCAGAGGACATGGGTGCAGAGGATGCAGGTAATTCAAATACCACTGCTGCCTTTCCACATTTCCTATTGCACATCTTGGAGGAACCAGATAATTTGTTCTCATTTTTGGAAGAAAAGAAAAAAATACAAAAGAAAAGAAAAGTCCACTAAATGGAGCAGTTACAGGATTTTATGTCTAAGCCATATGATTGAAAATACACATGTAAATTAATCATTTAAAAATATAGACGCTGGGTTAAAATGCTGCATTATGAAACAAAGATAACAGTAAAATAAAAATCATTGCTTGTCCTCATTTCTGCACAAACTCTGCAACACATGAATTAAGGATGTGCCTGGTGCAGATGGGAGATGTTAGTAACATCCTTTCGACACAGAACACATTCATGGAAGCAGCATATGCTCTGCCAGTTTTGTCCCTTGTCACTTTCAGAGTTTGAAAAGATTGTGCTGTTCCCTGGTGCCTGGAGTTGCAGTAGCAAAATTCCATCCAAAGAATAAATGATACCTATGATATGTGTCCCACATGTTAGGATCTGACTATGCCAGTTAAAGCTACCGTCCCTCTTTTCTTCTGTATCTTTTTGTGTTTACATATTTCATTTAATGTTTCTTAGTTGAGAGAGAGAATTTATACAGCTTTCCCATTGTGTACTTTCACATGATTCTTGGATCTTTCTCTGCTTATTTGCATGAAGAGGTAGGATAAGGCCTTTGGTATTCAGCAGAGACAAAAAACTGTTATTTTTTCTGGGTCAATCAATTTCCTTCCTTAGATCAGAGCTGGGATCTCTGAAGTGTATACCAGAACTGAGCTTCCTGCAGTTGTAAAATTAGAGCCATCACTGTCACCCTCCTGTAATAGCAACAAGAGAAAAAATGCAAAGAACTGTAAATTTTTGTGGCTGTTGAACTCAGTCAATAACTTCCAGTTCTCTGGGAAAGAAACTTATAATACAACCACTTACAATGTTCGTATGACGTAATTAAAAAAAACCCTGTGCATGTTACCTTTGAATATAGCTGCTGTTATATGGCGTGTTGTTAAACTGCTTCTTTTGGTTTGCTGGATTTGATATCACTGCATTAGACTGAGGGAAGAAGCAGCATGACCCACTTTGATTTAGGATGGCCGATTTCACTCATTAAGACTGTGCTTTGCTTGTACTTTGCTGTAAGCACGTACCTGGGGCTATGCCTTTTGAAAGCAAACCCAGCATTTCTACATAAGGAGACTGGCGGGGCAGAGTATTTGTGATCCATGTACAGGCTATAAGGGTTTTAGAATAAAAAGTAAATAACCCTCTGATACTGAAATTCTCATGAGAACCTTACGGTTTTATAAAAAAACAGGAATGCCATGTAAGGTCTGGTAATGCTTTTTGTACTTCTTATATGTATTTCCTATAAGAACGAAGAATACCTTTTAGGGCTGATACCATTTTTCCCCCCTTACCCCTTAATGTAGGTTATGAGAAAAAAAACCCAAAACATTAAATAGCTTTTATTATACAGGGAATGTACTTGAAGTGTAGAATGCTTGGGAACTGATGCCTGCTTTACTGCTATAAATTGTTCATGATATGTCTTTTCTTATATGCATCAAACATAGCAATTGCTGCAGAGATGCATGTGATTTTCTTGTCTCCTGAGAGACGGTAATTGGCTTCAGTTTACTTAGGCTACTGCAGTACAATTTATTTTCTTAGCTTAGCTGAGGCTCATGTTGCAGCATGTTTTCTTCTGTGAGGGTGAAGTATTTAATTTGTAAAGTGGTGGAGAGTATGCGTTGCATTACAAAGACAAAGCACATCCCTGCTCTGTGGTGTTTAGTGGAAACAGATCACAGCACTCCACCATCCCCCTTTACCTTATCCTGTCTTGTTATTAAATTGTATGTGAACTAATCATGATCTTTTAGAAAACATGCATTGTAACTAGCTCAGTAATTTGAACACATGACTAATGAACTGTGTTTTCTATTTGCTTTGTCTATTTATAATGGATTATCTCTGTGGTTTTCAGCCTCAGTCACATGGTGGTATTTCTCTTTCCTGGGTCTCATCTCTGTCTGGATAACCAAATATTCTTGAAATAGGCAACAAACAGAAAATAATGAAAACTTATTTTAAATATAAGGTTTTGTTGTTAGTTCAATGATCTTTTTTTCCTGCTCTGAGTCCTTTATGGTTTTTCAGATTTATCTGTCTAGATGAAGAACTAAAGACATGAGCATAAAAATCACAACAAATAGCACTTCAAAAGAGTTAAGCTCTTCAATGTAAAAATATTCACACAATCGTAACAATTCATGTAGCAATAATAGTGATGTAACATATACGTCATATACCGGAGATGAAGCCTGTGAGTGAGGGCTTCCTTGGTTTTATTAATTCCCATCATAATTTTACTTTCTAAATGACTGACTTTTTTTTTTTTTTCCAATAAAGTACAGTATGTAATTCATAATGGACTAAGAGGTGCTGGGTACTCACAATTTCCTTTAATGGATTAATGAATTTCACAGTAAATACATTTGACTACTGGGGATCCTAACTTGCTGTAATGGCAGTCCCACTTATCGTTCTTGTGGCCAGTCTGCTGCTTCTTGGAGGAAATGGGTTTTGGTGGGTTTTTTTGCCAGCACACACTGAGCTTTCCTCCTTTGTTAGTGATGAATTAGCTTCAGTTACTTCTGCAAACTCATTACTCTTTTATGACTGCGCACATGTTAGCATTGTTGCATTAGTTCATGTGAGGCACTAGGACTTCTGGGAACACTTGCTTGGGAACAGCATTAAGCTGTGCTGCCCTATGAATTAATTTGCAATGAAGAGGAATGTCTCCTTTTTGGGCATCCATGTGGAATTTTTTTCATCTAAAAACTCATTAAATAAAAGCAGTGAGTAATGAACTTATACTATGAGAGTGACCTGGCTCTACTGTCAGCATTACTAATACTCTCATTTTGGCAATACGTGACAGATAAGAGGTTCAATACAGAGTGGAAGACATTTTGTCTGTGGTTGGACATGTTGAAAATTCACCTGTTCATGGACATGGATCAGTATAGTCATACAACGAGGATTTTAGTAGCTAGTAAGGGATCCTCCTTTGCTGACTGGAAACTGTGGAGAGGGACAACAAGCACAATGTGGTAGGAATATAAAACCATGCTTGACTGGGATAACCATCACTACTGGCTTGCCTAGTAGCATGTAGGGAGTTCTTTCAAGTGGCACATCTGTTCAAATGATCTGGAAGCATAGGAGAGGAGTGTATAATGTGAGATTTAAATTATACAAACTCTGTTGATTTCTGTGGAAAAAGGAAGTAGGTAGAAGGAAAGAAGAAGTTCACAGAAGCAGCACAGGGTAATTAGGACGACATACGTGCCCTCAAAGCAGTGAGCCTATTTCCAGTCGAGGTTAAACCAGGACCCTCAGCCATTCCTGCTGAAAAGGCCAAAAGCATTGTCAATGTTTTCCCACCTAGAGTGCTCGGTAATGAAGCTGAGTACAGTAATCTTACTTTTACAGAGTACTGTAAGAGACTCTAGGTTCCTGAAAATGAATGATGAATTGTCATTCCTCATCAGAAAACTTGCCAACCTGTTCACAGAGCAGAAGTTCTGCAGATTTTAGGTGATGTTTTGAGCAGGTAATGAGAGTAGATATAAGTAAAATGCAATTATTAGAAGTGAAGTCAGGGACTAAAGAAGCAGAAGAGCTCCAAAAGTCTTGAAGTAAATGAAATCATTTATGAGGTTAGATAAGGTAATCGGAGGAGTGATGGAATAAATAATATACATAACTTTGACTTCAAGGATTTACATATTGACTTCAACACAGTGTGATTAGAAGATTCTCTAATTTGGGCCTGGAGGTCAGGTACTTGTAAGGATGTCCAGACAACTGTGGAAGGCCATATCTGGAGCTTTAACCTCATATTCTAAGAGGGCCAGGGATGAGCCCCAGGAACTAATGGTATGAGCAGGCTGGACAACTCTGTGTGTTCTTGGTAAAACATTTTTTTCTGGTGTAGGTAAAGCCATTCCTGTAAGCAAATATGGCTTCCCTATTGCATAGTATACCAGCTCAGAGACCCTGCTGCAGCAATTGCTGATGCTCATCATATTAGAGATCTTAATAGATTGTAGTGTTAGAATATTCCATCAGTTATTTCATGGCTGTCCAAACAATTTAATATTTAGCCAAAGTATGGCTAATATGACATAATATCACAGATAAACACTGAAAACATGCTAGCGAGCAAACTCCAGGAATATTCTACTTACTGCTAATTTTGAAATATAAAATTTTAAATTCAATAATATTGTATTTCAATGTACTATATCCTTCTGCCCTTGAACAGCATGAAGGGATCCATTATAAGTCAAAAGCTACTGTGTAGCATCTGGATATTATGACTGTGAACACTACTTAATACAGCTGAGATTCAGCGAGGTCCCTTTCTTATGAGATCAAGTGAAATGGTATTCATTACTTTTGAGCATTACTGGAATAAAAAGAATCACTGTACGTTAAAAACAAATGTTACCTGTTTGCAATGAGCCCTTTGGTTGAATGTTACATAGGACCAAACAGTGGAACTTTGTTGGAGAGTTTGTTTGCATATTTAAGACTTGTAAAGCATGGGTAGCTGTGGTAGGAGCAATGTGGCAAGCTAAAATGACCTTAGATACTGAGCAGTGCCTTTATGGTTTGGAAGGGCTCTTGAGAGCTGAGAGAAAAGCTGTTGGGGCAGAATGTGTAGGTGTCCTGTGTTATCCCCAGACAGTATGCTGGTGACAAAGAAGTAGAAACCAATGGGGTGTGGTCAAAGTACTTAGATTTTTTTTTTTTAGATTGTTTTACATAGAAAAACCCTTTAAAATGTGAAGAATAAGGTATTTAGCTCTAGTGATAAAGAAAGCATTCTTTATTTGTACTAAAGCCAGTTTTTATCTTGCTTTAACCAACAGAAGGACAAAGAAAAATAAATACAATAAAAAAAATGAAATATTTATTTTTTGGCTCATTTGTAATATTGTTTACATTGTTTATGATAATAACAATTTCTTGCATGCATTTCACCAACACATTACAAGTCAAAAGCATTTGTAAAAGAAAGAGTCTACATTTAATGTTAGCTTGTGTATGAAACACAAAATGTCCTGATGTCCTTGATTATACAAATGTGCCGTTTTGTTCTTGGGAAATATTGTGGATCCTATTTTTACAAGTCTAGTGCAGCGTGATTCATAAAGAATAAGAATAGGCTATGTAAACTGATACTGCAAGATAGCAAGGATTTCATGAACAATGAGACTGTCTTGGAACTTCTGATGCAAACAGCGCTAGAAATTCGCACATTCCCCTAATACTTTCCTTGCTAGGTCCTGTTACCAGATATAACTATTTGGAGACAAGCTGGGTTCCAGATTTACACAATTTACTTCACATTGAAATATATGCAAATATAATATTAAAACAAGATAATCTACAAATACTCTTTTTTTTTTTTTCCTCATAGTATGATGATGCCAGTTTGAAATTACTGTGGTTAGAAAGTAAGCCAGGTGAATGAGGAAAGAAATATAAGAAATAGTGATCTAAACTTGAAGACACTTTTCTTATATACAAAACTGTTGCCAAATGGTATTTCTTTACATTATTCATATATACTAACCACATCTTCAACAGGTTAAACAGTTTGCAATATGGCCTGTACAGTCTGATTCTACACCATATAGTAGCCACTTCAAATTTAAAATGCAAAACTAAAGAAGCTCATAAATAGCTGCAAACTATTGCTTAATGACTTGAAAGAATGAGGTCCGGTTGGACAATTTGATTCATTTCACCACTGACACATGGCTTCCTATAGTGGAGAATGTGAACAGTGGAAGGAGCAAGATACAGCAGCAAAAGCATTGACATGCATCAGTGATACTCTCCAAACTATCTACAATGACACAGAATACAACATGTCCTGTAGAGCTCTTATGAATTGCCCATACTGTGGTACATATCTGATGCAATTCCATATGGCAAAGCCATTTAATTCTATGCTCAAATATGCACTACAGTATACTGTTAATATTTACATGGAAAAGGTTTTTTTATGGATTCGTTAGATGTTGGTCATAATGAGAGAAGACAGTAACTGAAGAACAGTCTAGAGAAAAATTTGAGCTGTTTAAAAAAAAAAAAAACCAAAATGAAAGAACTCCTAGGTATATTTTGGTGAAGCTATTTTTCTAGTACAGAAACCACACAGTATTTTAAAGCTGTGAATATTTTAACAAAAACAAGAACTTGTTCATGTTTAATGATGTGCATAAAAATAAGTCATTGCAGATTCCTGTAAATTAGAGGACACTTTCCAGGCACGTTAATCTGGATGCACATAATCTGGATGCAGCCGTACAGTAGTTAGAATGCCTCAAATTTAAGAGCAACCCTGAAACATGGAAGTTCTTAAAATCTTTAGCTTTGTGCAATGTCATATTTTTATTTATGCATGATTAACAAGTGCAGCATGTCTATGCAAATCACCTCTATCTGTACATTATAGAGAATCTGAGAGTAGAACACCTGGTCCTCATACCTCTTTCCCCAACATAAAACCTATTACAAAAATAGTCACATATAATAGTAAACGAATTGTGAATTAAAAAATTATAAATACACTAATACTGATTTTGTAAAAATATGACAAACGTAGCAGTTGCATTACAAACAGTGAAGAGAATTACTGTTCTACGTGTTTTGCAGTATGTGAAACACAAAAATGTATCACTTTCCACTCATTTCATGCTCCATGTTCTTTGTGGAGCCACTTTTTCCCTCATTCTTAGCAGTGTCAGCTGTAGTGAAAACAGTAACCTCTCGTCAAGTTTGTTACCCTGATTCACAGAGTCACAGACTGATGATGAAGGTTCACTGTTTTGTTATAGGCACTGACCATAAGTGTATATATATAATGTATATATATATATGCACACACACACACGCGCACGCACACACACGCACATATATATATATGTGTAAAAACTGACAGTTTGGCATAAACCTCCTACAGGAGTCCAGTTGATGCTTCATTCTCAAAGACTGTAAACAAGTTGTCCTACAAACAGAATTCTTAAATCTTTATTTTTTATTTTCCCTGACATCTTTACCTTTGTAGTTCTTTTCTGCTTTATCTTTGTCATATTTTTCTTTGTCTGGCTTTGTTACACTGTCATAGGATGGTGGGGAAGTTGTAGAGGAACTCTCATCTGTTTTTTCTGGAGTGGAGTTCCCATTTAGTTTATCAATAATTATCTCTTTTATAACTGGTCCATCTCCTTCTTTATTTTTATTTCTGTTATATATACTAGACACCTTTTTAACTTTTTGCCTTAAAAGGTAACACCTGTAAGCACGCTGAATAATGACAGCAGATACCTCCTCCTGTTTTCGTTTTAATGTGGTTGTAATTGGTTCGTAGGAGACTTTAGAAGGATTGGCTGCCATAAACCGATCTTCCATCTGTATTCTGAGGGTGTCCATCTCCCCACTTTCCCCCAAAACACGCTTTGTGAAAGCAAACAAGATGTCAAGGCAGTGAATTCTGTCACCGCTTACCATGGGC
>JAVJGI010000064.1:22805342-22835860 GCA_035590275.1 Ibycter americanus | reverse complement strand
TTCTGGCAAGTCGGATGACTCTGAATAGTGTGGGGGACACAAAATACTTCTCAATCATCTCAGCTAAGAACATACCTAAAGGGAAAAAAAAAGAATATTTAAAATATAATTTTAAATTTATTCATTCATTATCTATAGTAAGATTTATTTATTGCTGTCTCCAAAACAGTCAGCATAGAGATTCTATGTTATAGCATAACATCATAAAAGTTATTACATTTTATTGAAAGCTGTTACTAAGGTGAAAGCACCTTCCTAATGTTGAAAAGCTGACTAGGAGAAGGAAAATAAGTAAAAGAAAGAAGACTGCTTGTGGCAGGGTAGCTAGTGTCTGTCTAAGCTTTCAGTTACTCCTAAAGCAGCCTGGAAAGAGAAGTTTCTGTCTTTAGATATAATCAGTTCTTGAAATTGATTTTTTTACCACTGTCTTTTATGAAGGAGTATATTGGCTTAATTTCTGCAAATCAGTGATTTTTTTTACTTGAGGATCTACTATCAGGACAGCCCCTCTCAGGTGTATCACTCTTCAAGAATCAAGTTTTGTCACACAACTCATTTGCATCTTGTACAGTCATTAGCTTTTAATTGACAGAAATCTAAATATTCACCAAGACCATCATTAGCAAAAGCAATTAAAAATCTCACCACCTTCACATATTTTTCAGTTTTAGTACTGAAAGCAAATTTGTGGTTAGTTCACATATATCACTAAACATTCCTCTTTATAATTGTACATGTTAATCTAATGTGCCAAATAGTTCCTTTATGCGTTTTGATATAGAAGATGACAGTGACTGTAATGGGAGAGACAGAAATCTTATATGCAACATTTCATATATTGTATGCTATAAAGTATGAAGATCTGAATCAAGATGTAAGTCATATAGGAAAGAGAAAATTTCATATTCAGTATCATAACATCCTTGAACAAATGTTCCCTTTTCCTTCCGCTAATTCTTTCTTGAAAGGAGTTGCTCTTACCTACTATGGAGAGAATCACAACGACAAAATCAAAAATATTCCAGCCTATAGTGAAGTAGTAATGGCGAAGTGAAATCAATTTCAGGACACATTCTCCAGTGAAAAGGATAATGAACACAAGGTTAATTCGGGATAAAATTGTTTCCATTTCTTTACTCTGGTCATCTGTTTCCACCATCATTGTGACCATGTTAAGGCAGATGAGTATCATGATGCTGATGTCAAATACTTGTTTGGTTACAAAATCAAAGACCATGCCTTGGAATTTGTTCTGCAAAAAAAAAAGATGTAATACAGTTTATACTCTGAAAATATTTGTCTTTACAAATGCCAAATGGGAAAGCAAGTCCCTGCAAGATTCAGGAGTGCAGAGCAAGACCCATTCACAATGCATCCATTAATATGCACCAAACCCATGCTGGTTTGTGTCTCATCCTGTTTGTTAGAGTGGATCAAGAAGTGTACCACTGTTGGCTTAAGGGACAGGAAAGGAAACAATGAATAGTAATAGTAATAACATTGACAATTGATATTATTGGTGTGAAAAAAGGTGATATAACTTGATAACCAGCAAGAGTACCAGGCAAATAGAAACTAATTTTCTTATCTTTATTCTTAGCTGGTTTTAGAATATTAACCCTCACAGACGTTTCTCTCTTCCTTACAGTAATTGTGCTTGGTGAGATCTTGGACTACTGAAGTTCAATGTCTCAAACACACCATGACTGCAACACCCTAGTTTTCCTTTAGTACTTAGCTAAATGTTTATTGCCATATGTCTCTTCTTAGAAAGACTATTTTTAACCACTTGGTGTGTAACGTGCAACAAGTATTTTATTTTTTTCAAACACTGTAGGAGTTCAGTAAATAACAGAGTAGTTTCTTAGAGAGAAATTTATCCTAGTTTATGCTTTACTTGCTGCGGCATTCTTTTATTCTGTAAGATTGTCTGCACCTGTTTTTCTCTTTCACATTAGGTGACCACTGCCCCCTTCTGTCTTCAGCAGCAAGGGTCAGTGCATCCTCATTTCCTACAAATTATCTGGGAGGAGAAAACCCAGAAAATTAAGTTTATCTGTGGGTAACAAGAACCAATAAATTATCCAATCAACTGTCCTTTTCTAGGACTTAGGCAGGAAATTATGAAATTTATCTCATTAAACTTATTAAATGCTACAGTTCATACTTCAGAGTGTATGTTTTTAAATGAAACATGAATGATCTAGTCCTCTGAATTCGAAAAAGGGGGACAAATTCTACCTTTACAGGAAAATAAATGGAAAAAATATTTTCTTTCCAGACATATAACTTTATCTTTTTTGGCTAAAATTATATTCCCAAATGAGTGTTTAATATTAGGAGTATAAAAATCAAATAACTCTTACCACTGGCCTTGGTATAGGTTTCTGTGGCTTTTTGGATCCCAGTTTTTTCATTGCATTGTAATATTTCTTCTGTTCTTCTGTCATGAATATATCCTGACCTCCAAAGTAAAGAAATAATATCAAAATTAATCAGTATCATGTCTACACATAGAATATTTAACTACAGTATGTCCCTCTGTAACATAATACTACATTTATATTTGATTTTTTCAGGTATTTATAGTGTGGATGCTCATATGCATTCCTAACACACAAGAAAACCCCTTTACTGGTGCCTTGTCAGGCGAACAGCTGAATTTTCCCAGTGTCTTCATGTTCACTTTAGCTGACATGGCTAAAATGGTTCTTACTATACTGATGCTGTTAAATAACTTGCTGATGAGAATATGTTTAGTGCATAGGAGCCTGACTGGTGCCTTACATGTTCCAAATTCTAGATAGACTTTTAGGATTACAGCCAGCCAGGTCTAAAAGTGAGGTAACTCTGAGGCACAGGTTGTGTCAAGGGAGAACATTTCTGTCTAATCTGAGGGTTTTAATGACAGCAAAAAACTCCCACCTTTGATATAGACTTAGTAAAAGTAATCCAAATCATGTCATAGCAAATTAATAATCAAAACAGCACTGGAACCCTGACTAACTCAAATTAGCCTTTGATTGCAGATGCAAATGCTGCCAGTCAGATGTGCAACTGACTTGACTGAATTTCAGTATAAAGTGGATTGTGCTTATTGATCAGTCTGAACTAAGTCAGATGGAAACACAATGTCAAAGTCATTGTCCGTTAAACAGAATATCGAAGCCCAAAGCGTGGCATAATTGATAGAAACTGAGGAAGTAGCCCCAGACGTGTTTATGGCTCTTTTAAGAAGCTAAAGAATATTTTCACAGAGAAAAATTTCTGTAGTTCACAATTGACTTCTACCATAGATTCTGTTTGGTATCGCTGCTTTTTATTTGGTGATTGGATCAAACCAAATCATATGAAACTTCTTTTTCACAGCATACAAAGATTTAGAATGATGCTGAGGTTCCAGTTGGTTTTGGCAGTTGAAGGCTAAGAATCATGAAGCTTCAAATTATTTTAAATATGTTTATTTGTATTTTTAGATTTTTAGAGTTATTTTGAATAAAACTATGCATTATGAATAGAATTATTTTAAACATACCTTTGTGTCAAATGTATACAGAAAAAATACACTTCCTTTTATACCTTTGCTTTATTATCACTAATTAATTATAGATTGCATTTGTGTCTAGAAGTTCATCTCATTTCTCACAAAAATGTTAGAAAAATAGAGCTGTTTTGTACACATTTTTACTTGCATCTTTAAGCCTATTTGTGTGAGGTCTATTGGACTTACTCTTAACCAAGTGTTTAATCAGTTTGCTAAAATATTATCTGTTGCATGAACACAATGCTATATTGTATCTTCATTAAGTGTCAACAGTTTATAAGATTAATTAAAATTATTTTATCTTAATTCTTTAAAGTTAATTAAAAAAAACTCTCTTCCATGGGAGATAATATCACATTTAATCAAAAGAATAATGCACATTCCCTGTTTGCATCTTCATTTACGCTTTTACACAATTTGCAAATTATTATGAAGCACCTCATGATTTGTCCTTCTTTGCCTGTCAAAATGCTGAAATGCAAAGGTCAAAATCACATCCACAGATTTAACACAGATGTTAAAAAGAAAAAGGCGGCATTTTTATTCAAGGACTTGAAATAACTTCTTATTTTTATTAGCTTTACATAAATTAGTTATTAATTCATTATAGCTAATAATTTATAGCACTATGGAAACATTTTAAATACTTATCTTCTTTTTTTGTTGGTTGAAGTTGTCTATAATGACACCAATGAAAAGGTTCAAGGTAAAGAACGATCCAAATATGATAAAGATGACAAAATAAAGATACATATACAAGTTGTCCTCATACTTAGGTTGATCTTCTACCTACAAAATAGTATATATTTTATTACCCATGAGAATACTAGATGTAAAAAACAATGTATATAATTTATTAATAATATATGCTATCTCAGCTAGGAAAGCTGTAAACTGCACTCAGTTGTTAAAAAGGCCCAACATGTCCATTCCAATCAATATCTGGAGAACTGAAAGCTGAGAGAATGATTACTCATACGGAATTTTAAAGTAAATGTACACACATATGTGTTGATGTATGTACAGATTCACAAAATTCCTTATATAGAAGGAAGAAGCAATGTGGAACTGAGAGTAGTCATTAGTACTTAAAATTTTAACAGCACAAATCTAAATATTTTATATTTAGTTCAGTGTATTTTTACGCAACAGAATCAATCAATTTTACTATTGCCTAAATCTCCCTGGAACTCTTTTGGTCTTACATGAGTGTTCTTACATCCAGCTAAGAACAGATGCTTTCAATAAATTTTTAGTAATTGTGTTTTGTGAAATTCATTAAATTGAGGCAAATTTCTAAGGAAGATTTTGTTATTGTCTCGATTCTTCCGGATTCCACATCTCAGTGCCTGCACCTCTATTGCACCATGTGCTAGAGTGTCGAAATGCTGAAGGTAATAAACCAGGATATACTACTCTGGGAGACAAGTAACTCTGTGTGATGACAGATACCACTAATGTGACTATAACCTAGGTTGTATAGAACTAGTTCAGGCATTTGTGTTGCACTTTTTTGTACAAGGTAAAAATAGTTTTAATTTTGTAGCCAAGATAAAATTCTAATCCCTGGAAAACTAACAGATGATCTTCAACCTTAAAATCTAGTTGGAGTTAAATAGCTAGATAACGTAAGTGCTCAACCTAAAGAAACAACGAAATGTGCAGTTATAAATTATAAATCAAAATTAATATATTCAATATGTAATAATTACATTAGATAATCTTAAATTAATTCATACTTATGATTACCAAAGGAAGTGGTTAAAAAACCTCTTTGTTGTTTTTTTCATTATCATTAGCTTTTCCCAAAAAAATCCAGTTAAATTAATTTATTTGGCTAAACAAAAGGAAGTGGGATTAATTCTTTCCACTACAAATTCTAAGATTCATGAAGTTACGTAAAAGTTCCTTTCTAGACTAGATGTATCTGGAAAAAATATGTATTGGTGCTGATTATAATTCTTAATGTTATTGTATGTGTTTAAATTCTATACTCTATAGCAGAATATAGCCAATAGATGATCTTTGAAAGTCTTAAACTTACATCTCGTGAATCAACAGCAGCATACATAATATCCATCCATCCTTTGAAAGTAGCCTAGAAATAAAAGACAGTTGTTTATTTTCCCCATAAAAATTCATAATGTGGAAACTAACTAGGTCACAGCATTTGGACCTTAACTTTTAATAAAATCATATCTAAATGTATAAACGACACGGGCATAATAAAATATTCTTCATAGTAATACTAGTTTTTACTTTTTAGCTATTCCAAAAATATTAAAAATTGGGTTCTGAAGACCTTGGCAAGGGCATAGTGTGTTTGGAGCTGCAGATGCTTATTTTGCAGATGAAGAATGGTAGGCTCGGATAGACATTGCTGGAGATGTTTGGGTAGACTCTACTAGAATCACTCATGGTGACAGCCATTTTATCAGGTTTACAGCATGAATTGATGGAGTCAGCAATACAACTTCTGAACAGATACCAACATGCATCTGAACAATTTTGCTAGGGCTAAACTGCCATGATATTTTTAGAAATGTTTTAATCCCACATAATTAAAAAGAATAGACTGTTCAAAATAAAAATATACAGTGGTTCTTGAGGGATAAGATTTACAGAAGACCAAAAAGTGAATTGTAAAAGAGTTGCGATTAACTTCTATAAAACTTTGGGCTGAGTTCCTATAGAGACTTTGTCTAGGTAGAATAAAAAGTAAAAAAGATCTGCCATCATTGCTCTAAGGAGGTGATTTTCATGGACAGGGAACGTCCACTTTCTGAGGAACTCCAAAGAGTTGGTGTGACATGCTAGTAGAAGATGTGAATGCCTGTTTGTTAGCCAGGGTTTTCAAGCTTATTCACAATAAAGAAAAAAAGACCTAAAAAGCCTGTGACATGAACAGATAAAGAGCATCTCTCCTGAGGAGATTCAGGAGAGGAACCGTCCCAAGAAGTTTATGGCATCTGTGCTTGCCAGAAGTAGCTCTGGTACTCTGGTCCAGCTGCTAGTTTTCACAGCAGATAACTTGCATTCTGGGAGTGTTCATGTCCTTCTGAATCTTGCAGTGAAACACAAATTTACTAGGAACATATGCTTGGAGCCAGGCTTCATAGATCTTTCTGGCTCAGTTGACAATTGACAGCCATTTGGTGCACTTTGCATAGCAATATTAGAAGAGAAGCAATTGATATTGATAAAAGCAATACAGGAGAAGAGTGGAGGGAGAATATTAATGGAGACAATCAGCTGAAGAGGTGACATGAGACATGCTGAAGGATCCCTTAATCTCTGCAGGAAATGTAAAGGGCAGAAGGGACTATTTGAAAAGGAAAATAATGAAAAATTAGAACAGAAATAAAGAAAGTGAAGAAGAACAAAAGGTTCACAGTAGTGATGTAGTAATTAAAGACCAACACTGTCTGGATGGGTGACACGGATGACATTCAGACACAGCTTTAAGAGACTGAAGTTTTCCTTGTACATCTTCAGAGGCAAGTCTTGGTAATAAGACAGTACACTTTAAATTCTAGTACAAGGGCAGCAATGAGATCTGAAGTCAGAGAATTAGAATCATCATTCAGTACTACTACTCAGTACATGAGAGTCACATCAACTTTAGAGGAAAAACATTTTAAGTGAGGTAGTTAATTTGGGAATTAAGGTCAGCTAGGGGTACTGACTGCTGTGGGATAGAAGGGACAAACATTTCATTCTTGGATGACTTGGTGATATCAGAGCAGTAACAATCCCATAACATTTCTGATAGCTTTTCATACAATGAAGCTTTACACCAAAGTATAGACAAGTGATTCTACAGAGCTCGATCATCTAAACATAATTGCTTGCTTTCTTGCTTGTGTTTTGGATCAGATGTCAGCTATCAGAAGCTCCGTTCTAAGCCAAGGAGCCCGTAACAGGCTTTATTCCTCTGGCATAAATAAAAGGTATGCTCAGTACCTAGAACAAAGATGTTTCTGTACCACAGTGCATAGGAGAAGGACTTCAAGGGAAAATAAAATTTACAGACTCCATGTAAGTAGCAGTAATAAATAGAATGAATATGCCATGCAATACAATCACATCTAATACTTCACAAGGATAATACTATAAGTAACATAATATTTATTTGGTATATTATAATGACTTTTTAACAAGCATTAATGGAATATGATAGTTATAAATCTGAGTATTTTTTTTAATAAAAGTATTTTACACACAGTTTAATGTCTTTGTAGTTTCATGTACTTCTCACTGAAATATATTAATTTAGTAGCAAGTGCTGTTTATCTGCAAACATCAAGAGAAAGTGTTATATGATTAATCAGACCTAATACTCTATTAGGATCTATCTATCAGTAACTATCCATGTTCTTCCCATGGGCAGCTCCTGCTTCTCACAGAGGATTCCAGACCCGTTACACAAGTATTATGATAATAGAGAAAGAATTGGCTCCATTCTACATGAAACGTTGGGTACCCCAGTCTCAGATCTTGCATTATTTATGATTCCTTTCCCTAAATCCACTTCCAGGTCTGAAAATTCATGCCCCTGTTAAACAAATAACTGCACTGGAGACATCAGGTCGATATATTTTTATTTTTACCATGTAACTTACAAACTGGTTCCTGAGATGAGTATAGACATGAAGAAAAATCTACTCTACCTTGACCAGTCTGTTGACAAAAGAAAAATTGTTTCACAGTGTCAAAAGTGCCTAGGTTAATAGATTTGACTGTGAAAGACTGTTGCTGTGGATGTGTAATGATACCTAGGAACAGGCTATGTGGGAGGCGCTGAAAGTAGTTGCTTGCAGGAGACCTGACAATCAGTTAGGATGCCTGCCCTCCTTTAAGCTGCTGTCTGCCCCACTGTCTTACAAGGTAGCTGAGCTCATAAAGCAGGGGAGAGATCTTTTAAATAATTATAGGGATCTCCGAGCCTTGTCCACCATGGCAAGACTCATGAAATGCGCTCCTGAGGTTTATATTGTGCACCACCAAAAGATTCATGGACCTTTTTCACTTATTACTTTCACATTATTATCATCATGATGAGACTGTATTTCCTAGCCTTGGAATGGAAAGTTACTCTGCTATCATTAATACAAAAATTACAGGTAACAATGCAATATAATTATGTAAACTGTACATCATTGCTATGAAGAAATTATTCCACTACTTAACAGTCTTAACTTGCCCATTTTCCCTAGACTTCTTTAAAAAGAGCAAAAAGAAAAGATATAAATTTACTTACTACTTGAAGCAGAGCAAGATATCCAGCTCCTACATTATCAAAGTTTACTTTCACATTTTTCCATCGGGCACTTTGATTGTTTTTAATGAGTTCCTCACACTGAGTATAATTGTTGACATCACTGACATCAAACATCTCACCAGTTGTGGTGTTGACACAGTGATAGAATTTGCCAGCAAACAGATTTACTCCCATGATGCTGAAGATGAGCCAGAATATAAGACAAACCAGCAATACATTCATGATAGATGGAATTGCTCCTACAAGGGCATTTACAACCACCTAGTGTACAAATTAGACAAAATAGCCACTTAGTTTATGAACAGAAAAATAAAACTACTTTAAAAATGTTAAAACAGTATTAATATGGAATGGACAGTTAAAATATTACATTAAAAATTTATTGGGGAAATGTTATTTAAGGTTCAATAAAAACACTAATGAGATTGCAAAAAGCAAGAAATAAAATAATATGGAAATGAAGACAATGCAAAAGTCTGAAAAAAAACTCAAAAAGCAAAAGAAAACCTGTTAGTAGCAAGATGGATTCTTAGAATTTGTGTGCTCTAGAGAAAGAGAGAAATAAATGTTAAATTCCAACAATACAAATCAAAATCTATAAATAGAAAATAAACCACAAAAAGATCAAAAAATGATGATGTGGAAGACTGAATAAAAACGACTGCATGTAAAACTATAATTACTAATGATTTTATTTTCAGAAACTTTTTAGGTATATTGGTATATTTTAGCATTTACATACAACGTAACATAATTAAGCATATCTTATTTAGTTGGTATTAACAGCATGTGCTATAAGTCTTGGTTTTAAATTGCCTGGCTCACTATAGTTACTCTTACACTTATCCTTTAGGGTTTTGTCTTTAATTGGCTGCATTTAATACAGCTTAGCCACTCTATATGGGCAAGTGGCAGTAAACAATCAGATTAAATCCCTTGACAAAAATTTTCTTATTGTGTTTGAACTCAAAGAAAGCTGTAGCTACTCAGACCATAATTTTCTACCAAATTAGTAGAGACTGCAGTAATTTTTTGTGTATGGTTTTGAAAACAGTAGCATTTTTCAGTTCACTAATTTGACTGAAAGTAGTCCAAGATCAATAGAGGTTTTGCCCATTTATTAGGTAGGGACTTCTGTGGTGTTTGCAATGCAATCATGTAAAACAGTTGTGATGGCGATGTGCCATAGGGCACGCTCCCCTACACCGGCTAGTGTGGGCACCTCTAGAATACCAGCAGCCTCAACCCAGACAGGAACTACACTATTTATTTGGAAACTTAAGACATATGACTAAACTGTAAACACATATTGCAGCATTTGGGTATTTTGAGGTGAAAAATTAAAAGATTTCTCAATAACATTACCTTGTTAATTTTTTATGCATCAGTTTTTCCAGGAAGTAGCACAGTCTGCATTTTCAGCAGACAGCTTGTAATAGTTTGGGTTTTGAGTTTGGGGGTTTTTTTGTCAGATTGGCAGAATATGAGAATATTTCCTCGACAGGAAGGATTTAGCTGTGTAGGAGGAGAGGTAAGATGGCAGCAGACGCATTCATACAAAGTTAAGGACACTAGCTGAGAAAATGTTTTCCCATCTCTCCCCTTCTATGCTTCCAATGCCATCCTTATTGCAGGTATCTGTTCAGAGAACCTTTCCCTAATATTACAGCATTTATTGTGGGTTTTTTTTCCCCAGGCGGATAGACAGGGAGCCACAGGGAGGTTTTAGCTTCTGGTGTGTCACTGTTGTCATCTTCACCTTTTTTTTTGTTTGGTTTTTTTTTGGTTGTTTGGTTGGTTTTGTTGGGGTTTTTTGGGGGGGTGGGGGGGTGTCTGTTTGTTTGTTTGTTTGTTTTCCAGTTAATCCTGTTCCATCCTGAACCACTGACACACTAACAGAGAATAGAAGTTAGCTACAGAAATGTATAAAATAAAGTCCCCAGCTAAACTGGAGAAAAAAAAACCCCAACGTTCCGTTCTAAAATTTCTCATTTCCTTTTATTTTTCTATATAAGTCCACAAATCAACGGAAATTTTAACAGTCGGGGGCTGGGATAACACAACTATGAAGCGGTGAGCAGGCAAGTTTAATGAGCTCAAGGTCTAATCTCCAAATTTAAGCTGTATATGTGGTCTAATCTCCAAATTTAAGCTGTATATGTCTTGTGTATAAGGACATGTTGGAAGGCCTTTTTTTCCACATATTTTTGCATGCATTCCTACTCTGGAGTTCTTTGCAGAAGGCAGGATTGTCACAATTCTACATTAATTTTTTAATGCATACATTCTTTTAGACTCATTCATTTTCTCTCACCCTCATTCCTTCAAATCGTGACAAGGCTCTTAAAGGTCTTAAAGCTCTTAATGTCCGAAGTGATTTAATGGCACCAAGTTCAGAATAGCCCAAAGCATTGGCTATTAAACTAACCAATGAGACCTATAAAAATATAGAAAAAATATAATTATAAAAATTGTTCTACATGGTTTATTTACAAAGAATACAGATTCAATCAACAGAAGTATCAACAGTGACAAATGGAAGAACACCATTCTTGCCTATAGTGACCTTGGAGGTTCAATGCCACAATTTTCATGACTTGCTGTTAAATGTCTTTTATAGCTGGATAGGGTTTAACAGTCAGATGGAAGCACACTGTTTGTGAAGGATAAAATCTTCAAATTGCCATACTTTCAGCAACTTCATTAAGTTTCAACCTTCCAAGCAATTTCAAATTCTGAATACAGTAAGACAGTTTATTAACTACTGACAATATTACTAATATATATAATAACTAATAATATGCTAAATAATGTAGTGGTTAATTAGCTTTTCTTATAAATATTACTTCTAAGTCAGATACTCAGTTCATAGCAACAATAGCCAGGGTATCTGTGAAATACATGTTGACAGAGGTGGTACTTTCTCACTTGCCTGAAAACTCTCTCAACAGTTTTTGGGTTTTTTTCCGTTCTAAGTATAGGAAAATATTATGGGATAGATATTAATAGATGCTAGCATTATAACAGTGAGTGCTTTGTTATCTACAACAGTTGTGAGCTCCTGATTCATGTTACTGGGATTTTATTATTAGCCAGGCCACTTCAGGAAGGAGCAATTAGTTTACTTCTCAAATGGAACTGGGTTTTAAACAGCATTAATGTGAAAGAATTTAATTTACTTTGAGCAGTTTTGGAGACAGGAGTGGGGAAATATCATACCTTACTCATATGTTATTCAGTCCTACCACCAAAAGCATAGAAGACACATAAACGAACATAGGCTTATTCAGTCCTTGAGAAAATCCCTCAAATGTTCATTTCTGTACCTCAGTCTAGAGAGTCCTTTAAATAATTCGTTGTACAGAAATAGGCATTCACTGGTAATGGTGGTAAGAATTTGCCCATTGTATGAAAAGGTGGTTTCCTATGTTACTTGTATCCATAAAGAGCAATTTGATTAATCACAAACACAAGATTTACAAGATCATGTCTCAAAAGGACAACCTGAGAGCAGATAGAAATCAATTATTCATTACTATGTTGCTATGTATATTAATCTAACAGAAAATAGTATTTTAGGGAATTAGTATCACTGTACCTTTCAGCTGGATTACATAACAGGATGGAATTCTTTTTATCAAAGGACAGGCTTACTTTATTGTTGCAATGGATAAGTTTGTAAAGGAACTTGCTATATTTATAAGCATATTAAGAAGAAAATCTTACTGATTTTCTGTAGTCTGTAACTGAAGTCTGTTCACTTACAAAAGATAACATTATTGTTTCTGCCATTACATTAATTATTGTCATTAATTGTTTATTAATAATTGTCATTAATACCATTTATTTGTCCTGTGATTCTACAGTGAGGGAGTTCTTTTTTATCCTTAGCTGCCTCTAATATATTCCAGAGATAACAAGTAATGGAATTATCTGTATTTTTAATAGAATATTCATGGTTTCACTCACATCAACAAGATACCCAGACATGACAATAAACTTTAGTGTAAAGACAGTACATTTCACGGATTGAAAAGAAACTATGAAATGTATATTAAAAAAACGTCTCTTGCTGGGTGAGCAAGACATCTCTTTTAAGACTGAACTCACATTAATGGCTCTTTCATTTTATACTTTTCTCCTCAAACTAGCACTGTGCCTTAGCTATCTTTTTCACAAGGGTCCATACAAGCTAGTTACATAGCTGTAGCTCCTGTAACTTCAGTGGCATTGGGTATATTGGCAGGTTTTAAGTCATTCTCCAGCCTAATTTGGGCTTCCCATTTCAACCCATGTGCAACTTTCTTACCATGGTGCTAATGTTCTTACATCATAAACCTGAAGTTGTTTCACAGAGAAATACTTCATCTGTTGTAAACAACATGTTTTCCTTTGATGCAAAGTTCAAATGAGAGGTGAAGATTTGCTTGGAATTCTTTGATATAAATTCTACTGTATATACAGCATGAGTATATACAGCTGGTCTGTACTGCTCTGGTTTTCTCAGTCTTCTTACCGTGGTCTTCTGTCATCTGTTCCACCTGTTTTGTTGCTAGTAGGTAAGAAATTAAATGTCTCTGTACACCAATAAATAGATTAAATTGTTTCTTTCAAGATTGGAATGCATGCAGATACAGTCATTTTAAAAAATGAAAATGAACTCAAAATCATGGAATGAATTTTTACATTCATCTCCTAGAACTGGAGGGTTGTATATCCACATTTTTGTGTACAGATCGTTGAATGTACACTATCTATTACAAAAAATGTTTTGAAACTTAGCAGTCACAGTTAACCCTGCTCAAGATCCTCAGTCAGAATTGTCATCCAAGCCAGATCATTGGTCATACAGCTCCACATTGACTTTATTTCTATTTAGGCCTAAAATTTTAATCCATATGAATTCTGTGCTACTTGGTGAGTGGCTAATTTATGTGATTTGATTCCAGGTCCTCAGAGACATATGGCCCTCCTCACTTTCAGCACTGCTTTTCCTGTCTTTCATGTAGTTTAAGTGTTTGGGTATTACACTTAACTAAGAGGAATAAAATAAACTGCAAGACTTGGGGGGAAAAAAACCCCAAACACTGAAGAGTTTTCTTTCTATTGAGAAGTTAATGATTTTTCTTATTTTTTGAAAGATGGATACTATATTATCAATTTTTCTGGTAGCCATTTTTGACATTCTTGGAGACAGGACACTGAACTCAGTGTAGCCTTTCTTATGCCTTATGTAGCTTTTCTTATGTTATGGTCATTTGCTAAGATACTACCATTTTTTCTATATGTACTTGGTGAATAACTCTTAATTTATGGTATTTTACTGGCAAGTATTCAAAATTCATTCTGTTTAGGTGCATAATTGCAAACTATGGTTCTGTTCCCGAACTCATTGAACAAGAGCTTTAGATTTCGTGCATATATCATCTGAATATTCTGTTGAATTAATTAATTAATTTCATTAATTTATGGATTAGGCAATGTTATCATAGTGTACCATGTTAACATACACATTAAGACATATAAGACTGTCTAGGAAGACAAAGTGACTGTCTATATCTGGTGAAGTTGTCAGGGCAGCAGTTGCTTCTTCCTCTGTTCATGCAGCATTTAGTATATTAGTGTAATGTGACCCTGATCTTTTCCAGAATGTTGCTGCTGAGTTAATTATTCTGAAAAGCTAATAAAAAGGTTGAGAACACAATTTAATTAAATTACTTTAACTGTTTTAACAAAAAGCATGAAACAGTTTTAGCTATATGAAGAAATATTATATAAGCCATCAATATGATGAACTTTTAATGTACTATACAACAAGCCCAATTGAAAGGTTATTTTGCCACATTTAATTGTTCAAAAGCTGTACCCACTGAAATTTTACCAGGCATAAGCAATTTCAGGAAGGTCAAAGAATTCATTCCACTTGCAGATTCGTTACTGCCCCACAGTATTTTGTAAATACATGACATGTTTTAAATGTTACTTATTTCCATTTCATCCAAGTACAATTAATTAACAAAATAATTTAGAAATAAAGTGTCTATACTAAATTATAGGACTAACTTACAAGTTTAAAAATATACAGCATAAAATGGAATCCACTTAAGATTATCTAAGAATACATACTGTAGCACAAAACCACACAAAAAAATTTAATAACTGACAAACTCATTGGGTACCCCAGATTCCCTGTTTCCTTCCCTGATGTCCTATCTCCTAGCTTTGTAAGTGGCAAAGTCAATTTAGAGTCATTACAGCTGTACATCAAAACCAAGACATAATAAACTCATAGCAGATGGCTTCTGGAGAAAGGGGTAAGAGCAAAAACCAAGGTACAGGATGACGTACTCTATAGCATCTAGTTGTACTGGGTTTTTCTGTCTCATGCTTTTCCCTGGCTTCCCAGAATTAGTCTCCTCTAAAAAAGCAAATATGTCCCTGTTTCTCAGCTACCTGCATCCAAAATTCAGTCTCTTTACTTAAACCACTGTTAAATGTGTTTGAACTAATTTACCAGATTGTGATTTCGGGTAGGTAAGGCACTCCATCCAAATATCTGCTCCTTGCTACAGATATTGTTGTATTTAGCAGAAGAGTGGGGCAGAGAGATGGCATGATAAGGTCTTAAACTGAGGTAGCCAGATATACCAAGGGTCATCTGTCATGGCTGCAAACTGACAAGACCTGAAAATTGTCATTTCTTTATGTAATTATTAAGATCTAATTTGGTCACAATCACTGAGAGCAACTATGGCTATTTCTCACAGTGAGAGACTCAGGTATGTAAGATATTAAAGGTCAAAGCCCTAAAGGACTATCAGTGTTTACTCTTGAATAATTTTAGAGGATGGAATTAAACAATTTGATTAACTTTAGTTACTTCTAATGAAGAAGGGCTTACTAGTCTTCTCATTGGGAACATGTTACTGAATCACATCTTTTTAAACTGCCTGGTACAGCAGTGTAGATTCTGTGGTTTCCTATGGGAAGATAACATGAGTTCATATATTTCTTTCAAGTGCTGTCTGATGGTGCTAAAGGATTTGCTGAATTAGCCTTAGGCACAGTAAGACATTTTTTTACCACTTTCTGAAACATTTAATATAATTCTTCAAAAGCAGAAGGTTCCAATCTCATTTAGTCATGCTTTTGTTTATAAAATTAAAAATTATGGGTAAAAAGTTGGCAAAATAAGCTGCTCTGCTTATGATGATGTTCTTTATAATTCTGAGAGCCTGCTTAGATAACAGTGTCTCTGAAGCTAAACTATTATTAAGAAACCATGGAGTATGGCTTAGAATAATCTGTTTAGGTTTATGTTACAAAAGAATAACTAAAACATGAGTTGTAGTTTATCTAAAAAAAAATTCATTCTTAACATAATCCTGGAAGGGAGCATCTGTCTTCTGCATTAACATCCTCTTAAGAAAACCATTCACACTGCTCCATTCTAGTGTAGATTTTCAGGACAGAGCTAGAGATTAACAGTATAAAGTTTAAAAAAAAGAGAAGGTCTTCCATTTTGAGTCATGGGAAGATCAAGCTAAGTTTTTTTTCCTCTGGGAGTCAGAAATCTGGTACATTTCTATCATATATTCATTAGAAATAAATATTTATGGGAACAGGATTTATGCAAACTTCTCAAGAAATACAGTAACTTGGGCAGAAATTACTATAATTGCACATTGCACGTTTGCCCTGAGATGCTGTCTCTCAGTCCCACACTGAGGACATGTGTAGCCAATGAACTGGGTCAGATAATGTGTGAAGGCAGGAGACCAAAACATTTTGGGAGTAAAATCAGCTTTGATCCCTTCTAATAACATAAGCAAGGCCTTTGCACAGAAGTATATCACAGCTGGAAAGGCAGCCAAGAAACCTTGTATTCTCTTCAATCATAAACCCTGCTGAGTTATAGCTGATTTAACTATTGCAGATCATCAGCCTATTAAAACTAATTAATTTTTAGACCAAATAACCACTGTCTTTCTGAAAATGATAACAGGATAGTTTTCGGGGACAAAGTTCTGAGAACTCAGATGAAATCTGGACCAAATGTAGTGTTTCACTTGCAAGCTGCAGTGTTTGTAGAAGAAACTGGCACAATGTAGTGTCTTATTTGCTATGCAATGAGGTAATATGATCAGAGTCCATTAAAAATAGCATGTTTCAAAATTAGTTTTTTTCCTCATAAAACCTCATGTTTGATACAACCTGGATATGAACTTATTAACCATGAAGAATGAACAGGCTGATGACCAGCCATCCTTTTCCTTCTGCCATATAAATGTACTTTAAATAACACATCCAGATCACTTTAGACTATTACTAATGAAGTATAACTATACAATGTGAATTATTTTTGCATGTTTATAAGATTACTTTGTAGTAATGACTTTTACAACATAAAGGACTTTAGTGAATTTTACAATATTTAAGACTGTGTACTTACATCAACAATCAGGAAGTCCAGCCAGCACCACGCATTAGTAAAATATATTTGAAAACCATATGCTACCCATTTTAAAAGCATTTCCAAAATGAAAATATATGTAAAAACTTTGTCAGCATATTCCAGCATGGTCTTGATAGTTTTGCGCTGTTCAATATATATATCTTCAAAAGCCTATGAAAAAATATATTAAAATATTACTGTTTCACAGAATACACGATAATAATGAGTAAATAATAAAAAATAAGTAGGTCAGAGCTAATCTTTCCTCTTGTTCGTCTGCATCTTCTTATTTTATGTATTTCCCATCTTTAACCATACTACAAATTGGAGCAACTTTATGTATTCTGCCCTGTCTGGGGTTGAATATATACATATCCTATTTTACTAGTGAAAGAAGAAATAAACTCAAAGCATGAATTTTTGTCTGCTGTGGTATTAAGAAACTTTCACATTCACACATAAAAAAACCCCTTTTCTTACACAAAAATCTGTTCCAGTTATGTATATTCCATTCTAGAAAGCAGTTAGGGAGTTTACATTTCTATCCTCCATCAATCAAACTTATGTCTAAAAGTCAAATTAAAGAGCAATGTGTTTGCTAGAATGTACGCTATGCACATTGATACTGTAGCAAATGTTCAACTGGAGTAAAGCGGGAAAGGTGGGTAATGTAAATCTTGTTGGGAAGTAGTTGTAAAGTTTAATTTGCTGTCACACTCTTCCCTATCTCCTGCCTTCAAAAAAGGAACAGAATGAAGTAATTATTCCATTTTTTGTATGGTCTTTCATAAGCAGAATCCAAGAAGTGGCTGAGCCTAGAAGGAATTACAGACTTTAAATTACACATTTAGCTATATATTCACAGTTAGCAATGGTCCTTTCTACCCAAATCTCTTGACAAACATGCTGAAAATTGGCAGGCAATTTAAATCTCGAATGCTTGCTTAAATAAAATTGTGCCAACTTTACAGTAGTAAACAAAAAGTGTCACTAAAAAAGTGCATGTGAATTTTAACAAACCTTTTCAAGTTTGGGCCAAGTTTCATTTCATCCTGAAATGATGGAATGCAGGTAGTTTTATACAACTCCAAGCAAAACAAGTCTTTCTAAAGCAAATTTGAATTTTGCTGTTGCTTCTAAGGAGATATCTAAATATTTCAGCATCTGCAATTTTTTTTCTACTTACTAGTGCTCCACTGCTGAGGAGAATCATGAAGACAATGAAAGTCTCAAACCAGTTGTGCTCAACTATGCTGTAGCAGGTTTTTCTAAGATTCCACCAAATTTTTCCTTTGCCATCCTCTATACTTACTTGACAACATGGAAATTTCTGCACACAACCTGCATTAGATTAAGAGATATTAGGATCCAAAAGCAAATTACTTCAAAGTCAATTTTTACTGTGGCATCAAGATATTAACATATTTTATAATAATTTTTTTAATTTAAACAGTGGAATACTCTCTTATAGGGTTTGAATATCTGAATAGAGAGAAACCAGACAGTAGTAGACATAATCACGAGTAAACTCAATCCATTTTTTTGACTGTTGGCATGTAACTGTTCCATTTCTTGATGGAGTCTCACAAAAATTTAATTTGTTCTAAATTTCAAGGGCCCTTTTAAATAACTGAAAAGCATTTTAAAATAGAAAAGTTAATGAAGTTTCTTAGTTACAAGATGTGTGCAGTGACCAGGCAGATAAAGTTACTCAAAGACTAGGGAAACCTTGTTTTGGCATCTGATTTCCAGCATTCTAGGCTAAGAGTATTTTCTTTTGATTGTTGAGGTCATGAAGGTTCACCAGATTTGAAAGTCTCAAGAACTTAAATGTGCCTAGTAATAACGCCATTTTACTAAGACATCTCTTAAGTCAACAATTTCTACAACCTTCTGTAAAACAGGCTTCTGGTTCAAGAGCTTCTTCACTTTCAATTTCTGCTTGCTCGCCCTCTCCAGGAGGAGCAATATCAACTGTGCTGCCTTCTGATGAACTGGATGCATTTAGTTTCTGCAAGTAAAGTACCACAGAACAAAAATTTCTTATTAGATACATATTCTGTAAAAAATTATACTGAATCAAATCATGCCAGTCTTTGACTTTTGAAGAACATGGAATTTATAGTGATAAATATGCATCACCATCATAATGACACGTACATTGCATAGTTCTGTTTCCCAGTTTATCTTCTCATAGGGAACAATTAAATATAATTTGGCTACTAACCTGATCCACGTATAAGACTTCTGAAGTATTCTCAGCAGTATTAAAACTGGAGAGCTTGCATGTGCCACACTCTCAAGTTATTTCATTTTCTTTACTATACTGGATTACATTGAAAATGTGTCTTAGTTTTCCCAGCAAAATGAACTAACAGAAAGCTCCACATATATCTTCATGTCCACTACAGATGGTATTTTCACAGACATACACCATATCTGGATTAAAAAGTTGTAAATTTAATGGCATTTAATGGCAAATTTCTGCACAATTTAATTTTTGCAGAAAGCATAAATTACCAGATCTTAAATATCTTCTTTGCATTCCAGTCTCCTATGTATCTTAAGAGACCTCCTGAGGTCTTTCCATCCTGAATTTTTCTGTCATTCTACTACTTTTGTGTATAGTGAAATACTATAGTTCTTACTATGGTAAAAGCACTTCTAGATCTGAAAACTGTAAGAACTGGAGAGTGATATAAAGCCACTGAAATTAAGTAACTTTTTACCAAGTACATTGAAATTTGGATCAGGTCAAGCTGTTTATCAGTCATGCAAGACTGCCCATAATTTTGTCCTTTTAATAAAGAGTATTTTGAAAGGACAAACCTGCTAAAGATGTACACAACTGATGCAATAATCAGACATAGAGTTTCTAACTTCTTTTCAGTTGTCAGTACTGTTTGTGTCTTTAATTGTTTTCCTCCAAAATACATTCTCTTTTACTGTGAAATAAGGCTTGTAATCAGAAAGCAACATTAAAAATCAGTGAAATACTTCTGGTTTATACCATGTAGCAATAATGCATAGGAATTTGGGGGGATGTAGAATGCACCTCTAACTTAAATACTTTTAATTGTACAAGCACTAATGTAACATATTGTGACAGACTAGATTTGTGGTTTCCACTAAGCAGATCTGGTCATACCAGTTGACCTATATGAAGACCTTTCTATACAAATTTTTTGAGAGAATGCTTAATACCAATTACTTTTCACATTTAGTTTTCAAGATAGTGGTATTTTTAGAATATATAAAAAAACCCAACCTCTTCAGATTATTTGAATGATTTTGCAACAAGTAATAATAACTTTTTAAAGCGGCATTTCCATGTATTCACATATTCACTTCTTCAGGGACACTGCTGCAAATTAAAACTAGTTATTTAACTCTTCAGTTAAAACGCAATCCCTTCAGGAAAATGCATTGGGAGCTAAGGGCTTTTTTTCTGCCAGAAATGACATAAATGGCACATGTATCTTTATATAGTTTGGTAAGCAATTCTTTCCCCATATTCAACTCTTACATGAGATGAATGAAGTTAAAAAAATATTTCATGTTGGGTGATGGATAATTTCAGGGTTAAGTTTCAAGAGGCTGCCCTTCACACACATGTGCAAATGTAGTCAAAATAGGGTCACTCAGACCTCAGGTTGCATGGCCTTTACCGCATTGGGACCAAAAATAAAGAACATATCGCATAATAGAAAAGATTTCTGACAACCACACAGGTATGAGTTTGAAAACCAGTCTTTCCCTTTTTAAATATCATGACCTGCCATACATGGAAAATTATGCTGACAAATGTGAAAAGATTTGGATAAATACATTGAGATTTGGATGTTTTCAATGGTTAATTTTTGCTCAGTAAACATGTTAAAATATCATGTTCCCTTTTTCATACTGCACTTCCTCTATGATTTCCAAAATTTATATATGTAAAATCGTTACAGCCATATTGCCTGTAAATGGAATACTTTTATTACTGGTCATGTAGATCAGTAAATCTGAAATATTTATAAATTTATATAAAATATATAAATCTAAATATTGTGTACCTCATATCATGAGAATATTTTAAACTTTGCTTTCTGTATTACATGTACAGACCAAAACACACATTAGTGTACACTATATTAAGCATTATTAGCACACCACCTTATTATCCACACATCAGGCTCACTTTTAAAAAGAAAATAAGATTTGTGAATTAACTGTCTTATTATGTATCACTGTAATACAAAGAAATAAGAAGTCTGAAACCTGTTACTGAAATTATAGGCAGTTTCTCCATGGAAAAAAAAAATCAAATATTGTGAAAATAATAATCTGCCACATTCAAATTAGGAAAATTAAAACTAATTCATGGCCTGATCCATCATCATTAAGTCAATTACTGACTTAATAGTAGCAAGATAAAGGTTCATATTAAGCATTAATTATTAACCTATGTGAGTGCCAATTAAAAGACAACCAATTTTTATCCACATCTTCCCATGTAAACTCTGTTGCAGATAGTCCTGTCAGTATAGCTGCTAAAAACCCAGTGACAGAAGTGCAATTTATAATCGATATAAACAAAACCTACAATAATTTTCTTCATTATTTTTCACATAAAGCATTTTCTTCATTATTTTTCAAATCATCTTAAACAATTACATTATTAAAAAAAACCAACTCATTAAGTTAATAATACTCTTCTTTACTTCAAGACCCTAAATTAGGAAAGAACCATTGCATTTTAAATAAGGTGACTTTAATGATTTCTTTCCTACCAATAAAACTCATAAAACTAATAGGAAACTCAAGATACACGATGGATTAACACAATCTTCTTTTCACCTCATAAATGAGATTATCAGCCTCTAGAACACGCCATGCCCTGTAAATACTTATTTGCATCTTCAGTGATATCACATTTTCCTTTTACAAGGATACATTTGAAAGCAATTGCTTATGATGCAGCATTCTCAAGGCCTGAATCAGCAAAACAACATGCTTGACTACAGCAGAAGCCTGAGCAATACTGTGGAAACCACATACAAAAATAAAATAAAAAATAAGACTACCTCAATGGGATTATATTTTTTTGGAAAACAGTATTATAAATATTATTGTATAGTATAGAACATTAAAAAAATGCTTCATCACCAACCCAAATACTTGGTTAATATATGTATAATCAGCCTCCATACTGTCCTTTCAGAGCAGCGCATCTCTTTTCAACAGCTTAGATCATTAAAACAAGCTTTGACCAACAGCATGTTAATGTGCCCATTTACAAGAAAATGCATTCACTTAAGACCCAGTCTTGCTCTCATTTGATTTTATTCTAGATTTCAATAAGAGCAAGAGCAGGCTACTAAAATTTTAAGCTTTACAAATGGCTTCATGATTCAAGTGACAATAAAATAAGGGGATTCAGCCATTACAAATTGCCTTTAGAAATTCAGCCATGTGGTTTTATACTCTGATTCTTGAAAGCTGCACTGTAATTGAGTGACAAAATATGAAATAATGGGGATCAGTGATTCCAAAGTGATTCTAAACTGACTTTAAATCTCAGATGTCATGATATTTGACTTTTATATAATATTAAGAAAACCACTTTAAAATCTCTTTCCTTAGAGTTTTATTTGATGTTTGAAGCATATCTTGGTTTAAAATTTTATCAGTAAAATCTAAGAATTTTCAGAATACACACCAATATTATTTTTTTTTGGCAGCTCTGGACAATTTATACTACAATATAATATAGGTAGATCATACTATGGCATAATCAATGGTATGAAATGAACTGTTTAGTTAGCCTTTTGAAGCCAGTGAGACTCTGCCTGAAGGAAATAGCTTTGAATCCTGCTGTAGGACTGAAATATCAATTCCAACAAAATTTTGGTGCCTAGTTGTTCTAGGATAATTTGACTTCCTTAGTTTCATGTAACTTTGGCTCCTGTGCAATATTTACTGTCCCTATTCCTGAAGGCTCTGCCAATTATGCATCAACAGAGATTATGCTTGCCTATAATGAAAAAAACCCTGGGGTAAATACATATGGAATTTTATAAAAATGATGCTGACTACTCCATAGTCTTTCTAATATACTCCAAGTGAAGCCCCCCAACTCAGTCACAGACTGCTGTCATGAAACACATTTCAAAATACCACTATTTATGAAGGAGTTTAAAGTTTAAGAAAAGAGTATTTGTAAAATGCTTTGCTTTCAAAGTTTTTTAAGGGGGGTTATTTGCTAGGTATAATTTTAGCAGTTGTGAAACTGTTTGCTCTGCTTACAGTTTATAAAACTCAAGATATGCACTGCCCAAATAAATGCAGAATGTAGTTTGTAGCACCTTGAATATTTGCATTACAGTGCATTGTAGATTTAAAGGTATAACAGTGTAATTTTTATGCAAGTAGCTACTACAATAGTTTAAATGTTATTCATTAAGAAGCTGAAGTTGTGGCAGTAATCATTACATAAATCACTTAAAACATTTCATTAAATATTTACATTTATAAGGGCTGAATCAAAAAGGGTTGTTTTTATTTTGTAAAAACTATGCATGCTCCCTTTTTCTTTGGCCTCTTTAATGTATAACATTCCAGTACTTTTATGATCCATACTTCAAAACCTGTAGAGCATGCAGTTACTGCTAAAGACTGTATTAAAATACCCAGAAAAATCAGTAGCAGAGTTAAAAAACGTATGTCGGGGTTGCCAATCCCACCTGACCATGCTGTGATGTGAGTCCCATGACTCTGCAGAGAGCAGCTGTGCATGTTTCTACTGTCTTGCAATGGATAGGGAAGGTACATAGCTGAATAGCATGCAGGCCAGTCAAAATCCATTAAAAAGTGATTATATATATATATACATATATATGTATAACTTGCTTAGGTAACCTGTGTGAAAGTGGTGACACGTTGCTCTACCTGGTTAAAAAGCACCAGAGCTGCATTCTTGATTGCTCCAGCTTGGTTTTACCCCTGTGAGAAGTAAGAATGGTAGGTAGTGAAGTTCAAGACACAGGATCTCTAGTTCTCCTCTTTTTGGAATCTCTAATTCAAACACGGCTTTAACACAATTAAAACATAATTATTAAATATTTTATGATCAGTTGGCAAAAAGGGAAATACATACCACCTGAAATGTTCAAGCAACTTCTCTACAGAACTTGTTAGTATATTTTAGAGAAATAAGAAACGCAGAAGCTAGACCTAATAATCCGCACTCTGAAATTATGATTCATAAATAAAAACAGAATGAATTAATAAAGGCATGGTTATCAGATGTGGAGAATATTCCAGTATTTATATAGTGCTTAATGCATATTAATGAAAAATTTAAGGGGTTTTTTGGTTTAATGTTCTAGTCTTCATTTAACTGACTATGTGATTATCTCTTTTAATTGCAAAAAATGTACATACAGTAAGCAAAATACTTCAAAGATGCGTGTCTTCCCATTCCTCCTTCATCCTCTAATAATGGTGGTAGAACTCATAGATCTCAATGAAAATAAACCTCCTTAATTTCTGTTCAAATTAAATTTGATGAAGTATCATATTGCGTAAGTTTCTAGTTTAGATTCAGTATGCTATATACTCCTGAATCTATAATCACTCTGTTTCAAAAGGGGATAGGGTCAGTGTCTGGACAGCGACCCATCAGTGTATCCAGAGATACGGTTTCATTCATTAAGTTATCCACAGCTAGTCCATAACTTAAAGAATCAGTAACTTTTGAAGATACTGTCCCAGAATTGGTCAGTTTTAGAAAAGGGGAATTTAGATTGTTGGATATTTTAAAAGGAATGTGATAAAAAATCATCTAACAAATTGATCCAATCACTACTGGGTATGTTTTGGCTAAGAAATTTATTGAAGTCCAAAGGCAATGCTTAACTTTTGGAAATGCAATAACTGTGTTCCTTTCTTTTTACTTCACTTAAGTCACAAAAGCACTAGTGAAGCCAGTCAGAAAAATGAACTTATTCTTTGTTTTGAAAATTCAGTGGATTAGATGATGAAGGATAATTTTAATTTTATTAAAACCATCCATTGTGATTTCAGAATTTAATTGAGCAGCTTTACTTCTCCAATCTGAATTTGCACTTACTGTACATATAATGTAGATAGAAAGGCTTTTGAAATTCTGAACAATAGAGGCCTATAGGTATATGTACTTCTTCAGTTGTGAAATAAGCTTTCTGTAACTGATGAATATCTTTGAAATTACTTTTCCATGTTGAGATCCAAAACTTTATTCATGAAGTTGTGATTCAGATATAATGAACAGTTGTTAAGTGGTACAGAAATACAAGTTAGGAGTCTTGTATTTGGTAAGATTAATATAGTCTATTCATTTCACTGATTAGCAGGCATATTTTCTAACAAAAATAGTATCCACAATGCTAACTAAAACCCACTAAATTATCCCCTTTAGTTACTTCTAATTTTCTTATTATCTTCAAAGTTAATTATCTTGAGTATCTTATTTTCATAGCAGAAATCTGTTATTTCTGATGGTTATTTCATTGGGTATTGCACCACTATTTTCTGTTAGTAGATATTAAAAAAATATCTTTCAAAGTATCAAGGAAATGTTTGCTTTTTTCAGGTACTTTCAGCCAACTATTACTCTAAAGCAGTGGGTAAATGAAATCTAATACGTTACTGTTTTGTTTCGTTCAAACAGAGACTTTCCCAAGTTTCTAGTGACATGTGTTAGATATTGTTTAGGTCTGGAACGTGCAACCAGGTTCCAGCACAGATGCTGGCAGATTTGGGAAGTTATTAACTAGCAAATTAATTAGAAAGTGTTTTTATGAAAGAAAAAAAAAAAAAGAAAGAAAAGAAAGGAACCAGCCTTCAGAAAGACACTTGGTGGCTAAAGTTATTTGCAGTTACAATTTCTGTAGTAACGACCTGCTCTTGGCATGTTTCTCAGGGGCACAGAGTCCCTGCCCCAGTTCTAGCATGACCTTTATTGCTGACAGACTTTAAATAACCATTCTTCTCTTAACATCAGTGACAGTCAGTAAGACACCAGAAAAAAATGGTTCATTTTACAGTTCCTGTGCAGATCTAGCTTCCCACAGCTCTGTTGTTAAATAAGAAGTTAATAAAGGGGATCCCTTCTGAGGGTATTTCAAGTGCTAAGTACTGCCACAGTTAAGGCAGGGAAAGTTTTGCCCCATGTCTTACCCCTCCTTTTGCAGACCAGGCCTTCTCCTAGCAGGAATGCTGTCTCAGTGGTATCCCTTGGGAGGTAAAATAAAGCAAATGATGGTGTACTGGTCTAGAGAGGTAATTTAAACACTGCACCAATATACTCTTTATCTTCCTCAAAAGAAAATCAGAAGGCAGCAAAAGATTCAACAGTACTGTTGACTTGGTAAGAGAAGATTGGGAATCTTCACAAATTCCTGTCACATGCCAGAATATCTGTTCATATATTACCAAAGCAGATGGACTTTTATACACACAATAAAAAAAAGTACTTTATCCTTTCCCTAAAAATCATCCAGAAGGAATGGAATAAGGAATCCAGAACAGGAACTGCATTTAATATAGAATTCACAATTTTCAGGACACTGGTAAGAAATTCCTGTCTTATTAGATACCTTTCACAATATGCACACTTGCACTGTACAAACACATGTCAAACAGTTAAATGCTAAACATCTGTGTGTGAGCAGAACTTGAGGGAAGCACTATTGCTCCAGCTTCACAATGGTAGTGATTATTACATTCTGTGGAAATCTTGAGGCTCCACAGAAGTCCTAAATTAATCCTACCCCCATTGAAAATTTCTCCACAAGTTCTTAGTATAAACACCATCCATCATTTACTGGCGGATTTCCGACAGTCACCTGAAATTTTCACTTTCAAACTGCTTATACAGAGTTTTGGATTTGGTTTCTCTTCCTGAAGACATATGGATACATCTGAAGTCCATAAAAAAAGGCAAAATCCCTTTTAATTTATTACAGTCATGAAACTTCAGGATGGCCTTAGAACAAAAAAGCATGATGCCTGGACCAAAGATGAGAATGAACAGAGCAATTGACTTGTGAAAGTCACCTTGAAATTTGTATCATTCTGAACTCAGCATAACAAGGGCATTTACTCCATTTTCTTGAGGTGTACTTATATCATATATTCACTTGAAAGCAGAGGAGTTTCTGCCTTTGCATTGCATTTTTTGTCCTCAGCTGTTCTGATAGAATATATGGCAGTACACTGTAAACTGAACCATTCAATCTATCTTAAAGAAGAAATAAACAAATAATACCTATGGGATGATGTTATTTAACTAACACCACTCCAGTGACATGCCTTATAGCACAGACCCACAAACACTGTAGCAGAGAAAGTGGTAAAGGCTGCCAGGGGATCAAGAGCCAGGTGTGGATGGGAACTTCCCAAGCCAGATCTGCTGCTGAAGCTGACATGTCATGTAACCACACATTTAGCATCTGCACAGCTTATAAACCTCCCCACTTCCTAATGCATATTACAAGCTTTTAAAAAAGTTACATATTCGGAAATTTTTTGAGCTTATAACTTCGCAAGATAGAGTTACCAGGAAGGCACTCATCACTGTATTTATCAAAACTAACCACAAGGAAAGCAGCAAATTTATAGTAAAATGTCATTTTAAAGAACATCAGAATATACGAGAAGACTTACAAGACTTTGCTAAAGGTTCATAGTGAAAGGCAATTATCTTTTATTGGATCAGCTTACTCTCAGGCCCAGACTCACTCTGACAGCTTTTTTTTTTTTTATACTAGTTGATCTCATAAATTATATCACTTTATACTTCCTGTATTCTTAAACTGTCATGGATAAGCACTACTGCTATACTATCATATACTTGCTTTGAAAATGTTTGTCTCATAACTGAGCAACTCAGATGATAGAATATCTTGCTCTTAATCTTACAATTGTTATGCAGAGTAACCTTTGCCGCTTCAAACACACACAGTATGTTCCTTTATGTTCTTTAGAAAAAACCCAAACATTCTATGATAAACTGAATCATGGCTATGCATTAATGTTATGCGGTATAGTTTGGTATTGCTGAGGAATACAGCCTATTTGCAAATATGGCAGTTAAACAGCTATGATACAGTCATGAACGCAGGGCTGCTTTATAAAAGAGCTTGCTTTATGGTAAACAAACCCTTTTGTATTAATGAGTTATCACACAACATTATAGCTTCTAATCTAATTGAAAACATATTTATCCATGGGTCCTGATCCCTTAAACCTCACAGTTCCTACATTTCTAATGACATTGAATAAAATTTTATTGTGCTAATACATTTATTGGCTTGTCATTGATCATTACTCCAACATACGAAGTTTTCCTTGAATACCGTTATCACCTATTCATGATCACTTCGGGTATTTGAGTCACTTATATTTTGAAGTACATGCTTCTGATTCTTAGACCAACTTTTGTCTCTTTGTGCAATAATAATAGCATAAGGCTTTCAAGTAAACTGTTTCCATATGCATATGTATTACAAGGTTATTCTGCTCTCCAGGAGAACTTGAGATACTGCTTTACCATGACATTGATTAGTATGTGGATTACTTCAGCCAGCCATAGTCTCTGAACGCAAAATCTGCAAAATATTACTCACAAAACTTTCTAGATAATCCAAAATACATCACTGATTTACGATGTATCAGTGTTCATTTTTAGAACTACCCTAAATACAGAAAAAAAATTTTTTTCTCTGCTTATATTTGATTTGGTATGCAAAGCTGTATACTCTCGATTGTTCTTGGCCTTCTACAATACTCTTATTCCATAAATCCTGATTGCATTACAGGTACTACAGAAAGAATGCTTTATGAAATGTGTGTTAGTCCTAACCTGACAAAATTGTGAGAGAAATAATCATATTTAAAATGATACATCTTCCAAATGCTAAAAACAGAGGATTAAAAATGTAAACTCTAAAAGCCCCCTAGTATACCATCACATAAAGTAATTTTTTTCTTTAATTATAATTACATAAAATACTAAAATATAAAACACATTTACATGAGATACAACAGTTTTAAAACAATTCTAAATATGTAAATGCATGACTACAATTTAATTATTAAGGTACAAAAAATCCTACCTGTTTGCTTTCTTCCATATCAGATTCGCTGCTAAATTCTTCTGTATTTAGATTTTCAAAATCTGATTCTCCAACTGCAATTGGCACTGTCACAGTGAGGCCTGGGTTGTTTATAAATGACATGTAATCATTTTCATCGATTACATATTTTTCCACACTGCTTCCTGTGCCTACACCACTGGTGGTTCCATTCCCATCTTTAAGATAATTCAGATCTTTGCTTATTTCAACAGCAGTATGATTGGAAATGCAGCTGTCTTTCTTGTTGTTTAGCTCTTCAAGTGCTTTGATTTCCTCTAAAGCTTTCTGCTTTCTAACAAAGGCTTTTTGGATGAACTCCTGTATTTTTTTTTTAACATAATCTATTCCCTTCTGAATCCTTGCCACAGCAATCTGGAGATTGTTCATTTCATTATCATCATCAGTAGCAGCAAGGTTGTCTGAACTAAATGAGCTGAGCAGCAAGGCCAGAAATAGGTTCAATACCTAAAAGATGAGAGAATACAGCTGTATAGTAAATAAATACATATAAGAAGTGGTGGACTTGGCAGTGCTAGGTTAAGAGTTGGACTCAATTATCTTAAAGGTCTTTTTGAACCTAAACAATTCTATGATTCTAAAAAAACAGTAGAGCAGGTTACTGATCATAAATAACTTTCTGGGACTCTGCACATTTGTGCTGATGTAATGTCAAGATTGCATGGTAATGTAAACAACTAGGATACAAACATTTTGAATTCTATTTTATAAAAATTAAAATATATCACTAAAATAAGAGAATTTTGACAGGTAATGAAATACAGTTTTATATGCATATCAGAATGAACTGCATAGATTAACAGTAAAAGAAACTTAAAAATAAAGTAAAAGTGTAAATAGTGCATTCTAATAACAGTCCTGATTTCTAAGAAGTTCTCACCAATTCAGTATTTATCAGTTGAACCTTTGGCATTTTAACTTGTCAGCTTGAATTAAATTTTTTTTATAAAGGTTTCTTCTATAATTTTGCTAGTTAGAAGCTTTCAAACACATTTTTAGAATGGACATCCAATCAGTCTGTACTCTTTTTTTTTTTTTTTTTTTTTTTACCAAAAA
>JAVJGI010000064.1:22737972-22805242 GCA_035590275.1 Ibycter americanus | reverse complement strand
AGAATGGACATCCAATCAGTCTGTACTCTTCTTTTTTTTTTTTTTTTTTGCACCTAAAGAGGCCAAAATTTCAGTTCTTAAATTAAAGATATTCTATATAAGAACAGCTACATTACGCTTTATTTTTATTAAGTCAGAAATATTAGTTCTGGAATTAGCTGTAGGGGATGTAAAAAAGTACATTAGATTTTTTTTTTTCTCCAAAGATGCAGCTGCCCAGAAGCTGGTGCAGCATAAACTTTATTTCAAGACTCTTTAGGAAGACATTTGGATTTAAACAGCACCTCTAAATTAGCTGCAGCACTTCCATGATAGGGTGTTTGATTTGAGATTTTGGTGTATTCCTAAATTCCTGGACCCATAGTGAGTACTTCAGTGTACGGAAATCAGTGAAAAAAGGGGAGAAGGGAATCATCAGGTTTCTACCCAAAATCTAGCACATCCAGATTTATTTTTTAATTCTAAATAGAAGTATGACAAACATTCTCATTGCCTAGCTGTAAATTATGTACATTTTCCATCAGAGTTAATGTTCAAAAATGTTCATCACGTACCACTAGGTTTCCAATCACCATGACCAGCATGAAAACAATAAGGCACAGGGTTTGGCCTGCAACCTCCATGCAGTCCCACATCGTTTCTATCCATTCTCCACACAGCACTCGAAATACAATCAGGAAAGAGTGGAAAAAGTCATGCATGTGCCAGCGTGGAAGCACACAGTCACTGGAGATCTTGCAGACACATTCCTTGTAGCTTTTCCCAAACAGCTGCATCCCAACCACAGCGAAAATGAACACAATGATGGCCAGCACCAGAGTCAGGTTTCCCAGAGCCCCCACTGAGTTGCCAATAATCTTAATCAGCATATTTAGGGTTGGCCAAGATTTTGCTAACTTAAAAACTCGAAGCTGAAAAACAGAAATGCGGAGGTATCATTAGTATTAGCTATGAAATAGAAGCTAGGTCAAAGTTGTTTAGCAGAGAATATCAGTTTCTGTACATTAATTTGTTCTTCGGTAGGAACATATTATTATTTTAATGGAAACTAGGCAGCATGGAGTATTTGCCTAAACTGCAGTGTTCAGCATTTCATCTTAGGGATGCATGTAGAAAAAAACCCATAATTTATGTTTGTACCACATTTGAATTTATTATTTTTAGTACTATTAATATTATTAATATTATTTAATCATCTACTTACAGATGATTACTGAACAATTATTAAAGACATCTTGGAAGTTCATACTCTTTTCATCACCTTCACTAGACCCTCTTTGCTGGCTTGGTTCCACATTTCCCTCAGCACCACATTAGGTCTTCTAATCTTAGTTCGAGGACAATTTTTGAAGCAACAATTTGATGCCGATATTGTCATGTCTATTCAAATCATAAACACTAACTTAAAAATAATATTCAGTAACCAAACTATGGTATATGAAGTTGGGTATCATTGCAACTGGTGATAATAAACCAAGTCAGTACTTCCTGCTCTCTACATTAGGAAATAACCTAGGTGTTCAAGTACTGTGATAACTATTAGTAATACAGACTTTTAAATCATGAATCTTGTGTCTCTAGTAAACGTACCTAGAACTTAGTTTGTATACAATACTAATTGCTATAAAAAAGACATTTCTAGTAGAAGCTCAATAATATTTCATTTTAAGTGATATCCTAAAGTTAGATTGTTATCACTCTTTGTTATATGTAATAGAGTTACTAAATGTTTATTCTCAGCGCTCATTAAAATAAATGTTGTGAAGAGAGGACCTACTTAGGGGCTTTATAAGTAACACAAAATAATATTCACAATTTAAAGATGAAAAATGTTTAAGATTCTTTATGCTGGTGGCAATATGTTTTTACAGCTATTCAGCATTGATAAATCTTAATGAAATCAGTATATTGAAGATTTACAAAATTCTCAAAAGATAGCAGTTTTATGCTGGCAAAGGATATCAGTAGGATAGGATATCAATAAGGCAATTTGACACCAAAAGATATCAAAGGATATCAACTGTCAAATACCTGAAACTTGTACTTATCAAATATAGTTTTTAAATTAGACATATATGAAAAACAGTGTGAGCCATTTAAGTATATAATATATCTTTTCAATACTGGTAATTATTACAGATATTAGCTTTTTTTTTTTTTTTTTTTTTTTGGAGACAAAATGCATGCAAATGTTTAATTATCAAGGTATTTACCAATCTGAATGACCGAAGAACAGATAGTCCTTCAACATTTGCGAGACCAAGTTCCATTAAACTAAGGCTAACGATAATACCATCAAAAATATTCCAGCCTTCTTGGAAATAATAATAAGGGTCCATGGCAATTATCTTTAGTACCATTTCTGCTGTGAATATCCCAGTGAATACCTAAAACAAAATGTAATTAATTAGTTGAGTTGTTATGAGAAATTTATATACCTGAGTAAATTTTTCTAAGCCAGCTGGAGTTCTCATACCTGTTACTTATACTTGTTACTATAAAAAACAGCTGATTGCTATCTCCAAATGGCATCTAAGTATTTCCAAAGACTAAAACCTGATAATTAAAAACAAATTACTACATCAGGGCACATACAGGAAGGCAGAGGTTTGATAAAAAGCTATTCACCATTCAGCAGCTCAGGTCTGGTTTGTATTTGATTGATACGTGCTGGACTATCCATCCAGCAGATGATGTGATATGATCCAGTGTTTCAGTCCTGTTTCTAGAGGATAGTCCCAGTACAGCAAAAGAAGACCTGACAGCAATTTTTTTCCTTGCTCACAGTGTAAACAGAAGTGTTAGAAGAAACTCTCTAAGGTCAGACTCTCTAAGGACAGACTTTCTAAGTTCTGTCTTTCAGGTCAGAGTTGAAAAGTATGGGTGGAATAGACAGGGGAAGTTGGAGTTTCTTACACCGGGCTTTTTGTAAGGATATAGAGGTTTCATGCACAGTTACTATTCTGTGTGATAGTTATTTCCTTTTGGGAAAAAGAACTTCATAGTGATAATGTTCTTTGAAATATCTAGAAGTCCAAAATATGAAATTATCAATGCCTCTTAGTGTTTTAAAGTCCAGAATTTAACCCAACACTCTTGCAATGAGTAGTGATCAGTGGTTTGCGGCAGCATAATAAAGTTTTGGAGCATAGTGCAAAACCACTAAACACTTATGAATATTCTGCACAACATGCAAAAGGTATCCTAGATGATCCAGAAGTCTACTACAGTATACAAAGGTACTCTGCCATTGCCTTGTGACAGCTCTTTACCCAGCTTGTTCTCAGTCCTCCTACAGTTAAGTTTTATGGAAGCAAAGGAGACTTTATATAACACTAACTATACTCATGATTACCTTTTAATTTAAGAAGGTTAGGAGGTAGATATAATGCTGTGGAAATACCATTGTCAAAGTGTAAATATTACTATTTTTTTAAAGTGTTTAATTTTGAGAAACTAGAAATATAGCAAGAAACACTATCCTATTAAATTGATATATGAGAGATGTTACCGTACCATGTTCAGGCTGAGGGAGTTGGGGTTGTTCAGCCTTGAGAAGTGAAGGCTCTGGGGAGACCTTTTAGTGGTTTTTCAGTACTTAAAGGGGGCTTATAAGAAAGACAGGGACAGATTTTTTAGTAGGGCCTGTAGCAATAGGACAAGAGGTAATGGTTTTAAGCTAAATAGGGTAAATTTAGAACAGATATTAGGAAGAAATTTTTTACTGTGAGACACTGGAGCAGGTTGCCCAGAGAAGGTGTGGGTGCCCCATCCCTGGAGCGTTCAAGGCCAGGCTGGATGGGGCTTGAGCAACCTGGTCTAGTGGAAGGTGTCCCTGTCCATGGCAGGGGGTCAGAGCTAGAAGATCTTTAAGGTCCCTTTCAACCCAAACCAGTCTATGATTCTATGACATAATCAGAAGAATGCAACAAGTATTGCTATGTGCGGTAAAGAGAACACAACAAAGAAGATTATTGTTGACAAAACTGTCACATTTTTCAAAATAATTGAAAAAAAAGCAATGAGAAACATCTAAATTTGAAATATGCTGTTCACAAAATAATCCATTCCATCCTCAAAATACTTTTCTTGAGCATAACTGCGTCCCCAAATACACAAAAATACATTTTAACAGAAGTAAACTCAAGTTTTCATATAATTAGGTAAGACTTTTGAATACTGAATGAATTTTAGTACTATGAAAATGAATCATTGCATTTTAGAACTATTTCTTCCTTCTCATTAAAATCCTACAGAAAAGGCAGAGTCATATTTGTCATATTTAATTTATCCTCAAACAGACCATGATGTCACAAGCAAAGAGTAAATTAACATATTTTGAATAGAAATCACAAAGTTAAGGTTAATAAATTAATACAGTGAGAAACAGAGAATTTAATTGAAACCAGCAGGACCAGTATTCAGTGCATATATACAGTCCTAATTAAGGATACTGGATTGTTACGAAGGTAGTTAAAAATATGACTGTTGCTAGCTTAGAATACAAAAACATAAAAATATGAGATGTGAAAAGGCAGAAGACCTTGTAAGTATAAATTGTTGGAGAGAAATTGTTCTAATACTATGACAGATAACATTTTAAAATACAATATTCTGCAATCTGTAATGAATATAAGAACATGCCAGCAATTAGATCTTTGTCCAGAAGAAATAAAACTAATGCACACAAGAAACACTTAGGTAGTAAGCTCAATTTTAGTTCTATTTTAAAAAATTCATAGAAGGATGTATTACCAGTATATATAAAGAAAATGTTTAGACTTTAAAACATACTTGGACTAAGAAATCTGTTACTGCTCCATTTAAATATTAGCAGAATTTCAAAACTAATCTTTTTTAATTTTTAGTTCAGAACATTTGGTGGGTTCTGATTTTCAGGACTGCATGCTGTGTGAGTCAATCCAGACATCTCCTGTGTAAACCATTGGTAGTTATGTGACCTGGCAAAAAATTAAAAATGTACAAATATTCTTCTGAAACAAACACTTGCAAGGGTCAGTCCTCTGCTTCCTGAGCATTAGAAGCAAATGGAGAGAAACAGACAAGAACATTTAAGTATTATGCCATATTTAGGTAACTGCTCAGAAAAGTAATTTCATGTAACCCTTAATCTCTGGATCAGGTTACCTAAAGTGGCAAGGACTTACTGCTAACAAGAAATATGCCTTTCTTGGAAATGTACTTTCACTGTAGTGTAACTGAAAAAAATACAGAGAGAAATTCTGACATCTGAATATTTCATCAATTTCCTGAAGAAGAAAAATATTTTCTGTGCTGGAATATCAGTACTATGGCTAAAATTAGATAATCTACCTTAATATTTTACAGAAAAACCCCAAGGTAGACTTCAAGAAATCTGACAATCCAGTGAAGACTTCACTTCCACACATACTCAGTTATTTCATTATAGTAGATTAAAAATCGCTTTCTCTATGAAAATCATATATATATACAGTTTCTAAGCTGATTATAAAAACCAACCTGGAATAAATTTAAAACCAATATAATGCATTTATGCATTTTTTCTTTTAGAAAAAGGTATTTTTACCCCAAGTACTGCATGACAAACCACTTACCAGGTTCCCTACAGAAAGGACACTGCTAAACTGTTCTGTCATTGGGTAGTGTTCCATGGCCATAAACAAGGTGTTTAAAACAATGCAAATAGTTATAGCAAGATCAACAAATGGGTCCATCACAACTAAATTGACGACATGTTTTACTTTTAACCATGGACTCCAGCAATCCCAGATCAAGAAAGTATTTGCAAATCTGTACCAGCATGGTGGGCATTTCTGTCTGGATTCTTCAAGCTCTGGAAAAAAAAAAAAAAAAAAAAAAAAAAAATTAACAAATAATGAATATTCCAATTATATCTTCCGGAAGTTGTTTAAAGTATGTAAAAACATAAAATCATTCAAATAAACAGCTCACGCTGACATGGGATATCCTTCACCTGTGTTTAGCTATCTTAAACATCTGATTTATTTAAGCTCCTCTACAACCAGTGGACAGTGAAGTTGTCTCTAAAGGGTGAATCATCTCAGACATCTATCTAAAGAGAGAAATGTGGTTGTCACTTTCCCATGACAGTAGGGAGAGTCTAGACATTTAGCTTAGGTTAGTTGACTGACTTACAGCAGATGTCTTAATTTTGGATATTAAAAGTTAACACGACTCCATCATTGGTGAGCTATATATAAATATATATAAAATTTTTGTGTTAAGTATATAACATGAGTACATATTTTGATATGAGCTACTAGAAGTATTATATTTGCTACTACACTGAACCACTACAATATCATAACAGATAAATGACTCAGTGCACATACTTATCATTGCTTATTTGAATCAATATTTTTAACATACAGAATGCCTGTTTTCTTATTTTAAAATTTCATTTGACTTTGAAATTGTCTTGTACAGTTGCAGCATCTATCAACTGAGAAACAGAAGAGCATGTTAGTATTAGCAGAACAGCTCTGCTCTCAATTAGAATCTTTACAAACTATTTTTTCTTTCATTTCACTGTCAATACTTCCACAGTCACAGAAGAAGTAAATTCTGAGTTAATAATAGCAAGGATGAATGCCTGATGTGATGGGATGTTTAAGGACAGCCCAGAAGGAAGACTGATATTTGCTTAAGTGAGAAATACTTAGACTACAAAATATGTAAGAAATGGCCACAACAGTTTTGATTAAATTTCTGCATAGTGGCATCAGCCTAAATCTGAAATTTGCCAGTTTTCAGACATCCCTTACAGCACAAGGAGATCTCCATCATCATGACTTTTATGAGTGATTTTGCTAAAATAGCAACATGCTGTTTTACTGTATTTGCTAATAAGGATTTAGTGCTAAACTCTACACTTTGGGGGCCAGTGAATTGATTTTTGCCTCTAATATTGCCCTATATGGGTGAAATTGCAGGAAATTAAAAGCTGTTGCCAGAGGTCCTAAACTCATTGAAACTAACAAGCTCTTCCATTACATCAGACTGTAGCCTCCAGGCAGAAAAGGGTGTTGTAAGTAGTGAAAGTCTTCATAACAAAGACAGTGCTTCCAAAGGAATATATGGATTAGGTGAAATAATCATGTTTCTGAACATGTAACTCAGGATGCTGAGATGTAGGATGGGACTGGCCTTGAACAAAAGTGACCACTCACACTGGACACTGAGTTGGCACAGAAAACTCCATTGCTTGCCCTTAGCAACTTCTGGAATAATGGAAACCAGATGTGGGTAGGAGGCGACTATCGGGATGGTATAGTTTACATTGACCTGTTTCTTCTGGCCAGAAGAATGGACGGACAAACTATTCAACTGATGGAAGAGAATCATAGAATAGTTTGGTTTGGAAGGCACCTTAAGGATCATCTAGTTCTACCCCCCTGCCATGGGCAGGGACACCTTCCACTAGACCAGGTTACTCAAAGTCCCATTCAACTTGGCCTTGAACACTTCCAGGGATGGGGCATCCACACCTTCTCTGGGCAGCCTGTTCCAGTGTCTCACCACCTTCACAGTAAAGAATTTCTTCCTAATGTCTAACCTAAATCTACCCTCTTTCAGCTTAAAGCCATTACCCTCTAAGCAGATATCCTCTCTACCTGGGAGGAGAACTAAGAACTGCACACAAGAAGAATCAAGAGGTACCAGTAGTTCACACTTGCACATGTTTGTGAGAATGGCTTGCAAATACTTTTAGAAGAAAATAGGTGATATAAGCCTTATATTTCTGACTATTAGTTTGGGACCTATTTGTTTATCTGAGAGCAAAGGGCTTCAGAACTCACTTTAAAAAGTATATTTCAGTTCTGACTTAAAGTAATCCTAAGAACACTGTAAATTTTCTTGGTAATTTCTTGTCCTTTTAGAACATGTGTTGTCAGACATCCACAGGGTTTGTCTTAAGTATAATAGCTGTCACACTGTGCCAGTATCCAGTAGATAGATCCTTTAAGCTTATAAAACTATTTTAATGACATGTGTACGAAGTGTGAGTGTACTCAGTTTCCATTAAATAAGCAAAACAATTCCAACAATGTATGCTTTCTCATATAATAAATATAATATCTTTTTATCTTTGATATAGTTACCTAAGAAAGTTTAAGAAACGCTTAAGGAAGGTGGTTCATGTGCGTTGCTATGGGTTGATTGCAGTTGCTTGTTTTCTTTAAAACTATCTTTTTCATTCCATATTCCTATTGTCTATCCTTGGATTTTATGTCTTAAGGCAATGACTGTTCTAGCACATCACTGCCGTTCATAGCAATTCCTGTGTGTCTTAATTGATTTTTCCAGTTAATGTCTTATATGAAGAAAATCCTAGTACTTTCTGTTTGGGGCTCTGGCAATCCCCTAGCTATGATTATTTTGTCGTTGTTAGTCCACTTAATAGAGTAATATTATGGAAAGTTTCATGAAAATTAAATGACTAAGCATTTAGAAATGCTAGTTAGTTAAAGATCTTAGAAATGCTCAAAAGCCTTTTGTACCTGATGTTCAGAGATTTCACACATCCAGTTTTACATGTACAAAGGTAATTATGTAAATAATTGCTCTGCACATGTAGTTAACAGAAATTCACTGAACTGCCTGTCAGATAAAATGCATCAAATACCTTCCATTGTATTTGTAAGTATGCTGACTATACTCATTGCTCTTTGTCTGGCAGCAGAATCTTCCAGCATTTCCATGGAAATTTGATAAGAACTCAGTCTTCTTTTTCTTATTTCTGTTTCTGTAGCGGTGCCCTGTAAATGAAATACTGAGGAATTAAACCATCCTTTCAACAGCCAATTAATAATATTTACTGCATAATACTGTACTGATAATCAAAATCATCTTTGTGCAGCATACTAGACTTCTCTTACAAACTGAAAGTTTCTGTTCCTGTTCTTTGTTCCTCATTGAGAAATTCAGTGGGAATTTTGTACAGTGCTACAAATAATCAAGTGGGGGACATAATACCAAGGCAATGTGGGACCAATGAGTGAACAAAAGTTTTGCTAGGTATCTCTTTGCTACTGATTATTATTATTCTTTCAAGAAAAAATGATCAAAGTTGAAACTTGTCACCTTAATTTCCAGCAGCTAATCATGTTAAATAATTAACGCATGAGTACAGAAAGTGAACTACTATTTAAGAAAGTAACTCTGATACAAGAAGCATGAGTATAATTCTAGGAATTAATTATATCTCTAATACTATATACTGCATTCCTAACCTCATAAGTGTGGTTGGAAAATTTTATGTGAGAAAAAAATCACATCTTATTTAATATTTCTTCTGCGTAATTCTTACTGCAAAGCTCATAGTGGATATGTGATATATTCTTGCAGTGAACATGCAAGCCCTCTCTGTTCTGTATGGCCTCTAATTGTCTTTTCAAAGCAATACTACCCGGCTCTGATTTAAATGTGCCTAATGTGTCACTACTCCGTAGCATGTAGGTGTCCTTGAAGCTGCTCTTCTTTTCTTCTGGAGTGTGGCCTGGGGATCTAAACACAGGAGTGGATTAAAAAGTTCCTAAATCTTGGTTTCTGGTTCTTCTCTGATTCTGTGATTCATGGAAACCACTCACTTTTTTTCTCATTATTCTCTTCGTATCCAGAAAAAGAATAAAAAAACCTGCAGAACTGATAAGGGATTTCAAAGTCATCTGAGTGTGAAGATGAAAAACCATTTCTGAGCATTCACTAGCACTGTTTCTTTAGAGAAAGCTCTTGAGTTAAATGGCTAATTTCAAGTGAATGTATTTCTGAAATAGAACTATAAACACATAACCTCTGAGGTAATCTGGTTGAATTTCTGGTATGAAGGTTTATATCAAGATAGGAGAGAAACAAAAATAAAAATAAATGTGTAACAGTAGTGATGAAATCTCAATACTTATATAATGAAAATATTTTCCAGGTTAAATACAGTCCTATTATAGCCACCAAAATACCATACTGAATATGTATTAAAATACTATGAACAAATCTGAAACAGACTGAAATGTAAAATAATTACAAAGGTACATAGGAATTTTACGTACTTTCCTCATGTAAGTGATAAGAAAAATGTCTTCAAGATAAATTCAGTAAGGGCTATTTCTATTAACTATCATGGGATTAGTAACTGCATTCTGCTTAATTTTGCAAGTGTTTTCCTGTACGTATTTCCAAGTTACATATCAACTGTCTACCTTTGTTGATGAGGTGAAACTGTATACAAATTGTCAAATTCAGTTTATGCTTTTTTCTTTCTATGTGGAGATCTCTTGCTGTAGTCAAGGAGAATATAATACTTTACTGAGGCTCAAACATACAAGGTTGAGGACTTTCTCCCCCTTACATTCTGTTATTTAGAAACTATTGCAAGTTATTTCTCACAGCTCTAAGAAATGCTAAGGCATGCAGAGGTGACCAGTAAGAAAAAATTCCATGCCTGAATCAAACTGTTATAATTACAGGTTTACTTATAATTACCTCTGGTATAAGCTGACCAGTAGGTGAAGTTAGAGTTGAAGGTCCTCCAACCAAGGAAACAACTCCATTGCAATCCACAGTGCTGTGCATCTTCCCATTTACTGGAACAGCTGGTACCATTCTAGATGACACACTTGCCTGACTAATATTACTGTTGCGCCGTTCCCCATGTCGATTTGGAACAAAAAGAGAATCTCTTCTGCTCTCATTGTCTTCAAGAGTGCTGTGTTCATCATCAGCAAAGTCATTTTCAGATCCTATATCCTTTGCATGACCTCTGAAACTGAAAATGCTTGTTTTGCTGTTGCGCCTTGGTGAGAACAGGGAACCACGAATGCTTAGCAAAGACTGTAAAAGAATTGATACAAATCAAAACAGCATTAGAACTGAAGCTCAAAGTTCTTGGCTTTTCAAAGAATAGTTACAGTGCTGGAGGAAGGGTAGCCACTTTATTCTTCAATACTATCAGTATCAGGGGAATGTGCTCATTAGGGGACCTGAAGTAGAGGGGGAAAATTCTTTTTAATGTAATGTAGCGGGACTGAGGAAAAGTTGTGCAGAACACATAAGTAAGCTTAGACAGTTTTGAGCAAAGGTGGCAGGTTGAATTGGTTTGGACCCAAGACTGCCGGAGACAGCTGTCAACATCACTATCAAGGTTTTGCAGGTATTTGTCTTTTATTCCTTCTATTAGAGGACAGAGTTTAAAATCTTCTACTTTTCTTCCCTTCTTCATCCCCTGGGTTCCTAGGGACAACAATTGATAGTGGTCACTGATCGCTGTTTTCTATTCTATTTGCTAGAGGCAGAAGTGGTCTTAAGTTTAGCATTAAATTCAGTCTAAGTTGATGTGAACAACTTGTCTGCCTTCTTCACAATAAGCTCAATAGTGGGAACAATATATGCAGTACTGTAAAACTAGAAGACAGAGGCAATGGCTTGGGGAAACTCTGGAGGTACAGTGTGAACGTGACTAATAGCATACTTGGGCATATAGCACTGTGGAGGCTGTAGCAGGCTGCACACGTACCAGAAGGTACCACTTAGCCATCAAGCAGCTTAAAGCAAACATTCACCAGAGACACAGTTACCTAAAGATATCCTCTTACAAATGAGAAAAATAAATTAGTGGTTGTTGGTAATTCATCTTTTAATTACAGTAGAAGCTGGTTAATGGAATGTTCTTCTCCCTTGCTACATATTTTATTAACAGCATTCATGAATAAATAAAATGAGTACTAATTGCAGAAAAAAGAAACCTTGCATTAAGCTTTCTTCAGTTCTGCATTTGTACAGATCTTCTCATCTTGGAACATCAAAAACCTGGTTCAAGATGATTCTCAATTTTTCACTAGTTTTGCAGGTGGAAAGTGCTCACTTGTAATAGCAGTGCTTTTTGTCCCATGATAATTAAGGTGAAAGTGAAAACTGCACTGTAATATATAAGCCTATATTAATACTGTGAAAACCAAACACTCAATATGTACATATATCAATCCGTATGTATCTCTGTATATGCATACTCAGATTTATACATACACAGACATAATGTGTGCTCTGAACTGGCAGTACTGCCTGTTATAAAGGCTGGAAGGTGTTTTTATTGTTATGAGACGTATTTTTTCTGCTTTTACAGCCATACCAAATTTTAATAATTTGGGCTGAAATTTTCTATGCTGGCTGTCAGCCTCAGGCCAATTTACTTGAAGAATATCAGCCAAATGATTTTGCTAACCCATTTATGTAAATTTGGCTGGAGAAAAAGTGCTGTTTTGCTTATGCTCAAAGATAATTTTATCTAAAAAAAAGCTCTAGCTGCTATAGAGCATGACAATGAATTCTGACCCAGTGGTACTACACCCTTTGTACATTTATTTGTAAATGTATTTGGCCAATCTACAATCCTTCAAAAAATCACACACTCACTAGGTTGCATCTGACTACTACTGCTGCCCTTGTTTTTTTAGAGAATGTTTCCATGGCTGCTATGTTTTGTTTGTAGTCCAATCTTTTCAATATATGTTATCATGTTCTGAGCACAACTAAGTGGATCAGGCCCCTCAGGGATTTGGGAGGAGTAACGCCTGCTCTGCAAGTCCCTGCTGGTTCGAGACAAAAGATACAAGCCAAAATGGCTGCAATTCTAACACATGTAGAGGCAGAAATGTATGTGTCTACGTGCTCCTAGAAAGTAAGGTCTGAAAGGAAAGCTTGGCTTTTCTTGCAGGTTGCATCATTCATCTGCAGTGGAATATTGTGTCAAAGGACTAAACCTCTACGGGGGCCAACTGGGCAGATGATGATAATCTCTTACCATTCTACTGTGTTGTTTCATGCTCTGCCAACCTATTTCACCAGGGAGCTAACTGCATGACTAACAAGATATACCACCTCTCCCTTTACCACTTCTACAACCTGTAATCCTTCCACTCTTGTGGCACCTCAGTTTTATTTCAGTTATATTCAGGCACCATGCATCTTTTTCAGACTAGACATCATCCCTTATACTTGACTAATTACTGAGGTTTTGTCTCAAATTAAGCTTTCCTCCCCTCAGTGCATTTATTTCAGTGTGAAGTATTTCTGCCACTGAATCTCATATTTAATATGAGTCTGTAAAGTAACACACTTGATATGAACATTAAATACCATAAACATTGGTAGTTAAACATGGGTAGTGTTGGTAGCTAAATGTCATCTATTAGCTGAGAGCAGACAAGATTATTTTGAAGAGATGCATTTTGAGTGATTTTTCTACAAATACCGTAACTGTGTGTAGACTTGAAATAAGCAAAGGTATCCTTAAGCGATGGAAGAGATCCTTTGGTTTAAGGGAGTAGAGCTTTGAAGTTTGGACTAAATGATTTCCAGAGGTCCTTCCTAAACTATTTTTTTCTATGATTGCAATGATGCTCCATCTTGTATAATGAATTTCTAATGAAAAAGAACAGTATGACTAAATTCTTATAAGCCCAGACGATCTCTATATAGTTTGTCTTTATTGTGGAGTACTAGAGGTACTTTTCTCATTATCTATCACTTAAAAAAGCTAATTAAGGAAAACAATAGAAACTAATGGTAGTGTGGAACTTCGTATGCAGGCTATTTTGACGATGTGGTCTGCTAAAAAAACCCACATATTTGTACAGTTTTGAAATTGATGCAGAACAGAGAACCTATGGTTGATTAATGCAAATATATGAGTACTAATCAAAGAGTCTTTGATTCTTTCTCCAACCTACCAGATGCATCTTCATTTTCAGAAATATTTTAATTAATTTTACAGTTATCCTTGGTATGTTGTTTTTATCCCTTTGCTAATAGAATGGGTCAACACATATCAAACTGTACCACTTTTAATGGTACTACTACTGGTTTTTTTCTTCACTCACCTTTTACATAACTTCCAATATATGCAGTTGCTTTAATGTCAGTCAAAACCAAATTAGAGTAGACGTACATGATTTAATAAAACAAAAAAGTGCTGTACCTGATGAGGAGACGTGAACCTTTTCTCATATGTCAATTGACTTCCTTCTGTGGAGAAGCGGAAACTTTTCCTTCTAATACTGTCTTCTGACTCGGACTTGGGGAACTTATCTCCTTTGTCCTCTGCTTCAGACATTTCTTTCTGCCTTCTTTTCTTCCTCCTGTTTCTTCTTTCTTTAGCACTCTTTGAGCTCAACTTTGATGCTTCTGAAGAACTTTCCAAGAGTTCTCCTAATCCCCCTACACCACTGAAATCTCTTGATGCAACTGATGCTGCTGCTACTGCTGCTGTTGCCTGTCAGGTTGCAAAGCGAGGTATTCTTAGTAGGCGAAAAATGAAAAATTTTATAGGCTTTTACCAACTGTTTTCATTATCACTGTGGTAATACTGCTGGTTGTACAACCCTGCATACGCAAATATACACAGACAAATTGAACTGAAGGTAAACTATTGAGCTGTATAGCTCCTCACTGTTTAATAGCATAAACTACTTGAAGCATCAACTTCAGCAGAAAAATAGCATCACTGTTCCTTAAAGACTAAGAATCATAGAATAGACTCAAAGAATCATTTAGGTTGGAAAAGACCTGTAAGATCAAGTCCAACCATTAACCCAGGACTGCCAAGTCCATCAATAAACCATGTTGCTAAACACCGCATCTACACGTTTTTTAAACACGTCCAGGGATGGTGATTCCACCACTTCCCTGGGCAGCCTGTTCCAATGCTTGACTACCCTTTCAGCGAAGAAATTTTTCCTAATATCCAATCCAAACCTCCCCTGGTGCAACTTGAGGCCATTTCCTCTTCTCCTGTTGCTTGTTATCTGGGAGAAGACCCACACCCACCTGCCTACAGCCTCCTTGCAGGCAGTTGTAGAGAGCAATAACGTCCCCCCTGAGCCTCCTTTTCTCGAGGCTAAACAACCCCAGTTCCCTCAGCCGCTCCTCATAAGACTTGTGCTCCAGACCCTTCACCAGCTTTGCTGCCCTCCTCTGGACACCTTCCAGCACCTCGACATCCCTCTTGAAGTGAGGGGCCCAAAACTGAACACAGTGTTTGAGGTGCGGCCTCACCAGTGCCAAGTACAGGGGGACAATCACTGCCCTTGTCCTGCTGGCCACGCTATTTCGGATACAAGCCAGGATGTTCTTGGTCTTTTTGGCCACTTGGGCACACTGCTGGCTTATATTTGGCTGACTGTTGAGCAACACTCCCAGCTCCTTTTCTGCTGGGCAGCTTTCCAGCCACTGTTCCCCAAGCCTGTAGTGTTGTGTGGGGTTATTGTGACCCAAGTGCAGGACTCAGCACTTCTCCTTGTTGAATCTCCTATAACTGGCCTTGGCCCATCAGTCCAGCCTGTCCAGGTCCCTCTGCAGAGCCTTCCTGCCCTCAAGCAGATCAACACTCCCTCCCAATTTGGCGTTTCTGCAAACTTACTTGCTCCACAAGACACTGGTCTAAAATTAAGGCAGTCAAAAAAGTATAAACATGATGTTTTTTCATGTATTTCAGACCTGCTTTCCCATTTTCTCTAAAGAAAAGCCCTACGTCATAATCTAATTTAGCTGATCCCTTCTGAGTTTGAGAAAACTAATCCCTAACATCCACCATATGAGTTAATATATCATAATCCAACTAGCAGCCTGCAAGAAGTTGAATCCATCCTTTCCTCACTGTCTTCACAGCAAGGACACTCACCACACTTGCCTGGCAACAGGCACACCCTCTAGACATGTCTTCAAGCCCTCTTCATGTTTCCTCTCTTGCATTTCCCACTGTAACAGTACTCCAGGTCTTTGTTATACATACACAAAAGCACCTCTATTGTCTGTTGCTGACGTGGCCAAAGAGGAGAAAAAGTTTAGGTTTCTTCTCTGATGGAAAGAGATGAGATGACTTACTGGAGCAAACAGCCATCCCAAAACTCAGGACCGGTATCTTCACCTACAGTGGTCAGCCTACCTTGCTTGGTTCATTAGGGAAACCAGTTCATTTAGTCATCAAATAAAGGAAGAATTGAGAGTGTGTCCAGTACTTTCCTAGAAAGAACTGCCTGGGAGATTGCTATGAAATTCTGCAGTGGAAAGTATGTTTGGGAAGATGATAGGCTGCTGTGAACTTACAAAAAAGGGTGGTGTGGTAAATGGCAAGAGACTGGAGTTACATAACAAAGATGACTAGTAATTATCCAGCAAAACATATTATATTCAATGCCACATATTTCAGGAATGATGACATAACTCTCTACAGCAGGAAAGGATAGCTTGAAATCTCGTAGTATGAATTAATGGCTTTCTGTGCTGCAATATCCAACCCATGCTATACAAGTTGACTTGATACAGACTTTTTCTGCTAAATGGAGTATTAAAAGGATTCTGAAGTGTTTATCAATTCAAAAAAATTATACTCAAAATTTTGTCACACTGGTTTCATGATGTTGTCCTTCCAATGCTCTAACAAAAAAAGGCAGCAGATGCTGAGTCATCATTCATCTACTTCATAATACTGACATCAAAGGTCAAACAAGTGGAGCAATCCAAAGACCGCTGTGATGACTTAGGTTTGTGGATGAATAGTTTCAGTGTGAAGGGAGTGAAGAGATGGGTCTCACACTCATTTTCATCTCACCTTGTAATGCCTACTTTCAGCTAATATTTTCATGTACAAAAGGGATCTTCACTGCAATACAGCTTTCCTTATAATGAATTGAGTAGTCATTCATTTAAAAAAGTAACGACTTTCAAGGGCTATTATCCAGCCTTCCCTGTATTCTGTTTCATGTGGTTCTATTCTTCTCCTAATTCTGGATCAGCTTCATCTCTGTCTCCACTCTCAAACACACAAACATCTAGATGTGCCTCCTGGTATCTTTTGATATAATGTGATTTAGTGCCTTTCATGGATGAAAATATCAGATATTTTTTAAAAAAACACCTATTACCTGCTGATATTTAACTTTTTTTTAATTTGAATTTTGTAGGATTCTGCTTTTTCTTTAGTGATTTGGAAGTGATAAGGTTTAATGCCTAAAATAGAGATATGCTCGTTAGATTTCACAGGGCATGCATAAAGCTTTCTTTTCAAGAAAAAGATGCAGTTTCACTTTCTATTAGCACTTTATGGAATTATTCTAACTTACTGAAAGTAGCTGTAAAATACTACCAAAACTATAGTCTCATAGAAGATTCTAATTTGCTAGCATTTTATAAAAACTGTCCTGTTGAAAATTCCAATATGCCATATGAAAAGCAATAGAAAATCAGTCCAGAAATTAAGCAGAAGTCTGACTCACAGAGCTGAATTCCTGCATATATTTTACTTTCAGATAAGAAAACCTCACACAAATGTATCTATTAAAATGTCTTTTTCTCATAAAAATTTAAATAATGTTCTTCTCTTTTCAGAAAACAAATATTACTTTAAAAGTACTCTGAAGTAATACCTTTGTTATAAATATTGCTAGTCTGTTCTAAGGATATATAAACTTCTGATTGACTTCACTGTGATTGAATTAGGGACATGCTGAAATACCTTGCTGGTAGAAACCTAAAATAACTGATTTCAATACTTCCCTCTGTTTTCTGAATGCTGGGGAAGAACTATTAAGTACAGCAAGCCTGGCAATTCTCACTCAGACTGTAAACCAGAAGTAATGTCACTAGACTTTTTTCATGTTGTTCATAAGATCTGTAACATAAAAGCACCATAAGCTATGACTACAGAAAGTCAGTTTTCTAGAACACTCTTATTATAAATATTTTACTTCTAGTCTTCTGATGAACTTAGTGGAACTCTTTTCTGTACCATTAGCTTGTGGTTTTGCTATTTCTTTGTTTTGTGTTATTTTATTTTATTATAATAGAATCATAGAATCATTCAGGTTGGAGAAGACCTTTGAGATCATCACGTCCAACCATGAACCCAGGACTGCCAAGTCCATCACTGAACCATACCCCCAGGCACCATTCCTGATTTTCATTGCCTATTTCCACTTCTGTAACTCGTGTGGTAAACAAGACCTTTTTCTTTCTCTAACTCGTTGCATTTTTATGCAATTTATACATATTTTAATTCATAAAAAGTTATTATCCTTGCCTGAAGAACAAGGCTGTTTGGAAAATAAAATTTTCATCATTACCTGAGCTTCTTCTTGTTGCTTCTTCAATTGTTCCAGCATCTGTTGAAATTCTGCCTCTTTCTGTTCTGCTTCTTCCATGGTTGCTTGATTCTGTTCTTCATAGGCCATGGCAACCACAGCCAGGATCAAGTTGATCAGGTAGAAAGAACCCAGAAAAATCACCAGAACAAAAAATATCATGTACGTCTTCCCAGCAGCACGTAGTGTCTAAGGAGTAGAAAGCATATCTGTATATTATTCTACCACTTATCTTTGTTATTGCAAATGCATTATGCTTTCAGCTCATGTACAAATAAGCCTATCATATATTTTTGTATGTCACTTACAGTTTACTTTAGATGTCATAAAAATTTCTTACCAGCTGATACAGGTTTTCCCAGAAGTCCTGAGTCATTAGCCGAAAGAGTGACAAAAAAGCCCAGCTAAAGGTGTCAAAACTTGTGTAACCATAGTTGGGGTTTCTACCAGCTTTCACACAGATATATCCCTCTGGGCACTGCCTATGTGAAAACCAAAGAAGAGGTACTTAGTCACAACTTTTATTTCTTTCTAGAACATATTTATTATTTTTTGGCACAATATGCATTATTTTTCCACAGGAAATCCATGAATTACAATTAAATTCATTCAGGGGAAAAAAAAAAGTCCTAAGAAAAGAACAAGTCAGACTATAAATGAAAGATACCCTTTCCAGCCATTAAAATGACCTAAATATTTGAATTCTCCTCAGTCTCATTTTGCAAATAGAATCTTTATGCCAAATGAATAATTTCCTGGCAGAAATAATTGCTAAAATATTGTTAAGGTTAAAGACAGATTAAACAATATTATTAGCTAATTCCAATTGTACCATTAGGGATCTCCCACATAATGCTGAGATACTTTTTTTTTAATAAGCTTCTTCACTGTTGCCATTTAGGTATTGGAGTTCAGCTAAGAATTCTAGGCTCATAACTGGGCGCATATGTATGGCAGAATTTTCCAGTAACGGAAAAGAGTTAAGCTTGAAAAAAAAAGATTCAGTCTTGAACTATGAAGTCAATACTGCACCTTCCTAATATTTTACATATTCTCTTTCTCAGTTCTAACCTTTGCTTGCATCCTACTTTCTTCAATCAGTACATCTCCAAAACAAGAGTTCAGATTTTATTATTAACACCAACATCATTTTCCAATCAAGCAGGAAGACGACTTAATGAGTATTTTGTTTAGCCAGAAAGTAAAATATTTTGACTTAAGTAAGGAATCATTGTTTAGCAGCAAAACTGTAAGTTCTGTAACATGGCTAAATACGGAGTTACAACTGCTATGGATAGGTTTCATGTTATTGCTTTTTCTACAGAACATACCAGAGGATTTTTGAAAGGGTCTTACCCTGCATCAGAGCTATTACCACAAAGTAGGGCATCTCTTTGTCCTTCCAAAATGTAAAAATGAGCTGTGTAGAAAGCATTAGAAATATACATGAATAAAACAAATGAACTGGAAAGTACTACAAAGCAAAATAAAAATAAATTGTAATAAAATCAAAGTGGCTAGCTGCTGGTCACTTTGTAGTTTGTTTAGGAGCCCTTCTGGTTATTGTACTTGCTTATTGTATGTATTTGATCTCTGTCAGTCAGTGACCCTAAGCAGTTCTACATAAGGCAGAAATACAAATGTTCAATGTTCTTTGTTTGTACACAAATAGTTACATACTATCCCCAAAAATATATTAAAAAGAGTTATATCAGACATTCTTACTTTCATCCTCAATGTAATCCTTCCAGTTAAATGTGCTCACTGTCATATTAACAAATGTACCATTTTCATCCATTGTGCTGTTAAAGTAGGAAATAACATTTATTTCAAAAGTAGAATTGTCTGGAGGCCACTGCAGGCATTTATTCCTCAAGTTGCCCATGAACAGCTGCAGCCCTATTAGTGCAAATACACTCAGACAAAACACAGTCAGGATCATTACGTCCGAGAGCTTCTTCACAGACTGAATTAGGGCTCCTACAATAGTCTTTAGGCCTGCAAAGAGAAAAGATCCATAGATTTATCAAAGAGTATCTTTGTCCTTCCCATATAATTAAGATGTCATGCAGACACTTAAAAAAATTATTTTTTATTTTTCAAAAAGTAAAGCTTCATGAGCAGCCTCAGAGCTTGTGAAGATGAAAAAGATTCTTTTTTTATGAATATGCAATGTACATATATTCCAATAAATTGAACATATAATGTTATTCTCAAGCAGGAAATTTTATCAATCATGCTTTCCTTTTACAATTTTGATTTTATTTCTTAATTTTTCTCTGCATTTGAAATTCTGCCAATGATTCAGTTTCTAGTTAATAGTACATATGACTTCACAACAGTATGAAGATATTATGAGATAAAATTTCAAGTAATTTTGAAAAAAAAAGAAAAAATCATTTGCATTTGATAAATTTTCCTGTTCAATATTTATGTCCTTTTTGGTAGCTTTTTTTCTTGTTACTTGGTTGTCTTTAAGACTAATGTCAATTTTAAGTGTAAAATAAAGGCAAAAATTCAAAATCAAAAAAGCCATAGCGCTAAAGCTTTTTTAATGTAGAGACAACTTGTTGTAACAAAATGCAGAAAAACAAAGCAAAATAACCCATAGGCCTCATATTTTATGTTTCATGCAAGAATCTGTTAAACTCAAAGGCTGATTTTGCAAAATAAAAGAAGCTAGTGCTGAAAAGGCAAAGAATCATAATCTAGGCTTATGATCCATGCCTCTTTTTTTTTTTTTTTTTTTTTTTGGCAACACGAGCAGCAAACAGCAAGACTTATGCTCAAAAGAAGTGAATTCAACTTCAATGGAACGAAAGTCAGCCTCGGTGTTTAACCTAGCTCTCACCTGGAATGACTGATATTGTTTTCAAAGCTCGGAGAACTCTGAATGTTCTCAACGCTGAGACATTGCCCAGGTCCACAAACTCTGTCACATATCTGTAATAGGGGAGTTCACACACAAACACAATGACAGCACACAAATAACAGTTGGAGATACGAGGGGCCTAACACCTTACACCAACTACTTCTTACCTGGGATTACAGAAATAGTTTTCAAAGCTCTCAATACTCTGAAAGTTCGAAGAGCTGAAACATTGCCTAGGTTTACAAATTCTGTTACATACCTGTAGGATTAAATCACAGTTATTCAGAATTGAGGCAGAGCTTATACTAATTATGTGGGTTTTCAAAACCTCTGTGGCAGTATTAGTAATCATGCTTCAAAATTTACCTGTCTCTTCAGTACACCTCACTGTTATAATTGTTTATTTTCATCAATTTTGCTTAAATTTCATTGAAGTGAAACTCACTGATTTGTATTTGAACAGCTAATTAAACTAATTAGTTTGCAATAGGATGGTGACATGAAGTCAAAGGTATTGCTTCCATTCTGGTGAGCAGAAAAATGTAGGTCATGAAATTAGTGCTCCTCAGCTCCATGCTGGCTCCTGCCATATTTTACTTTCATTTATGAGCACTAGAATGTGTGATACAGTGCCTAAACTTCACGGGTTACAGAAGTTAAATACTTTAAAATCAATATATGTACTGTAATAATATTTGTCACTAATTTCATGCCCTAAAAGCTTAAAAAGTTCTTGAACCACTTACGCCATTAAAATGACACTGAAGTCAAGCCAGTTCCATGGGTCTCGCAGAAAAGTAAAACCTTCTAAGCAGAAGCCCCTTGCAAGAATTTTGATAAGTGATTCAAAGGTATAAATTCCAGTGAAAGTGTACCTGAAAAGCATCAGAGCAGGAATAATGGATTTTTGCATACTTATGCTTATAGACAGTGCCATTCTTTATCAAAGATGACTTACAAGAAAAGAAAATAAGTATGCAGAAGTGAATGGAGGAAATCATGAACTTAACTTGCCCCAAACACTTAAGAATATAATCATTGTTCAGTAGATGAAATTTAAACCTGACACATTTACACTGTTCATTTTCTAAAAGGCTGATTTAATCTCACTTTTTGTGCTTGCAAATAATTTCAGACTCTAGTATTTATAGATACGTTTCAGACTTTGGTGTTTATATCTACATTCTCTGGCACTCACAGAGCTGCTTATTTGCTTGCATTCACAAATCGGGTAGATGCCTAAGTGTAACAAAAAATGAAGAATTTTTTTTTTAATGTAAAAATCAGAGAGCTTTGTGAATGTCAGCTCTTGGTAATAACTATACTCGTGCCTTTAATACAGGTTTATTTCATAAATAATCATTAAATATAGGAAAGCATGCCCAGACTGCTATTCTTGAAGGTGTGGAGCATGATTACCAATTTACCTGGTCTGAGAACAATCATTCGTTTAAAAACATGGAATAGTCAGTTATAACCAGTGAAATGCAGGGACTTCCTCAGACCCACACGGGTCTGTGCAGACCTCCAGGATAAAGGAAATCTGCCTACAGACCCTACTGCTCTCCTTTCAGACTCTCAGCAACCCTAACAAGCCATAGTCATGTTGAACCCACTGGGAACAGGTGAATACTAATGCAGTTTCTAAATACAGCATTCAGAGTAAGATTCCTTAATGCAGTGAAATAAATAAACAGAAATCAATAATGGTTATTGGAGAACTGGGGGGAATGAAAGAACCCACAAGCGGTTAGAACCAGGTTTTTCACGCGTAGTAGTATTTCAAAGAATAACAGATATTCAACTTGGCTTGTATCCAAAATAGTGCAGCCAGCAGGACCAGGGCAGTGACTGTCCCCCCATACTTGGCACTGGTGAGGCTGCACCTCGAATCCTGTGTTCAGTTTTTGGCCTCTCACTTCAAGAGGGATGTCGAGGTGCTGGAGCGTGTCCAGAGAAGGGCAAGGAAGCTGGTGAAGGGTCTGGAGCACAAGTCTTATGAGGAGCGGCTGAGGGAACTGGGGCTGTTTAGCCTGGAGAGGAGGAGGCTCAGGGGTACCTTATTGCTCTCTACAACTGCCTGCAAGGAGGCTGTAGGCAGGTGGGTGTGGGTCTTCTCCCAGATAACAAGCAACAGGAGAAGAGGAAATGGCCTCAAGTTGCACCAGGGGAGGTTTGGATTGGATATTAGGAAAAATTTCTTCGCTGTAGTGAAGTGTTGGAACAGGCTGCCCAGGGAAGTGGTGGAATCACCATCCCTGGACGTGTTTAAAAAATGTGTAGATGCAGTGCTTAGGGACGTGGTTTAGTGGTGGACTTGGCAGTCCTGGGTTAACGGTTGGACTTGATCTTAAAGGTCTTTTCCAACCTACATGATTCTATGATTCTATAATATTTGAAAGGAAAATGTGTATCTGTATTTGCTTAGAGAGCAAATACGCATGTATAACCATGAACAAGAAAGAGAAGCAGAGATACTTTGTGGTTTCCTTACTCCTGCCAGCTCTTTGTTACTCCTTCATAGGTATGGCCCTTTCTGAGCAGTTTGAGTTTCTAGTGGTTTGAGTGTTGGGTGTGCTTGCTGTGGCTGGCAGTTGTGAGTTCACACCAGTGAGCCACGATGAATGTCCCACTGTGCTGAAATCATGGATACTCAAGCAATATATGGCTGGCCTCACCAACGGCATGCAACAATTTTACACACACATTTGTAGTTCTGGAGCTCCTTTTCTGATTTACAGCTCAGAACACCCAAGAACAAGAGCTCATGTTCGTACATCATGGTAGAAGTTCAGATATTCCTCAGACATAATTTTGAAACAAGACATTACTCTTAAACCATTTAAAATATTCGGGAGGGAACCAGAAAGATACTGATGATCTCATGGAATCTGATTCTTCATGACTCTGGAAAAGCCCATTCTGGCATGCAACTTTCCATAAATGCTTCTGGTTTGGAGTTACAAAAAAAAAAAGGATGTAAAAATAAATAAGTAAAAACGTTTAACTTACTCTACATTCTTTGTCCAGTCTGGAGGATTACTCATGGTCATAAATACACAGTTGGTCAAAATAGTGCACATGATAAGCATGCTGAATAATGTAGATTATAGTCAAGGTATGTAAGTAAAAAAATTACGGCAGTTTTATAACACTGAAATTAGTACTAGAAATATTAAGTGTATAAAAATATGTACAAAGAATATGACATTCCAAATAAAATCTGAAAATACAGTTTCGCACATAATTTTATCTATTCTAAATGGTATGCCATCTGGCATGTTATGGTGCACTTACTGTAAAACAATGCATTACTTTTGTAATTATGGGAGGTTTAGGATTTAAATGAAGCTTAAACACATCCTTAAGTCTGTAAAAATATGAAATAAGTACCCAAACATAATTACTCATTGAAGCCAGGGAAATTATTCTAAAAGATCTTTAGGCAGAGGTTGGTTGTTTACGCCCAAGTTGTTCTTTGGACATGATTGAAATATATTTGAAAATATTCTCCTTCATTCTGACCTGGATCTTTTATCGGACACCTACCCCAGTGCTGAAAACACAATGCTGAAGAAGGATGCCTGACAAAGCAGCTCTTCGCTTATACTCTTTTGTCCTTGCTAAGTGAGTCTAGTTCATGAATAGTACTGCTAGTCTTGGTAAAAGTGTGACCTTAGATATGTTCAAGTGCAATGGTTTGTTCCAAATTTGGCCTTAGCTGCAGGGCTTAGTATGGGATAAGGTCTTCTTTTGTGTATAAAGCCTGATATTTGAACTCTGACAGCTTTAGGTGGCTCAGTAGAGAATTCTCTCAGTAGGAATGAAGATCATACTGCAATTCACATGTGATATTGGTGCTTTTCAAGTGTGATCAGCATATGTTTAGTTGGCATAGTACACCCACATGGACATAATTTGTATATCCGTATGAAAAGTATTATTTTGGCAATTATAGTTTTAAATGGCAACCCTTAAATCAACATTAAGAAAAAAGGATATGAATGTACCAAAATCTTGATAGCAATTTTTCTGATGGGATTAAAAGGAGTTAAAATGTACAAGGCAGATGTGGCACTGAACCGGAAAATTGCCTTTCCTTTATTCAATACTATGAAAGTCTGCAAAAAAAGAAACACAAAATTAAAATACAGTGCTGACTACATAAATGTCTTTACCTCCTAAAAGATTCCGTTCTCCACCTGGAAGTTTCACGTTCCATTCTACTGTCTACCTGTGGTAGGAAAATAACTGATTTCTATGACTACAGTCGATTAAGCCTTTCACAGCCAGTTCTCCAATTTGCTAAATTTCCCAGCATGTAGACTGAATTCTGATGTTTTTAAAATCGGTGGGAATTATCGGCACCAATGTCAGTTAATAATAGCAAAATGCAACATTTCATCACTAAAATATTTTCTATTTAATTTCTAACAAAGTCTTTGATTAAAGTCAGAGTTTCAAATTAATCAAATACATTCTACCTTGTGAGCAAACACAAACAAAACAAAAACAGCAAAACAGCCATTCTAAACACCAGTTTGTATTTGGAACAAATACTTGACAGAATTATATTCGCATATATATGTGGTGACAAGGACAAACACCTGTCACTAAACAACCATAATTTTAAAACTAATTTTGCTTTCATTTTAGATTGTTAATATCAATATCAATTATTTGTGTCTTCTAAAAATGTATCTGTGAAAAAATAAAAGGGATTGATAAATTGCCAGCTGACATCATTCTGAGCAGTCTGAGATGTACATATGCCAGAATTTGGCATCCTATAACAACAAATCTTTTCTTAAAAAAAAAGCTGTTTTCATTTTTAACAATATGGTCTTATTTTCCCTATATGTGAGCATCAAGTTTAGGTAGTTACTGTCTTTTAAAACTTGACCTGATAAACCTGTGGTTCATGCTCATTTCATTCTGTTCCTGTTGGCGGTCATTGCCTGTGTTTTCATTTTTATTCCAAGTGTATTTGTGTGTAAGGTTTACTTGCATCTTTGGTGCTGTCTGAAATTTCCTCAGGGCATGACTATTCTTCATTCCTTTTGCTCTTTGTCAATGGTAATGGCTCTGCTTTGTGTTACCATAATAGAGTCTTTGTTACACTCTCAGCAGAGCTATATAGTATCACTGTTCTCCATGTTGATTTCCATTGTCTGTAAAAACTTGGCTGTGATCAGAAAAATGCTGCCCTCTCCATGGCCTTTACTGCCTATCTGGTCTGGCATCTCTGGGAGAGAAAGCAAATCTCTCTACAGTAGGAAAGAAAACAGGTAAAGGAGTATTGCCAATGCCTGTTCACAGAATAACGTCAAGCATAGCATTGAGGGTGACAGAGAATGGACTCACACTCATTGGCAGCATTGAGGGTGACAGAGAACGGACTCACACTCATTGGCATTTGTCTCTGCCCTGCAGTCCTGCAGTCAGCTAGAAATGCTAGAAAGATGTTGCCTGTCCCAAGGTCACTGCTGTAGCAGAGCCTGAGGACAGACTACAATTTACGGATGATTTTCTCTGCATTGACAAGTTGATGATTAAGAGTAGTTTCTGCTATAAACTGGAGGAGGGATGACTAATTCTAGTTCATCATTTAAGATGTCCATTTGTCTTCTGTTGAGCATATTAGGCTGGTACATAACATAAATACAGATGTTACCTGTGACAAAAAATTCTGCAGTTTACGAATTACTCTCATAGACTAAGTCTATCAGTAGGCAGAGTTTTTATGCTTTTGTTCCAAAAAATCTGACTACTTTTCTGATCATTGGTAGTTAGAAATTATACTTCACTACTTCTCAGGTTTTCTGATTCATTTGTAGAAGACTTCTTTAGAAAACTTTACTCCTGAACTTATTTACACAACTTTATTCCTGATTTTTTTTGCAGCTAGTCAAGGAAAGGGCTTAGTGCACACAATTATATTGTAAGTAAGAATCTGCATGAAACTGCTGATATAACCAAAAACATATAAATGAAAAGAACCCTTGGGAACACTCCTTCTTTGAGCTTTCATTTCTTTAAATTTTCTTAATAATGTTAATATTTGTATTATCTACAGCACTGTTTATTTAACTTTGGCAACTGTTAGGTTATGCTGTTACATATGGATTCTGCTTTATTTTCCATTCCTTTCACTGAAGCCATAATTTTAAAAACAGGTTAGTGAACCAAAGGTAACCACAAATTTAGCTGCAAAATTGAGACTACTATTGGCATGATTTTCTCCTAACAAACGGAGTTTCTTTACAGTTTAAAATATTTTATGTCTTCATTTTTTTCTAGTTGCTCAACATTGAGTTTCTTATCTCAATGGTAGCCTGGAATGCTTCAAGTTGTCATCAGAGCAACTGTGTTCATTTCCTTCTCTGTTTCAAGAGATAGGAAAAGATAATCCCAAACATTTGTCCATAAAACAACTTCTGCATTTTTTAATTTAGGGTTACTATCCTCAGCTTCATCTTCCTTCACCCTCATTATCCACAACACTTTGCAGGTCTATCAGGAACTCATACCATCATGATGCTGCTAAAGGAGAATGCAGAAATAAGCAGACAGACAGAGAACGTGCTTTTACTGTCAGCTGTACCTTTTACTAGACTCTGCAGGACGTAAGGTGTTTTTAGCTATTCCCAGGCTGGACTATTTCAGATCCTGGAGGAGTTTAACAGTCTACAACTAATTCCAGCTATGGAGACGTACTTGTTCATGCCTTTTCTTTCTCTTAAGTCACATAATAGTAGTCTGTTTCCAGAGTGTATGCATTATTGTTACAAGACCAAAACCCATATACTCTACTGCCAATCCTGACATTTAAAAAGTTCAAGGGGCAAACTTTTTATTTGAATGGATCTGTTTGAACTAGCCTTTCTATCTCCAAGTCCCTGGCTTGTGGAGCATGTGAAAATGAGGACTTTGTATGACTGTGCAGATCAGAAGGGGAAGTACACCTGTTTTAGTTTACATTCTTCATGGAACACATCTGTTGGTGTCCCAGTTGTGTTATAGCCTCACACATAACTCAGGCACATTACTTTTCTCTCACAACACATAACTCTTCACTCTGCTCTTTCTGTATGAACACTTTCAATTAGTCTTTAGAACAACAAAACTGTCTTTTTTTGATTCCTTCCTCAAAACTCAGCTTTTCTGCTGTGTCTGCCACAGATGTCCAACTGACAGCTGTGCAGCAGAGATCTGTCATAGCAATCCAAAGCACCTCGAGCAACAGTTTTCATTGTGGTAGTTTTATATGACCCAAGATTTACACAGAATACATGCTACACATATATAGACATATTTTATATATACATACATAGATATATGTTTACATATGTTATATTGCTGTAAATATAAATACGAGGTATAGTTACAGTCCTTTATTTCACTAACTTGAATGGATGCCACCTAGTTATCTCCACTGCAAAGCCATGCTTGGAACACCTTATTTGTCATACCAGTCTTACTGCTACCTTGAAATCAGGAAAATTCAGTCATGTTCTTGAGTTCAGGCAAGCTCAAGGAAGCTATATCTTCCTTACAATGAAGTAAATAACAAGTAACTCAATGGAAGTTGAAGGATTTACAATACAGAGGAGCATAAATCAATTCTGTTAAATGAAAGGATGTTTCTGTATATTTAGTGGCTTGATGGCTCTAACCAGCATATTTTGTGATTAAACTTTTCCAGTGTAGAAAATTATATTCTGTTTTGTGCAAAAGATTATTCACTCACTTTTTTATTGATATAATATGGGTCCAGGTCTTCCAGAGGTTCAGATACCATTCCTGGAGGTATGTCACCATAAATAAATGGCAGTGTCTTTCCTGCTTCCAAGTCACTGTTTGGTTTTGGACCATTTTCATCATCATCATCTGTATGTTCTTGCTTGGGCTTTTTAGCTTTTTCTTCTGCAGAACGCTTTTCAATAGCTGTGAGGGAATCTCTAGTAAAATAGCGGAAGCTTTCAGGTCCTGGTGGTACCAGCAGTGCCTGTGCCATGTTTTCATCCTGCAAATTTAATTACTTTTAGCCTCTTGCATAAGAATGACCTATAAAAGAAAATTAGATAATTTAGGAAAACTAGATTGTACCAACAGAAAAAAACCCAGCATTTGCTCAGAAACACTTTCCAGGCCTGAAATAGAAGCAGCATATTTCAAGGCTGAATGAAAGTTAAAAGCAACAGCTCAGAATTTATTTAGATATTTTATAAATTATTTTTCAGCTTTTTCCTACTGGTCTAGAAAAAGAAACTACTTCTGCCCACAAACACTGCTTTGCCTATGTCCTTAGACTCTCCCAGTTAGAGCAAAATACTGATACAGGTGTTTTAACAACATATCTTTTTTTAAGATTTTTTGAAAGCATAAATGTATATTCGATGAGGTACTCTTGAAAATTGTAAACCTATATTTTACCAGTTAATACATTATATCTTTATGTATTTCTTCAAGTATCAGTAACCCAACTTTACAAATGTAAGTTCTTTCATTAAACACAAAAGAAGTTTTTGTGCGATTAATGCTGCTTAAATGACAGCAACTGAATTGTGGGAGAAACAAGCATATTTCTTTCTTACTGACAGTTTACTGTGGTGAAGGTTAATGTTAGACACCAAAGCAGGTTAGGTTGCATTTATTGACTGACTGTGAGCTGTGAACCAAAATCACAGGCCTTTTAAGTAAAAGGAAACAGGATGTATGATCAAGAATGTGGGAAAAGAATGCTGCTTCTGATTTTTTGCAAGGCACATGTCATAAGATTATTTCAGACTAAAATTACTTTGAAATCTGAGAGTGGTTCCCTATGAATGTCTTTGGTGCCAGTGCTGGATGATTTAGTCCCTGCTGCTTTTTCCTGTTCTCTGCACCAAACTCTTCACTGTACAACAGGTCTCTATGAAGCCCTGCAGTGCATTGGCTGGAAGTAATGTTCTTTTCTCTCTTCCAGGTCCTTCTGCAGCAGGATGAGTTGCTTAAACTGATGCACTGTACAGCACAGTGGAGAAGGCTGTATCGTTGGAGGGAGAGAATGGCAGAAGGAAGGCAGATCTGGTTAAGGAGCAGTGCCACCAAGTAAGACATTATAGCCTTATTTGATGTCTACTTTGCAAAAGTTTGTGACATAGTGTAGTAATAAGTTTAATTATGAAACCCAATTTTTAAGAGTGAGTTTCAGTGCCTGAAATGAGTTCTAATTGTGTTTTCCGTACATGAAGCAATGTAGCCTTCCCTACGTTACCTCATGAATGTGCAACATCTGGTTGCCACGTCTAGATTTGAGACACAGTATTATATTCATTTGCATTCATTCAATAGACTTTCTCCTAAAGCTTCTTGCCTTTCTGGAGCGGTTTGTAGACATCACGCACACACACACAAAGTGCTACACAAATGATCTTACTGAATAAAGGATTCCTTTTCAAATGACCCCCGCAAAATGAAATCCTGTATGAAGGTAGAGCGGGATGTTAAGAAGTGCTTGAAGAATCTACAATAGAAAACTGGAGGAAAGAAATGAAACTGCACATTCCTAAATCTAAATTACCAATCCAATGATATGGGGGGCAAACCTGCTCCTATGCCATCTCAAGTCTTTATCTCTGGAGCACAGCACAGCACAGCACAGCACCAGTGTGTACAATCAGCACTGAGATCACTGAAATAATTTAGCTGGTAGATTATAACACCAAGCATCTAAGTGGCACAAGACCAGAACTGAGGTACCTGTCCACAAATTAATAAATAAAATATACTATAACATAGACATGGGGAAAGCTTTTCTCAAGGAAGATCCTGGAAAGCCATGAGTTAATGTAATGTGTAGAATCACAGAGATCCTGGAGGGGCTGGAGGTACTGATGCAGTATAAATTGAAAAATGAATTGTTAAGCCAGCCAGAGTCTCCAGCAGGCAACCTTATCACCAGTTGCTACATTGAAACTTCTGCTACTAATTTTTAGTTTGCACAAAATGGAAGCCTTTGCTCATACCTGTTGTTATTAATCTAACTCCCAATTATAAGGATCTTAAACTTGTTCTTTATTTGAGAATTAAAAGCACACACATTCTCTGGATACAGTTCACACTCCTTTGATTATTGCTTTTGCCCATCCAGTATTAATAAACATAAGAATATGCTTGAGGTTTCCCTTTGGTCTTTCTGAATAATCGATTCCTTTATTCCACATTTTGCAGGTCTGTGATTCAAGTTGTTGACCTAGGTGCCTTTTCTATGAAACTAGTCTCAAAAGGTGCACCCTCCTAGAGTCATCAGTGGGTCTGTCTTCTTTGTATAGTCCAGTCAGTGCATTTGGTTAGGCTGCTTTGCTTTTGTTGACAGTTACTGTTATGCATAGTATAACAAAATACATTGTCCTCACTAGAAATATATGTATTTGTATTGTTAGAAGTTCACAAAGGGGTCAGTGAATGCCTGTGAAAAGTAATATTAGCAGACTTGGGGTTTCACTGTATTTCTCAGACAGTCATAAAACATGCTTTAAAAAAGTTTTCTTGACAAGTTGGAAACATTCCTTGAGTCCTGCCTCCACTACTGTCTAGTGCAGTTCTATCTTCCCTGGCTGCTGCTGTTACACAAGGTTTTTCCTATACTAAATATGCCTCATGTGTTTTCATTCAGATTACAAATCTTAAAAGAACAATGCACAAATATGTAGTTGACTACTATTGATATACATGCCATAGTTTAATAGAACAATGAAACAAAAGTAATTCTGTTTCCTACACTGAGCCCTGAACAAGATCTTAGCAATCCTTGAACTATTAACCACTCATTTATTAGTGATAGCTTCCCTCTTCTTCCTTCACTGGTTTTAAAATCGCTTGTTATCCAGTAACTAAACTGCCAGGTCATGAATGATACTGGACAGAATTCAGACAAAGAATTCGGTATAATAATTTCAGAATAGCTTTCATTAGCAATCAATCTTTAAAGGAATAATCTCAAAAATCCATGTGGTCCAGGCCCCTCAGTACCTGACACTGCTCAGCAAAAAGAATTTCAAATATTTGAAATACAGTTTGGGCCTAGATACCATACGCATAATGATCTAAAAATTGATAGATTTCATTAGAAAAAATAAGCTCCGATTTATTAAAGATATGCTTTTGCCAAATAAATCCATTTTGTTATATTTGAGCATTGCATTCTATAAATCCTTCTCCAGTTTTCCTTCAGTCCCTTACTTTAAATAATAAGATTAAGTAATAAACAGAATCCATATGTTCTTAATTTTATGCATATTTCAGTTAATTATATTATGTCCATGGATAACTTGTTAAATTTTATTTTTGAATGTAATTATCTTCTCACCATTTACACAGAAGATGACTCAGAAAGTGAAATATCTGTGCTAATGATGTCAAGTTAATTTTTGTGAGTCTTTGAAAAAGCCAGAAGTGGCCTGAAGGTATCTATTCTTACAATATCTTAAATCAGGCAAATGGTAAAAGTGAAAGTATCAGTGTAAGAACCAGGTGGATACTATGATTATTTATTAAAATCATCAGGTCACCGAGCAGGTTATTTGCATTCTGCATGAAACAGTCCACATACACCCTTCAAAATTTTCAAGGTGGAGATATAGCAAGCCTTGCAGTGTTTCCTATGGGATGAGGTTTCTTTTGCTTTTACAGCACTGGCATTAGAAGTATTTTCCTGCTGAAACCTTGAAAAAGCTGACTACTGAGATTTTCATTCCATTAAATCTGCAACATTGGCACACACACATGCATTTGATTAGAGTTGGAATAAGTGCAAGGACAGCAAATGGAATCTGTAAAATGACCAACTATCGTAATTTTTTTACGCTAATCCTTTATTCAAGAGGCTGTAATCTGGGACCAGTATCTTCCTCTGTGCCAAGCGCAGCAATAGTGTCTCAGATGCTAAAACCTGGATTAAAAACTCTGCTCTAAACCATTAGTATTAACGAGACCGGCTGTCTCACATTAGGCCAGTAAAGATCCTTGTCCAAATTGAAAAGGTGGGGGTCCCCACAACACAACAGGGCTAGTGGCACCACTTCAGCATCAGCTAGAGATTATTTTCTGTAGCTTTAGAAGTAAAAAGTGTAGCTGTTTTGTGCTGATGTTGTCAGGAAATTGCCTCAACAGAAACTACCCCTGTCCCAAGGAGGAAAGGAGTACAGAGGGAGGGTATGCAGGAAGAGTCTAAAGAAATTAGTTATCTTAACTCCCCCTTGGTATTTGCAAATCATTTTGCAAAATTCAGGTATTAGTTTTCTGAAAGTGAAGATGATTATGTTTAAATTACTATGCTTTGATCAAATTTCAAATTGGGTAATGGTGCATCCAGGACAGGTAAATACTAGTTCATTGTGAAGATGATCTAAAATATTTTTATATATTATATAAATACAGAAATGTAAAATATTTTTATTGAAATTTCTCATGGTACTTTTGCATGGAGGATAATTTCACAAAGAAAAAACTATCCCCTTATCAGATGAAGCACATTGAAATATTTTTTACAGTTATAGATTATTATCTTTTTATAAAAGACATTTACTTTGTTTTTCCTGGCATCTTTACACTATTTTTTACTGCATTAAAAATATTTGAATAAGAAACAGAACTCCAAAGAGAAAAAAAGAGCCCCCAAAATGTCACTGCTGTAGTTCAAATTAGTCAATGCAATGAATTGCAGGTTTATTTGAGATATATAAAGAGATATCAAATCAGAACTATTCACGGGTCCTAAGACAAGGAATCCATGAATGTTGGTTCCACAGAAGTAGGTATTTTCAAGGAAAGGAACGACTTCCTAAAGCTGAAAACAGCCTCCAGCATTTAGCACCTGCTCAGAACCTGCCGATTCTTTAAACTGTAATTTGCTAATTTAAACTATGGTAATTTATGTTTACAGGTCCTAACTGACTAATATGTAGGATTTGCTTTCCTTTTTTCCATTCCTTCCAACATTTATCATTTATCTACTGTGTCATTTTCCTTAGACTATGATTTATCTGTAGGAATGACTAATTTTTGTCTGGATTTGTGCAGTCAGCCTCAGTAGCCTATAGGCATTAGTGTTACGTAACTATCAAAAATTAAAATAATTAAATCACCACCAGGTATTTATTAATAAAATTAATAAATCACGGAAGACAAAAATACTTCCTTGTTATGAGACTATGAAATCAATTAATAAGGGTATGTAACAGAAATAATATGTCCTTAATAAAACCTTCCTTTAGAAGGATTTAGAATGGGGTAGTGATAAGTGGCTAAATATGAATTGGTAGTTCACATTGGCTGAAACCTGTCTGAAGACCAGTAAATACAGGAAATACTAATGAGTTAATACTAATGTGGTGCTTCAGGGATCTTACATGCAATTTTATTTAATGTCCTCAGTAATGACTTGCAATAAGGTGTGAAAGCACATCAACTAAATCTTAAGAACCTCAACAAAAGTACTGTAAGAGTTTGGAAATCTGGGTAGAATGTAATACATGATGTTCAGTCTGACGGGTGAAATTCCAGGCCGATGGGAAAACACTCAGATTAGATTAGAGACTGGAAAGTAATCTCAGACCTGTCTGAAAGATCCAGAAGCTGCTTCTTGGGAGGATATTTTTGGATGCTGCTCTCTCTCACTAAGACATTGCTATGGATAGTCTTTCCCCCCCACTTATTTGCTTGGTTTTGCCCACTGCCATTCCACACTCATCTCTTTTCTTCCCTCTCTACCTGCAACATTCACTTTTGAATTAAGTTGTTCCTGTTTCTTCTCTCCTCCTGCGTAGGAGTGGAAATAGTGGATTAAGATTCTTACATCAAGGCCATATATGCTGTACCTAGTAAACTGGAGTAATCAAAACTAGATATGTTACATAAAGAAATGAACCTGCATTCCTCAGTGCCCAATACATACCTGCAAGCTGTAGAAACCCCAAAATAAATCATTTGACCCAGTTATTTATAGAAAGTGACCAAAACCTCTAGGAAGTCTTTAAATGCAAGTCTGCCTTACATTTTCTTTAACACCGTAAGCTGCCTCTGAAAAGGTGTGGAAAGAGATGTAGTGTGAATACTTGAAGTATTGGAGAAACCTGAAAAAGGCCAAATGAAAACTACATGCAATTTAAGAGGAAGAGTGTCTTTCTTAGCCCATCAGCCTAGTTGGAATACAGTACTTAATGAATTAATTATTTAATATTTTACAAATATATTCCAATGTTAAAGATCCTTACATTCTAAAGTAAAATAGCTACAATACATGTAACACAAAGTTTTACAGCTAGACCTCATTAAAATGTTTGTTTCATTTTCCCACAGATATTTTAGTGAAGATATATAGTGCTATATCAAATGGTCATCTTATGAAGTGAAACATCACTTCTGGCTGAGAAGAAAAGATAGTCTTACCTTTATTTTTCTAAGAAATGCCAAATCTCAGAATTTAGCCAATGGATCTTTTGCTATCATGAAAACAAAAAGGCTGCATTTCTAGCAGAAAATGGAATTCGTAAGAAAAGTTTCTCCTTGGGAGCTGAAGCTTCTTCAAGACTGAAGTTTCTTCAAGACTCTCTAATTCTTTGTTCCTGTGTCCAAAGCTTCTCAAAATTAATTGCGGTAGACAAAGATAAGTCTACATATTCATGTAGACACATTTTTCCAACCTAAAAGCAAAGACATGTAGGAAAAGCAGGAGGAAACATGGGTTAGTCCACAAAACATAACACAGACCAACAGGACATTTAAGAATATCTGTTGAGTGATAAGTATAAAAAATTCCATTTATTCTTTTACCTGCATGCTTTAACTAAAAGGGAAAAATTAGTCTTGTTGAGATTACTGCGTGACTAGTGCAGTCTTTAGTAGACACAGGATAACTGTGCCCAGGCTAACAGGAGTGTTCTTAACTGTCACTTAGGGAACTGCACAGTGTAACATTATTCCCCACGGGAGTCACTGTCTTTAACCAGGAATAGAAGTTAATTCAGTCTATATTTGTATGAAAATATGGATACTTCTTCATGTTATTTATCTTAGAGAATGTTGGTGTAAGTGTTTGTGTGACAAATTTTTTCCTTCCATCTCAAGCATTGTAATAGCAGAAAAAGAGTTTCTTCTCCACGTTCTTCAATTTAAAGATTGCATCATTGCAAGAGCTGACCAAAGTTTGGCTATGGCTTCCTCAGTCTTTAAAGCTTTAATAATCTGAGTATCTAGTTCACTAACTTTAAATGGTCTACTTACAACTTGCAAATTTTAGTCTTCAGCCATTGAGATTGAGATGAGATGTCTTTGAGGCATTTATTCTTATTTGAACTAGATATATTTCTGGCTCTTTTTGTACTTTTTAATGTTGTTGTTATTTTGGTTTTACTCCTAGAGAAGAAAAGAAAAAGAAGACATCACTCTCTCTTAGGTCTCTGCTCCTGCCAAAGCAGCCTTTAATGATACTTTTCTCCAAATGTAGTAAGAATGAGTAGCCACTGTAGAAACTCTGTAGATAAAATAAAATCTGTGTGACACAGATCGGGTCAAAGAGAACACAGAAGGTGGGAAAACAGAAAGTGAAAGCTTTCTACTAGACCACGACTGCTCTTGTTTTTAAAGACAGAAGATCTTCAAGTACGCCTGCAGAAAAATATATTTCAAAAACTAACATAGAATTTAACTAATACTAGTTACTGTTAATCTAGAATTATGTTTCCCAAAGATACAGTAAGTGGTACCACAGTTAGAGCTCCTATTTATTTAATAACGTCACATAAAGTCATTCCAACCATTGCTAGCAGAAAACTCTTTCAATGTTCTGGTCATTTTGTGTAATGCACTGATTCAGCACATCTTACTGTGGTGAGTCACTGCTGGAGAGGCTCCACTGAAGATATCTGAAAGCTGTGTCTCCAGCACTAACCTCAGGGGATCATGACTCTCATACTGCCACCAATGATACCCATCCACCAATGCATATTTTCCACTGAATGCAACTTTCCTTGGGGGTACGTAGGGGATTTCCCCATCCCTTTGCCTATTGGGTGCATCTGGATTCTGCCCCTGAAGTAGCATTGTGGCTGAAATCTGATCTCATGGTCAGATACAGTGCAAACAGGCAAAATGTGTAAGTGCTGTTACTTGCAGGTTTTAAAATAATATGAAAGGGATACTATAACTTTCTAATAAAAGAGTAATCACTAATACTAAGCATTGATACGACATTTGTTTTCAAAAGAGGGGATGTAACTTCTATCCAGTTAAAATATTTGCCAGTTTGCAAAATGTAAGGAATTAATATTCAATGTGTGTTGAGGAACTAATCTTTATGTGAAAATTGTTAATAACACTAATAGCACAGGTAATTTCAATAAATCCATATTTTTAATTGAGCGCAAGGTAGAGAACCTTTTTTCTCATGTAACCCTATCACCTAGTCTCCATCTCCCTATTTATTACATCCTACCTATGTTTGTACTGGCTGTATCTCCAGCGGATAAGAGATGCAGTTTTTTGTCTACTAATGCCATACATTATTGGTAGTATAGTGGTATCAATGGTAGTCACAGCAATAATTGAAGGAAGGAGGTTGGCAGAATTGTGAGCCCTTTGTCCTGAATTTATAATAGGCCTGGGCTATGTCAGAGTAATTTCATTACAGAATTTCAATTAATAATTCAACTCATATTTTTTTCCCCCTGTATAATGTAGATATTGCAATATACTAAAAAAAAACCGAAAACTTTTGGGTTTTTTTTAATTTAATGACTTTGGTTCTCATCCCAAGACTAGAAATTTTCATAGGCAGGTCCAGATCATACAGTTTTACTGTAGCTGAAGGTGACAATAGAGAATTATTTTGGCTGATATCATATTAACCAATACAATATTTATTTGGGGTAGATTATCCTGATTCAGCTTCTATGACTGAACCATAGGTAAAATCTTAGGCCTAGTCAGAGGTGATTCCTGATGGACAGACTATATATGTTCTTTCCTGTGGGACTCTTTCTGGAGCTCTTCCGTCTATATGGCATCAGCATTTATTTAAAGACTGGTTAGAATATCCTTCAAATTCTGTGACATGATATTGCTTTAAAAAATTTTCAAACTATATCCTCATGCACTTGAGGTCCCTTTCAATGTAATGATGACCTGGAAAAGATAGTTGCATATTGTTGTCACATTATCCTGTGGCAAAATGTGTGATTCCATCTGAAGTGTGATTTAGAAAATAAATCAGGTTATTCAAAATTAGATACTCTTATGAAGATGGTTATAAGACAATATGCCAGTGATGGCTTCAACTCAGTGAAATCACATTAGAGACGAATGTCAGACAATGAATGGAAATTGTGGGCAACCATATGGACATTTGAAGTGTTAAGTGATTATAAAGATGTTAACCCAGTTTTAGATTGACAAGAAACAGAGTAATACACAAAATTAATTGTCCAGATTCAGAATTATTTGTTGGGTGTTCCCCATAATCTAGATTTAGCTAATTCCTAGTATTTTTTGTACTCAAATTAAAATTGAAATGTGCTGATAAGTGGAACACTGGAACATACCATTATCCACTGTGGAGGTATTGGAGAAGTCACAATAAAACATCAGTTAGCAATATCTAAATACATCACAGTATCGATTTCGCTTTGTAAAAAAAAATCAAAAGCTCTGTTTGTAAAGTAATACTCTTCTAAATTTTCTAGGGAAACTTATGAAAATGCATTTGCAACAGAAAATATTGCTTATGAACCTAAAAAGAAATAACAAACTAAACTCAGAAAATTAACTGAATCATTAAGAACTATGCAGCTGGAACATTTACTTTCCTAGCCTTACTAAGCCCCAGAAACTAATCAATACAAAATATGAAAGAATAAATTTTGTATAGCACAAGATTAATGGATCGTATTTAGACTTTGACAGTTGTCTAGGGAACTGAAAGGGAAAAAATTGGAACTTAATGGCTGAGAGGCTTACACACAATTCCTGGCTGAATGTTATCATTACTACACAAGTAGGAAAATGCACAGAAAGTCAACATGAAAATAGAGTGCTTTATATCTGTGGTTTAACACAGCATATGAAAACTGTACATGGATTTCTTTAAGGAGTTCATTCAGGCATCGTGGAAGTGCCTAATAAAACTTAACCAAGCCCTAAGTTTGGAACATTTTCTGAATGGATTATGGAAGTATGACTTTGACCTAGCCACTACCCCTGTGTAATAAATCCAAAGAGGCAAAGCCTGTGAGTTACAAGTTCTACCACTTCTTTAAAAGGTGTCTCTTGTAATGCTGAAATTTCAGTATATTCATGAAATATTGTACTAATTAGAGGTCTATAGCTTTAAGTAATATACACTACAGAATGATAGCTAGTGTTATAACAGCTACTAGATGCTAGTATTCTTCCTATTATAACACATACTAAAGTGAATTGTTATGTAGGAAATACACAGCAAGTAACTTAAACTGGTGTTTGTAAAAACCTTTCAGGAAGACTCTTTTGATACTCAGTTACATCTTCACTCGGTAGGAATAAATTCCTTCCTAACACAGGTTGAATTTTTTTTATATTGCTTTTGGTCAGAATTTCTGTCTCAAGACAGATTTCTTCATATGAACATTTTGATCTTAAATATTAGTGACAGACATTTCATATGAATGAAGGTTAACATTAGGATTGCCCTCTTTCAGTTCAATCTGACCTTGGACTCTTGGGCCCTTTTGAGATTAACTACTTATTTCTGTCATCAAGTTTATTCCACTCAAGACCTAAAATAACATTATAAATAGATTGCCTTTCTTACTGTAAACCCTAGCACTTTTTCTTTCATCTATCATACACAAGTTTTACAGCTGATTGGGCTTTAAGTTAAAATAAAATTAAAGAGAATTTTTAAAAAAGATTCAAAGCTGTTGGTGATGAGTGCAATTTGCTTTGCTCCTTGATAGGGTGCAAGAGTGCAAGTTTGGTGTATGCCTTCACTCATCATTTCAAAGTGGTCTTTCTCTGTGTAACATAAAAGCTATCACAGGAAACTTGAATTTTTGAATACAGTTTAGATTTAGGGGATTCTTTCCCTCTAAAGAGTGCTTTTTAAGAAAACACACTCAAATATCTGTTCAAATAAGAACCAATTATCCATGGTGGAAAATGTCTTGTTTTGACGGTCACTGTGGAGTTAGGTGAAGTTTTCTGAAATGTGTATAGGGCTTCTTCATTCCTATGACTTAATACCCTGATTTTGTAGTCTACCAGCTTGATCCTTATTACTTAACCACTGCACAATCAGATATACATTCAAAAGTAAATGCTTTTAACAGTAGTAACTGTAGAGAAATTTCAGTGCTCAAGGAAATCAAGTTGGTATCATGTTAACTACATCTGAGAAAAAAATTTCCTGTGTTTTAGGTGGGACACAGGTGAATTCATCTTCAGGTTTCCAAGATTGCCACCCATATATTTCAAATACAAATAAAAAGAGATAAAAATATTCTTGTATCAAAGTCTTGGTACAGTTAACACTGTTGTACTCTGTGCCTGTCTTTTAAGAAGGCAGTGAGAGGTGTTTGCAAAGAAAGTGCATTCCTTTTAACATCTGTAAACTTCTTATTTGGACATATTCAAAACCATAGCAAGGACTCTGGCTTTCTGACAGTATATTTTTATTCAACATAAATTTGAAATTTCTCAGTGTGTCCAGATATTAAAAGATAGTGCAATAACAAGTAAGAAAGGGCAGACTTTTCAGGATACTCGAAGCAATGTAGGCAAGAACTTGGGACATATGGGCCCAAATTCAGGCTATATGGGCTCAGGAAATTTCTACTCCTATTCCAGGACTACCAGATAGTGAAAAGACATAATTTATGAGAAAAAATGGCAGTTTTTTTCTCAATGAATACAGTAGCCAGGCCACATAGTGCTATGGTGCCCAATATAAAAGGAACTATTTTTCCTGTGAACAATTAATTTCCTTTTAATTCATCATCTGCATTGCTGTAGTGGTTTTAAATACAAACTTGTAATGTCTTAGAAAACTATATAATCATATATAATCCTATTTTATAGTTAAGCAGAGCATGCAACAATTTGTGCTAGCCCCAAATTTCACACACACATAAAGGAAGTTTCTCACTTCACATTGTTCTTAAGATAAATTATGCTAAAAGACCAGAAAGATTGCTCCCCTCTCGTTTCAGAAAGGAGGGCCCAATATTAAATAAGCAATGTCTAACAAGCATAAATCATCTATAAATGGAAAATGCCTGCTATGTATCTATCTCAAGATCTTCCTGTTACGTGGTTATACTGGGGTATAGTAAAGGGGATCACAGAGCCAATAGTACTGATACACTTCTCAGCCATTTTACATAGTGTCATCTGTGATATCCTTCCAAATCTACTAGTGTCCCTCATACTTTCATTCAATAAATCCTGCAAAGAAATATGAGGATGTGCCTGATGCAGTGCAGGTATAGGGAGTCAGTTGTATGTGCTGTTCAGCTGATCTATACATATATAGTAACTTCAACATGTTGAACATCCAGCAAGTTGACAGATCAAGTTAGGAATCCACAGAAGTAGCAGGAATAACAATTCCAGATTGAAAATGGGACCTGTGCACATGGTAGCTCTATGATTATACTTGCCTAAGTAAAACTACTCAGTAAAAAAAGATCAATAAAAATAAACAATGAATAACTAGACAAATAATTAATCTGAGCATAAATAACCTGTTCCTTAAGTTTTTTACATGTGAAAGAGCCTCATAAAAGCTTAAGCTCTTCAATTACATTGTAACTTTTTAGTTGCATTTTTTACTGTAAAACACATTCCATTATCTGTCTTTGTTGGTAGAGTAAGTGAACAGTAATTTTTTGTAGAAAGACCTTACCAAGACTGGTGACCACTTTAAAGTTTAGCACCAGTTTGAAATGACAGTGTTGGGGTGGGTTGGCTGGTGCTTCTGTTTTGTGATTTGTTTTTTTCCTAATGGAATTAAATCATTTGGGGATGGATAATGAACAAAAGAGAGACCAGATAGTTTTGTGACCTAGAATTTAACTTGCTTACTTCTGTTTAGGATTACAGTGGTAGTACACACAAGTTATGGTTACTCAAGAGCATATGGTGCTCCTACTCTATATTTATATTTTGAAGTAATACAGTCCCTGCCTGAGCTGCTCTTATCCCTAGTCCCTGAGTTCTACCTCATCATAAGACAAGGAAAATCAAGCAATAACGCTATCACAGTAATATACTAGGGTTTCCAGTTGTTCATAAAGAAAATTTTTGATGAAAGCAGATGAACTGGTTGCAAGATACCAGCTGCAATATCCAGGTCCTATGGGAGGGCAATCAATACCAAACTCAGAGAGAGATGCCATTGGCAATGTGCTTCAGAGCTTTTAATCAGGAGTAGTAGCTGTAATAAGTAACAGCAGCTTTCCAATGAAGAGGATGCAGTTTCCTATAGATGGATTTTATGGTGGTTGACACCTGGTTTGATGGACTCACTGAAGCCACAGCTCAGTGTGTACATTTGTTCTGTAAGCAGTCTGCACTAGTGAGCATCAATTTTATGATGATATTTTAAACCTTTTATTTATTTGAGGATGAAAAAACAATATTCTCTGCAAATAGGAACAGTACATATTACTGATTAACAGCTAGAAGATAATAAAATATAGAAGAGTTACACTGAGTGGCAAATAAGCTAATTAGACCTTTGAAAGTTAAATTTCTAACTTCTAACTAGAAGAACAGAGTATATGTAACTTCCTGAAACTTACTTTCAATAGTCATTTTCAGAGTTCAACAAACAGATCATCTTAACAAATCAAGTACCAAATATCAGACACTTGCATTTTTTTCCCCTTAGGTTTAACTCTAGCAGGGTTCAAGCAATTTTTTCATTTGTCACCTTATTGCAAGAACAGAATATGGATAAAAAGGGCCAGGATCTGCACTTTAGAGAACAAGGTAACAGATTTCTTGCCTTGTGTAAAGAACTCTCTTAGCATCTGCTATTCTGTGATCCATCAAAAGTTGTGGGACTCCAGCACTTTAATTAATACATAGCATACACATAACAAATTACATAGGGCTGAGAACGTGAGCAGCAGAAGGAAATGGATACCATCACTCAGAAAGTTCCATCTCACATCCCACCATCCTTTTTGCTTCTAAAATCCTTACTCTTCTGAGGGAAAATAAATTTATCTCTGTGCCTGATCTTCATAAGGTACAAGTTAACTCATTTAATGATATCTGATGAAGAAAAAGAGGTGAAAACACAAAATGTGTCATCAGCATATTGATTAAAACCCCCATGTTTTCTATACTTTCTCCTTTTCCTTGATCCTTTCCCACTCCAGGTTACCTGATGATAAAGGGAAATGACCAGACTACCACTGACAGAATCTGAGAGGGCACAGGGGAAGTGTTGCATGTTCTCCATTGAAAATGTGAAAGTCTCCACCTCTGCTAGCATCTAGTATTATCTAAACAGAACTTTACAATACTGAGTTTAATTGGCACAGCTAAGAAAATCAGTACTGGCTTTTAATTTCTGCTCATTAGAGAGAAAAATCATAAGCTAACAACACAAGTGTAATTTCTGTAAATGTCAGGGCCTAATAATCAACATATCTGTTTAAGAGGTGCTACGAAGCTTCAAATTACTGCAGCAGGTTGCATTCTAGTCTTTAACAATCTTTCCACCCAAAATGGAGATGTGCAAGAAGCAAAGATTAAATATTAAACTATTAAAAAGTCTCCTGAAACTGTTTTCTTGACAAATCACTTATGAAAGCACAAACATGGTATGTTTTTAAAACAAACATCATCATTATTATAAATTGTTTAATTTGAAGTTACACAAGGACACCACAGGCACAATGATTTGGCACCATAAAAATGCAAATTAAAAACTTTCATACTTAAAAACATCACTACTTCAGGTACAGGCCTCAGTTGCTACTCTGAGTACCACCTGAGACCAAATCCTGCTTTCTTTTTTTTGTATGTATTGAGACGGTTATTTGTAAACAGTAGGCTCTTTCTTTATTCTGTTGTATAGTTTTTTGGCTCTCCCCCCACCCCACCCCCCCATTTTGTCTTGAAAATAATTTTCAAATTAATACTATGATAACATACATAGTTTTAATGTGAATATGTGTCTGTAGAACCACAGCTAACAAAATTCACATATCAAAGTGATCTTCAATAGATATTTTCCTTTTACCTTTAATAAATGACAGATTTAATTATTACTGATAACAATGAATGAGACAATATATAAATGGACAATAACATGAAGAAATATAATAATTCTTGTGCTGATTTCTTTCAACAGTCATATTAAGTAGCACATTTTAACCTAGACAGTAATATTACAGACAAAATGTGAACTATCATCAGTGTGGACCTTTGGTTAATTAACAGTTGGTGAGCCTGTTCTCTCATACACACAGACAAACAACCATGCAAAAAATGGCACAGAAAGAAAATATTTCCTTATATATCTTTTCAAAATCCAGCTAATAAGGGAATTTCTTCAAATACCATATATATATTGAAAATAGCTGTAACAAGCCACATAGATTTTATTCCTGGATTATCAGAATCTGAGATGCTCAGAATCTTATGAGACCTGCTGCTCCTGAGCCTGAATATCACCAGATTTTTCTTCTTAGGAAACAAGGTCACTTCTACAAAATGCTAGGAATTAATTTAGTATACCTTGATTATGAAATGATCTGATTTTGCAAGTAAGACTACTGCATCACAACATCACATTAAGAGTAAGAGGCCAGATATCAGATTTAACGAGGTTAAAATGAAAAAAAATCACACCATCATCACAATCAGTCAGTACAAAATGGCTTTGAATTCCCCATTCCATCTTTGGCTCTACCTTAACAGCAAACCAGAGGGCACAATCTCATTCCAAGATATGGAAAAGATCATATTGCTAAAATTTATTATGGGTACAATTAAATGTTTTGCCATCTTACCTGATTGAAAGAGAATGATAAATCACTGCAAAGCCCAGCATCCAAAAATAATATGATAATATATGTCTCCTCCTGAAATAGTCCAGATTTCCATCCACAAAGCTTTACTAATTAATTATAATATCTGTATTCTCAGTGGAAAAGAAAACATAGAGACCTTTCCAGAATCCTGTCTGATTCTGCCTCCGCTTCCTGTTCTCAGTCTCACTCGATGGTACCCAACATATATCAGAAAACAGCTTATTAGGAGAAGGAGGGGGTGAAGGGTGGGGGAATGGAGGGGGAGAAGTGCAAAAAATGCAGCACCTAACGTGGCAGCTCCACCTACTGGTAAAGATAATGAACACGTACAAAGCGTCAGCTTATGAGGCATCTTTATCCCAGTTTATTCTGCCTTACACTTGAAACAGCTCCTGTGTAGTAAGTTCTTCAAGCAAGAAGTGGAACAGACCAATAAAAACACAGTGGCTATTGAATAACCCTATTAAAGACTTTTTTCTTAAAATAATTAAATTTAAAACCAGTTGTTTGTATACATTCAGCAGAGCATTTAGTTTTAATTGTGCTGTTTCCTTTAAAAATCCACAAAGAGACGGAAGTGTAAAATAAGAAAGCACAGACACTGACTGCACCCCTAACTCGTGTATGCTGAACTTGCTGATTGTCTTGATACCCTTATTCATTAAATACTACCATGCATTTTTGCCATCATATTCATTTCTTTTATGTGCATAAAATGTACTGTGCTTATGTAAAAAGCATAGCTCAAAGTCTTTCCCTTAGACAGGATTCCTGGGCATGTGCAGATTTCCATCTGATTACCTAGGATTCCTCTGGCCATCCTGGGAAGAATTATTAGAGCAGTGGCTCCATCATTGCCTGGTCCATGGGCAACAGTATTGAGTGAACAATGTGCTTCAGGCAACATATTCCGTTGTCCTGCATGTCAGTTTGAGGAGTATTGTGTCAGTGGAAAGCAAGATGTAGAACCGTTAAGCAATGTCTGCAAGTATGTTCAATATAATAACTCATAGCCCTGGGTCAGAGACCACTGGAGTTCCCAACTAATTTAAAATCAAGCTACCAGCTTTATTCAGTCATGTGGGATTTAATGAACAAACATTATTCCACAAAACAAGAAAAAAGAGTATAAGAGACAATATTTTACTCTCTGGCAGCCCCTGTATTTCCTTTAAGTATCTCTTCACCAGTGGCTACAGATAGCCCCTTCTCTGTCCCACTGGTCACATACTTTTGGAAGCAAGGATTCCAGGGCAGCCAGCACGTATCCAGCCTGACGGCTGTTACCATATCAAAACTACACAAAGCAGCAGTAGTGGTGACAACTGCCTACAGCTGATGCCCCTTATCTCTAATATCATACAGATATCCCTATTTAAATTAGTATACATAAACTACAATCTTTAAGCATTTATGTCGATTTGAGTAGTCTATTTCAGTTAAGCTTGCTGCATGCTTGACAGATACAAACACCAAATTCCTGAATTTGGCTAATAACAGCAAACAGAAATACATTTTCAGAGGATGTATGTATTCTGTATGTACAGAATAATCTCTGCATATTACGTGAGAGAGATGTGCCCCCGGCTTGCAATTGCAGCTGCATTACTTTCCTTGTTTGACTGGGGCACACTGGGACACTCCTGATCACACTGTTCAAGCAAATCCCCCCTTTTATTTCACAGAGACTTTAAGGGTGTGAACATACACCCCAGTTTTATAAGAAAAAAAATTAATTTGGTCTCCCTTTGATTTTATTATTTACATTTTCAAACTTCTAGAAGTAAGAAGGAATGTATTTTTAATTAAAAATGTTCATTTTTCTCTAAAGCATTGGTTTTGCTTTCATAGGTTTATGTTAATTTAGCAAACCCATGAATGAACAGAAGCTGATGTCTGGACTTTAAACTGCTTGGGAACATTGTTTGAAACTGTATTGTGTTTTGAAAATCAAACCAGTCCTTGGACAGAACTTTCATTTGCTTACATGCTGCATTTAGTTTATTATTTTTAATGATAAAAATTTTTCTTAGTTGTCTTTGGAAGTTTTCTTTAGAAAGTCTTTATGTCATAATTAAAATATAATAATCATCTAGTAACATCATAGTTAAGGGTGGGTTATACATGTTGAATCTCTTTCTCCTGGAAACAAACTGTTTCAACCTCATTGAAAAATAGGAAACATAGTCCTTAATGCCAGCAGTATAATTCCAGAAGAAAAGCATGTATAAACAAGTTTTGAACCTGAGTTGGTTCAGAGATTTGATTCTCTGATAAGTTTTATGACAGCGTTGTCTTAGAATAAGTAATTTTTGTGTGCTAACGTTCCAGAAGATGGTTAGGTTAACATTGTATTACTAGAGAACCCCCAGTCCTGCTTTTTTGTGGTAGTGTCCTTATATCGACTGCAATCTTCTGTGATATACCAGTTGGCACAATAACTATACATAATGTATTAGTCTATACCAAGATAGCCTTCTCATAGGTGTAGGTCTGGTATTAGAGAAATGTTGTGTCACTGATTTAAACAGTTCAGTTATCAACACTCACACTAAAAAAAAAAAGCCAGAAACGTAAAGTTTTATTTGTAGAAATGATCATGCCAAACAAAGTCATGGTAAATATTCATTTATTAATATGGCTCACATATGGCTTATATTCTTCTTTAATCAATGTACAGGATTGCCTGTATAGTTCGTTGAAACCAGTCAAAGTCTTTGATTTAATGAAACAGAGTTTGAATCGTGTTCTTAAGAATTCCTTAGCACTTTTTTGATCTACCAATGAAACAACAGGGCCGAAACAAATAACTATGCAATATGCATAAATACACATTTATACTATAAATACACCAAACCATCTACATGGAATGATCTCCGCACCTCCCCCCCCTAAATTTATTAGCATGAAAATTTAATTTTAAAAAATCATCTTTCACCACAAACCTATATAAAATGTATACATGCAATACATGCTCTATATATACATGTATATATGCAACACGTGTATACCAAATATATACATACTATGTATACAAAAGCTCTCCCCCTCCTTTCTTCTGCCTCACTACATCCCACCGAACAGTCGACTGCCAGCTCTGAAAATCAGAAGTGGTCATTCAAAAGACAACAAATAGACTACTTTGAAAAAAGTCATTTATAACAATGCCAGCCTGGCACTTGTTTCAATTTAAAATATTAGTACAGCTTTTAATGAATCATCACTGGAAATTCATTTCAAAAGTTATATTTAACAATATAACTTGAAAAGCCCTGACATTTCTAAAGAATCTGTTTGTCTGGGAATCCTGCCTCAGGTGCAGTTATGCTCTCAGTCATGAGTGAATAAATGCAAAGCTATTCAGTAACTTTTAACTAAACAGCTGAAACAGAAATGTTGAGGTATCTTAGTTGGAAAGAGAAAAATAATTTTGAAGTGTTAAACATGAATGAATACAGCCCCTGTATGAGGTCTCATATAAGGGCAAGTCCTGTACGTAGCTCACACGTATAACTCGGCAATGCAGTCATCAGCTTGTTTTAACATCAAATATTCTGTTTGACTAATACCATTATTTTTGGACAATAGTTATCTTGAATAATTCTCAGGCACTTTTGTGAATATTAACATACTTAAAGGCATCAGAATATAAGACATGCTGTCATACCTATTCCTTCAACTACCTACCTGTATCAGCTTTTGAAAGTGACCTAAACTGCAGTATTTAGCTAAGTGTGATGGATATGACTTTAATGAAAGTTCAAGACTGGCTGACACAAGTGTATAAACCTATTTTTTCACCTTTGGTTTCTCTCTTTTTTTCCTCCTTTTTGTCTCTAGAGTGCAAAACAAAAAAACCTGCTTTTGTACCAGAGTTAGTAACGCATATTTACAAGCCATGGACCTGACATAGTGGCTTTCCAGCTAATAATCTGCCTGTCGCATGGGGTGCTAAGCAAAATTTAGGGAAGGCAATACACTCAACTGCAGTGGAAGAATCTGGTCTAACATTTAAGGAAGATCTGTGGTAGGCTGGCAAAGGAGTTTCTACAGTGTCTTTTTGTTCAAAAACTTGTAGGTTGCACATGTGGAATTTCAAAACTGGGAAAGAAAATACAAAAAGCGGCAAGCAGTCAAATGCTATAGCACAGAACTGCAGAACTTTTTAGAATAAAGAGGAGCCTGAGGATATGCCTTAACTCCAGTCCTCACTGTATGATCAGTAAAAGCATAATATTCTATTTGTATAGGATCACTTAAAAGTATAAGGACTTCATAGTATCTTAAGCCTTTGACTGCTCAAGTATTTTAACAGGCCATAGAGCATACTATCTGAAAAATTGTCTGCTTTAAGATATTCACAATAATATCATAATAAAAATATGTGATCAGCAATCAGTACTTTAACAGTTGTAGCTTTCAAAAATAGCAAATTTTTTTTAACATTAATGTTACTAATAATAGTTAGACCCCTCCTATTGTTGCAGAAAAACAATATGAAGGCCATACCAAATAATTCCACCATTTTAGTAATAATGAATTAAAAATAAATCTCAAAGCATAAGCCACCCTGACCACCTTCCACATGTGCCTAAGTGCTTCCAAAATATTAATCTCCAGTTACAACTTTCCTGTCATTCAGATGAACTACAATCAAAATTATAAAATTATTGTGAGCTGAACTAATTTTACACAACAATCAAAGCTTAGAGAGGTCTTAAAATATTCACATTATATATACAGTATATATATATACACATATGCTTTAAGTATGTAAAGAAAGAGTAGGGTACTTGTGTATCTGCGTTTTGAGTGAATAAGATCATCATATGAGACTGATACCTGTTTAGTCTAGCGGTCTAACAGTGGCCAGTACCACAGGTTTCTAAGTTTGAGACAGTTAGCAGCAGACAATAATAAAATAACTGGTCAGTAAGAAAATTTTTTTCTTATGCCAGTGATCCTCAATCTAGAGGTGGGTCTGGCTGGCATGCTACTTGGTTGCAGGAGCTTCACAGCCAGCTTCACTTGGCATTGTTAATTACTTAGTGAGAGGGTGGGTGAAAAGTTCTGTAGGTTAACTGGGAAAATGTAGCTTTCCCACCATGTACATGCTAGATGTTTCTATCCTCTAGCATGTAGCACTGCACCTGTTGCCACTACAAGAAGTAGTTTAGGAATTTCTAAGTACTAGAAGCAACATTCCTTCTAATCTTGTTAATCTTGCTTGCTAAGGCTTTTTATTGTATGTTTCAGCACAACAAAGGAGAGTCGTAGAAGGCAATTAATTCATAAGGAAATACTTTTTTGTATGACATATAATATACCTTAAGAATTTACAGATATACAGGCCAACAGCTTAGGAGGATTCTGAAAAACACTAGATATTTACGTGAGTAATAAGAGTTACAACAGGGAGCAGGAGGTGACTCAGATAATAAGGATTCAGTATCTAAGGCTTGCAAGCTTCTTGTGTAACTTCCAGAATATAATGTATGTTTGTATCTCAGTTCCTCACCTATGGAATGGAGATAATAATTCCTGACTTCAGAAGGGGCTATAGGATAAATTAATTTTGCTAGCCAGCCATGCTGTAGAGAACAAGACTGAAGAAGTATTTTAATATTCCTTGTAATGTCCAAAGAGGCCAGACAGGCCTAGGAAGTTACTGTTTTAGGCAGTATATGTATATTTTCACAGGACACAGACCATGTTTGAAAGAATCTACTATGTATGTATGACAAGACCAATAAACAAAGATGAAATGCAAGCAAGCAATTTCACAGTGAACAAATACAATTTCAGATAGACAGATTTTAAGAGATGGACAAATGAATTAAATGATACCTCTGCAACAAGTGCAGTAGTGCTCTCAGAGCTAGTAACAAAATGTAATAATGTTCTCCCAGGACACCTATAAACAGAGAGATTGCATTCATATGTTTTCATTCCATTTATTGCTACTGAGTCATGTGGTTTAATTGGTCAGATGAAAGGTAATCATCACTTGGAGAGAGGGGAGGTTTTGTTAAGCAAACCTCAAGTTATGATTTATTTATTTGCTAGTCTTTAAAAGCTGGAATGTCTAGAAGAATTGCTCTGTTTAATAACATACACTTGCCGAGTTGATTTTGCATTAGAAGGTTTCTCTGCATCTCACAGTAAGACTAGCAGTTATCCACACTAAAAATAGTACCGTTATAATGAAACCATGAAAATATACTATGCTGACAGAGATGATACAAAATTTCAAACAATTGACTCTAATATTTTAAAGAAGAATAACTTTACCTTGACTACTTTCAGCCAAGAATGATAAAGATACAGAACATGTAAACTGTTTGGTGCATTGAATCATGAAGTTAGCACAAGTTAAGGCCTTAATGTTTCTGACTGTAGGCATACTAATGTCTCAAAGAGCAAACGGAAGTGATATGTACTTTCAAAAACTGCTGTACATATTCCTTTTCAAATCTGTCTTCACCATTGGTCATTAAAAGTGACTTCAGTATTAGCCCCAGGCAGCCAAGAAATTACTGGCTTTACAATTTGAAAACAGGAATGTGATTTAAAATATTATATTCTTCAAAAGTAATTATCAAGATTGACAAATAGTTTTCATTACATAGAAAGATGTTCAGAAATCTTCTAAATTCCAAAGCTATCTTTCCTCTTAGGCAGAGATAAAAACCTGGCAGCCTGCACTAATACACCTCAGATGCAAAGATGTCAGATATGAAAGAAATGTAATAAAATTAAAAGATTGCCGATGTTTAGTAGTCACCAGGGTAATTTCTGTTAAAGTAAATCTGGAACAGGTCAAAAAATATGCTTCATATTTAGAATCATCTTAAAGTTCAGTTTCACTTCAATGAGTAATTTGCAAAGTTGACTTTCAGACTTTAAAGGCAAGAATGATAGGCTTTCTGATTTCATCAGAACTAAATAACAAAGGCTGATAAGTTTTGATTGAGATTCATTTATGTCTTTTAATAAGATGACACATCAAGGAACCATAAACCTGCTCACTCTGCAGACCTATCTTTTGCCTTAGCAATGTACAGATTCAGGTCTAGAGTTTAAGAGATTTATGGATAAAAAGACAAGGAAAAGTAAGGGTTCTAAATATGTGAAATAGCTATTACTTTGAGGCATGTAAAAGACAGGCGTAGATAAGCGTCTGTTGGCCAGAATAGCTACTAGCATTACTCCTTAGGCTTAACATCCCATGCACTGTGGAAACTGAAGTTTGACCTTTTGCTCCATCTCTTCTGGGTAGATGTTTTTGCATGATTTAATAGAATGGTTATTTTTTATGCAGATGACTGTTAGCCATGCTCTGAGAGGAAAAGAGAAATTTCTGGTAGAAATGAGCTCTATCAGCATGGCTGAATAAGCAGAAAGACTCCTCTAGCTATCCTAGTTTTAAGACATTTAAATAAAAAGATCAGAAAATCAGAAAATGAGATTTATTCAAGGGATATTTTTATGCCTATATTATTACTATTACAATGATCACTCAAACCATGAATAAACCATGTTTGTAGGTGTTGTGGGAGAGCTTTAGTAGATGCAGAATCAACTCTGAGGGATTTACTGAGTTTTGTTGATTCTTACAGTGTTCTGAATTTTTCACAGAAAACCTCTTTATCTCCTCATGTACTTGTAACTGGGCAAGTTTGTGCCACTGACAAATGCAGTCTTTATAGGAAAATGTAAACTTAGAAAATTCCTGTGAATTTCAGCAGTTAAATTTTTATTGTCTTTCACTTATTGTGGCATTTTATTGTGGTATATATGAGATATTATCATATTTAATTTTCATTGTACTCTTCACAGACACAGAAAAGCAAAGCTAGCTTTGCCAATGAGCTTTACTATTAAGATGTCATTGTCATATACCTACAGATTAAAAAATTGAAAGAGTGATAGACTGTAGAAGGATTAAGATTACAGAATATTAAAAAAGAACAGAAGTTTCTTTGAGAGAAGTTTCAGGAGAGAGAAAAGTGTTTATAGTGGAGCCGAAATGCATATTTCTTCCCAGTACTCCTTGAACTAAATGGCTGCTCTACAGCTAAGAATTATATATTAGTATTATTATAAGTAATAAAGATTCATACAATCTCCAAATCTCTTGTAATACTTTTATCTCACTTTTAATATTTCAGGTATTATTAATTCAAATGATCTTTGGTTTTTTTAGATAGCATAGAAAATTTTGTTTGGTTTATGAAGTAAATTAATATTCGAAATTTTAATGTTACATATTCCAATGAAATTACTGTTTTGTGAAAAGTACATTCAATAAGTGACTTAATTAAAGTAAGCTTTAGAATATCACCTTCAACAATATAGGTTTATAGTAGGCCTAAATTCATTCATGGTACATTTCCATGTTTATACAAAGTTGCCAAAGTATGTTCAAAAGCATTTAATGTCACATGCCCTTTAGACCTTTAGACTCCGGGCGTTTTGGAGTGCAAGGTCTCCGGGGAATGCCAGAATGCGGGAGTGCGCTTCAGCACCACGGACAGCGCTCGCCCTCCCCCCACCCCACCCCCCCCCCGTCCCCGCCGCTCAGGCGCTGCTATAGGAGTGAGTAAAAATTGTCTGTATTTTTCAGTGAAATCCTTTTTCGAGGTATAAATATTATTTTTTATATAAAATAGTATTATAGGGGAAAATTTCCTTAAAACAAGGTCAAATGAGAGCGTATTTTTTGGTGACAATAGGATTTCTAAAATACTCAGTCCATGCTCACACAACAGGTATTTTGACCTATTATCATTACTTGAACTGTTTAGGACTTTGGAGTTCTTTCATGGCCCAAGATCCTATTGTAGGGATTGGACAAGCATACAAATTGATCTTTTTCTTGAAGACTGTCACTCCAAGGGTTTGTGATAACCGTGAAGAATGGTTTAAGCTGATACAAATATGAGTTGCTACTGAAAGGGACAGTCTCTCCAGCAACTTCCCTGTCTTGACATTAGTGATCTTGTTGATGAGTTAGATCGTGGATCCCAATTAAAAATTCCATGGGTTTCATCTAGATGCATTCCTAGTTACCTCTTGCACTTTTTCCTCTCCCAATCCCCATGTTTTAGTGCAATGAAATTTTCCTCCACAGCTGAGAATTGTTGAGCCAGCCCTGCACGCAGGTGTGTGCTAGCTGTTTGATGTGACAAAGCAGGTTTAAGGGATAGAAAGCTTTTAAGGAAATAGAGAGATAAAAGTAGATACACTCAGCTATATAGCTCTCCGGTACAAGGCATCCTTTAGTAACAGTAAATCCAAAACTGCTGTCAGGTGGATCATGGCTAGAGACAACTGAGGTGAGGCAGACAACTTGCGTATTTGTCTTTTGTAACTAATAGCATCCAGAGTATGAAAGAGCCATTCAGGATACTATAAAATGCAGGACAGCCTTGGATGAAAATAAGTAAAACAGATCACCACAAAAACTTTTTATTGAGCAGCAATGTAATAGTCCTTGCTAAATCCAAGCATCCATTCCTTTTGTCTTACGGGGTTTTTTTCCCCCTCTGGCTTTTGATAAATATATAAATGTAATTTATATTTTGCAGAATCAATAATCAAACAGGAAAAAAGTAGGTGCTCTTATTTTCAACCACTTTGTACTGGGGGGTTCTAAATAAAGAATTACTTCTTTATTTTTAAACATAATGCGCATTAGTACGTAGTGAAACAAAGACATCTGGCAGAACCTTTATTTTTCTGCAATTATTTTTGTACAGATATATCCAAATACCTACTTCATTATTAAAAAAAAAAAAGTTTGCAGTTTAAATCTCAAACCAATTTTTAAGACTATATAAGCATTCGTTAGTCCTAACCTACTTACTTCATTTAAAAGCTGTATAATCAAGGGCTAATATACGATTATAAAACTGAAATACAGTTTTGACAGGGCAAGAATCAAGCTGAGCTCATGTCCTTGCCGGTAGGTGGCGCTAGCACGCAACATGCCGCCGCCTCCTTTCCTCCCCCTCATCTCTTCCCTCCCCCCTCCTCTTTTATTCCCCACAACCAATTTTCTGATCGATGCTGGGATTCAAAGAGTGAATCTCTAGAACAGGAAGCAGGCGAAGTGACTACAGAATACTGCAGAGATTCCTTTGTTGCTTTTATGGGGAGGTTCTTTCTTTACTTCTTCCCTTTTTCATTTCAGTGAAATTAAGAGTTACAAGCTTCTTTTCCCAGGAACCTGAACCTGCAGCAGAAGCATCATCATCTACAAGAGTATGGATATTTCTTATGCCATGATTTGTAATTCTCTTTTAATCAGGTAAGACAATATGATATTTAATTAAAATGCTTAGTTAACATATTCCAGTTGTTTTGTACCAAGATTCTTCTGTGGTGCCACACCTAGCTCTCAATTAATATTAATAGAAAAAGAGGAGAGGCAATAATAGCCATCTTTGCCACTGCATGGATTTTTCATAGTATTTAATTAGGTCTTAGCACAATAATAAAAAATGTTGTGGTTCTTTGGAGTTCACTGGTCCTATGTATTTTTAAGATTGTATGTTTATAATTACAATTACTTTTGAGTTTGTATTTTTCATCCTAATTGTGGTAATTTGTTGCTGTTGTTTTGAGGTGGTCATCCACAAGTGTTTTCTTTTTCTGCTGGAGGCTATATTGGTGCTGTATCCAGAATACAAATTGGTCTGTAATTTAAAGCATACAACTACATCTCTGGGATTGCCCAGTTTTAATGCAGAAATGTCCTGTTGCTTCTTTATACCATATTCAGTCAGAGGCTTTCTTTGCTTCCTAAATTCATCATTTTGTTTCTGTGAGGTATAGGAAATTTACAGGATTTTCCCCTCCCTCATCTCCCAAAACAGCCTCTCCCTGATGGAAGACAGAATGGAGGACTTCTCTGTGACTAAACATGCATTTGCACTGCTGCAAATGTCATATGAAACACGTGTTTTGTGAATCATTTTATAGATATAAGAATGATTTTTTATTGTAAAAACTTAATTCCATCTTGCATGAGAAAGGAAAAAAAAATTATTCCTTTCATTATTTTTTTAGATGATACACACTGGGAGAGACAGCAGAATGACTCAGGAGGTGGGAAGCTCATGCAGCACCCCCTGACTCTTCTTTCAAACCTTTCGTTGTTTTTTTTTTTTACCTTCTCTTAATTACAGCAATAATTTATTTAGTCAGGGAAAAATAACATAGAAATGCAATGATTTACACAGTCATAAATCAGAGAAAGGGCTCAGTACCCAGTATATGAGAAAAAAGAATGTGTGATTAGTTTAAATGCATTTTGCTTTCTATTATAGAGTGGTAAGTAGGAAAGCACTTAATCAAAATTTTCACACACCTGTGCAAAGGTAAACTTTTTTTTTAGTGCTGATTAGTGAAGCAACAGAAAATTGCCTGTTGGGATTTGAACGCTAGATGCTGCCTTGGCTTTAGATGATTCCCTAGATACATGTGAAATGTTAAGAAGGTTCACAGCATTCTTGCCATCTATGCTCAGTTGGATTTTTCTGACCAATGTTTTCAATATGTATATATGGGTATGGCTCAGCCATTGTAGTGTCTGAAGATATCTTCACTAGATGGTAAAGGATCATCCATTCTTGAATAGATCTGGAGAAAAGACAAATAATCACATCCAAATGCTCTGCAATTTCCTCCAGTGACAAATGCATTAAATAAATGATGTTCTCCTATGTCTATAGGCCCCAATTCCACAACAAAGGCATGTCAGTGGGATGACTCACGTTATTAGTGTTAGGCAAGTAGATAAGTAGCTGGCTCTGTTCTCTGGATTTTTAGACTGCACCAATGTTCAGGGAGAGAATAACTTTTTTTAATCACAGCGATTTTGCAGTGTTCATAAAATGCAGTTAGTAGACCAAACAAGCATGTAGCTTTAAGACGAGCAAAAATTTACTTTTGCATTTAAAAAATAAAAAGAAAATCCACTTGGTTTCTGCAAGCCTTAAAGGAAAATATTGAAGCTGAATTCTTACAGATTTTGAGTATGTTACTTGTGAACATTAGTCTTTGGGAAATACAAACACATAAATAGTGATATCACATCAAGGCATGATCCAGTTACCCTTCAGCAGCAATGAAGTCGGACATTTCTGGAGGACTTCAAGTGAAAGTTGACCCCAAAAGAAAGCTGACCCTTCCTACCTTTTGTGAAACTTAATTTTAGGGGATATTTAAGCCTTCTTGTTAGTTTTGTTCATCTGAACTACTCTAATTGAAGTGTACTTTCTATAGCTATAAACATCAGATCTCTGCAGCAGAGACCAGCGTACCTACTCTGCAGCCAGAGCAAGAGCCCAGCAGCAGTTACGCTGTCAGCGCTGCTTGCTCGGTTTCTTCATCACAGACCTTGATTTGTTGGGTCGTGACCTGCAGCCCTGCTCTACCCCTGAGAAGCCCCTAAACTCTCCGGCTGAGGGGACAGAAAGGACACTGAAATCTAATATAGCCTATCTGCTTGAATCCTGCTAGGCTCCAAATGCAACTGTAACCCCTTCTTATGCACACAGCTGTCAGCTGGAGCACGAAAATCACAAATAAGCTTTTTACTGTGTGGCTTCCATTGTTTTAAGGCCACATACACACCCCAGCTTCTCCAGAGGACAGTGTGGATCCTTTGCAGCAGCGGACCCTGGTCCTGTACTCCCCCAGAGCGGGAGCAACCTCTCATGCATCAAAGCCCCCCCATTTCTCTCTCTTTGCCCTCACTTGCTGAGCAGGCATCAGGGATTGTGGAGGCCTCCTTTCTAGAGGCTTCCTGAAGCCACTCGAAAGAATCCATTTCTTGTGCCTCCTCTCCTTTCGCTGACACCTACGAGTCTCAGAAGTGCTGGGTTAAAAGATGTTTATGCCAATGGTGGCCTGAATCTCCTGTTCTTCTTCAAATAATGTCCCTGATTTCAAAGAGAGATTAAAGTGGGGAGGCAAATGGTGGCGTGAATCACTAAATACCATAAGGCTTAGAATCACAAAAATAGCTAAGGAGGGAATCAATAATTCTGTAATCACTGCATATTTGGGAAGACATGCAGTAAAGAAGGTTTGGGACCAAAATACTGAAAGAGGAAGATTTTAAGAAACATTGAATAACTATGTTCATGGTATTCAGTTCAAATTCCTATTGTTTCCAAGCTCACAACATTACCTCTCTTATTTCTGCTCCTGAACCTACTATTGTTCTTTTTTTCTACCCTTACCTCCAATTTAAGTTAGGCTGCTTCCTCTTCCTGCCTCTAGCTGGTTTGGGACCAGCAGAAGGGCTTTGCTTCTGCTCCTGGTTTCAGCATTTGATGCCTCAGCAGCTATTGCTATCAGTTGCACTAAATTGCTAATGCTAGGCAGAAACACAGTCAACATGTGGCAGCTCTGTAAGTATTTATTGCAAGCTGCTAAGAAGCTTTTTCTGAGCATATTTAGAAATTATTTTAGAGAGATGCTGAGTGGCCAGATTTCAATAAATTTAAACAGGAACAACAAAATACAAACTCATATTGCTTGAGCAGCCTGCTTGACAAAATTCAGAGTAAAGAGATTGTAGCGAAAGTTCTAAAAATATGGCGGGAAATACATTTTAGTGCTGCAGTATTACCAACATACTCATTAAATAATTACAAAAATGGTTTTTAATCTTCCTATTAAAAAAACTAATAACATAGATTCATTGTTCTTGCCTTTTGGTTTTTAAACTTGTAGATTAGTGAAATAATACTTTCAAACTTTTCCTAATAAGCAGACTACAAATGTATTTTTTTCTATCAAATGGTGAAGTTTTTGTTGTTATAAGCATTCAAGCTGAAAGAATTAAGAAGTATCATGAGGATGTATGGATCCGCATTGTCAAGTTAAGCTTTTCTTTGTAACTTCACTGAAAGAAGTATCTCACCGTTCACAGTGTCGTTAAAGAAAGAAATCAGGATGAGGCCAACAGCATAAAGAAATTCAGTCTCAACAATTAACGTCTGGCAAAGCTGAAAGCATTAGGAAGAGATTCTCATGATGGAAATTATTAAGCAAACAAAATTCTGTCAGCTCTGTTCATATGATATAGAAAAAAAGATCAAAAAATATTAAAAAATCAGTAATAATTTTTTTAGGTCTTTCTGTGTGAAGTTCAGTGAATTGTTTCTATATGAAGTTTTCTTAGGTTTTGTGTAATTGCAATTGCAGTTGCTTCTTGATTCTTAGCTCAGCTTCCCTTACACATGGGCAGAATCTGATTTTGGCCAGATGAATTGCTCTTGAACTGCTAATGCTAGCCAGTTCTCACTCATCTTTCTGGAGATCCCCACAGGTACTTCCCATTATGCAGCAAAAATGCTGACTTCCACTGTCAAGAAAGAGGATCGTGTTCAATAACATGATGGTTGCTCTATGCAGTGTATAGTTACCTTACTTGGAAAAGCTGATAACATGTAACGTTAGCAGACATGCATTTTAAGATGATGGATGTCCAGGTTTCAGGAGAAGGTCTTCTCGTGGTCTAATGCGGACCAGTCATATAACAGGAGATGCCTGATTTCTATGCCATATGGTGCTGCTTGTCTGGTCTTAAATGGAGTCGTAACGTACGGCTTTTGAGTATGTTTAGAGGATGTCAAAGGACTCACTTTAGCCAAAAATACTGGGTACAATTCAACTCTGCAGTAAAAAGTATGACTGCAGTAGGTTTAGCCAGCTCTTAGCTTAGTACTTTGTTTTCAAATTCAGTGTATGTGCTTTATGGAACTGTACCAAGCCACCTGATTATTTTGGCTACTCATTTGGCCTGCTAGCCTATCACTCCGTAGCTTTCTGGTCACTGGTACTGAGCTAACTAAATTAAAGCTACAGTATTTCCACATCTGCTGCTGTCATTCCTCTGACATTATTACCAGCAGGCTTTGAGTGGGGCAGAAACAGTCTTCCTGTTTGAATGGGTGTTATTTAGACATTACTTTTTTCTATACCATCCTCACCACATCTCACCCTCCTCAGAGTAACTGCAAAATCCTCAGCAGACTTTGACCCCAATGCAGTTTTGTTTGATGATAAATGTAAATGACTCACACTGAAATTAGGAGTCTGACTCAAGTTCTCTAAAGCAATACACCATGTTCTAGACTCATGCATTTTTCTCGGTAGGATCAGAGATATACTAGGAGCCAGATTCCACATATGTATACAAAATGGAGTCACATCCATGCAGAAAAATTTGACAGTCTGATCTCAAGAAGAATAGTGGCCAGTTTAATGCATCATAAACTGCATAGAGATAAAGCAAGGTCAGAAAGTGTCCTTGCCCTAGACACTGTGGTCTGAATTTGCCATTTAAAAATGGGTTCCATAAACAGATGCCAACGAAAAGAAGGTTGAAGTAGCACCCCAGCATCTAAACAAACCACGTGCTTATAGGGAAGTGTATGGCAAATTTCTATACAACCACAACTATCATGAAACAAGAACTCTGCCCAGGGTATTTGAAATTTGACAGCCTATCTCTAAGTATACTCATTGTATTTTGTTTATTAGTAAATATTTGTACCAAATGCAAACCAGTGGAAAATCCTACCTTTTGGGCCACAAGGCAAGCTTTGTTAGATCCGTTTTCCATACTCTTAAGTCTGGTGAGGTTGTTCTAACTGGGACTGTGGCACACGAGGTCATTAACAAGAGGATAACAGGTATATTTGTAGTGTGTGAGCTCTGTATGCTTTCTCTTTACTGACAGTCAATAATAAAACCATGGAAACTAAAAGATAACTACTGAAACCAGGCAGAATGAAAAAATATTCCCTCTGTAGATGCATTAACCTGAAAGCAGACATAGGGCAAACACTGCATGATTGTTTCCAGGTTGAGCTTTCAGTGATGGCTGCGCAAACATCCTGACAGCAAATGCATTCACACAGGTTACATTTTGCAGTGCAGGGGCAGGTTTCCATTTTGTAGAATGGGAAGTAACACAAAACTGCTGACAGTAGACAGCCTCCTAGGTACTGCAATAATACTACTGAAAAATTCTCCTAGCGAAGCAATGAGAATGTGCTTTGAAAATACTGGGATGCAAGATAAGCTAATGTTTCGCTTTCATTTGGCTTCTGCAAAATACTAATAGACAAAACAGAAAATGCCCAATTTTACTATCAGTGGCAATGGTAACGTGCAAATCTTTAATGCTATTAAGGAAATCAATTTGCTTAGGAAGCAATAGGCTGTAACTGTTACTGGGCCACATTTGAGAGTCACTTTTCAATAGAATAACATTTTACATCTTGCAGACAATTTGCGTTTGTAGTTTTGTTGACTAAACATACACAACAAAATGTTTTTGAGAGTTATTTTTTGAAATTATTTTTTTTTACAATATTTTCTGTGAAAGTTAACATTTAAAGCACTCCACAGCCTCTGAAACACTTGTGACTGTAAAAAGATACTTATGCTTTTGCCAGCTGTAGTTTTTATGAATTACATGATCTTTGATCTGAAGCAAAGCTTCGGCCCTCTAAGCCAAGCTGAAGGCAGGCTAGTTTTGCACAGAGAGGAATTTGTTACTCTACTCCACCAGCATCCTTCAAGAAAAAACAAATATTAGATTTGAATGTAAGCCTCAGAGTATGAAGATGATGACCTTTAATATTATATAGGACATTTGAGTGCTATTACTCATCCTGATATCTTCTTGCTCTATGGAGTGGCAGTGGCTGGGAACCTAGAAGCATTCTCCATTGCTAGGAAAGGGATTATATAGCTTTTCTCAGTATTGACCTCACTTCCAAATTAGTTTAAGGATTCACACATTCTCAAAATAATCTGTCCTTAGTGAGAGAGATGATGGATATGATGCAGGAATTGAGTGAGCTGGTATAAATATTGTGAAGATGGGCAAACAGCTCTGAAACTGTGATAAGGAAAGGAAATATCCTCTGGGAATCTAAAGGAGAGTGATTGGTGGGGGAAAGCAATTGAATGTAGGGGGGAAAAGTGAAGTTTTAGGAGTGTACACAAATTTAGTTCATAAGAGAAAAAAATAGAATCCATTTTAAAGCAAATATTGAAATGTGTACCTGTGTTCCTGTGCAAAGGTGAGCAGTGTGGTGTGCATGGCTCAGGTGGGAATATATCCTTGCAGTGGTATGGCTCCAGGTGGCAGGTGATGCTGTGAGCAAGGAATGCTTTTAGGAACTCTTTAGGGAGCTCTTGTATTCCCTCTAATCAGAACCTGTTTTGCTGGCTCATACATAGTGGGAAAGGAAAAATTCTCCTGAGGAGGTTTTCAACATCTGCTCCCTTGCTTTATTCACATGTACCAACAAATGCAAATGAAAAATACTCAGAAAATTTACTGTTAGAAATTATTCCAAACTGGAGTAAATTGTCCAAAAAAAAAGTAAACTTCACTGAACAAATCTTGGTTCCAAATCACCCAGCTATCATGGGCTGCAGTTGTATTTCAGCCTAGACTTCTGTAGATTATCTTAAACACTCCTTCTTTTCCCCATAGTTATAAAATGATACTATAATGAACAAGCCTCACCTTTTTTTTTTTTTTTTTTTTTTTTTAAGCTACCTTTAAACTGAATCTCCTTTTCTAAAGACAGTGATTGAATTTTACTGCTGTTGGTTCTCTGAGATTTGTTTCGTGAGGTTTTTCCTCTCTTGTGAAAAAATTCAGGAGATAATTAGATTTGGGCAAATATATGGTGTAACTGTTCAGCTTTCCATTTCTGACAAATTCCTATACTTAAAAGGAGAAGTGACACAGAAGTTTTCTTAACTTCACTACTCAGAAAAGTGATGTCTAAGTATAAAATGAGGCACCCATGTTATTGGAATAATACTTTGCCATCAGGTGACTCAGTAAGAGATTCTCATGAGTTTGGTGTGTTCCAGCTGAGGGTCATGTTAAATCAGGGGACTATTATAAGCCACACTGAGCAGAGTGTCAGAATAAACTCTCATAGTGATCTCCCCTGGTCCTGTATTTATGAATCTGTGTTGCTCCCTCAGGCTCTTCAAGTTTCTTGATGGAATAGTGATATTATCTTTCTGTTCTTACTTAACTGCATATGTCTGCCATATGCACTTTGTCCCTCAGGATAACTTGATCCATAAAGATGATGTTATAGTGTTCAGAATATTCCTAATTTATTTCTTGATCTGACAGTTAGGTTAAAAGGACACTATAAAAGGCAAGCAGAAACTGGCCCTGGCAAGCTGTTTGTTGGGGTTTTTTTAATGGCAATTCTATTTAATTGTGGGCCAATTAACTACTCTGTTTCCTTTCAGATAAAAAAAATCTTCTAAATTTAATAGAGAGTTGTTTGTTGCTTCCTAATGTTGTATATCTGTCTGAGCTTTTCATTACCCAGAGAAACAAACATGCTGGTCAGGTCACCAGGGAGTAGTGGTGATGTTTCCTGTCTTCCTTTGCATGGGAGGTGGTGGGGGGGATGAAGCTGTAGCTCTTAAGTTTTCTAATGGTTCCTGCATGATGGTCTGGGAAATGCTGTATAACACCTGGCTGTTCTGCACAAGTCACCAGCCATATTATTCATCATGGGATCCAATTTCATGCTGTTGGGTTAATTTTTCCTCTTTGGTTGCCAAATTTTGAATATACATCCAGCCTAGTCACACTGTTGACATCTTCATTTAAAAGACATACTTACTCATCTGTAGAGATGCCTGTAGTGTGAAGTTTTGGACAGTTGGTAGAACTGCAATAAATCATAACTATTAAAATTACAGTAACTAACATATATGCTAAGTACTAGAACAGGAATATTCAGTTTCCGCCCTGTCTCTGTTAATGTGTATCAGTATGCAACATATATTTTCATACGTCATTCTGTTTCCAAAACGACATGTGCTTCTGTTTCTCAAAATGTGAAGTGGGAGTAATGTTAACAGGTGAAAAATAAGTGGCTGATATTTAATAAAGCAGTGTGGAAATAAAAGGTTCCACTAAATATTTCACATTTTAAAAATCGCATTAAAAGTGTGTTAAGTGGCAGAATCAAGCAGTCAGTTATGGGACACTGAACTAAGGCCGTCTTTACATTCTGGAAATCAGACATGATTTGTAGCCACCTGTGAAAAGAGTGATTTGAGTGAATTGCCTGCCATCATATCGGAATACTGAGTAGAATTCATCCCATCTCCCTATACAGTGGAGAGAAACAGGTACTTCTAGGGCACAACTTGCCTCCTTGAGGTAGATATGTAAAATGGGTCAGAAGAATTGCCTTTTAAAGGACTCATTTTTCCCCAGTGAATATGAAAGGAGTTCAGATTGACTTAGATGTGGATGCCTACAGATACAGACATCTGACACCATGGAAGGTGAATCCTACTCATGACACAGGTAGAGGTGACATCCAGTTCTCTGGGACAGCATACAGACCTTACACAAAGGACAGTACTTTTTGCCCACGTAGTTATTGTCCTTTTTCTCCTTCCCACTAGTCACTTCTCCCAATCCACATGCAGCACCAATGAATAGAGGAAGTCTCCTCCAAAACAAATCTCACTGCTTGAGCTCGTCCATATTGTGTACTACAGAAGACAGTGAATGTTGCATTATAGTATCTACTGACAAATGGACCAAAAGTAAGGGAGATCTTCATTCTAGCATATGCTGTCATTTGAGTCTTCCTTCCTGCAGTAATAGGTGTTTCTTATTGGAATGTCTGTACAGAATTTTAGGGGGACCATACTGATACCCATATGAACAATCAGGAGTTACTGAATTTCTGTTTAAAGATGACAGGTTCAGAGGTCTGTGAAGTATGCATATAGTACTCTATAAACTCATTTTCAGATCCTGCTGTCCCTCCTTCCAATTAATTCCAGTCCAGTTATTTCAGCTTTTTATTCCCTTTCTTGCCCATAGAGTCCAAGCTTTTTGGCTCTGTCCTGTCTCGGCTTGCCCCATTATACTGGCACCTCCCTACCTCTCTTCCCTTTTCCATCACTTTTTCCCAGTCTGGTCTCCTGTGAGGCCAAACTGATCAACCTAGATTATTTTGTTGGTCATAATAATCTACAAGGCCTTGAGCTTTTCGTGTCTCTCCAACCAGCCTCCAGGACTACTACAGCTAATTTTGAGACAATCTCTTTATCCAGGCTGACAGTTCTTCCACATATCATTTCCCTGGAGGTTTTTTCTGCTGCCAGTCTTCAATCCCAGATATGTCTCTGCTTCTTCCTTTTTTCTGTATTCTTTCTTCTTTCTGTATTTCCTTCTGTTTTGTGGGGGTTTTTTTGGTTGGTTGTTTTTGTTTTTTTTTTTAAATAACCAATATATAGGATCATTAAGAACACAAAGAGAAAAGCATTCCCACTCTTAGGTCAGCACAGTCCGCAAAGACTTCAGCTGCAGGAAAATCCTCTCAGCTGGACACTCAAACATTAACAGAAAAACCATTATCTCTGGAATTCGCACCTTTAAACCTCTGGGGTGTTCTTCCAAATATATGCAAACTAATTTTTCAAAAGTTTTCCACTCTGAGTAATTATAGATATCACTCCAACAGAAAAGTCCAAAATTCAGAATGCTGTTATGCAAAAAGTTCTGCAGGACTTTATATTCATGCTTTGAAAACTGGCAGCTATAAAATTTTAGAAAGAAATACATACTTGTAGTTTTTTCTTAGAAATAGTTGCATCGTTTAAGTTGAAGCTTCCGTCCAAAAATCAGCCTGAGGCAAAAATGGAAAATTTTAGCCCCAGTGCTTCAAGTTTGGCTTAAGCAAGCAAGGGAAAGGGGGGTGGGTAGGGCATAAAATGAAAGGGAAACAGGACAGGTCAAGTATCTCAGTAACAAACAGTACCATCAGCCCCATCTGTAATTATTATGAAACATGACAACCTGTAACTAGTAGCTGGCTTGGTCCCATCTGCACTCTATCCCTAAGGATATAGTAACAACTGCTAACCCATAAACCATCATAAGACTAAAAGAATATTTAGAAGTAAATATGGGACTTCATCTATGACTTAATTTCCAGAATCACTGAAACCACTTTGCTTCTGGCTTATTTGAAGTGGCATTTCCCTGAAACAAAGCCAGCCCTTCCATTCCAGTGGCAAAGGGAATCTGGTGGAGACCAGGCATGGGAAAGGGAGTTGTGCATTTCAGTCGTGCCTTTTTCTGTTTCTGCCTGCTTCAGAGACCTTGCTATGTTTCCAGGTGCAGCTATGTAGTAGGACACGGAGGTAGGGGCATGAGTAGTGCTGATGATGAAATACACTCTGTGGCATCTTGCCCTTGGATGCTGATGGATATCCAGGGAGTTAATGCTTCTTTCAAGCTGCATTAACTCCTGCAGGATCCCCTCGGCAGCTGGTGCTGTGCAGCTGCAGGGAGCCTGTCAGCGGCAGTGCAGTTCCCAGGGGGAAAATTCTCATATGTTAGCCATGGAGATGTTTGTTTCCCCTCTGTGGGATGGTCCTCACGCTTTTAGTGTCTATTGTGTTTTGCTTTTAGAAATAAGTTCTTCAAGAGGCAGTTGTGTTTGTTACTAATGCACTATCTTTGCAATTGCAGGACTATTTAGAGAATACTCCATTTAGATTCAGATTCTCTTTATTTTGCAAAGTTACAAATTAGATATGTACCTCCTGATGTGCTTTCACATATACCAAACCTAAGGTCAGGGTTATTTGGCATGTGGTGGAGGAGATTATATTTTCTTAAAAACATACCAACAGCTTGAAATAAGGGCAACATCTTTTAAAAGCGAAGATGATGTAAAAACGGTCCCAGCACCCCACTCCCCATGCCCGTTTCTATGGTTTTAGTCACCATTTCGTAGTCAAAAAACCAAACAAAACCCACGAAAACAACATACGCCCCCGCAGGAAGGGAACTGGCTGCCTGCAGACAGCCAGCAGCATGGCTGACTATCCGTACCCGACACAGCCGGGAAACAAACTTCACAGGAGGGATGATGATCCCCGGCTCCTTCCCGCCCGGGTGGGACAGCCTGGATCGGGCTGGGGGGACGGGGGGACCTCGCTCGCCGGGCTCCAGCCCCTGCCCAGGCCGGCGCCGGCCCAAGGCCTCGGCTCCTTCTCGCCGGTGACCTCGAAGGGCGCAGCCACCGCACTGCGCAGCCACCGCACTGCGCAGCCACCGCACACCT
>JAVJGI010000064.1:22695996-22730280 GCA_035590275.1 Ibycter americanus | reverse complement strand
CCCCCCCCCCCCCCCCCCCCCCACAAAACACAGGAAAAGGAAAAGGCATGATGGAAATTTAGCTGCAGTCTTCCTTGGTGCCATTCCAAACCCACATAAGTGCAAGATTCTTCACTGGTAATGAATTTTTAATTGTTTCCTGCAGTATTAAAACAGGATTATGCCTTTTTTTTCTTTTTCTTCTTCTGTAATTAACAATAAAATCTAACAGAATTCTGCTGCAGGACCACTTTCATTTTCCTAATTAACCCTTCTGTTGCTAATACTCAGTGCAGCTTCCAGCAGCAGTTTGCTACAGACCGTCCATGACAGGTGCATTTGCCCGCAATGGAAGAGCATGCTCATAGGGAGACCTGCAGGAGTTGGGATGTGTGTAGATGTCTGTGTAGGTGTAAATGGCTATGTGCATATGGTTGAGAAGGAGGGGAAAGCATCATGCTGCAGTTTATTTAGCGGGCTTCAAAAATATGAATTTGTTGCAGCTGTGCTGGAGTATGTATATTTAGTGAGACAGTAAGATAAGATCATGCTGATTGTATTCTAACTATTGTATTGTTTTAATTTGGTAATTGTTTCATGGGTATATTGTCTTACTCAGAAGTTGTTACTTTTTTATTGCATTTGCTATATTTTTAATGTGCTTACTAAGGAGGTGGACTCTTGAGAAAAATTCTTGAAGGCTACAGGAGAGATGCCCTTTGTGATTTCAGATCAAAGTATTTGCGTTGGGAATATTTTCCACTTGTTCTTTTTAACTGAACTGTCTGGAGACATTAAGAAGAGATGGGTCTGCTCTTGTTAGTGAAAACTGTGAAAAATATATGCAGCTGATATGGTATCAGACATAAAAGATCTAAATGCAGTATGTAATGATTAAAGATCATTTTTGTTTAATTCAGCAATTCTTCCAGTGCACAGTGTGCTGCCAGGCAGGGGATCTGAATACAGGTGCTTATGCCTGAATCTTGTTTCCTGACCTGGCAGCTCTGCAAAAGCAGCATATTTGTACCCGAAGAAAAAGAGCATCTTGCATTGCTTGCAACTTATCCCTCTGGCCTTACGTGGCAGTAGTGGATTCTGGGAGTCATTTCTGGTCCTTGTAGCTGGAGGGAGGGTTAGTCCAAGGTGCAGCTTTTGGGATAATAAGGAGGTGAATTGTCTGGAGTCTCACTCCTCAACACAAAACTAGAAACACTTCAGGATTGTTGATTCTGCATGCTGAATGCAGTGGAAAACATCTCCTGCTTTATTCACTGGAAGACAGCATTACCCTTGATAAAGGCAAGAAAATGTTATTGTATTGTATGTGACTTTTTTTTATACAGTCTATAGAATTGGCACTCTATTGTCACAAGCACTAAATGAATTTTAAACTAAACATTTTAAGAAATGATACCTTCAGGACAACTCTAAGATGTGAGCTTCAAAGGAAAATGGTTTGTCTTGAAATAAAAACAAATTAAAAAATCTGTTTCACAGCAGTCTCCTCTTGGATGATAATTATTGAATTTAACAAGATGTTCCACAGAAAATTCTATGAAGGTATATTCCTTTACATTATTTGTAGCTATTTGTTTTGCTCTAAATTTTTTCTGTGTTTTGTTTTTTTTTGTTTTTTTTTTATATATTTTTAGCACTTTTTTATGAGAGAGGCTAAACAGTAATTAAGAGGTGCAGGATGAAAAGATGGCACAATCAGTGCTGGTACCACCAGGACCTGACAGCTTCCGCTATTTCACAAGAGAATCACTTGCAGCTATTGAACAGCGTGTTAATGAAGAAAAAGCTAAAAAATCCAAACAAGAACGCAAAGATGATGATGATGAAGATGGCCCAAAGCCAAATAGCGACTTGGAGGCAGGAAAGACACTGCCATTTATTTATGGCGACATACCTCCAGGAATGGTGTCCGAGCCCTTGGAAGACCTGGACCCATATTATATCAATAAAAAAGTGAGTGTGTTGTATATTTCTATCAGACTTTAAGAAAATTAAAATACAAGGAACCCTCTCACAGGCATAATATTCCCAGTATTTTGGACCCGGTCTTTATGTATTATACATTCCCCCCATTTCATTGGCACAAATCTTAATTGTAAGAACAGAAGTTAGTGATGAAAGTTTGTGGGACCTGGTTTGTTGGTAGACATGCTTTTAGGTTTATTTTAACGTACCTGGCATTTTACTAAAACTTGTAAGTTTCAGTGTTTTACACACAGGAGAAATGAAGAAGTAGCACAGGGGTTATCTTTAGAATAATTATTTTATGAATGGCTATATTATAGATGTGAAAAGATCGGATCTTCACTATGAAACCCATCTCAAAGGTCGCTGAATGCCTTTTCACTAGCTTTCTTCACGGTCACGTGGAAAGTCTAGGTTGCGTTCTCTTGTTGCTGGGAAGGATAGGGAAATACGTGAAGGTAATTTCTCAGGCTGTGCCGAAGATCATCCTCTTCTGTTTTGTACTCTGTAGAGGCATCATATATCTCAGTGAAAAACTTTTCATATCCAGATTTATATTGTTCTATGATTGTTATCAAAGAGGGGATGTTTAAAAGAGGGACACAAAGAGGAGGTAGGAATTAATCTTGGAGTGTTGACAGAATGCTGCATAATTTAAAAAATATTTTTTATATATATGTTCATTTTTGAAAAAATAAACCCACATACTTACTTTTTGTTTTAAGTAACGGCAACAATTGTGGCCAAGCACAGAAGTGCTGAACTTTTAGACTTTTGACCAGATGGCCTTGGGTTTCCTCCAGAATTCCAGTCCCTCAGATTTTGGCATCCTATATATTGCACCATCGTTATTTTACCAGTAAAGAACAAATTGCCATTATTTTTTTTTTCTGTCTTCACAATTTTTTCTTGTGCTTTCTTTTCTTTCCTGTGGAAACTAGCTAGTGAATGAAAACAAGTGAATTTAAAAAACAACAATCATGAAAGCAAAAAAACTACTTCAAAGAAAAAGGAAGAAAACTCCCAGCAATTGTTAGGAGTCAAACTTGAACTAGGTAAAAAAATACAAATGAAGATACTTCCTGCAGGAATTAGGGGTATGCCTCATCACAAATATGTTGAAACAATAACAATATAGGTGTACCGTGATAAACTAAACAGAACAGCTTTTAAAAAAATCAGCTCTACCTTAAATGTTCATTGCAGAATTTCTAAAACTCAGTTTACGCTATAGGGAATCAAGAGTTAAATTTGAAAACAAAGTTTTCAATTAAATATTGTGTTCTACTCCCTTTACTCAAGTGATTTACCCTGTTGAAGTCTGGAAGTAAGGCAAATGGAATTTGGTTCAAAGTGCTGATCCCTTTCCTTCCTTCCTTTCTCAGTTCTGCAGTAGTAAAAATCTCAGTTCACTGTCGGAAATCCTAAAGTTAGCAACGTATTATCATGCTTTGAAAACTAGAAAAGTAATTCTGCAATTAAGCGTGGATGTGAAGTGAAATCCTGCTGAATTTCTTGTTCCTGATTGGGAAATGCATAGCAGTTGTCTTGATCTTTTCCAAAAGCATGGTGGTTTCTAGTAGGAGATGTAAGACTCCAAACTAAACGTGCATTGCCACAGTAATTTCTCCCATTATTTTTCTTGGTGTTCTTTGCATATCTTTGAACATCCTTGTTTAGGTCAGGCTCCATTTAAATTTTTTAATATGTCTTTATGAGTCAGCGTCACACAAGTGATGCTTCTTCAGAGTTTTTTTCAGAGTAAAGGGAACAGAAAACATAAGAAAAACTTTGATTTGAGGGCATATTTTATTGAACTCCAAGAAGAATAGTAATAGAGTTGAAAAGCAATGGTAGCAAAGAGTACATTACAGACCAATCCTTTTCCTCTACAATAAAGGACCAAGGCACGGCTTGTGAATCAATGGGTGTCGGGAATGCAAGTATGTTCAGTTTGGAAGCACTGAAATGATTTCAGGTGGGGGGAGGCATTGTGTTTTCAGGATTTCAGCTGCTGTATTTGACACCTGCTCAGAAAGTAGAGCATAATCTTTGCAAATGCTGCCCTCTGATTCCAGCTGAGGCAGATCATGGCTACTGGCTGGGCTCCAGGTTTGCATGGCTTATGTTCCCTTTGGGCTTTTTAGGGCTGCCACAATGCTAGCTAGATCCACTTACCTTTGATGAGCATGAACTTTCACCCATGTGGAGAAAGATGATAGAAATAGAATAGGAATTTTCCCAAATGCATGGAAATCTAGATAATTTTAAAACTTACTGCATGTTAAATGAAGGCTTTATTCTTTATTTCCCAGGTCTTATTTTTACGTTTATAAATGCTTCTTAAAATGTTGATAGTATGCATGAGCTATTGCTGAAACTGTGGAGACACAGTGCAAATACATGGATTATTGAATTCTATGTTAAGTAAAAGTAAAGCATAACATAAGAAAAATAGACAATTGCAGGTATGAAACTCACAAGAAATAGCTGAAAAGAGAACGAATACATTACTTTTTCCTTAGAGTACAAAAACTGTTCAGTGCATTAGTGTAATGTTGAAAAACTGGTTATTGAACACTTTCTTATTTTCATGAAGGTGACTCTTGAAAGTTAGATCACTTTGTAGTACTATTGCCTTGGTACTTTAATGTGATAACTAATGCTGGTTATTTGATCAGGGAATGCTGAAGTTTTAATTGCTGTCATGTTTTTTAAAGTTACGTACCTCACTATATATTATAAGGTACAAAAAGTATACTAATTCTTCAAATACTATGTTTTATGTATACCTCTCTGTCTTCTAGCTAGCAATATCAGGATTACTTGTAATATCTAAATAAACTTACTCAAATGTTTTCATGCAATTGTATTTATAGTAAAATGGGTTCTGGACTCCTATGTGTGAACTGGACAAGGGAATTGTGATTCTGGGGGAGGTGTAAATAGAAGAAGAATTCGACCAAATATGATTAATGATTAAATGAAAATGATACTGGGTTTGAACTTGTAACTTGTTTGTAACTTTGTGTCTTTTAAATGCTATTTTTCATTCTGTCTTTTTCCAGACCTTTATAGTATTGAATAAAGGGAAGGCAATATTCCGATTCAGTGCCACCTCTGCCCTGTACATGTTAACTCCTTTCAATCCTCTTAGAAAAATAGCTATTAAGATTTTGGTACATTCATATCCTTTTAAGTGGTTAGTCTAAAACTGTAGTGAATGAGATGTTACATAGTATTTAAATCGTTCTCTGGCACATGTCCCAGGATCAATATGATCTACAGTACTTTGACCCTCTTCTCTCTACTATTTGTCTTACATTCTTTTGTTATTCCCTTTTTACATTTGTGTTCGTTGCTGGATCTTAATATAGTAGAATCAGAAGCCAGCCAGCCAGTCATTGTCCTTTACAATTTCTTCCTGTGTCCTTTCCACCCCGCCCTGACACACCTGTTTTTTCCCTTCCGGCTTATTTTTCCTGTAATCATCATATTTTTTTTATCTTTTCCCCTCCTCCACATTTTTCATAAACTGCAGATATATTGCTCAAAATACTTTCCGTTCTTCACTGACACTGTGTGTTAAAAATCAAATCTTTGATCCCAGGTTTGTGCTTGCATGAATATTTAGTGAAAATACGGTTTCATAATTCCTTTTCACTTTCTGATTCAGATCACAATTGCAGAAGGATAGGTTGATCAACAGCTTAGGCTTCTTGTTTTATTATACATTCTCAGTCCTATATGTATCTTACCTGTCTATTTTATCTCTTGATCATTATTCAATTATGCACTCGTAATCCTGTAGATGTTTTAATTTCAGTCTTCAAGTAGGATGTGAGATTTCCACATTGCAGGTAGAGATTTGCAAAATTAAATTATAATAGTGACTTATGTATTATTTTGTCTTTTTTAGTGTTTTGATAGCTGACTGTAGTAGGCATCCCACTGGTCTGATGCCAAATGCTGATCTGAACAAGGAGGGCATTGACTTCAGCAAGGCTGCTTACTTAAGGAACAAATACAAAAGTTTGCAGCTTACATTTTACAAAAGTCTAACATAAGTGCACTGAAAGTAGTTTTGTGTGATAGCATTACATACAGGGATCCTAAGATCACATAGAATCAATCTTGAAAGGATTTTTTTTCAATCTTGGTATAATGAAATTCTGATAATTACAATGGTTGTTACATGTTGGATGTGTTATCAATGGCTAGCTTACAAATGACTTCAGGATCAACCATGACACTGCATAGCCTGTTTTATATTTGCTTGCTACAGGTGTCACTACAAATAATTGCCAGTTATGTGACATTCCTTAGGAAGTTATAGAGCATTATTCAGTTACAAGGAGTAATGGGAGATCATGGGACTGAGATGGTGGTGAAGAGCTAGTCACCAAAGTCAGAATGTTAAAAAACATTGTTTGAAATTGTGGGAAGGTATACACTAGTTATTTCACCACTCATGAAAGAATAGTGAGGATTTGCTGCTCTGAGAGGACATTTCATCAAAAAGGATTTTGAAAGCCTATGTAAAATACTGGCTTGTGGAACAATTTCATAACACATTATTTTCTATGTTTTTTTTAAATACCTTCCTTTCTCTTCTGCTCTGTTCATATATGAATTACATAGTGAGAAGCTAGATTCTGAGTAAAGGATTTGAAATATATTTACTGAGCAGAAAACCCGAAGAATTGACTGTAATGCCACACAATTGTTTGATGGTTGAGAAGGCAGAGGTATTTACTGTTTCTTGAAGGTTTTCTTCATTAATGTAGACATGCAAAGAGAACTTCATGAGGGGAACCTCACAGTACTTCCCACCCCATTATACTTGGATTTCTATTTAGGAACACCATGTGAACCTGCATTTTATAGCTACAGAAGCTAAAGCTCTTCTCAAAATCGAGCTTTGTCCTCTTTCTAGTTTTAGGTTATCGTGCCATCATGTGGACATTTTGTGCATCGTCTGTATGGTTTTCATTTTGGTGTTTGTATTTTCATTTCTAAGAAGAATGTCATCAGTCCAGAGAGTGAAAGGTTGTAGATCCAGAGCTGTTCTGTTAAAATCAGTGGAATTATTTATGACTTGGACCTGTTCTGGAATTCTTTTTAGATTTCTTTTTTTTTTTTTTTTGAGATTGTCACGTGTCTTCCTTCCACCAACATTTATACTACAAAAGCCATATATAAAGCAAACAATAATAAAATAATTTTATCCCTAAGATATCCCTATGCTCTCTCCTACTATATGATAACTAGCTTTCAATATATGTATTACAATGATAAGCAAAAACGTTGATATGTGCCAAATTTTATGGTGAAACATAAAAGAAGAAAAGTGAAGAAAATTTATTTTCCACTGTTTTATATGAATGATGTAGATCAGATTTGGCTGGATCATCCAAAACAAGTGCTTTTTGTGTTACTCCACTAAATTAGAAGCTACTGCTTCAAACTTTCACATTTTTATTCAAAAGAAAAAAAATCATCTAAGGTCTTCTTAAAATTAAGGGTTGGGGCTTTTTTAATATCTTTCAGATTTTCTAATTTTTAACCTGTGATTGTTCTCTTTTAGCTATAAAACAGTGACTGTGGAAGCTTTAACATATTCAGGGCTTTTCCCTGAGTGTTAGCAGAGCAGTGGAGGGATAAATAGCTCCTGATAGTGGAAATCTGCCAAAGCAGTGTGTTATTTGATAGTCTTTTTATGAGATTTTCTGGCTTACATTCCTTAACTCTTAACCTACATTATTCAGCATGCTTATTATGTGCACTATTTTGACCAACTGTGTATTTATGACCATGAGTAACCCTCCAGACTGGACAAAGAATGTAGAGTAAGTTAAATGGATTTTCTTTGAATAATATTCAGTAATCTGAAATAAACTGCTGTAAAATTATTTTATATTAGGGTGGCATCCACTGGCAGCAGCTACCTTGTTGGCATATCCTTTCAACAGCTATTCTGATGCTAGTTTCTTCTGTGCAATATTAAGTACATACATTTTACAGTGCCTAATTACAAGTTGTTCAATGTCCATCCTCTGTTTGCAGTACTAGATGGGGAACGTAAGAAGAGAATTTAGACTTATGACCATGCAAAAAAGTGGATTGTAAATATTTTCCACTGCGTTCTATGTTAGTCTGTGCAAGAATGCAGGGAAATACACTCTTCCATGTCTGGTAAATAGCCATTATGGATAAAGGGATCGTGTGATGGATGGCTGTGTTCACCGTAGTGCAGCTTTCCTTTACTAAATACAATCTAACAATGGAAAGCTTGTATGGAAAAAAAAGAGCTATTAAAACAGTGGTTTAGTGGTTGGCTAATCTTCCCATAGGAAAAGAAAAGGTCTAATATGGTGTCAGCTGCTTGGTGCTGACATACAATTGGTGTATATTTTGTTATAGTTCCAAGGCTGTAGACAACAGTGTGAAACACTGCTCTTCGTGGTGCTTCATTTTTGCAGTAGCATTTTATACTTTTGCTGCTTCTTCATTCCTAACTGCTTTGGATGATACATACCTGTTTAAACTTCAGTAATCAAAAGTGAAATCATAGGACTGTTAAAGTCAACGGAGGCATTCTCATTTTGAGTTCAATATGAACATGTATGTATTCAGGATGTCTAGCATCTAGTAAATATTTATGAATAAAGATAGCTAGTTTCAATATTTCCTTATGTCATTATATTGTACCATTTAGATATACAACAGAAGTCCTTCTCATCTGTTGAGTAAAGTTGTGCAGGAAAGAAATTTTTTAGTAATTAAACTGCAAATACTAACATTGGAAAATTGGCTTCAGTTTGGCTCAAGTCTGAAAACCAGTTCAAACCTTTTAAGCAGTTTAATTTGAATTCTTTTCCATTAAAAATATAAATGAAACTATATTTCAAGATGACATAATTTGGAGATAGAAAATTGAAATTACTCAGAATGCCAGAATTAAATATTATTACTTTTTCCATTTCAACCACATTTTTTAGTCAAAACGAGTAGCTTAATTTTATTGGTATTTGTAAAAATTTTTAGTTGCTCTCGCACAGGATTTTGCAGCTGAAAACTCTTGGTTCATTTCAGTACTATGTCTGTCTTGCTGAAGGTGAAGTACTGGATACAGCTACTCTGTAACAAAGTCAAAGAGGACTGATGAGGGTTGGCACACTGCCAGCTCATGGAACTAAGCAACATTTCAGCATAAAAATAACATTGAAGGAAGACATTTTTAGTCTGGAAACAACTTCTGAAATCCTAACATGATCTATCTACGTGTTTTGTTATAACATGGATTCAGATTGGACATAAACATGCATCAATGATGTAACTGGGAGTTTTGTAGCTGTCTTATTGGTACAGATTATAGAATTTGAACTTAAGCTATGGGTTGTCATTTAGTCTTTCAGTCATAATTTTATTCCTCCTTCCTTATGGTATGCATCCTGCAGATGTTTAAAGTTGGTTGTAACTGCCATTAAATTCTTAGGCCACTTAAAAAGAAGAAAATGAGAATAAAGCAACTAAAGAGCATCGTGTAAAAATAACATTTGTGTGTTTCTATAAACTCTGTCTTGCATATTTTCCTCAGATACACATTCACTGGAATTTATACCTTTGAATCACTTATTAAAATTCTTGCAAGGGGCTTCTGTTTAGAAGATTTTACATTTCTTCGAGACCCATGGAATTGGCTAGATTTCACTGTCATTACATTTGCGTAAGTCTTCTACTTATTTTTTTTATAAAAAAAATCTTCTGATAGCATGAAATTAGTGACTAAAAATTGCCTCATATTTTGTCAGCCAGAACATTTGGAGCCTGGACTTCCTGCAGTTTCAATATGTTTCTTTTACCTCTTTTACACATTTTAGTATTCCTAACTAAGCATGTGCTGCAGAGGGCAGCATGGTGTGCCAGCCCGTTAGGATTGTGAATGCCATCAGCCTGAACTGTTCATATCCTGTCTCCTTTCTGCATACCAGAATTAAAGGAATCCTTTTGACATCCTGCTATAAGATGACCAAATTAGGTTTCAAACATCAAGTCAATGTTGTTTATTTTGATGAAACTTATTTTAATTTTATGGTCAGGAGCATATTTATAACACAGGCAAAATACAGGGAACGGTGAAGAGGTCTTGATCAAAGACCCAAGCAAATAGGATAAAATCTGCCTCAATTCTGAGTAACTGTGATTTAATCCTACAGGTATGTAACAGAATTTGTAAACCTAGGCAATGTTTCAGCTCTTCGAACTTTCAGAGTATTGAGAGCTTTGAAAACTATTTCTGTAATCCCAGGTAAGAAGTAGTTGGTGTAAGGTGTTAGGCCCCTCGTATCTCCAACTGTTATTTGTGTGCTGTCATTGTGTTTGTGTGTGAACTCCCCTATTACAGATATGTGACAGAGTTTGTGGACCTGGGCAATGTCTCAGCGTTGAGAACATTCAGAGTTCTCCGAGCTTTGAAAACAATATCAGTCATTCCAGGTGAGAGCTAGGTTAAACACTGAGGCTGACTTTTGTTCTACAAAGGCTGTACTCACATTTTTAAAGCATAAGCCTTGTTTGCTACACATTGTTAACAAAATAAAAAAGCAGGAATCAAGACATGTAATTTTATTTAAATTGATTCTTGCTTATATTAGTTGAATTTTATTTTCAAAAAAAGTCAGCCTTTGAGTTTAACAAATTCTTGCATGAGATATTTGCAGTAAACAGCCTATGTGATTTGCATCTTATGACATCAAGCTTTTCTTTACATGTTTTAAATATAAGTTATTTTTAAGCTTTCATACTGATGCAAATTTTATCATTTATTGCAGGCACTTGATATAGCAACTTAATTCAGTTTTAAGTCATGTATAAAAAAATTAAGCTCTAAAGGATAGCATGGACCATGCATGGGGTATTTTTTTAAAGATGTCTTTCTTCTCCAAACCATCACCCCTCTTATAAGAAGATTATTATGATATCATTCAAATATGTACTTATAATGTCTTGATACTGGGTTTACTAATGCAGAATACTTTTTAAAAGGTTCATATAAGAAAGGTTTGGGCAAGAAGCATCAGCTAAAGCAACGATGCTTTTCTATGTAGGGTTGAGATATAGCATGAATAATAAAATCACTTGTTTTGGCATAAACTATGTTTGGTATTATGTAGTTTTTATTTCTGTACACTGTAAAATAGGCATAAACTTACAGCTTTTCATTCATCTTCACAAGTAATAAGGCTGTTCATGAAAATTATTGTATAATAAATATTAGACTCATTTAGTTGTCATTTTGCATGAAATCTTTATCTTGTCAGGAAAAACTACATGAATTTTTGTGTGTTTAGTATCTGTTTAACACCATAATAAAAATTTTTTCTCTTTGCAGGCTTGAAGACTATCGTGGGAGCCCTAATTCAGTCTGTGAAGAAGCTCTCGGACGTAATGATCCTGACTGTGTTTTGTCTGAGTGTATTTGCACTAATAGGGCTGCAGCTGTTCATGGGCAACTTGAGGAATAAATGCCTGCAGTGGCCTCCAGACAATTCTACTTTTGAAACAACTGTTATTTCCTACTTTAATAGCTCTATAGGTGAAAATGGTACATATATTAATACAACAATGACAACATTTAACTGGGATGAGTACATCGAAGACAGAAGTAAGAGTTAATTATATAATCTACTTAATTTATTTTCTGGATTTTTTTTAAACAGATACAAAAGCATCAGTATCTTTCCATTGCATTTAAAATGGTGTAATCTGTCCAAGAGACATAAAAGCACTCATTTAGTGTAGTAAATAAAAGAACAGTCATAATGTAGTTGAACATACTCATAATATTGTGTTTGGTACAAAAATATCTTTTTTACCTTTTACTGAATATGACTTTTAGAGTAAATCTCTATTGCAGCACAAAGCAGAAATTTCCGTGCTAGCTTCAAGCCTCCTGAAATAGTGTGACAGTCCTACCTAATATGGGATCTGAAAAAGTATAGCTACATTAGTGCAAGGTAATGCCCAATATCATAAATCCACATTTGAAGATCAGTTAGCTTATGAATCCTGCCACAGCATGTAAATGCAGCTGCATTGTTTCTTCTGGAACTTGGTGAGTGTCTCTACAGCATACTCCCTTGCACCATAGACATGCCTTTATGAGAGTACTGGTGATTTATCCTGTGCTTGTTATTCTAGCAAATTCAGAACTAGATTTCATATTATGTGTCTTTTAATTTGTTTCTTACCTTTGGAAAATCAAGAAATTATCATTTTGGTCTCCTTTGTACCTTATAATACAGTATTTTCACTGTTTAGGTAGTTAATGTCACTACTGTGTTAACGAACATTGTTTTAAAATTCAGATAGAACAACTCTGAACATATCTATGGTAGATTGCTATTCTATCTTTCATCATGGTAAACAGCTTCAGTCTCTCCTATTTATTTTAGTGTATTTAGAGTTTTAACTTTGTAATTAGGCATAATCTTAGGAGTTTTATGAAGTCTGTATAAATGTAACTGCTGCCTGTATCACTCAAAGTTAGGAAACCTCAGTTTAACAGCTAAATACTTTTGGATCCAAGTCTCATTGCCTTATAATCTTTTAATACACTTATCTTAGCACGCTTGTAGTATCATAGAAATGTCATCTTGGAGAAGAGCTTGGATGATAACCTATTCTTGCAAACATCTGAAGAACAGATTCCATTCCATTCCCCTGTAGCTGTTTCTGGTACTACAGAACACAAATAGGAAGTTTTTTTTTTTTTAAATGTCTAATGTAAATTTTCCTAATTTCAGATTGAATATATTACTGCTTCTCCTGTGGTCTTAGAAATAAGATAATCTTAGACTACTTTGTATTAGTCTTTATGATATTTTAAAACTGTTATCTTCTTTATTTCTGGTCTTTTCTAAACCAAGCAATCCTATTTTCTGTTTTACATTTTATATACCTATTTTCACATTTCTTTCCTTTTTTGGACTCTTTGCAATTAGTCTGGGATTTGGGTTGGTTTTGATTTGGGGTTTTGGGGTTTTTTTTAAAGGTTTTTGTTTGGATTTTTTTTTTTTTTTTAATAAGATGCTCAAATCTGGTACTCCTCTAATAAAGGGACAAATTAGAAGTAATTATCTCATGTGCCATATATGCAACATTCATATTAACATATCTGAAAACTTCCATCATTTTTATACCAGCACTGTATTGTTGATTCACAGTCAACTTGCAGTTCGTGAGTCACTGCATCTTTTTGTACAGCAGTAGCTGTGGCCAGATCCTGTCTATTTTGCATTTACGTATTTGATTTTGCCTTGTCAGCTGTAGCATTTTCCACTTGTCTCTGTTGAAATAAATCCAATTGCTTTTGGACCAGCTTGTCAGTTTGTAAAGGTCATTCTAATTTCAATCATCTTCTCTCCTAGCTTGATGTCTTCAGAATACTTAGTGCATTTTTTCTATTATTTCATGTCTTGAGTTGGTAATGAAACTTGTTGTGAAAACCATGTATAGCACAAATCCCTGGAGGATGTTCAGAACGATGCCCTTATGAATTGACATTGCGCCACTGGCGACTGCTCTCTGAGAATCTTTTTTCAAATATTTTGTGATGATTCCAGCCAGAACACATCTCCTTCACTTGCTTATGAAAGTGTCATGTAGGACTTGTACCCATGACTGTTGTCTTGTTACTAAGTTGGCAGCAGACAGGCATAGTTTTATATATGGCGTATTTTTTACAAACTCATATAGACTATTTTTATTACTTTATCATTATCATCTTCATATTGAGAAAATTATTATCTAAATGTTTTCCAAAACAGTGGGCTGAGAATTGAGCTGACTGGATGGTTTAACTGGATTGTCTGCTTACCAGTGGAGGAGCTGTGCCACATAAGAATGTGAATTAGGCCCACAGACAGTTTTGAAAATCCAGCTTGGAGCCTATCTGCATCTTTAAGCTCTTTAAGTAGGGGTTAGATCTCTCACAAGGCATGACTATGTGAGCACTAGAATGTCTAAAAATCCACTGTTTTCTTATCTGATATCTGAGGGTAGATTGCAGATGCGTAAGCTATTCACATAATATACCTCTCTCTCTAAAATAAGCTGATTTTATGCTGTCTCTGTTGTATACTGGTGGTGACAGAGGAGAAGCGGTCAATAGGAACTGGTTGCAATTGCCTGCTTGTCTCCTTAGCATTAGCCCTCAGTTAGTTCATGCGAGCTAAGCTAGTCCATGCCAGCTGGAAGTGAATCTCAAGGAACCATCTGCTTCCTGGGAACAGCTAGAACATACCTAATTCTGGCAACTTTAGCTTAATATGCCACCTGACCCAAAAATCTCCACTAGAGATTCCCATTTTACCTTAAGAATCCCAGTCTAGGAATTGATGGCAAATTGATTTTCCCTTTCTGCCTCAAAGCAGAACAAAGAAAAGAAAAGAATGTGCCAGGGGCTTTTAAGGCTTCCATCTCTTTAAGTTATATTTTACCTTATTTTAGTAGTTAGCCTATTGGCAAAATACATATAGATATTTCAAGTACATTCCTCTGCTATAGAATTTTGTGTAGTGATTTTTTGTAATGTACAATAAAAGCCTGGTTTCTCCCTCAGCTGCTCAAGTTGAGATCCAGTTAGCAATTTCTTATGCATGTTGTGTTATGTTTTCATGCTGCAAAAATTTCAGTACTTTTTCAAGTAATGTTTGGATAAAATAGTATTTCATGAATAATTATAAATGAATAACACTACATGGTATATATCAAAATGCATGAACAAAGGCCAGGAATTGCCCTCATCCTTTGTCTTGTTTTTCTGGTATTTGTTCACTCATTTGTTGACATAAACAATTTGGTATTCCACCCACTGTATCTTACTAATTTGGGTAGGTTACTGAGAATTAGCTGTACAACTACCTTTCTATTTTCTAAAGAAAGGCCAGCTTCAAGACTCTATAGTCAGAACAGTATTTTCCGTGCTTTTTTCATTCCTAATCATTATATATTGCAGTTAAACTGTTAGCTCTGCTTATTTCTTTGAAGTGTAATAGTCTGTATCATCGCTGAATTTCCATTTGGTATAAATGATCTTTCTCATCACCTTTTTCATTTATTTTTTTTTAAAAACAGGTCATTTCTACTTCTTGGAAGGACAAAATGATGCTCTGCTGTGTGGCAATAGCTCAGATGCAGGGTAAGAAAATGGTCATCATTTTTCATTATGCATCAAGAAAAAGTAATTAGAATAGCTCAGGTGGTCAACTGTCGTATCAACTGTGCATGGAGTTGCAAATTACCAATGTTTTGCCATTGAAGATATACCTGAATATAACCATCTATGTGATTTGAGTTTACACAGGCACTTTCATCAGCCTCTTAGGCTAATTTTGTAAAGGTAACCACATTATTGCTATGTGCATAAATGTTGCTGCTAGCTTGCTGACAACTGTTTATCATCAGCCATGCTAGTTGACGTTCTTCTCTTGTCCTGGTAGAGATGTGTTGATATGACAAATTGTGGGGAAGGGTAGATTACTATTAGTTATATTATTAAAGCATTAAAATATCATTAGGAAGTGGAATTAAAATTTGAAAACCAATAAGATATATATTTTTATCTTAGGTATGTAGAATAAAATTTTACTTGTTCATAATTTCATTAGCAATTGGTACTCCTGAACAATTTTGTGATTTACTATAGCATATCGTAATTTAGAGTAGTTGTTAAAAATAGCATTTCCTCTTCTTTTGTAGTCAATGTCCAGAAGGATATATATGTGTGAAAGCTGGTAGAAACCCCAACTATGGCTACACAAGTTTTGATACATTCAGTTGGGCATTCTTGTCACTGTTTCGATTGATGACTCAGGACTTTTGGGAGAATCTTTACCAGCTGGTGAGGACTTATTAAAATAAACAGCACCATCACCAATACCATTACTGCATAGTTATTTTCATTCCCATGTCCCTAAGGTCTTTGGGACAGAAATCATCTTTTATTTTGTATATGTAAGCTGTCTAAAACAGTAGGGCCCTTGTTCATGATTTAGGTTCTCATGTGCTACTCAAATACTTAATAAGAAATAGCTGCTATTTTTAAAGGTGGTTAAGCATTATTGTTTCTTTTCACAAATGAGTAAATGAACTTGTTAAAGCTTCTTACTCAAACATGCTGTAAATAGATGCGAGTTAAATTTATTTGCAGTCTAGTACAAATACGTTGTCTTTGAAAAGGTTACATCTTGTCCCTGAACTACACATATCCTTAACCTGAAGGACAGTGATGTTGTGCAACGTGACGTTTTTTACACTGCACTGTCTTTGTGGCGTTGTAGTTTGGGACTGATGAGACAAGAAGGTAAGATGCTGGTTAGTGGCCCCACTACTGTTAGATTTAAAGGCTATAATATAGACATATAGTGGGGGCAGCAACTGCTACTACAGAGTCTCATTGGCAGAAGTTCTGAAGTACTCAAGCTACAGAATCTTATTTACCTTGACCATAGTAGACACAAAACTTGGATTTTTGTACATATAACCTGGATATAATACTATTTGTATATGGAAAAAGTAACTAATCTTGTGCTAGTACAAAGCAATCTCATAATGTGTTTCTAGATTATGACACAGATGCTACCATATTATGCAACAGTATTTAAAAGTCTGCTAAAAATGTGTATTACCTCTTTTTCTCCAGACACTGCGTGCTGCCGGGAAAACATACATGATATTTTTTGTTTTGGTCATTTTCTTGGGTTCTTTCTACCTGATTAACTTGATCCTGGCTGTGGTCGCCATGGCCTATGAAGAACAAAATCAAGCAACCATGGAAGAAGCAGAACAGAAAGAAGCAGAATTTCAGCAAATGCTGGAACAACTGAAAAAGCAACAGGAAGAGGCTCAGGTATCCCTGTAAAGTAAAATTCCTTGTTCCATTCATGATTGTGATTGGATGCTTTATGTCCACATATGAGAATACTTTTACTCCCCTACTCCTAACAATAGATTAGCTTCAGCCTTATAAATTCCTTTGTTTTGCAAACAGTCTTTAATGTTTTCCATTGCACTGCTTCTGCTGGCTTGAGTGAACCTGTTAATTTGTGGCAAAAATGATAACCAATAAGCTAAAGTACTGGATTTTCAAATTGGAGATGGAAATTAACTTTTTTACTGAGCACTTGAACAAGTTGCCTAGAGTGCTTGTGGAATCACCATCCCTGAAGATAATCAAAAGCTGTTTGGACATGGTTCTAGGCAACCTGCTGTAGGTGATCGTGTCTGTTCTGGGGAGTTGGACACGATGACATCCAGACGTTCCTTTCCAACCTCAACCATTCTGTGATTCTGTGAAATGGAGATGGAGACGTTGGGGGCGGGGGGGTGGGCAACCCAGGAATTCTGCTTATTTAAGCAACAAAAGCAAAACTATTTTAGGTGCTGTGGAAGAAATATTTTGCTTCAGCAACATTTGTTTTTTTCTAGTCCTTCCCCAGCTCTCACAGCAGAAAGCCATAGTGCTCCAGTTTTAAAGAAAACTGGAAAAAATGGAGAAACTGGGCAAAATGCTTCTGTGGTACAGAAATCACAATTACATACTGCTTTGAAATTCCTTTTCATTTTTTGAAGACTCTGAAATCTTCAATAGGATAATTGAAAATGTCTGCTTGGCGTGTGGCCACATAGAGCAGAAGTTGAGCTATGTCTTCCATGTAAGCACGTGACTGGTCAGCAATAGGGGTTTTTTGTTTGGTTGGTTAGGTTTTTCTACCACAACTTGTAAATAAACATCAATCAAATCCTCCACAAATGTTTGAAACATCAAACAGCAACAGGTCCCTAACAGCCTGCAGTTTAACTCAAATCTTTGATTATGATTTGCAAAACTGAGACAAATGGTGTTACACCAGATCTTTAGTAGAGTAGAGAATATTCAAAGTCCAGCAAAATAGTGTAAGAAAGTGTTGCTTCCTGTTAACAGGGATTTTTGCTGCTGTTTGAGCTTTGATCCCTTCCTTTTACATAGTATTTCAGGTGCAAAATTCATTGCAACATATTCCTCCCATCTAAAACAGATGCTTATTAACTCGGTTCTCTGACAGCACAGTTTTCCCTTGGGCTACTCTAACTCCTGGTTTATGGAGCAGTGGCAAATTATGGTTCCTGTGGTATTTCACAAATTATACTTGTAAGGATATGCTGGGTTCAATGAAGTGGGATTGTTGCTTTTTTTTGTTTCAAAATAATTATTTTTTTAAGAATGGCAATAAATGTAAAATAGCGAGTGGTGTGTATTTGTATAAATGTTGTAAATTGCATATGTGCTTGTACATATAGGCAGCGGCAGCAGCTGCAGCAGCTGACTCAAGAGATTATAGTGGAGTAGGTGGAATAGGTGGATTCTCCGAAAGTTCTTCTGAGGCATCAAAACTGAGCTCCAAAAGTGCTAAAGAGAGGAGGAATAGAAGAAAGAAAAAAAAGCAAAAAGAACAATCTGAAGGCGAGGAGAAGGATGGGGAAGAATTTCACAAGTCTGAATCAGAGGACAGCATCAAAAGGAAAGGTTTCCGATTTTCCATTGAGGGGAATAGACTGACTTACGAAAAGAAATTCTCTTCCCCACACCAGGTACCATAGTATTATTACCTCTTAAACACCTTTGTTGTTTATGCATCATATAAACAAAACCCTGTAAAGTAGTTTGGTCAATTCTTGCAAAAGATACTACAGATTCTTTAATACCTTAAAAAGTATGACCAAGTTAATACTTGCAGCCAAAGATGAAACTGTAAGAATTTGAGAGATTTTGTTTCATTCTGAATTTGTGTGAAAAATCAAAATAACATGTATTAATTAAAATGAGTTGTATTTCAACTTTCTTAATGAAAATGGACCTATCTCCCCATCAAGATGGATGTATTCAGCATGATCAGTGGCTTCAAAATGTGGTGCACACATACAAAGGAATTTAATGTTTTACATGAGAAAGGTACTAAAATGTGGGATGCAAAACCCCTGGTAGAAATTGCATAAATGTTCATGTGAAATCTGACAAATTAATTTATATTAGATCGTTAATTGTGTTATCTTAAAGAAGGTGGAAATATGTGTGGCAACGTGTCCTTGCATGTGTTCTCTTACATTGAAACACCATGACTCAGTGCCATTTGCATCTCCCCGTCTAGATATCTATTTCATTTCAGAGTTTTGTTATATTACCCCTTCTAAACTTTTCAGAGCTCCTCTTCATTTGCCGACCTCCAACTCTCCCCTCTTCAGCACTTCCAAGTCGAGATCTCACATCCACTCTGTCCTTTTGCTGCTCCTTTGTGTGCCTCAATATGCTGCTTCCTTTTATGTCCACCTTCTTGATTCTCCCTGGTCTTTATGACTTGCTTTCTCCCTCTTTTTAGTCACTGTTACTAAACTCATTCCTTCCTTTTTAATCCTCTTCTATTACTGTCTCTGGAAAGCCTGTTTCATCCCTAAATAGATCATGAGAATTCATGTTCTCTTCATGTATCACTTTCTCCAGCTCCCATTCTCAAAGAAGCTCCGACCTCTTCATCCAATATTTTATTAAGGACTCTCCTTGTTAGATCAGACTGTGGTGGGAATATTATATTTCTAGCTTCCTATTTCTGGCAAGTTAACTCCTCCTTCCACTTACTTCCTAATGTACTTCCTTTTTTAATAGTACTGCATCCTTCCCCACCACCCCCTGCCGCCCTTGGTCTACCACCATTTTGTGTTGTTAACTGTCTAGCTAATCTCTGTAAGACTTCATTGCTGAATTTAGTTAGTTCATGATTCATTCTGTTCCTTATACAAATTTTCACACCTATATCCATTGATTTCAACTTTGTGTTGAAGACCCATCTAATCCCTTAGGTACATATTCTTCCTTTTGTCTTCATTCAGACTGCAGCCTTGTTCAACTGCAGCTCAATCCATTTATCTGGTAAGAAATGAAGCATTCCTCATACAACTTGCTTCTCTTACCTTTCATCTCCAAGTTCATTTACAGCTGTTTACTCTGACAATCTAGCAATCCCCTCCCCTCTGGTTTTCCAGCTCTAGTTCCTTTTCACTCTGGATTCTAGCCACTAAACAGAAATTCCACTCACCAGTTTTTAATAACCTTTTTCTAGACAAAACTCAAGTTTATATCTCATTTTGACTTTTTCCTTGACATTTCACCTGCCTTCAATGTAACCAGCCATTACGTTCTTCTTGAAAACTTATTCTTCCTAACATTCATGATTTCATTTCCTCTCAATTCTCCTGGTGTAGTTATGCTTTAGAAGATTCTTTTACCCCTTTACCCCACTGACAGTTTTCTAAGGGATTTCCACATGACCTTTTGATAGTTTTCTTCTCTCTTTCCTTTTCCTTTTTCTTTTCTTTTTTTTTTAAACTCTACTCTAAACGTACAACTGTAAATAATTTTTAACTTGGACTTCTTTCCATGTCCCAATTACAGCTGTATTCATCAAGAATGTTGTTGCGAAGAGCACTAACCTATCTCATTGCTTTTACCTAATCTGCTAGTAAACATAATCTAACTAAAGATATTTTTTTTAATACCATAAAACAAACTGTGCCTAAAGTTCCCCCCAGCCTACTTGTATACTTACAGTAAACAAGTCCCAGCTTTGACTGACCCATGCCAGCATTCATAACCTCCTGTTAAATTTTCAAAAGTTTCTTTGAGCTCTTTCTGGTATGCTGCCCCTCATGCTTGGAAGAAGCTCCCATGAGTTTCCACAGAACACTTCATTGCTTTCCTCAAATCCCTCTTTAAAACTCTCTTTTACCATGCTGCCTACAGAAAGCTTGACAGGGAAGTGACTTCAGGTGAGCTAAGACCACTGTTTATCATACCCATCAATTTTGCCTCCTTGTATTCCCTCTCTTTTTGTTTCCATCTGTTGTGTTACGCTTAGATAATAAGTTCTTTGCAGAGTGCCTTTTTGTTCTGCATTTTGCAGTACCTAGAACAATGGGGGTCAGGTCCATAAAGATAAGTTACAGAAGAGAAACAAAGACACTGCTTTGTTATTTATCATCTCTGCTGTTCATAGAGGTCTTGGGTGAAATCAGGTACTAATGCTAATCAATCAAGTCAAGAGAATCATTGACATGAATTAAAGTTAACAAGCTGTATAATTGTTTGCAAGATTAGAGCAAGATTTGCAAGCTTATTTGCAAGATTAGGGATTTTTACTCTGATCCTGAAAAGATCCTCCCATGGCAGAATGTTTACTCACATGGGTAAATTGGCAAACATTAGTGAGACTGCTTATACAAAATTACAGGCATATGTTTGCATATTCAGGACAGCTAAGACTTTAAAAATAATAAAAACCTTATTGTGGCCTACTTAACTAGTATCTGGAAAAAAAAAAAGTATGTTTATTAAACTAGGCAGTATTTGGGAGCTACCTCGATGTGCAGACTAAGTCACAGGTACTTGCCTAAAATGTTATTTACTCAGCCTGTCGGACTAATGCCAACCTGGGATAAATAGTGCCTAGATGTGCTTGCTCAGTTTATGAACAATTGGTAATAAAAGGGGCAGAATGGCAGAGGAAATAAGTCTGTCAAGCAGTTTCTTTTACTCTAATTAAAACAATGATTTAATATATCTGAAGTGGTGAAACAACTAGTCTTTGTCTGTCACTTATGTGCTCTTTGTTTACTACCCAAAAGGGAGTGTACGGGGGTGGGGGGTGAGGGGGGCTGTACCAGTTCATTTCTTTGTAGATGACCTTACCCTTTAAGACATATTAACACTGTGGTTTTTTCCTCTGTATGAAAACATTATATTTAAAATTATTTTTATCTGATAAATGTTGTTTTTATTTGCCTACAGTCTTTGCTGAGCATTCGTGGCTCCCTGTTTTCCCCAAGGCGCAACAGCAGAACAAGTCTTTTCAGCTTCAGAGGTCGAGCAAAAGATGTAGGATCAGAAAATGACTTTGCTGATGATGAGCACAGCACTTTTGAAGACAATGAGAGCAGAAGGGATTCTCTCTTTGTTCCTCATAGACATGGTGAACGGCGCAACAGTAACATTAGTCAGGCCAGTAGGTCATCCAGGACAGTACCTCCACTTCCAGCAAATGGGAAGATGCACAGCACTGTGGATTGCAATGGAGTAGTTTCTTTAGTCGGTGGGCCTCCAGCTTTGACGTCACCTACTGGACAGCTTCTGCCAGAGGTGATGATTGATAAAGCAGCCACTGCTAGCAATGTAAGGAAGTCTGCAATAGCTCAGGCATGATGTCCTCCCCCTGTGTGATCAACTGCTGTTTCTACAATATTTAGTCACTTGGGAATGATTCCCTTTCTCACCAAGCTGTGAATGCTCCTTTCATATATTCCAGTTATAAGCTAAAGTAGAAACTGAAATTGTGCAGCTCTCTAACTAAATATGTGAAAATTTATGCTAATTTACTGGGAATGAACAGAATAAGTAAACCATTGAATAAATGTAGTATGTGTAGTCTTACACCCTTTGATTCATTGTGCTACCTGAAGACTTAACTGGAAGGTTCTTATTCATATATCAGACAGGATATAAAAATGAAAAACAATATGAATTGTATTTACTTAATGGAATATATTAAATGAGTATTTAACTTCCCACTGACCATATGTGAAACTTATGATGTAACACTGATAGTACAACTTACATGGGTTGTGATAGTCTTCCTGTAACATAGTTAATTTTTCTAGGTTGGTTTTTTTTTTGAGATGTCAACATTATGAAATATTTTCACTTTTATTTTGTTTGAAAACATGTGCTAGAAAATTGATAATTTATTCTAAATTAAGAGTTATCTTAAGAAAATACACTTATATGTGTTTTTACTGCTAGCTGTGTAGGGTGTGCATTTTCATGTTTAGAAAAAGACTTCACTGCCTAATTAGAAAGATATTTATGGCAGAGCTATTGACAAGCATTGTGGAACTTTTTATAGTCTAAAATCTGTTTTAAAATCTCAGCCCTGTTTCATAAAAATACTTTAAAACATTCTTTAAGCACAAGAGCAATCCTATTGATGTGTCTGACTATTTGCTATATACAAAGTTAAGCATACATTAGTCTATTGCAAAACCACAACATAAATGGAGCGTGGTGCAGGACAGCAGTGTTTTAAACCATTGTACTTCTATAATAATTTACAGTGTTATTCTTACTAAATGAACAATCAATAGGCTATTTTATCAGTGTTTTATTTTCAGGGCACTACTACAGAAACTGACTTAAGAAAGAGACGGTCTAGTTCTTATCATGTTCCTATGGACTACCTAGCAGATCCTAGTGCAAGGCAAAGAGCCATGAGTATAGCCAGCATGCTTACAAACACAATGGAAGGTATGTAACACAGAACTGTTGTACGATGAAACCATAAAGTGCTATTAAATGTATGATAAATTAAGTAGTAGTGGTGGTTTAAGGCAGCTATTTCAGCCTAAAGGGTACAGGATTTGTATATAGAGGTAGCGTTTTGATTTTTTTTTTAGAATGGACTGATGTATATGGAAAAGTAGTCAAGCTTTCAATATACTAATAGGTTTAAGGTGGAAGCAGCAAAATTCCAAGTTAAATGAATGCTGAAAGTAATTGATCAATGCAGTGTTTTCTAGACAAGTTATGTTTTGGGATAAAAGGTCTTTTTAGGCTACTGAAATGGCTATGCTTCTTGCAGTAGAACAGTCCCCTTCTACCACTTCAACAGACATGCTGTTTCACAAAGGAAGGATTACATTATTCTTTCTGTAAGGCTAAATACAATGAATCTGAATCTGGAATTAAGCAACTACTCGTAAAAAAGGGCAAAACATTACTCTGAGGCTTAAATGACTGCCCAAAATAGCAAACAGGAAGGTAATAATGAGCAGTTTTGCACATGTGGACCATAACACTGTCTAAATAGTTGTCTGACTTCTGCTTTTTTCTAAGTGTTTATCTTTCATGAGGACACTTTTAAATATTTTATTCATTCTATGTATAGAATCATAGAATGGTTTGGGTTGGAAGGGACCTTAAAGATCATCTGGTTCCAATCCCCCTGCATGGGCAGGGACACCTTCCACTAGACCAGGTTGCTCAAAGCCCCATCCAGCCTGGCCTTGAACGCTTCCAGGGATGGGGCATTCACAGCTTCTCAGGACAACCTGTTCCAGTGTCTCATCACCCTTACAGTAACGAATTTCTTCCTAATATCTAGATCTACCACCTTTAATCTTAAAACTCTTACCCCTTGTCCTATCACTACACTCCCTGATAGAGTCCTCCCCACCTTTCCTGTAGGCCCCCTTTAAATACTGGAAGGCTCCCTGGGGCCTTTGCTTCCCTAGGCTGAACAACCCCAACTCTCTCAGCCTGCCCTCAAAGGAGAGGTGCTCCAGCCCTCTGATCATCTTCATGGCCCTCCTCTGCACCTACACTAACAGGTCCATGTCTTATGGTGGGGACCCTGGAGCTGAACACAGTACTCCAGGTGGGGTCTCACAAGAGCTGAGCAGAGGGAGGGAATCACCTCCTTCGAACTGCTGGCCACACTTCTTTTGATACAGCCTAGGATGAGACTGGCTTTCTGGGCTGTGAGTGCAAGTTGCCTGCTCATATTCTGTTTTTCATCCACCAATACCTCTTTCTTCACAGGGCTGCTCTTAATCCACTCGTTGTCCAGCCTGTATGCCAGATTTCTAAGACAAATTCCTATTTTGCATACTGTGTGGCACTTGCTTGTGAAAGGTTATTTTATCTATTGAATACTTAGTATTCTTCTTATATCAAATTTAAAAGTGGGACAGATTATTTTTAATTGTAATTTCTTTTGACTGACAGTATCCTTGATTTCAAAAGGTCTACAATATCAACAGTTTATCAACAGTACATTGGAAAACAGCATTTAGGCCTCAAGGAAATGCCCAGGTGATAATGGAATAGAAGAAATATGTTTAAAATGTTATTTTCATTTTTCTTTCTAGAACTGGAAGAATCCAGACAGAAGTGCCCACCATGCTGGTATAAATTTGCGAACACTTGCCTGATTTGGGACTGCTGTACTCCATGGCTGAAAGTCAAACATATTGTAAATTTGATTGTGATGGACCCATTTGTTGATCTGGCCATTACTATCTGCATTGTCTTAAACACCCTGTTCATGGCCATGGAGCACTACCCAATGACAGAACAGTTTAGCGGTGTGCTTTCAGTAGGAAACCTTGTAAGTCTTTCATGATGTGCCATGTATGTGAAATGCATTTTTTAAAAATAAGTCTTCTGTGATCTATGTACATCTGTTTAAAAGAAAACGTTGACAAGACATTTATAGACTTGGGATGGTTGAATTTAAATTTAAGCTGTACTGAATCCCTCTGTTGTCATTTGTGGATTTTGCCACTCTTGCTTTATAGAGCAAAAAATAGTAAGATCTATTGAGTCGATGTGCATTTCGGTTTTTAAAACCTTCAGCTTCTGTAATTGAAGCCGGTTAAAGGAATTTATCTAATATTTTTTCTTGGATGGATACTTACACATCACAAGAGCTTTCAGTTCTATTCCCTCACCTGTTCTGCTCCCCACTGGCACCTCCTGAGGTCCTGAGTGTTCAGGGAATTGTAGAGGGGAAAGACCCAGTAAGCACGGAAGATTTACTGCACTCTGTATGAAAAAGTGAAACAGCATGACAGTGCCTTCTGTGGGTCATTCTGAAGAACAGTTCTGCTCAACTTTCAGTATAATTTTTTTTTTCTTAATAAAATAATTGTCCTTTTCATAAACTTATCTTTATCCCTAGAAACAAAGAGATTTCTGAAGGGCAAAGATGAGATCTAAGGGGGAAAACCTGAGCATTAAAATCAGAAGAGATGCGGTGTATCAGTATTTATATATGCATGTTAGCATGCTAGATAAAAACCATATTTTTCCCATTTACCTCTTTTTCTTTGGAAACCAAACATTGTCATGCATATGTAAGCTTTAAATCTGAATTTAATTCCTAACTCCTGTATATGGCAATATAGAGAAGCTATTCAGATTTATCATGGATTGCTTGTTGAAGATATAACATAACAATAGTTGATACCATTAGTTTTACTTTTTTAATATTTTCTCATTAAACTGGAGTAAGAAACTGTATTTTCCTTGCAGGTGTTTACTGGAATTTTCACAGCAGAAATGTTTCTTAAGATAATTGCCATGGATCCTTATTATTATTTCCAAGAGGGCTGGAATATTTTTGATGGTTTTATTGTGAGTCTTAGTTTAATGGAGCTTGGCCTTGCAAACGTAGAAGGATTATCTGTCCTTCGATCATTTCGATTGGTAAATATACTAAATAAAATATGTTTTCATGTTCTGTTTTTGTATTTATGCAGGTATGTTGTGATTTTTCATTTGTACATTATGTGTTTGGCTAACACAGAAGACTTTTCTGTTAAGAACTTACAAAATATTAAATTGCATACCCACTAGATGGCATGTATCTATTATGTCAGGTCTGTCTTACATATTAACATCTATTTACTTACATATTAACATCTTACATGGTAACATCTATTGCTTCAAGATATTGTCAACATCAGTTCTGTTCTTGGCAGTGAGTGTGCTTTAAGGATTAACTTCTTTTTAATAGTAGTACCTATTAGAGTCTTTTTCTCCCTAGATGAGGGAATAAAAAATGCAAAAGCCAGAGGCCCTCACTACCTGTGACTGAAGATTAGTAATTTGCTTAGTAAATAATGGAATAGTGAATAAAACTTTATTGCCAGTTTTAGTTGATAGTCTTCCGTTGCCAGCTGGCTTACACAGTTAGTTTTAGAAGAGAGTAGTGCAAACATTTTTCTTTGGATAGGGATTTTTCCTCACTGCCAGCCTTCTCCTTACCACCCTCTGCAAGGGTTCATCCACTAACAGCTTTTCTGTTCAGAAGTCACCACAGAATCTCTGCCCTTTATTAGATATCTCTGTCATGAATAGGAACTTGATAAACCTTGGTCTTGCTGAAGACTAGGCTAGCATGCAAGTTGATGTTCAAATAGTCTTCTGAGAAGACCTACACAGTAGGAGACATGAAGTTAGACTTCCTAGTCATCAAGCTGAACTTTTCCCTTAAATAAAGCAAAAAATATTTAACTTTAAATAAAAGTTAAGTAAAAGCCCTTTAAAAAAAGACAGGGGTTAAATTCATCCATTTGCTGGTTCTCTGTATAGCTTTATATTGCATTTTGCCTGAAGTTGATTATATGTCTGGATTGACTTCTCCCTCAGTAATAGAATTCTGTTTTTAACTTCACATCTATATATTTTATGTCTCATGCTGTGAAATAATATTTAGATTTAGATTCCTTTTAGTATTCTCTTTCAATTGTCTGAACATTTGCTGTGTCTTTCTAAATAATTTCATTATTGTCTGTTTTGAGTTGTATTTTAATGTAACACTTTTCTTTGTCTGTTTTTCTCAATATTGACAAACTTTGTAAGACACATTACACTTACTTTAAATGACAGAAAAGACATTGTAAAAGGTGCTTGTGAGTAACTTGTATGCCTGTCATTAACAACTCTAGCTTGTTTCTCTTTCTAGGAAAACCATTTCTTCCATCTCTGCCAGTTAAGATGAAAGAGATCTGGAAGTGTGCATACACCTACAATCCTGTTAAACTGATGACGTTTCATATGTGCGGGTGTATTTTTAATAATACTCTCTTAGAGTTAACTAAAGGAAAAGAATGTGTTGTTCAACTTGTCCAACAAGTACAACTGTTTATAGATATCTAAAGTGACCAAAAGAGGTAGTCTCAATCGGAGACTTTGTGATAATTGCAGTGTAATTCAAATGAGCATAGAGACGGCATTTTTCATTTCTTAGGACTTGCATCAGGCCTTAAGACTGCTGATGCCAGTGTAGATAGAATTGGAAACAATTTTTTTAACTAAAGTTTCTAAAGATTACCAGAGATGTGATTTAGACACAGGGTAACTGAAATATGAAATGTATAGCAATAATTTCATTATAATTAGTAACACGAATACCTGTATACTATTCTGTTTTGCAGCTTCGAGTTTTCAAATTGGCAAAATCTTGGCCAACTCTAAATATGCTGATCAAAATTATTGGCAACTCAGTGGGGGCTCTGGGAAACCTGACTCTGGTGCTGGCCATCATTGTGTTCATTTTCGCTGTGGTTGGGATGCAGCTGTTTGGGAAAAGCTACAAGGAATGTGTCTGCAAGATCTCCAGTGACTGTGTGCTTCCACGCTGGCACATGCATGACTTTTTCCACTCTTTCCTGATTGTATTTCGAGTGCTGTGTGGAGAATGGATAGAAACGATGTGGGACTGCATGGAGGTTGCAGGCCAAACTATGTGCCTTACTGTCTTCATGATGGTCATGGTGATTGGAAACTTAGTGGTATGTAATCAGTGGGGATTTTTTTAAAACTATTAGAACATATTTCCTATTTTTCATAATTTTAAAGTCTGGTGAAAACTGGAGATGGGCATTAGGAGATCATGTAATTCATTTGCCCTTTCTCTAAACCAGGTTCAAATATACCTTGATCATTTATGAAAAATATTTATCTACCTTTTCTTTTAAATCTTCAGTAAGTTTATAACCTCTTTAGTAAGATCAGTGCTGAATTACACTTACAGTTAAAAATACCTTAAAAAAAAAAATCACCTTTTACAGCCAATTAAACTGATCTTAATAGTGATGGAAAACAGTTGGTCTTCTTGACAACATCTATAGTACTTCAAGGTTTACTGTTTCCACTTTTAATCTTTTCTTTCTGAAACAAAATAAGCCTAGCTGTTCAATTTTTTCTCATATGTGATGATTTCTAAACTACTTATCCCTTTTGCCGCTGGCCTCTGAATTCTTCCCAAACAGTGTTTTGGATAGAGACACAAATACCAAATAATGTGGAATAATTACACTTCCATGTCTTACACACAACATTCCTTGTGGTACATCCTCAAGTGACACATGAAATTTCTGTACCAGCATTGCTTTCCTGATGCAGCCTATACGCACTTTTCTACAGTGCTTTTACCTTGCCAGTTTTCACATCTTCTGTATATGTACTTTTCATTTTTCGTAACCAGTATCTCCACACTAGTATGTCAGAATTAAATGCGGTAATGATTTTGAATCGTTTCACCAATTTACCATGGTTATGCCTAATTGTAGTTCTTTTTTGTTGAGTGCTAGCATCCCTTCTCTTTTTGGTATCATCCATGAATTTTATGAATATGCTTATCCACAGGCATAAATATCAAGTTTAAATGGACTAATGTGAGAGTCCTGTGGTATACCCTCTGAAATGTTCTTCAAGTTTGAACAGGAAGAATTGACAAACATAATTTAGATACTATTTTTCATCACTTTTGCACATAATGTCATAATTACATCTAGTCCAAATTTCTCTTGTATGTTTGTAAAGTGTCATGCAAGAAAGTCTGAATTAGTTTCCTAAAATTGACGTGTATCACATCTGTGGACTCTTTATCTCTTAGCTAGTTATCCTGCACAAAAAAAGAGATTGGTATATTCTTGGCAAATACATAAGTTTATGATTTTCTGAATTAGAGACACTGAAACTATGGTCTGTTGAACTGTAGAAGACTGGGGTCTCTCTGCATTCCCCTTGTCTATGAACACCGTAGCAGATGTAGCTTGCATAAATTACTACATCGTGTGGTATCCTGCTTCTTTATGTCATTCTCCATTTTGAGGCATAGACCTGAACTACTTCCAGTGTGGAGGAGAAAGTCAAGGAACAGCTCAGATTTTCACCTATGTTAGTCAATTTAAATTGCCAAAAACATTTTTAGCAGGTTTATAATAAAAAATGGGAGACAGGGATTATGGACTGGAAAGAATAGCAGGAAGGTGGGTTGAATTAAAGTGCTAGCTGTGAAATAAAAATTATGTCATATTGAACACCCCATAATGGAATTACTTTTATAACTTAAAAATAAGAGTTCCAGTATATTTTTCTCCTTACTGTCTTTTAGGTACTCAACCTCTTTTTGGCCTTGCTGCTGAGCTCATTTAGTTCAGACAATCTTGCTGCTACAGACGATGATAATGAAATGAACAATCTACAGATTGCTGTGGCAAGGATTCAGAAAGGCATAGATTATGTGAAGAGGAAAGTGCGTGAATTCATCCAAAAAGCCTTTGTTAGAAAGCAGAAAGTTTTAGATGAAATCAAACCTCTTGAAGACCTAAACAACAAAAAAGACAGCTGTATTTCCAACCACACAATAGTAGAAATAGGTAAAAACCTTGCCTATCTTAAAGAAGGGAATGGAACTACCAGTGGCATAGGCAGCAGTGTGGAAAAATACGTTGTTGATGAAAGTGATTACATGTCATTCATAAACAACCCAAGTCTCACTGTGACAGTGCCCATTGCTGTCGGGGAATCAGATTTTGAAAATTTAAATACAGAGGAGTTCAGCAGTGAGTCAGACCTGGAAGAAAGCAAAGAGGTAAGAGTATTTCTGTATTTAAAAATGATGCTTTGCTTTTCTTCCTGAGGTTTCTAGTGTTGAATTCAATCTCTATTTAATTACTGTATAACAGCGTATACCAACTTGTAATGGTATTTAAGGTAAACTGATGGAAGGTTGCAGGTTTTGAATGAGATGGTAGTACAGTATTGCATTTACAGTAATGATCAAGTTGCATAAGATTTTTTTTTTTAATTAATACTTTTTTTCTATTTTATTGGGTTAAGTTAACAACAAAATGAAGCAATTTAATAGCCCTGGATACCGAAAGTCTTACAAAATATGTGTGGGTTGTTGGAGTCTCTGCATGCTTATTTCATTAGTGCAATTGCAATTTATTTACTCTTCTGTCTGCTTTCTGGAGTGCCTCCTGTCAAATTAACAATTCATTCTGATACTTTTAACCTATTTGATATAGTCAAAATACATCTAGATACATTATAAGTACATTTGACTACTGCACCAGCATCACCAAATGATTTCATATAAATCACCAATAATCTTTCTGATAGTAGCAGAACCACTGAAGAAGAGAAGTAATGGCCATATGGTAAAAAAATGGCGAAGCTTTATATCTCAGTATAAGATCCTTTTATGCGGCTACCCATTGTCATTTTCAAAGCTTTAAGATACTTGAATCTGTTACCTACTGTGACCATAATAACATGTACCTCTTTCTGGCACAATGTGCTGCCAAATGGACACATCCAAGATAAGACTTGGTGAGTTACAGTGGGTGCTGAAGCCATTATTATTGTGTTAACCCAGTGCTCTGTCCTGCACAATTGTACGTGGTGGAGGCACATCTCCTCAAGTGGAGTAAGTCTATGCTATGCTTAATACCAATGCTAGTTCATTCAGCTTTAGCATGGGTATTTTTGAACAGTACTGCATGCTATGGTGTAGACATAAACTAACATAAAGGTTTTCGTAAGTGATATCCTTGCAATTGAATCTGAGGTTATAAATATGAGTAAGATTCTAGTAATTCTCACCCTGAGATCCTTTTTTGTACAGACTGTATCACACATTTAGTCATATTTTCTTGTTTCTTATCAGAAATGTCTTTATTGTTCTTTTGAAAATATTTTTTTCTGCAGATTGTTTGTATTAGTATTTCTCTTACTTGTCAAAACCATGACTTGGGTGTAGAACAAAGCAGAAGTTATTGTAGTTTAACCTTTAATTGTTCTGTGTAATGAAGAGGGTGTTTATATGAAAGTCTCTTGGTCTGAATGTAGGATTTTTGTTGATTGTATTCTATCTTTGTACATAGGACAAGAAAAGGAATCTTCTTCAGGCACGTTTACATCACACAGGGCTAGTGCCTTGTTCTGTGTTCCCATTGTTCTGCTATTCCATTGTTCTATTATCCCATTCTTAACTGTTTGAAAACTTGCTGCTGCCAAAGGAGCAGCAAATTCTACTGCAAATCTGGTCAAATTCCACCTATCAGTGAGATCATCCATAATGATTGCATATGATAGTAGTGGCACAGGTTATCTTCTGTCTTTTTGTAAATCACGTAGTTTCTTGGTATACGTCTGGTCCTTATGGGTTAGTTCTTTTTTCCTGCTAATCATGTTCAAGTCCATCTATCGCTTTCAGCCCTTTCCCTGCTTAGCAACTAGTGATAGCCAAAGGATGTACTGAATGTTTGGGAATAAAGTGTCTTAAGTTTAAACTTCAGTACTAGGTAACACAATACTTTGGATTTCTTTATCACAAAATATTTAATGCTTAGTGGAGTAACAAATACCTATGTCATTCTTTATTTGTCTGTAAAGTTAGTATCATATTTTTATCAGTTTCAAGGGTGCTGTCAACCTAAACCTATAATTTTTTTATAAAACATTCTAAATGCCTCAATTGGAAAGCGTGAAGAAGATACTGTTAGTTTATTCTACAGATATTTGTAACTGGCAATGATGCTTCAGATATTACTGTACAAACAAAATGAAAAGAAAATCTTCTGACACATATACAGTCAGATGTTGACTGTGAAGTCCCAGTATGATCATAAGTATGCACTCAGGAAATCTCCTCTCTTCGTTTCTTATGTTGTGCTCCCACCCATATCATATTAATTCTGATAATGTTACTGATTCTGATACTGCCACTACTCATGGTAGTAGTAAACCATCTTTTAAATTGTCCTATATACTTTTCCTGTGCTTGTTCTTTTTTAAATGTTATGAAGTTATGTATGTATTAACTGAAGTCTTATCAACCTAGATTATAGCTCTGATAATTTCTAATTGGCAACTTCTCTGTAAAAAGTAATTTGGAAGTGTAATTGGATTCTACTAATTTAAATACTACATGTCATTAAAATGACTGAGAAAGAAGTAACTTAAATATTTTCATTAGTGATTATTAGATTAATTAGCTGCTGAAGTATGTTCTTAAAACTGTGATGAGGACTGTTCTGTACTAGTGCAGTATTCTCCGCTTCTTTTTCTGAAGCTGCAATTGTGCAGAAAATAGTTTCTGTAACACTGAACAGTGGTGGCAAGAAGGAATGTGACTTTTGGTAGTGCCTAATGATTAAGGCATCTGTTTTGACAACGAAATCTTTCCCTGCTACAAAATCTGTTTATGATGTTTAACGGTCAATAGTCAGTGGCTACAATGCAGAAACTGCCTTGAAATAGGGACCAAAACCTGAATTTCCCATTTGAAATCCCTGATCACCAACATTCTCCCTTTTGATTCTTTTTGTAGCCTGCTCAGTCTTTAACTATTTACTGCACAAGAGCATTATGTCAGTAGAAGAGATGGAGGATGTACCTTATTCAGATCTACTGGCTGGTGGTTAGCAGGACTGAGTATGACCGCAATGACAATGGTGCATCTGTTTCTTCATTGTATAATGGGATGGTATGACTGCTGACTGTCTTGATTAGCCAAATCTCTCCTTTTCCCAATGGAAGGATTCCAATTGGGCGGTTCTACAAGGTGACAAAAATATTGGCTTGAATTCCGATAGGGAAAGTTTTAAAGTCAATTATGCCGCATCTGAAACATGAGCTCCAGTCATTAAGCTTCCACCATAAAAGAAAGGCTTTCTCCTCCAGATACAATATTTAAAAGAAAATGATGTCTTCATTTCATTCTTGGAGGCACTTAATCCTGTAAATGTGTGTGTTAATCATGCTTCAGGAACTGCAAACTGATCAGACAAAGAAATACATATTCACAGAATCTCAGAATGGCCAGGGTTGGAAGGGACCTCTGGAGATCAGCTAGTCCAAACCCCTGCTAAAGCAGGGTCACCTACAGCAGGTTGCACAGAGTTGCATCCAGGCAGGTTTTTAACATCTCCAGAGCAGGAGACTCCACAACCTCTCTGGGCAGCCTGTTCCAGTGCTCTGTCACACTCAAAGTAAAGAAGTTCTTCCTCATATTCAGATGGAACTTCTTGTGTTACAGTTTGTGCCCATTGCCCCTTGTGCTGTCACTGGGCACCACTGAAAGTAGTCTGGCCCCATCCTCTTGACACCGGCCCTTAAGATATTCAGATGCATTGATAAGATTCCCCCTCAGTCTTCCCCAGGCTAAACAGGCCCAGCTCCCTCACCTTTCCTCACAAAGCAGATGCTCCAGCCCCCTCATTGTAGCCCTCTGCTGGACCCTCTCCAGTAGTCCCCTGTCTCACTTGAACTGGGGAGCCCAGAACTGGGCTCCAGATATGGCCTCACCAGGGCAGAGCAGAGGGGGAGGATCCCTTCCCTCGACCTGCTGGCCACGCTTCCCCCTAACACACCCC
>JAVJGI010000064.1:22672227-22694513 GCA_035590275.1 Ibycter americanus | reverse complement strand
CAGTCATAATGCATGGGATTCCTCCAAGTAGGTCCTCGAAGAGGCCAAAGTTAGCTCTCCTGAAGTCCAGGGTTGCAATCCTACTTGTTGCCCTGCTTCCTCCATGCAGGGTCCTGAGAACTCCACCATCTCATGATCACTGCACCCAGCCTCTACATCCCCAACCAGCCCTTCTTTGTTTGTGAAGACAAGGTCTAAGAGCATTCCTCGCCTCGTTGGCTCCTCCACCACCTGTGTCAAAAAGTTATCATCAGCACTCTGCAGGAACCTCCTTGACTGTATGAGCCTAGCTGTGTTGTCTTTCCAGCAGATATCAGGGTGGTTGAAGTCCCCCATGAGCACGAGGGCCTGTGATCATGACGCTACCTGCAATTGTCTGTGGAAGGTCTCATCGACTTCCTCTTCCTGATCATGCGGCCCGTAGCAAACACCCACAACACTGCCCCCCATTTCAGCCTGCCCCTTAATCTTTACTCATAAGCTCTTAGCTAGGGAGAACTTGATACATTCCAGTTGCTCTGTCACCTGAAGAGTGACTCCACCACCTCGCCTTGCTGGCCTGCCATTCCTAAAAAGTACGTAGCCATCCATGACAGCATTCCAGTCATGTGAGCTATCCCACCATGTCTCTGTAATTCCAATGAGATCATGGCCCTGCGATGACACAGAGATCTCTAAGTCTTCAGAAATCAGCCAGGAATGAGCTAGTACCAAGCAGTTTTGACTGGTCAAGCCTGAAACTCTTCTGAGCACAAAATTTCTTACTCTTGCAGAAGTTGCAGTTGAAAAATTGAAAGAAAATGTTTAAAAATTTCAGGCACCTTCAAGAAAGCACAGCGAAGATGTTGTGAGCATATTTCTTAAGTGCCTAAATTTCAAATCGATTTTAATCACAAAAGTGCATATTTGTTATCTTAACCCTAATTCCTACTCTTCACTAGATAATTCTTATCCACCATGACTTTTGATATAGAGAAAAGTGATGACTTATTAGTCACAGGACCAACACTCTTGTCATGAAAATGATCAGTAGCAAACGAAGGCATTTTTAAATTTTAAAAAAAAGTGACTACAAATGTCTTTCTGTTCAAGGCTTCTTCTTTTTTGCCATGCCATAACGTGCCTTGCATTTCTACCCTCTCATGTTTTCCTATTTATATGATTCTGCTGTTGCTGAGTATTGATCTGCCAGTCACTTCATTGCTTATACCACAAATTAAAAGAACTGAAATTAGAAACTGCCACCAAATCACATTCAATTAGCCATATCCCAAATGAAAGGCAGCTTAGGCATCCATGTACTGGGAGAACACTCTGCACAAGATAGCCAGATGCTAATGAGTGTGTGTCTGTGTGCTTTTGCTTTTCTTTATGTATAAACATGCATACGCATATTCACTGCAGTATAGGGCAATAAGCTGAATTTCTACAAAGTAACTATAGTTTATTAGTAAGTTTTAATTAAGTATATTAATGTTTAGTGAATTCTTTATTATAGCATACATCTTTTCAAGTATTCTGATTGAAATGTTAACTAGATTATGCCTTTCTAAAAAGAATACATAGAGTATTGTACATGCTAGTAGGTGTGCATTTGCAAGGAATTTTCTAGAAAATTGCCTGAAACCTACAATAGTATTAACTGTGAGAACATTGTGTCCATAAGAATGGTAGCAGGGGAGTACAGTGTAATAAGGGAATTAGAAAACAAATCCTAAATAAAACTCTATCACGGAAGTAGTGCCATTAACGAATATGGGGCTACTGTACTGAGTCTGTTGTCCTACACATAAAGATCCGTGGACCTGAGCTGCATTATTGCTATCTGGTGTAGAACTATAAAGATAATTTTTCCTTTTTTGGTCCTGAAGTACTGTGGGGATGGTTTATATAGACAATTTTGTAGTGCATGTATAGCTGTGTAATAATTAGATTTTTGTGTTAAGTGTAACTTCTAGGCTAGTAATTACACCAAGATATACCAAGTTACAAGATATTTTTAAATGCCTTGAAAAATACGGGATCTCCTAATGCTGTTGCAGACACCTTAATAATGTATATTTTACTTTAAGCAGTAATCAGTGCAAAAAAGCAGAGGTGCTGTATCCTGAACTTCATTTCCTACCATTCTTACTTCTCACAGGAGTAGAACCAAGCTGGATCAGTCAAGCGGGCAGCTCTGGTGCCTTTTAGCGAGGCAGAGCGTCGTGTCACCAATTTTACACAGGTTATCTAAGCAAGTTATACATCTATATGTATATAATATATAATCACTTTTTAATGGATATTGACTGGCCTGCATGCTATTCAGCTATGATCCTGTCCCATTCATTGCAATAAAGTACAAACATGCACAGCTGCTCTCTGCTGAGTCACGGGACTCGCATCACAGCATGGTCAGGCGAGATTGGCAGCCCCGATATTTCTGTGGTTCAGATGCTATACTTTCCATGATATTTTAATAGTATTTTGCAGTGCATGCTATGTACCATTCCCAATCTTGATAGTAAAGTTTTCAAGATTCTGTTTTTGAAGGGTTTTATTTCCTTTTGAAGGAAGACAGAATATGTAACACATAAGCTGTTTCTCATCAGAAGCTTATATAAGTCCTTCTGTAAATTGTGTTGGTAATGAAAAACTGCTAGCTGTTTTGGAAAACTTTCATACTATTGTATTTTAGCTTATAATGGAGGTAACTTGTAAACTTGTGAAAGTCACATTTTTATTTTCCCCAATTTTTTTGTTAGAAATGCTTTTCTTCAGTACTTGTTTAAGCATTAAGCTATTTTGGAGATTAATATGCAGTACTTGAAGCACTATTAAGCATGAAATTCATTTAATTTCCACAGTCAAAGCATGTGACCATCATTTGGTAAAAAAAGCTCATATAAAACTGGTATTTGGCTGGTCAAACATTCAGAGATCAGTTCTGCTCTTACTTACGCCCACACTTAGAAGTGTGGAGGTGCAAAGAGAAAACTGATAGCAAGATCTGGCCCAATTCATTCTTACCATAGCTCTTTAATTTATGCTCAGAAATTGACTACCTCCCCGAACATTGCCCTGAGAAACTTGTTCTCATCTTATCAGTAATAAACAAAGTCCAGCAGTCTGGTAAATAAGCTACTGAACCAAAAGGTCCCCAGCTTCAGTATGATTTACATCTCACCTATTAAACATTGCCATAATATTTACAACACCATAGTTGGGTGCTGATGCTTTCGGTTTGGTAAATCAGTAGGGTTAAAATATACTATTGCATAGCTTTTTGTCTTATATTTTTCTTATATTTTGTAAGGAATAATCTGACAAGTCATATTTTGATTTTAAAATATTCATTATTCAAAATCCTTTGATACTCTGAAGAATTTAGGCTTTAGATTGTTTGTGAATTGCTCATATCATATTGGCATATTGTGATTCATAGTAGATGATATTAAGTTGTTAATATTAGAGTTAATTGGAATTTAATCAATTAATCTTTACAAACACCAGTCCCTTGCTCTGTTTCAGAAATATTCTTTCAATATTGCCTGTGTGAATTAAAGAGCCTTTTAAAGTAGCTTCCAGTGGGAGTGCTTTTGCAAATATTTCCACCGCTACTTATGATGCTTTTGCTTTCATCCAATGTTCTTGCAAATATTTCCTTTATGAAATGCTAGTAAATAAGTAGATCAAAGGAATTATGAATAACAATAAAGTACAGTGGACTTTAATTTAGGGATCCTGGTTTTCTGCAGTATCTGCAAACAATAACCATCACAGAATTGTTTTGCTTTTACAGTGTTCTGTTTTTTTGAAGTGATAGAGTTATTATGCCTGACTGTATAAGCACTAGAAAGAGTGAGATCCATATTCCACTTAATTATACCAGTGGAACTACAACAATGTTTACCACTTGGTTGATTTTATAGGTGATGTAGCTGTACTGAAGAAGACTGGATAAGTTTGGATATAATATTGCCATTTATATCACAGAACATCTCATTTTCATACTGACATCCACACAGCACTGAGAAAATAAAACCAATATATTTTCCGTTATTTAACATTTTCACAGGTATTTGGGAGGAAAGGAAATTAAAAGCAAAACCAAACCGGTGGTTTCTCTTGGCGCCATCTTCCTGCTTATGTCTGTTCTGCTCTTTGCTCCTTCAGTCCCTTAAATTATGATTTCAACAGCTATTAGTGGCCTCCCGGCCAATCGTGAAATTTCAGTCTTTGTTAAAAATGTTAAACTAAGAGCTGTTCAGCTACTCTCAGATGATCATCTTTGAAAGAAAGAAAGAAAGATATGTTAGAAGCTCAAAGTGGCCTGGCTGTAAGTGAAGCAGAATTGTTTGAATCTATGAGATGTTGAGGTTCAGAAAGTAATTATGTCAAAAACTTCCTGACCTAATTTTGGCTGCTGCTTTTTGCAATGCTGCTCTGATAGGCAAGCTGCTTTCCACTTCCAGTTTCTATCTTAAAAGCTAAATTAAAATCTGTATCTCATACTGTACTGTATTGCTGACTAAAGCATGACTGGCAAGGCTGTTGGTAGATGTGACGTAAAATATCTATCTATCTATCTATCTTTATGATAATCAGTATACTGCTGCTTTAGAACCATGTAAGTACTTTTGTCCCCTTACTGTCTTCTGTGAAAAGGAGATGGAGTATGTAGATTCTGAGGTTTTTGAAAAGTAGACTTCTCTTAAGAATAATTTCCTTAGCATACTATTCAGAAAAAATCTAGCATCACAACTCTTGAAGAGCGTCTAATACTTGACCCTGATAAATCTCTTATAATCTGGGTGACTGAATACTTTTGAAACCTAGAACCATGGTATAAAAGAGGCTTAAAGAGGACTTAGCGTTATATCGAAGATAATGTTTGGGTATGATGATTATCTTGTTTCTACAGGTTCATTTTTAAAAAAAGCTCTATACGTGTTAAGTATATAGCATTGCCTAAATCCAGTAATGCTGGCGAACAGAGAATTTATCAGGTACAAAGGTTACTTTGAGATATGGTAAGATAAAGAACTGGGACGTACGCTACATAACTAACATACCAGGGTCTGCAATTAGGGGGGTAGTCTAGCTATCCAGCTGGATTTCATATATGTGAACACTGGCAAGTCACAGTAAGTGGTAGAAAAAGTCTTCCCATGCATTAAAGCATATGGACAAAACATAATCAGCAATAACATGGTCCATTCCCAGGTGATGTTGTGTTGAATACATAGAAATCAGTACAACATCCCTGGGTCAGTTGCTCTATACTAGAACAGAAGTTTGCTGTGGAAATATGTGATTGTTACTGTGGAAAGTTTTCCTAGCATACTGAACTTAATTGATTTGGTAAAATCTTGAGATGTTGTATTGTAAAACCTCCCTAGCTGTTTGTAATGCATACTAAATTTTATGAATATTATATAGTGTGCCATACAATAAATTCATTGTTAAAAATAACAAAGAAAAACAAAAAAAAAGTAATTATTTCTGTTGAAAATTTCTAATTTTTTCTTCCCCAAATGATACTGAATTATTAGAGAATGCATTTATTGAATAATTTTTCTAAGATGCTTCTTCATATACTGATCAGATTGAGGCCAAATTCAGGTATAATAGAACAGCATGCTAAGGAAATACTCTATTACATCAACAACAGAAGAGTAACTGAATTATCAGTGGGATAAGGTATTTAATTGTTGTGTTTCAAGTATCAACTGCTGCTGATTAAATTTAGTTTTTTTCTGTTTAGCTTAACTCCTGTGATTATTATTACAGCTCTTTAAAAGAAGCATACCAGATTTTCAGTGAGAAGAGGCTTGTAAGATACAACTCACCACACAAACTGCCCCACATAAATAAAGATGGCTTTCTGATGTTCCTGATAACTGACTGTTCTGATATGATAACTTTCTACACTTTCTACCTGATTTTTTTTATCTCTCTTTATAGTGGATATCTGTAATCTTTCATCTTGAGTTAACTGTTAGTCTCACGCAATTTCAGTAATAGGAATTCATTAGCCCTTCTTAAAGTTAATATGCTGATTACATTAACTGTGTAATATCTGAGTTACTGAACTCTTCATTTCCTTGTAAAGGAATGGACAGTATGTCTTTTAAATTTATGTTTTAACCTGTTCATAGTTTTTGTTTGCTCTGCTACTACTACAGCATTCTGCTAGAAATGCTGTCCACATCGGAATGATGCAAGCAACATTTTAAGAAAACTCTACATAATACAAACAGATACTCACTTCTCAGTTTAAAAATTCTTTACTGTGTAGTATTGATAAACATTAATTTTTAACACCACATACAAAATTCTTTGGAATGTACCTTGCGTTCATGGTATTTCTGGCCTTTCCTCAAACTGATGATTGACTTCCACTGATGTTTAAATGCTGTGGTCCTTACTTGAGGACTACAGTATTCATCCCATACTTTCCAGTTTCTCCATTTTAGAGGCAGTATTCCACAATGACCAAACTGCCATGCATTATCTATAATCTGAATACTTTGCAATGGGAAATTTGAAATAATAATCTGCAGAAAAGTGTGCATCCATGTCTTTGTATATTGGACCTAACCTCGTAGATACTAAATCTCACGCACAAACATGAGACATTAATACATAAGCTGGGATTTTGAGAGAAACATAAAGGAAATGGGTGCGCAGATATCACTGAAAGTATGTGCATAATACATCCCACAATAAATGTTTCCATTTGTTTGGTCTTCCTCTAAAATGTGGGCTATGGTGTACCATGGTACACAAAAATCGAAGTTAAGCCTATGTCAAAATCACAACACAATATACTGTCAGTGTGATTTGATTAAATCAGAGTGGGGGATAAAGGACTTAATCTTATTTTTGTTTGAAGAACATGCATAATATTGTCTGCAATGTAAAATTCCATTAAAGTCTTATGGTACTTTCTGTGTTCACATGCTAATAATGTTTAATTTCCTTTACAAAAAAACTGTATAGAATTTGGAGCTTGTCAAGCATGTTTTAAAGGAATAATGCCTCTAACTTAAGCTTTAAGTGTCAGCAAAGATATATCTTTAATGTTACCACGGACCATCTCTCTGTCTAATATTAATACCCTATAGACTGTATTCTAAATCTGCTTACATCATTCCCTTTATAAAATTAGCTACTTATCAATGCAGCCATTTTACTGATGTTATACTCCACATAGTGATAACATTAGAAGAGTCATAGAATGCCATGATCAAACTACTTTTACTTATTATAGTACTCATATTTGTCTGTTGCCAGCCTAATGCGATGGTGTGAAAGAATAATTTTGAAGATTTGGATTATATTACCACTATGATTCACTGGTGCAGTATTGTTTTATGACAGTATTGTTTTAAAAGCATTTGTTTTCACTTTAGTCTTCAAAAAATAAAGATCTTTGGGGGCTTTTGTAGTGATTGGACACGTATGTGTACTGTACCAAAGTAATAAGTAGTTTCAAAATGCACAATAAATTCAGAAAATGCATTGGCAAGTGAGAATGCAAAATATCAGCTACTGCTCTTAAAGTAATGTGCTGCTCATTTGGAAGTAAAGAGGATTAAACTATCCTATACAATTCAAAACATGTGTTTTCATGTCAATGATAATGAAAAGTTTATACTAAAACTTTTTAGATTTTACAGACTTGATAGAATAACATTTACTTGAGACATGAAAATACATCTGTGCAGCTTGCTGTTGGTTTGGTCATGACGTTGGAAAATTATTTGTATTAACACATGCTATCTGAAGTGTAATCCAAAATGCAGCCACGTGATTGGAATCATTAAACAATACAAAGTGTGGAAGGCACCCGTGCCTCTTACTGAAATTTCATTTCAGAACTCTTATGTGTGGCTCAGAGTAGTAGTCTAAAAATTTCATCAGTTCCTTGTATGAAAATATAAAAATATTTTCAATAGGGAAAATGCACATGATGTAGTTTCTAATCTTGTGACCTCACCTGTAGTAGAGCAATTTGGCATTATAGATAAGAAATTAGTTTAATGTCAGAGCACGGAATACATGCAGAATATTTTGGTATGCATTTCAAACATGAACTATTAAAAATAAATAAAACTGAAAAAAATAATTATATGGGGTTTCATTCACAGAAATTAAATGCATCCAGTTCATCAGAAGGCAGCACAGTTGATATTGGACTACCTGCAGAAGGGGAACAGCCGGAAGCAGAACCTGAAGAAGTTCTAGAGCCAGAGGCTTGTTTTACAGAAGGTAGGTGAAGGAAAATATATGCAAAGGGATTAGACCTGACTGTGTTGATTTGGACTGGATTCTATTTTTATTCAAAATCAAGAAGAAGCTTTGTGATTATAGTTGTATTTTCTGTTTGTATTGTTTGTATTAGTAACTCCTTCAAAGGTACTACCATAGATCTACTGTTCCTGCGCTCTCTCTGTCCTTGGAAGATATTGTAAGATTACAAAGCTTTAACTTTAAATATTGAAACAAAAATCCTCTAACACGAGATGCTTATTTACAAGCATCTATTGCAGTAGCACTGAAATAAGCCAAATTGCTTCCGTTCATTGTGATTCCTAATAAATATTTACCTTATACTGACATCTCAAAATCTGTTATTGCACTTAGGCTGTGTGCGAAGATTCAAATGCTGTCAAGTCAGTGTAGAAGATGGGAAAGGGAAAATCTGGTGGAATCTGCGGAAAACCTGCTACAAGATTGTTGAACACAACTGGTTTGAGACCTTCATTGTCTTCATGATTCTTCTCAGCAGCGGTGCTCTGGTAAATTCACTGTGGAACTATTGGATCTATTTCAAGCAGCAAGCATTTAGAATTACAGTTAATTATAAAGCTGCAGATAAAATATCAGAATTTTATATCCAATTCATAAATGTTCTAACGTCAACATATATTTCAACAAGCATTTAGCATGTATTGTAGGATACCTAAGAGTGCTCACAGGTTATGCAACGAATTGTTTGGCAAGTTCAAAATGTAGTGTTAATGGAAATAAGAAATTAGTTATATCAGACTGGTATTCACATGGTTTCTTACTGATGATAATAGCTTTTTTTTGGCCTTATACACATTTAAAATAAACCGCAGCTGAGCTAGGAACTTATCAACAGCAACTTGAATTGTGAAACTGAGAGGTAAGGTGCCAATGTGATTCTCTCAGGTATTTTACCAGACTGATGTTAAATCAGGTGTGCCAAGTACCAAAGTAATTAGTTCCTCATAACAGGAGCAAAAGATAGTGTACTTGCTACACTTGGGTCAACACAGAGTGATTCGCTGTCAGTGTAGACATTTTCTTTTGAAAAGGAGTTATTAATCTTTGTTATTCAAAATCCTTCTTGGCTACTATATACCACACTGCAAACTGTGACAACATTTAATGGTATCTTCAAAAATCTTTTTCACAGGCATTTGAAGATATATACATAGAACAACGTAAAACTATCAAAACCATGCTGGAATATGCTGACAAAGTTTTTACTTACATCTTCATTCTGGAAATGCTTTTAAAATGGGTGGCTTATGGCTTTCAAACCTATTTCACTAATGCATGGTGCTGGCTGGACTTCCTGATTGTTGATGTATGTATTCTTTTTCATGTCCTGTACAACAAGCTCTAAAAATCAGAATATTATGTTTTCAGGGTAAGCTTTCTGTTCTATTCAGTGAAAACTTTATTTTAAAACTGTTGCTGTGGTACAGTTTACAATTCTGTTCAGAAAAGAAAAAAATAGTTCGATATACTTATTATTCCAGAGAAGTTTGTCGATGTTTTCTGGTTTGGTGAAGTTGTAATGCTTTATTGACATGATGCTTTTCACTATTTTTTTCCATGGTGTGGAAAGGATGCTGTTCATCCTTTTCAGTTTTTGCTATATATGGAGTTTAAATATTTCACAGCAATTCCTTTAAAGGTTTCCAAAAATCTAATCAAATACTGTAAGTGTCCTGTCACTTACTCTGTGTAATATGGAAGGAAAACATTGCTAGGAACTCTCAGTTTCATCGTACTATTCAGTACTCTTGCACTTTTCACTGCATCACATGGGCGATCCTAGAGAGACGCTTGGAGAACTGTAGATAAGCTCCCTTAGAATGGGTTCTCAAATGATTTTCAAAAGGCTGCACCACCAAGGAGGAGATACACATTGCCTGAAGGAGACCTAATGAGAAGTGCATTGTAATTTCAAGTATTCATTTATGCGCAGTACTGGGTAGCATAAATGGAAGTCTGCAGGTCTTTAACCATATAGGAGACGTTCATTTCCCTTCCATCCCCAATAGCCTTACTGCATCTGTCTGTGCTAATAGGGTGTCTCTCAATTGCACCTATGTAATTCCCATGGAATGCAAGGTAAGAATCTGTTTTGAATCGCTTGTTTGTTCATTCCGAAAAGCAGCAGAATTCTATAGAAATCACGCTGTATCTCCCTAAAACTATAATGATATGAAAGACCATGAAATTTTTACTATACAGAGCTTGGAAAACATAACTTTTACATCCATACCAGCATTGCAAATCCTATGATAAAACATGACTCTATGCACACTTAGTATCCTGTGATTGAGTCTGTACCAATGTGAAATATTTGGCTCAGTCGTCAGATGTGTAAATTACTATGACCAATAGAGCTTTACAGAGACACCATGAACAATACTTTACACTGTCATTATATGTTTATTGTATTTATCAACAAATATTTAATTCTTATTTGATAATCTGTGTTTAGTTACTTCTGTGAACTTTATAAATAACTTTATTAGTTTTTCATGGCAACCTTACTCTGGTACAATTTTTTTCATGGAAAAAGTTAATCTCTGAAGCATATTTTTTAATCTTTAGTCAGAGGATTGAATGAAGCAAAAAGATTAATTTGGAAATGAAAGAATTAAGAGAAGACAGGCATGATGGAAGGGAAGGTCTTTAAATGGAGGGAAATAGAAGATTGTGGTGGGTTTTTTTTTTTTTCTTTACTAGAGCCACTCCTTCCCAATGGTTTACTATAAATATATTTCTAAGGATTATTGATGAAGGATAATTGTATTATTTATTTTACAGCTATTCTAGTTTATTTGCTCATCTGCCTGCAGACCAGACCAGCGTTATGCAAGCCAGAATTGATGAAGTGGTTGAAGGAGTCACAGGGAATGTAATCAAGTGTGGTTATGCCTAACAGTGAAGCTCCTACCATTGTCTAACAAACAGTTGGTTATCAGTGTTGATTAGTCTGGTTAAATCTGAACAGCACTGGTAGCTGTGGCTGTTGAATAAGATTTTCTGGAGATTAGAAAGTTACATTTGACCAAAGGCAAGGTCTGGATGTGGTTTTTGAGAGCTTTTACATTCTCATCAAGTTCTGAAGATATCATGGGAAGTCCTAACCTAAACTGATCATTCCAATTCACCCAACTTTTGGGAGTTTTCTTTTTGCTTGTGACTTCATTTTTCTTTAAATACCACCAAATGTTGACTGGTTTATGTGAATTTAGAAGGCATTTTTATACCATTCTACCAACATGATTTCACCAACAGGTACCTAGAATATACTCCTATTCTACTTTGTCTGACTTGACAGATCTTTCTGCATTATAGAGGGATTCCTGGAGAAAGAGGTCCAGCCTTGAATCTTCTTGAGAAGTTCAGGGCACATCATTCCCACCATATGTATTGAAAGGATATACAAGATGAATGAGCAATATTGCCTTTCTGTTTTTGTGTAGGTCTCTTTGGTTAGCTTAACAGCTAATGCCTTGGGCTACTCAGAACTTGGTGCGATTAAATCCCTTAGGACACTAAGAGCTTTGAGACCTCTGAGAGCCTTGTCGCGATTTGAAGGGATGAGGGTAAGACAAAATGAAAGAATCTGAAATAATGCATGCATACACAGAAAAAATGCATGCAGAATAATCAACGACAAATCCATGCAGAAATGCTACACTATCATCCTATATATTTTACATTTGTCACTAACATATAAGCAAAAGTCTTCATCTGCTTATATGAATTCATGTGTTATTGCACACATTGTTATACTTATTTAGGCTCCTTGGCCTTTCACCCTATTTCATATTTCCCTGGAGGGCCCAAGGATTTCTCACCTGCATGGATCTATACAATGTTACTACAAAATTGGATTTATCCCATATGAAAAAATGCTGCTGTAGTCAGAAAAGTTTTGAAAAAACAATACTTCCTCACAATAGTGTGTGCACATATACACACATATGTATGCACATATGTATTTCACACAAGTATAGAATATCATGTGTAGTCTATCAATATCTTTTAACTTACTGTTCTGTAAATATTGATTGGGAATTTCTGTTACAGTTTATAAGTTTTGTAATGAATTCCTATGTCAATAAGTAAATTGGCAGTGTTAAAATACCTTCTCTCTTTCAGGTTAGAGCTATTGCATTCTATTTAAGACAACTTTTCTAGTGTATCAAAGATGGAGCTGGTTTTAGGATTTCTGACCTAAATTCGTTGCTTACTGCTTTCCATGTTGATTTTAAAACGTTGATTACAATCTAGAGAGCACTGAGCATCCTGAAAACATATCAGAAGACTTTTTCTGACAGAGTTGGGTATATTTGAAGAGTTACTGTCCCCAGCTGTTATCCCCAACTGATATCACCATATCAGTTACTGCAGCTGAGACCCTCAGCTGCCCAACTGGGCACTCTCAGTCTATTCCAGTGCAAAGTGAAATTGATTAGTTTAGATCACTTCTTTAGCGCACTGAATGGACAAAGACCTTATGTATTCTGCTATGACATGAAAGCTCTAGAAACATCTCTTAGGGGCAGTAGTTAACAGCTGGAGATGGTACATATTTCTAGCTCCAGCCACAAGGAGATGTCTGATTTACACCTTCAGGGTCCACCTGTCTGCCTTGGACATATCGCCACAGATCTAATCAGCAGATGCACCCGAGCTGAAACCCTATTGCTAACTAAAAGGGATCCTTGTGTGAGCTCCCTACTGCAATCACTGCTCTTTAGCACCACCGGTTATAGTCTGCGTAGCAAATTTATAAGTCCTCTACAAATTGGTGAGCTTCTGAAGAAAATGTGATGCTCTATATGTGTGGCAAGTAAAACACTTCAACTAGAAAGGACACAGGATTTGATGAAAGGTTATACATTCAAATAGAAAATACCACTTCCTTGCCTCCAGCAAATTTCTGGAACTTTGCTGAAGCAAATTTTAAAATTTGGGATGTTTGTATCAGATATAAGGCCTATCTAAAACCTCAATAGTATCTTGCTAAAAAACACATTGGCTGTTTTTCTATGAGAATGATGAGGAAAAAAGAGCCAAAGACAAAATATGACAAATTTTATACGCACAGTTGCTTAAGTGGCAATTTAATGTGGCAAGGAAAAAACAATCACTTTGTCATGAAGGTTTATGGGTAATTGTCAATCTCATAACTTTCATGTTGGTATAAACTACCTATTAATTTGATACTGATCTGCTAACTGTAAAATACAGTTAAAATATATAGATGAGGAGGAGATTTATGACTTTAGAAAAAGTTACAATAAAAAATAGTGGACGAAGTCAGATAACTTCAGACTAGAAACGCAACCTATATTTTTATTAGTTAGGCAATTAACCATTGACATTTTCCTATGGATATAATGAATTTTGCCTTATTTAAAGTAATTAATTTCACACTTCATGTCTTTAAAGATACAGTAACTCAAGCTGGTGAAGAAATTAATATGAGAAGATTTTAAGGTCTGATACATGGAAATTGAAGATGTCTGTTCATAACATAGTAATTTCATTGGTGTTTAACGTCTGTGAACTGAAAATATGACAGTACAGTATGGTGTATATATTTGCATAGGCACTGAAAATTGCTTCCAGTGAGCATTGTATTTCCTATATACAAGCAAGAAATTCCATTCTACACATCTAAAATTTTTAATCCACCATGCTATTCTCTAGGATCAGGGCTTGCACCTGCCCAAACTAATAATTAATAGAAAACATTGCCCCCATGGAAAACATGATGTTTCCCCTGCATCTTCCCACCACCAGTATTGCTAGGAGAAATACGCTTTAATTTGCACTTGGGACTTCATGACAGTAGCCTGTGGGAGTATAATTAATCTGTTTATGCTCTGTCCCAAGCAGTGTCACTCACTGCTGTATGGTGCTAGGCACATACTACCTTTATTTTAAGCAGTAAACAACACTTTTATGTCTTTCTGATGCTTTCCCTACTTTAACTTCTCTCAGGCCTTGGCCTGTTTTCTCGCACCCCTGCTACCAATGGAAGCTAGGAGGTGTCTGCATCAGTGTTTTCAGTAATGCTCAACAGTATGTTTTGAGTGTCTTCAAATGATTCATATTACAAGCTGGTTCTGCTATAGCTTCAGGACTCAGATTAAAAACAGAGAAAGTAGGTCAGCTGTAGAAATCCAGCAATTAAAGAAAGAAGAACGTGAGTGGACCTGCAGCTGTTGCAGAAAGAGGAACACAGTTCTCGGGTGTAATGAGACTGAAAGCTCGAGGACAAATATTTTCACTTCATTAACTGTCCTTTTATACCTCAGTAATTATTCCTGATGGATGATATTATTACGTTTAAGAAATCTGCTTATATTTTTAAGTAGAAGAATTGAGATAGCTGTAAATAAAAATAATGTAAAAATAATAGCATATATATTTGGAAAATATTCCCAAACTGGAAAAAATTATGTCACCATTTATTATTCCAGTCAAACTTCCCACTAAAATCAGTGAGTTCATGGATTTCCAATTTAAACTAATTCAGCATTATTATTAAACTATTTGTTTGTTTATGTCAAACTACTCCTCGTTGTCTTTCACAGTCATGTCATAGACAAAGCTGAGAGTACAGGTCTGTCAACGTAAGTCAGCACTGTTGAAATAGAAGGGATTTATCCAGTAGTCAGGCAATCCTCTGTGTCCATCTGTTGAGTCATAAAGTGCTAGATTACTTTTGCTTATTGATTTTTAGTAGGTATTGCGAAGGAGATTTTTAGTATGAGTAAGAAACTATTTTGGTCTCTTTTTTTTCAATTTCCCCATTAGAAATAAACATGTATTACAATATGGAATTTAAAATACATGGCAAAAAAACAAACATGGAAGCTTTGGACTTTATCCACCATTCTGTGCTTTTATAAAGTCATAGAGTAATTTACATTGAAAGGAACCTAATTTGGTCCAGCTCCTAAATTTAATATAACAACAGTTTCATTGAAGACCTACAGGATCTCAAATATTTTCCAAAGCATGTATCATCCAAAAGAGGTATTGTTTTGGCAGGAATGGAGCCCTGAAAGTTGCAAGTATTTCTCCTTTCCTTCAGCTTAAGTCTACTATATGCTATATATGGTGGTGGTTCATCACCTACTCTAACATTCAAAGGTCTTATTTTCTATTCTGTAAAATGGCAAGGAATGACAGGTGATCTACCTAGATGACTAATTTTACAAGTAACTGATTCTACGGAACATATTAATTGTAGATGTAAATGTAATGCCAAAATATTTTGCAGGCTTAATCTACATATTTGTATTTCAAGTAGAAACAAATAGCATAGTGTGCTAGAGGATCTGCTGTAGTACCTACACCATATAAAGTAAATGAATTATAAATAATCTCTTCTATGTAATACATAATGTCCTGCATTTTTAAAACACAATCTTCATTAGGGTATAAGGATCTGATCTGGTTGTTTTGGCAAACCTGGCAGTGGTGATCCATAGTTATTAAATTCTCTATTGTTAGGCTTACTTACAAACACATTTAAAATAGGAGTTAACTAGTTTAGGAGTTCATCAATTCCATCATTAAAGAAATCATTCTCATTCATAATGGACCTACTTTCTCCCTAATTTTTTCTTCACCATTTTATTTTTATTCTGGCATGTTTTTAATCATTGTTCGTCATCATACATAACCTCATTTTCATATTTTTCTTTCCTGAAACCTGATTTTCCCAAAAATTCATTTGGGAATTAAATCAAGTCTCTTCCTTCTTCAAGTCTTATCTGCCACTTGTCTGAATGCTACCAGCTTTTCTGTGCTCAGATATGCAGCTGGATTCCTGGTTTGAACATGTCTGCTTTTCTGATTTTATGTAGAACCATCCAAATGAATATGCATACATCCTTGAGTTTTCTTTTATTTAAAAGAAGTCTTAAAATTACTTTCAATTAAAAATTTGCTCAGTAATATTGATTTGGACTCTTTATTTAGCAAGCATGTAATAAAAAAAGGTTTATTGTGTTTGATGCAATCAGTCATTAGAAATATGACGAATATAGTTTGGCAGACATACATTAAGTAAATATTCGAAAAAGAATTAACAAATGCTGGTTTTTTCTGTTTGGCTTTTTTTTAGCTCATTTTAACCTGTTTGTTCTTCTTTTTCCCATTCTTTAAAGCTACTGTTTGTATGTTTTTCCTCCTAAACATGTTGACATTTTATCTTTCCTCTATACTGCTTTTCTCACTTCTTACTCTCAACAATCAAAAAAAAAAGTAACACTGATATTAGAGTTAAAATAGAGTGTTTAAGAAAGGCTGATGAAACATTTGTAAAATACTGGTGCCTGTGTTCTTACACTGTCTCTCTTTGGTTTCATTTATATACTAGGTGGTTGTGAATGCCTTGTTAGGAGCGATTCCATCCATTATGAACGTGCTTCTTGTTTGCCTTATTTTCTGGCTGATCTTCAGTATCATGGGAGTAAATCTATTTGCTGGGAAATTTTATTACTGTGTTAACACTACAACTGATGAGAGATTTGATATCAGCCAAATCAACAACTATAGTCAATGTGAGGAGCTCATAAAAAACAACGAAACTGCCCGATGGAAGAATGTGAAGGTTAACTTTGACAATGTAGGCCTTGGTTATCTTTCTCTGCTTCAAGTGGTAAGTCACCACTCCTTAATTTCTATTTATCTTTCTGTATCTGTATTGTTTACTTGTTACAGTAAAAAGTAATTTCTCATTGTTTCTTTCATTTAAAAATCTTGTTTCTCTCTTCTTGGTTTGTAATTATAAAGTGTGGGATAAATCCGTGACTCTACAGAAATAATATGAAGCATAGAGGCTATGCTGACTATGAGAAAAAATACATAATTCAAACCTAATTCACCCTAGCTGCACTGAATCCCTATCAAGTACACCTACCTTGCTCATACACAGAAAATAACTTTTATATCAGATATTACTCATAATTGATAAAAGTTCTTAATAGATGTTGTGTCCTTTATAGTCAGATACTGGAATTTGTTTGCAGTTCTCATCTATGAGTAAAACATAGAATAGAAGGCAAGAGTCACATATTAACATTGCTCTGTGTTGGTGTTGATGATGAGCACTAAGGACACTTGGTCTTCAGCTCTTAAACAATGTTCTTGACAAGCTGTTTTCCAGGAAAAGCATGAGGTAAACACCAATGTCCTCTTTACAGGCTACATTTAAAGGATGGATGGATATCATGTATGCAGCTGTGGATTCTCGTAATGTAAGTATAGTCCCTTGACTCCGTTTGTTTTGACTTTATGAGCTCCAAGATTGAAGAATGTAATTTTAACATCTTTCAGGAATAACAGTAAAAGTGAGAGAACAAGGAGTTATTATAGTTTTGTAGTTAAAGAAAATGGAACCCATAGGAAAAATACAAGAGACAAAGAAAGCAGAGGAGCAGTCCTAAAGGATTCCATGTTGGTCCAAAATTCCTCCATTCCACAGCAGATTCCACTATTGCCGTGAAATACCTTTTCCTCCTCTCATTATGTGCATTGAGGCATTATTTACATTTAGAAAGAGGCACCGATACACAGCTTAGAGATGCTTTTTTGTAACACTGATCTTGTTTTAAAGTTGAGACTTCCACTGTGCTGTCCAAGTTGCCTGACTCCTTTCTTCAGGGCACAGTTCCTATTCTTAAGTCAGCTTGTGCCTTTTCTTACCCTTTTGCCTTCCCCTTGCTCCCTTGGTGCAACCCGTGCTCTAGTTCTAAGTAGATGACTGAATAAACTATACTGGTAGGACTCCAGCTTTTTTGGTGAGCTACACTCACAGCAGGAGGCCTGTTGTAGTATAGTAAATATGCATATCTGTATGAAGAAAATATGCTTACTCTAAACATGGCTTGGATGCTTCCCTTCCATAATCCAGGGCAGTTTCCTAAGTGCCTGTCATAGTGAAAGCTCCGCGAGCCCACATCAGTGGCCTCCCATGAGATACACAGAAAATTCTGCAGCTTCACACGCTGGTGTTTCTGGTTGTCTGTAGACACAGACAGATGATACTATACTAGTTTAAACCAATTGTGTCTTCAGTATTTATTCTACGCTCATGTAGGCCAGTTACAGTTTTTTAAAATGAAATATCAGGTTTGATAGCAAAGTTCTCTGTCAAGAATGTAACTTCACAGATTGAAGATCAGTGGAATGGATATGTGGGAATTTGACCATAAGAAGCAAAGATCAGAGTGACAGAGCCCTAAGTTCTATCCAGCGGATTTTTGATTCTGTGCTCACAGTTAAGCTAAGGCTTAGTTTCTATGCCTTTTTTGCAGGTTTTGGATCAGCCTAAGTATGAAGATAACCTGTACATGTATCTTTACTTTGTCATCTTTATCATCTTTGGATCATTCTTTACCTTGAACCTTTTCATTGGTGTCATCATAGACAATTTCAACCAGCAGAAAAAGAAGATAAGTACTTCATGATTATTCTGAAAAGAAAGCTAAAATAAATGCTCTTTTTTGGTCCACAGAAAATAACTTTATTTGTAAAATATTATTTTTCCATTTTATGTTAAATTAATATGTGTTCTGCATATGAAATAATTTAAATTTTTAAAGCTTATGATTCGGCTTGATGAGGGTTTGATGGAAAAGTGACAACATATGTCTGTCCATGGTTAATGAAATAGTCATCTTTGTAAAGATGTGGATTTGTGGCTGAAGTCTGTAATAGACTCATAAAAAGGATAAGAAGAGGTTCTGAAACATGAGCATCTGGATACCTTCTAATTCTCCTTTGGTATTTGGCCAAAATTTAGTCTAGAGAGGAAAAAACAAAAAGAGAAGGGGATTGGAATATTTTATTAGTTTGTGACTGTAATAACTGATGGAATTTAGTAGAAGAAAGATAAAGCATCTCTCCTTCCTCTGTACATCCCCTCTCCCCAAGGAAAAGCAGAGGTCTACCACAAACAATGCAAGTTCAAGAGCCTCTCAAAAACCATCCCTGTCATTAAGAGTGGAATATGTAAAGCAATTCTTCTGTTACCAAAGTGCTAATAATCACAATAAAAGGGTATTTTTATGTCTGTCCTAACTTTTCTCACAGATGAGAATGTGAACAATAGCGAATATTACTGTTCAGTATCTTTGTTTATAAGTAATCGGTAGAGAGATGTGGTTGTCACCAGGTTTTGTCTCTTTGGTTTACTTTGGAGGTCAAGACATTTTTATGACAGAAGAACAGAAGAAATACTACAATGCAATGAAAAAATTGGGTTCAAAGAAACCACAAAAACCTATACCTCGACCAGCAGTAAGAATAAAAATGTTTTATGTTATTTTTACATTTCTTTAAAAATGGGATTGTTTCAGTTATGCCTTAGGCTGAATTAAGTTGTAAGCTAAAAAACCAAGTGACATCAGAAAAGCCTTTTTCATCTGAAATCCAATTTTTTCTCTTTTCTAGTCTGAATTTGGAGGACTCTTCCCCTTTTTTACCCTCTCATTTTTTCTCTGTTGATGGCAATGACATTTTATGTGGCATTTTTTTCAAAACGCTGGTTTGACTAGAACAATTAAATCTGGCAGCGTTATTTGTCAAAACACATGAAAGCCTTAGGGCATAGGCTTTTTCAATCATGGAGGAAGACTGAAACTGCTGTGTGGGGGAAAGTTACCCTATCATTGCCTGAGAAAACAGTCCTTTTGCCCCTCACATTCCTGTCGCACAATCCATACAATGTTTGTGGTCCTGAGCAGGGCTACCCTAGCACTACAGAGCAGGGTTTGGCTGGGGCAGAGAGTGATTCCAGCTCTGCAGTTCTGCTTTGGACTGTGGAACCTGCTCAGTGGCCAGTCTGGCCATCAGTAAATTTTCTATAGCTGAACAATGGAAGATATTGTTCTAAAAGTTGTTTTGGTGGCCTGAAGAGTGTGAAGCTTTCTACGAAATGAAGTGCTATTAACTCTCAGCCTACTTACCTCACCCTGTTACTTATTTTTTCCCAAATTTTGCCAAGCTAAGCATCAGTTAATAATCTGTGTCACAAGAGGTTACAGTGAACCGGTTCAGGGTGGCAAAGCCTCCTTTGCAACTTTAAAAAAGTATAGCATGGATATTTTGAAACCATCTTTTGATGCTTGTAAACACAAATTGAATATAAATGCATGTACAAACTGGAAAATTCATGCAAATGGAGGACTTCATGGAAGACATGAAATCCCTTTCATATTAGATATAAATAATTTGTAGCGATTTTGAAAAAGAAATTTTACCCAATGCATATCGTAATGAATCTTATTTTTTCTCCCCCCAGAACAAATTCCAAGGCATGGTCTTTGATTTTGTAACAAAACAAGCATTTGATATCAGTATCATGATACTTATCTGCCTTAACATGGTCACAATGATGGTAGAAACAGATGATCAGAGTGAAGACATGGAAAACATTTTATATTGGATTAACCTGGTATTTATTGTACTTTTCACTGGAGAATGTGTCCTGAAATTAATTTCACTTCGCCATTACTACTTTACTATAGGCTGGAATATTTTTGATTTTGTGGTTGTCATTCTCTCTATAGTAGGTAAGAGCAATTCATTTTTATGAAATGGCTAAATCTGTGAAAATTGAAACATTTTTGGCATGTAAAGTCTATTTCTATTTTGGTTTGACATTGTCACTAGGAAGTGTGACCATAATTTTTCTTTCTTCTGATTTCATATTATCCATAAAATAACTGAACTGTATAGTAAGGAACTTTTTAGCAATAGGTTTCATGCACTTTCACTTCTCTATGAGTTGAAATTAGATCTTTGTTCTGAATTCTGTAGAAATTCCTCAGCATAGAAACAAACCCACACATGAAAGTCAGTTTTGATATAAACTAACAGTGGCAATTGCAGGAAAAGAGTCCAGCAATCCAAAATCCAAGAGCAAAATCTGTGTGGAACTGTTGTTAGGCTCGCATGCAAGCACCCCAGACAGAAGGTAAAACCCTCAGATTGCGCCAGAGGTTTTTTTGATCCTGAGAGGTTTTATGCGTGAGCTAGAGTGAGCAACTGGAGAAAGCAGAGCTGAAGCAGACGTAGTAATAAATACATGGCTCCACTAATCTTTGCTTTATCTATAGCAGAGAACCAAAAAGAACTGGAGTAAAAACTTCTCAGAGCTCCTTATATGCAAATTGGTTTTGCCATTTTTGTTTGGAAACAGGATGTAGTTATTTTTCTGCTTTGAGGCACACAATATAATGCTCAATTCTTCTACTCTTCAGTGAGTTCTAAGAAGCCTTTTTATTATAAGTTCGTTTGTCATTAACACTAAACTTGTGGTCACATTATTTCACGTGTGATTAAGAAGCTGCAGTTCTCTTCAAACTTACATATTTTCTTTGAATACCAGAACTTGATTACATGGCATTTTAATACTACTGTAAATATGATCTTTCTTCAGATTAACTGCGATTATTTTTGTTACAGTTAAACAGAAAGCTGTTCTTCTGGTCTCACCATTTGCTAGTCTACATACACTAGTTATCATTTTGTCCTAAAAAAGATTGATTTTGTGTGTTTCTGTGTCTGTCTGCATATATATGTAGTCATACAATTAATACTTAGAAATGTCATTGACACAGTTTTTCATTATCCTGCAAATTACTTCAGAAATTCTATTGGGATTTATGGGTTTCCAAAGCATACCAAACTGTAAAGGTCCTGCAAAAAACAACTGAATGGCTAATTTCTAAAGTCTGATCAAATATTCTATTCTTTTTAAAGTTCTACAATGTTTGTAGGATAAATCTTTAGCAGTGCTTTTTAACTGTAGTAATATTCTTTATTAATTTAATTTGGTTTTCAACAGGTATGTTCTTAGCTGAGATGATTGAGAAGTATTTTGTGTCCCCCACACTATTCAGAGTCATCCGACTTGCCAGAATTGGTCGAATCCTGCGCCTCATTAAAGGCGCTAAGGGAATCCGCACTCTGCTTTTTGCTTTGAT
>JAVJGI010000064.1:22639641-22661033 GCA_035590275.1 Ibycter americanus | reverse complement strand
CAATGGCCTTCTAGGAGATGGTTTGAACATGGTAGGTGCATGTAGTCTAGACCCCTTATCATGAAGAACAACTTTCAAGTCAATTCAGTGCTAATGTTGGGAAAAAAAAGCTTATCGCCTGCAGTAGTATATATTCTGAATGCTGTATGTGATTCTGGAGCATCCTTATGTCTGTGAATTCAAGAAAATAGAGGTATGAAAATTGGAATTTTGAGCATATGTCCCCAAAGATTTATGGGGACTGATAGCACCTGGCAGTGTATTGCACACCACCTCCCTCCCTGCCTCCCAACGCAACCTCAACCCGTTTGTAAGAGCTTGAAGGTTTATTTTTATATTTTTCTGGCTTTGCTTGTAATACTAGGCAGTGCAGTTTTTCACGGAATAATTTGTCCAGTGCTCCTTGAGAATTCAAGAGAAAAGGTGGTTGCTGGTTTGGGCTTCATGCTTGAGAAATGCGCAAAGTTTAGGAGAAAGGGATCCCTTAAACGCAATTAAAGAATGAAGAGTGTTGTGAGTTGCAGTGTCAGGTATTTTGCATAGTATATGGAGAGGGTGTGGGGCTGGTGATTCTGCATGAAGCTGGGATGAATAGGTCCAACAGCTAGCTTCTGTGTCTCTGTTGAGACGCATTGACTTGTTGTTGAGACTGTTGAGGAGTGGCAATGCGATGACATAATCACTGACCCCAGATGGTTCTCTGCAATGAGTCCTCTGGCTGCATCTCCACTGTTCCTCAGCGTGTGCGGTTCACGTTTAAGGGCTTTGCAGATCATCTCCATCACCATTTCCTACATAATGGAAACAAAACAGTAGTGCTGTGTGTGTAGCCAGCTGACTCCCTGAGTGGAGATGGAGGCTGCAGAATACATCTCATCCCTGAGAACTTGTTTGTCTGGTTGGTGTCATGGGCATACTGTGCACTCGTCACTAGGCTGTCGTTATGGTTGAAAAATAAAATGAGGTAGTGACTCGTTTACAGGCACACACACCGTTTTTGAGCAGGTCAGATGCTGTGTGCTGTATGTGTATTCTCGTGCTTGTGTACAAGAAATACTGCGCATCCTAACATTTCCCTAATTAGAAGAAGGGAAACATAGTCCATATGTGAAACATCTTGCCAGCATGAATATAATGGTAACACTTGTCCTGCATGGGCAATCAAAAGATAAGCAACAGGATTTCTTAACTGCAAGTATTATTCACTAGGTGTCAGTGCATGATCACACTGAACTGATGTTCTCACAGTTCTTCGATTGTGGTGTCTTCCTTTTGTACAGGGGTTTTTAAAGAAAATGCCTACTTCTGTCTCCAGCATGCAGTGTGGATTAAATTTAAAAATAACTAATGATTAGCAGTAATTAATTCAGTCTTGTTTTTAGGAGCAGCCTGTTAAAAATGCTGATTCTAATAAAAAACAACGTTTTGTGCTTAATGAAAGGTAATTTAAAGACTTAAAATAGCCCATGTTGATCATTATCCAGCTTTCTTGTCAATATCTGCTATATTACTAATCAAACACTATGTGATACTGCTGCTGATCCCGGGTGTGACTAAAATTCCTCTGAAGATGAGGAAAAATGACGGTTTTCATAGTGATACATGATCTGTAACACAAACACATTCAGTTAATTATTTGTAAAACTATTGTTTTCCTTAAGGAATGTAAAAGATCAAGTTTGTAAATGTAGTCGAAGCAGAGGAAGACCTCAATGAATATAGCTAAAATTTTTATTTTGTTAGAATTATTAGAATATTTTATTAGAATAATATTATAATTTTATTTTAGAATTTATTAGATTTATCTATTAGAATAGAATAAAATTATTAGAATTCTATTCTAATTATTAGAATATCTCATATTACTTGCATCTCAGTGTTAGATTTTTTTATTATTATTTTTAAGCAGATTTAAGTTCATAATATTTAGCCTAGTTTTAGCGATATATGATTAGGGAATGTATCTTTTCAATCTGTATAGAGTGATCAGCATTCATCTAAAATTTTAGATTTTGAAAAATGGGTATTTTCTGATGTGTGCAAGTATTCAGTGAGAACTGTACATTAGTAGGTTAAAATAGCAAAAATGGTCATTCATCTGATAAATGCAAATATTTGAAATGGCTCCCTTTTATCTTCCAGTTCCTACTGACCTTTTCCTATTGTATTTTAAGACATAGCACTTAGTGAATGGTAAAAATATTTACATGTTTTGCCATTTCATATCAAACCTATTTACAAGTGAGGCCTATTTTAGCACTATTCCCTGGTACCTTAAGGGAAGTGTTAATACCTGTGGTAATAGATAAGAGAAGTTAGTTTGGTTACAAATACACATTTTTTGACTTGAGCTTAACGTGATATTGCTACATATTCAGTATGTAGCAGAAATACCGATGGGATTGTTCGACGGCTGACCTTCAGCATTTTCCCTGTTGTTCTAGCTGTATGAGGACTGTCTTTGTTTATTCATACCACTTAACTGTCAAACAGTTTCTATCTGATCATCAGACAAAGGCATACTTCTTCCACCCTAATGTCCCTCCGGTTACATCATGTAGTGACATTTAAGCACCGTATCTTTCATCATGGGACGCAGCTACCTGCCTGGCTGGATATTAAGACAAATTCTGATTGAGCTTGTATAAGAAGGTCCATAAAAGATAAGGTAGGAAGACTGTAAAGATTAAAATAGACCGTTGTCTAACATACACCTCTCCCTTACACAGATACACTGAATACTAACACATGCAAGAAGTTCTAAATGAAGAAGAGCTTGAGTGACTTCTCATTGCATATGACTCTCTGACTTTGTGTCTCTGAACATTGCATGAAAGCCCATTCTCCAGCTTGAATTGCTCATTAACTTCAACAGATTATCTATTCACAATGATGCAAAATAAAGCAGATTTTGTCTCTGTCTTAAAAATTGTTCCTAACTGAGGCTTAACAATTTATGCATAAGAAGTGCTGATTTTCATTTTTAATGATGACTTCAGGATTCTTCCAGGACCTCTCTTCAGAAGTTGATCTGTCTGAAAAGAGCTCTCTGCCCAATGACAAAATTTTTATCTTCCCTTGTTTGACATGTCTTGAAAAATTTGTTAAAAATAATTCCTGGTGCTTGCTTTCTACTGTCCTGCTTTTCATTGCCAACCGTGACATTCTGTTGGTATGGTTCCTTTGAAGTTCATGATTCTGCTAAGCATTTTCTTGCAGGCCTACCGAAGGTGATTAAAAAGGCATTTGCAACTCAGGAAATCAATTTGATGGTTCTCTGCAGCTGCAACTTTTGAAGTAATACATGCTGTGTTTTTAGCATGGAAAATGGAGCTTGTGTCTCTGCAAAATATGCAAAGAGAAATTCCGTCATCCTGCATTTCACTGGGGATTCTGCCTTGCTGAAATGGACATACTAGCACAGTAGGATGTTTGAATTTCTGACCTTTGGAGTATAGGCAGCTGTGTGCACTGAGAATCCAAATCACTGAGCCCTCTTCTGTGGGTGGACTCTTAACGTAATAGGATTTTCTCTTTCACCAGTGATAGACAGGTACTTGTTTATTATAGTTGAGAGCATTTCCTAAGAAGGTGAGAGACTTGGTTACTATGCTTTCCTCAGCCTGAAATTGTTCAAATCCACACCTGAATCTTCCAGAAATGTGCCATAATTGACAAGCTGTAAAATAATTTGGGGAAGATAGTGCTAAGCAGGGGTCTGTCTTTTCTTTAGGAGGGTATTGGATGAAAAGGGATATAACACTCTAACCTAATATTGGGCCATTCAGTTGTGTGGAGGGATAGCTGGGCTTTCTTGTTCACAAGATTGTTTTGAAGATAGGGACTAGACTCCTGTTCCCTCCCAAATGAGTGTTTTCTTCTAGAAGTCTTTTGCAAGTCTGTATGTGAAGACACAGGTGGATTGTTTTGCAGAGCACTGTTTTCTTTGCTGTAGCTGAAGTTCATGTCACGTGGGAAATGAGTACGTTTTAATTTATCAGCAAAACTATGCACCAACATCTTGAACTCCACCTCAGCTACGACAGAGCAAAAAGGTAAATAATGACCTTTCTTGTTGCAAGAAGCATGACAGATCAAGCACATGCAGAATTTCTGAAAAGGCAACTGATCTTTCATATAATATCTTTAGGGTTTTTTTCAGCTCTGCTGCTTACAACCTTTGTATTTGTTTACTTTTCATTCAATAGCTTAATTTAATGCTGTACTGAACATCTGTTAAGATTAAAGATCTTTATCCAGTGCCTATGTGATATATAAGTTCTTATGTTTGTTGCATGTATGATGGTGAATTTTACCTTAGAGAGCCAATTATGTTTTTTTTTAAAAAAATGCGTACTAGAAAAAACATAAATGGTACAGGTTTGTGTACCTGTATGGTACACAAGAAAGAATGGCTCCAAGAAAGCAGTAATATTGAAAGGCTGGTAAGTACTGGTTAGTTACATGTCCTTATGGACTGGACATGATTTTCTCAGATCTTCTCTTTCTGTGTCTGTCTTGGGGAGCTGTGCATCAGCAGCACTGGGGAAAAACAGTGAGTGCTAGCGATAGCACCGGTGCATGTCCTTTCTTAAAAGTATGCATGGGGTAAAGGAGGAGCTCCTTCAGTGACTTCTGGAATTAAATTTTGCACAAGTGTATTTAAAAATGTAGTACTTGTATTGGTAGGAATGCAAAGCAATGTTAGGGTTTTTTAACCAGAAATTGGGTTATGAAAAAAATATGTGTTTTATCTTTGTATAATGTACTTGAGGACCAAATTCACCATTTGGTCTCTTCTCTTTGGTCACTGGTTGGCACATGGATGTGCAGAAAATCTAAAATCTGATACAGAAGAAGGGTGACCTTCAGATATTAGTGTAGCCTCATGAGCTCTCTAGTAGTATACGTGGACTGATTGTGGGCAATCCCCCCGTATTAACTGTGCCTGAGTATAAGGCTGCTTTTAAGTGAATGCAACCAATCTGTGAGGCTGAGGACACGGTAGCTGTAGAGTCATGCATGAAGCTAGGCTGGATGGAGAGAGCAGAAAGATGTAGGGAAGAACCGAAATAAGAGGCGTAGGACACTGCGTATGTTTGAAAACAGAATGGTAGCACACAGGGCATAGTTATCAAATATAAATTAAGTTGATTTTTAATTTTGTTCTTTGAAAAATGAGAGATGCCCACAATGCTAACTTGGGGTCAGCATCAAATGTTTGGAGAAAATGTATGTTGGTATTATCCCTGTTCTTAATGTTTTTCACCTTTCCTGTCTGAATTAGATGTTTGTAACTAACTGCAGTATGACTGTTTATGCTTAGAATATTTGACTTCACACATTTATGTTTTTGGACTTTTTATTATGTTGTAGTACTCCCTTCAATTAAGATGTATGAAAGAACTATTAAAGACTGTCAAAAAAGGAAAAATATTTATATCTGTTATTTAGTAAACTTCCAAGAACGTTTGAATACCTGCATGTATGATCTCTCAGATAAAATTTCAAGTATATTCTCTAAATGCAGGCTCAGTAACATCTGTGGGAATCAGTTACCATGAGCATTCCATGTAAACCATGCTTGCTTTTGAATCGGAACTTTGATCCCATGACAGAAATACAGGTATTAAAGACTGATGTTGTAGTTCTTCATCAAGAAAATCCAGTGTTTATCATCCTAAAAGGGGGGGTGGGGGTAATATACCTTATATTTTTCATGTATGGTCTTTGATTTATTAAGGTAATAATTAATTAAAAAATAATTAAAATCTCCAGGCAACCTAGGACACATGGAAGCATATTTTTTTTCAGGCGTCTTTAGGCATAATTGCCAGCTAGGTCAGAACTGGATTGACTCAAAATCAGCTTAAAGGTTTCATCAAGTTGGTGCATTAGTAGAGGAAGAAAGAATATAAAAAAAAAAAAAAAAGAAACTCGCCTAACGTGCAAAACAAGCAGAAAGAAAAAGAACCCTTATTAATCTTTCAGGTACTCTGTTGTGGTGACTAAGTAAAATCTCATAAGGCGCCTGTCATAGCAGTGAAAAGTGGTATTCCTCCCTGACCTAGCTGTCAGTCTGTGTCTGTGTTCCTTCCAATTGGGGTAATACCTCATCTTTTTTTTCTTACCGTGCTGTGCCAGCATTATGCTCCTCGCTGAAGCAGATATGGCTGAAACCCAAGAATTTTTGTTACAGCTAATAAAAACTGGGTTAATAAACTTGTTCAGGTTTACTTGATTTTGCCTTTCAGTCATGAAGGCTGGATTAGGGTTCAAAAGAAACTTGTTTTTAAAGTCTGATGTTTTAGGCTTGTGTACTGTTATTTAGTTATAAGGAGTCGATTCCTGATTTTGGGAAGAAATTACCTGACTTAGTTGTTGGTATGTAAATAAGCAAAATTGGAAATAATTTCCATGCTAGAAAGCTGCTTTATAAGATAGTCACAGATGAATTAATGAAAATCCGTGTACACTCGTGCAGAAGTTCTTTGCTTGCCTTTTCTCTTGTCATTTATTATACCACTTTTGATTTCACTGAAGGCAGATGACTCTACTTGAGTTGATTAAAGGAATATAAATGGAGGTTGGTAAGTGGGTGGGAGTCTGAGGAAGCTAAAATTTATGTAACTTGCATTTCTAAGAGGTGAAAATTAGTCTGCCTTGCATGTGTTTCTCAATTTTGCCCTCGGATTTGTTTCCACCTGGCACTATTTTTATGGAGGTTTCTGTTTGTGAGGTGGTTTTGGTATTTGTTTTGTTTTGTATTGTTACACAAGCTCTGTTTGTTGTTTTTTTTTTAAGAGGAAAGGAGAATTTGTTTTGGTTTTGCTTTGCTTTGTTTATGAAGGAGTAAAGAAGAAACTTACCTATTATAACAGAGGTGCTGCAGTACTGTTTTTCTTAAAGCTTAGGAAGGTACTAAATCACTCTGCTTTCAGCCTTCCCCCCGCCCCTCCCCCCCCCGATCTTAGAATAGTTTTTACAGCTCCTTGATGATAATTCCTCCTAAAGTAACATGTATTCAAGTGTCAGATCCACGAACCAGTAGGGTTGCTTTCTAGCAGCCTTGTGTGCCATATAGAAAGGGCTTGGTTTGTTACTGTTCTGGACTGGAACAAGCACTCTTTGGCACAGCTGCTTCAGAGACAGCAGTCTTCTAAGTTCTATTAAAGAGTAAAAATGTATGAATGCTGTGGTAAAGTAATCCTATTCTTTTTTCCTGAAGCAGTTTCAATTTTCAAACTGTGGAGTGATGTGTTTTCACTGTGCATCACCGTAACTATCCAGCTTCTTCTCCAGCCTGAACAGTCATTCCTTCAGGCTTCATTAAATGCAGTCAGTAGGGCATTGAAGCACATATAGCTTGTTGTATGGCTTCTGCATTTTAATACGTTGCTATTTCTGATTGTGTAGTTCTGTTTTTTTCAGAGACTCATGGAAACTGTATCACACACATCCTAGCTGATAGCTTCTTGCTGTTTAAACCTCAGACTACTGGAATCCTACATGCCTTGAGAGATTTCTAAGGCTAGTAGGTGATGGCATCTGTCCACCATTTGTGAGAAAGAAACCTCAATTCTCCATTTGTGTTCAGTCATAAATCATAAATGATTTCCTTGCAATGGCAGCAGCTTCTAATTAAGGAAACCTTAACCTGGATTTCATAATGAAACATCAGTGGGTTCTAGTTCTTTTGACCACACAGGATTTTTCCAGGCAGCAACCCTGAGTACACACCAGTAAGTCATATATAGTTCATTCATCACTTTCTTCTTTTTTCTTCTGTCAGTGTTTACTCTGCTTGGGGACCATGCTGGCACATTTCTTGATGGCACTGGATGCTGAGTTGCTGCTTGGTGACTGTGAAATTCAGATAGTCCTGTTGCTGCCTTACAAGCTTTGTCCCTCCCACTTCAAGGATCTTCCCACAGACATGTAGCGTGCTGAAAAACAAATGTCTCTCTCCATTCAGGAGATCTAGTAGATTGAATGTGTGGAATGTGACATACCTTCCTGGGATCTTGCTAGCAGTACAGTGAATGAGATCCTTATTTCTAGGCCATGTGTGAGAAGTTTGTTCTGACGTCCTAGTAATGGTCTTTCAGGAGAGTGATTATGGTCTAGGAGATCTGACCTCTTCCAACATTAATAGGTGAGGCAATAGCTCTTTTGTACCTGAGCTGGACAGTAGCTCCTATTTTTCTTATGCAAATGCCTGATCCTGCAGTCAGTAGCCTGGGGAACAAACTGCTAAGTCTCAAATGTCTGCTTGTAACTTTCTCTAAATATCAAGCTCCACCTATGTCTTCATTAAGCAATATGTTAGAACTGACCTCACACTTGATAGAAGAAATCTACAGTAATTGGTTTCTAATGAAGGACTGTGTGATCAGCTATCACAAAGTTGCATAACCTGAGGATAGCTGCTGGGAGTCAGGTGCTGTATGAATGCCTGTGCCGAGTGGAGATCAAGAGAGATGTTAATTACTGGTAATCAGACTTCTCTGAGGTAGTAAATCTACAAGTATCTTTTGCCCCCCAGCCATTGTTTCCCTTTCCTTCTCTCCTGCTTGTGAAGATGTTAGTTTCAGAAGAAACTAAAGTGGTGCAGACAGTGCTACCTAGTATCCTAAATATGAGAGTAGTTAGGAAATCAGCACATCCTATAGAAGTGTGCAGAAAGAAAAAGTGGTCTAGTCTCTAAGTGAATGTACATGTGAAGCACAGGGAACTCTCATCCCCATCTCACTATATACCATTTTTTTTTCTTCTCCCCCAAAATGTGAAATAAAGGGCACTAACAGAAAACTATACACAGAACTTAATAAATCAAGGATCCTCTTTGATATCAAATGCTGTTGCAAACAGTTTTTAATATTGATTTAGTTTTAAAGAATTTTAACTCCTCTATCTTTAAGTAAGTAAATCCTTCATCATTCTAGGAAGGAAATGGGTATGCACACCAAAGAAGCAAGTGTGGACCAGATGTGAGATAAAGGAGAGAGAGACAAATAATCTGATAAAATAGAACAGCTGCAAACATTTTTTGTTTAAAAAAGAAAAAAAGTAAAGAAAAACATAAGATCTAAAGAGAAGGATAACTGGACTAGTGATTAAGCCTACCAAGGGAAGGGGGTGGAACAGTTAGCTCTGCTAAAGGAAGAGGCTGAAAGCAGATACTGTGAGAAATACCATGTTTAGTTTTAGCAGCATATGTTATGAAATACGAGAGATTTGTTTGAAGTTCTAATTATTTACTAAGCTGTGTCAGTTCATATTTACAATCAGGGTTGTCTAAAGTGTTAAGATAAACATGGCTATTATTTGTTTTTTCCAGTATCTCTGAGTGTGGAAGTGTGTATGGTTTAGTCATCATCTTAAATAACTTGATATGAGTGTCATTTTGCTTGTCTCCTTTGGGTCTGTGCAGCACCTTTCAACTTTGTGTCCACCATAGTTTATCATTAACTCTGGAGTGGGAAGTAAAAATCTTGACTGGTAAGCCTGGACGTTACAAAGAACTGTGAGTTGTGAGTGAAACCTGAACCAGGATCCGTGAATGGTTCATAATGAACCAAACTGAGCCAGGAACAGCCTTCAGCCCGGACGGCACAGCTATATAGATCACGTCAGAGGACACTAGCAGCCTTGCAGTTTCTGATTTCAACTTGGATTCTTTTAATTTACTCGATCAGTACCATTATATGGTAAGGTAGAGTGGGTTACTGAGATGTACTTTACATATACTTTCTAAGTATTTTTTCTCTGAAGCTTTTTTTCAGGAAGGAGATGATCCTGTAGCATGTTATCCTTCCATAAAGGTGTTGCCAAAAGAAGCTTCATTCTCTGTAGAGTCAGAGAAAATGGAAGCAAATGTTTTAGTAGCAACAGACATTATCAAGGAAAGAAGTAAAGAAAGTCCTTGCAGGAGTCTGCTTCCTGATGAAGTCTTCCTTTTGTCTAATGTATAGCTCTGGAGAAAAAAATTAAAACTAATGTAAGGGGTATTAAATATAGAGAAGTTAAGAAAAAAGCCGAAATAGCCAAATGAATACAAACGTACAGAATAATCACTTGAGCCACAGCAGGGACTAGGTGCAAACCTGGATTCTGAAAGGACCCAATTTCCCTTTCTCCATCTCTGTGTATATGTCGTTAATTAGTCCAGTAATAGCGCTTTGGAGCTGGAAAGCATTGCTGATACTTTGCGGGTGCTGGCTCAGGAAAGGGACAGTCGGGCTCAGGAAAGGGACAGTCGGGCTCAGGCGTGCTGGGGAGCAGCCGGGGCAGCCGGCGGCTTGGAAGGGGCAGGTGAGCCAGGGTCTGGGGGCGCCCAGCAGCACCCGGTGGGCCAGGCCTGGCGATGGCCGCCGGGCTGGCGGGAGCCTGGTGGGCTGACCTGCGGTGGAGAGGCAGGGCTGGGCCAGCCTCGCAGGGCCTGAGTCAAGCGAGTGCCTGGCCGGGCCCAGGCTCAGCGGCAGCGGCGTGGTGGCACTGCTTGGGCAGGGGCTGAGGGCAAGAGGCTGGATTGAAGAGCAGTGCCCTGGCCAGGGGTGGGCAGGTCCCCAGCAGGGCTGCTGCTCCCTCCCTCCTTCAAGGCCACCAGCTGTGCTGCCTGCAAGTTGGCCTGGGGCCCAGGCAGCCATCGCCCCCCACCCGCACAGGGAACGTCCTCGGTGCCCTGGCATACCAGCAGAAGTGAATTTCATGTATTTAAAATGCATTTATCAAGTAGATGACTGTACTTAATTTTTGATGTGCGAATTGAAGCAAATTTCACGTGGACTCTCTGATGTTATATAGAATTCTGAAGAACACTGGCAAGCGTAGGTTACAGAGGCTGCACAGACCTTGCTCTGCTGGGGAGGCTTATGTGTGCCGTGCTTGTAAACTGCAGGGGAAATATCAGCCTACTTAATCATTTTTTGTAGCAAGGCTATTTGTGCTTTATTTTAGAAACCCTGACAGTATTAGAGTTGCTTCATTCTGGGACTATTTTAGAGGTGTTAGGTTTTCTGTTGTTAGTAACCTTTCTTCATAATAGATTTTGCAAGGCATTCCAATTTACTTGTTTGTACTGCCCGTTTCTCTGTGACTAGTTATGGTAATAGTGCTTCAGGGCTGGAACAGTGTTGCACCTTGCCATCTGTATTGAAAAGATACTTTTTTAAATCCAGTTACGACACTGCGGTTCTGCGACACACTGCGTTTTCCTCAGCAGTCGGGCTGGTTGGGTGGTGAAGCCTTGCTCAACTCCACATTTCTTTCTGCAGATAAGAAAGAAAAAGTTTAAGTTGTCTTCCAGCTAATTGCTTATCAGAGCAAAGTGCTGTTTAGGTCTCTGTCAGTGTTCCCCACAGTTCCTTCGCACTAAAGAAAATTGTATTGATTGTCTGGATTTTAAACCTAAAAGTTACTTCAGTTTTTAACACTTGCAGGAATGGATTTCCATTTTTCTAGGCATCTAGGAAGAGGTTTTATGTTAAACTGAGGTAATTTGGTTAAAAAGACACCTACTTGTTAAGGCAGAATCTGAATGTTATTTCTCAGCATCTACTGGCAGTTCGTTGTGGTAAAACTGACAGCTAACTTTTTCAGAAGCTAAAACAGCTATTACTTTGTAGTGCAAGTATGCTAATTTGTATAGTCTTGCTGTGTTTAAAGATCAATAATTCAGTGAAAAGGATAGATGCTCTTATTTAAAGGAATTCAGTTAATTTTAATGGAAGGCTATAGCTGAAGATTGAAATTTGTAAACACAAAAGGTGTCTGCCAGCTCCTGCTGCTTAACACTTTCCTTTCAAGGGGAAATCCTGGAGTAAAAATGCTTTGTTGTAGCAGTAAATGTTACCTTAGTTGAGACTGAAGATTAATTCTTGATTTTGATTCTAGTTTTAATTAAACTGTCATAAAATAAATCTGATACTGTTGTTTCAGCTAAGCTGATACCTGATTTACAGGCACATATAGAAAATAAAAATTCTCTGATCTTGGAAAACATTTTTTCAACTAGATTTAAGAGGCTACAAATAGACTTCATAGTATATTTGGGGCACATGAAAATTTTTCACCCAGTCATTTTTTGCATTTGAATTCTTATTTAGGTAGAAAGTTTTGTGTGGACAACGTTCACACAGCACATTGGATTTTGGCTACTGTATTATAAATACAGTAAATTAAATGTACACATACCAGTTATACAGGTAGAGCTTTATATAGGTAGAACTTCAAGAAAAAGTATCTCGTAATGATTCTTTTTCAGGTATTGTATAAATAGTGCCTTGAACAGAAAGAAAATGTATTTAGTAGGAAATTACTGGCATCCATCTCTGAATTACTGAAATTTGCATTGAGATCTCAGATTCTTGCTTTGTATAAAAGCACCACTGTTATTTTGATAATCACAAAATTTCCTGAATACACAGCAGCACTCTTCACTGAAGATCTGAATAGCTGAGTTGGTCTCAAAGAATGTATACAGGCAGTAACTGTGTTCTGACAGCTGTTTGCTTGTGTTTTCCATACAAAAAAGAGCTGAAGGGGAGAACTGCTATTCACTAGTGGAACTGGAGGTTATTAATGGAGAGGCTTGTTTTTTTCTTGTCTTTAAATTTTGTCACTACCTTCCAGTACAGAGCATCCTCACTGATTACTAAGTAGCTCATTAAAGTTGGTTTTTAGATGTGCTTTTTTGTTTTGTTTTCTTCTTGCTGTTTTCCCATTTTGCGAGCATGCAGATGGGGGTGGGGAGTGGGAAATAAAGGAGAGAGCATGTTCTAGAGGATGCCAGGATGACTTCAGTTATTGGATGACTGCGGTCTGATGGATGGAAAAAGGAGGAGTAAACCTTTCAGTCCGCACTGACAGAGCTGAAACACAGAAACCTGATTTACAGGTAAGGGTGAAAAAAATTCCTGTTCTGAATAGCTATTCTTGATCCTTGCCACAATACTTTTTGGGTGTGAAAAAATGCATGTGCAAGCATCTTGTTTGTTCCTTGTTAATGACTTTGAAGCAGCTTTTCAGGTTATTATTTCTCCTGCTTAGGAGGTTTCAACTGATGTGAGATCCATAGACAGTGAAATCATAAGCATGCCTGATGCTGTCTGACAACTTTCTCATGTGACATGTATAGGCATTGCATCTCATTGATGGCTGAAGTTGTTCAGTGAGCTGTAGGAATAGAGGTCTTTTGTGTTATGGAAATACTGGCTGTTGAAAATACATTGTGTGCTACCAGCAGGAAAATAGTGCTGGAAGATCTAAAAATGTTTTCTTTTGAGTTTGGATAGGAAAGGGGCTTAAAAATGAACTGCTTCTAAAACTGTGTGTCTTATTTAGTGTTGAACATACAGTATGAATGGCATCTCAGAGCAACTCTTAAAGCGGTTTTGTGGATTTTTGCATTATTTTTAGGTTTGGAATGAATAGAACTTATAATTCAGTGATAAAATTATCATTCTCGTAAAGAAAAAACATGATACACACAATTAATGCACACATGACAGATAAATCTTGTATACCTACAGCAGTTACATACCACTTTTAATAAATTGTTGAATTAGCTCGTATGAAACCTGTTCTGCTGATTTTACGTGTTACGAGCAGATGTTAATTCACAAACACTGAACATGGCAAGTAGCAAATAACTTGGTGCAGAAAATTGATTTGTTTATCAAGCCACATTGTTTGAGGATACAGGACTACAGACAGAAGTCCTGATCTCACTGAAGAAATTGGAGACTTGGATACTGGCCTTACTGGGGCAAGGATTTCAACATGTCCACTCTGACTTATTTCTACGTTTTAGGTGTAGCAAATAATTGTTATACTACAGGACCCCATTTTTCTGATTTGAAGCAGAAATATTCAGTGAAATAAATGAATTGTGATTATCATTTGTTTGAGAGTATGTAGTCAAAAAATACATTTATAAAGCTAGAATGCTGGAATTTAGTTTTAATAGATTTCAGGGTAATCGGTAAATGTGTGTATCTGTTTTTGTTTTATTGACCAAGTGAATTCCCTTAGAGCAGACCCAAAATTATTAAAAAGTGATATTATTAAAGAAAAAATCGGACCAAGTCAATAGAACTCTTGTTGAGTATTAAAAAGGACTGGAAGAAGCTTTCTCCTCTGTCCACTTATTTATACACTTTAATAGCTGCAAGCATCTGGAGTGGTGTCCCTTTCTCCTAGCTGTTTCTTCAGAGAATGGTGCCTGATACATTTGCTAAACAAACAATCAATCAGAACAATTACTGTCTTAAAGCAAATGTCAACGGTCCACCAAATTATTCTTAAAGACTGACAAACTGTATCCTTTTTATACTGGAATGTGAACACTGGTAAATAATACTGACTGAAAAATAGATGAGTTGTATCCTAACAGTTGTTATTTGTAGGGAATAGATACGTATCTGAAAGCATAAACACAACTGTTAAATTACAATCTCAAATCTATGTATTTCAATCACTTTTCTCCCCACCCCCCCGCCAAATGAGAAAACTGACTTAAAGCAGCTCCAGTAACAGAGAGGAGTTGATGAAAACAGAGATCTAGTTCCACATGTATTTAAATTATTCTGTCTCCTTGGAAACGCTGCTGCTGCAGATGGATTTGGCTTTTGGCGGCTAAAAATATCTCCTGCTTAATAATGACAGCATAAAAGATACTGAATAAAACTACAGTGGTGTCATTAGTTTTAAAGTTCCCTAATGATTCGGGTATTCTACATGAACTACAGATTTGCGTTTTCTGCCCAGAATTCCCTATCAGCTGTTGCCAGCACTCGCCAGCTTCGTGGAAATGAGATAAGCTCATTAGCCTTGGTTGGAGACCCTACTGAGAAGGGAGCATGTGAGTGGGAGGTAGGGTAGACAGAGTTTGAAAGCAGGTAGAAAGTTGGAAAAAAGTTCATGGTGGTGGTGCAGGTATGTGTTGTCTAATATTTGAGGATGCAGGCTTATTCCCAGGGAAGCCTATGGTTGTAAGAGTACGCTTAAGCCCTACATTTGTAAATTAACGATTTGTGAATAAAAGACTATCTTTTTCTTTTATTTATTGCAGAATCTTTAGTGAATGCTTCCTCATCAGTTGTATGTGTAGGTAACTGAAATATCACACAAACCATTTCAAGTCAAATATTAAATGACCTTAAACAAAAGCCAAAACCTAAATTGCTAAAGAACTTGTTGTAAGCGAGAAATAGCATTATGTTACTTAGCATTAGTAAGACATTTCATCCTCTAAAGAATTAAATCTTTTCAATTAAGAAAGTGTAGCCACTACTTTTTTTATTCAGTCTGTTATTATTCCTTCCATGTAGCACAACTTTTTTTTTGTTGTTGTGGTTAGCTGGTATTCAGTATATATGAAAAAAAAAGCACTTCTGTTTTTTTGATCTCTCCTTCATTGCCATTGCATGGCTTCCTGCTTGTGCCCAGTAGGCAGAACAAATGACAAACACTTTTTTCAGTGCTGCATGGTGGCCTAAACATACCTCTTTCTTTATTCTTCGATTTTGTTGGTGTGTATGTGAGTTGTAGCGTAGATCAAAATGGATGATCAATTTTCTATTATTGAACGAGGCATTTTTCCTGTTCTGCAGTGTCTTAAAGACAACATTTAAATATCATAAGGTATTGTTACACATATAAATAATTAATCCTCTGCAAATTAATACTAAAATCCATTTTTAGCTGACAACACAAGGACCAAAGGTCATTTGAAGTAAAAGTTAAATACTTGGTTTTGATTAATTGAAAAAAGAGGAAAGGATCTGGTATCTTTCATTCTGTAAGAGACTATTAACATATTAATAAGGGAGATTATTAAATGGATTATAGAAACTTTTCTATGAGGACAATAAAATTTAATCATAGCAGTCCACTTTATTGAGAATAACTTGTTTTGTTTTAAAATGAACAAACCCAGGTTGCTTTAATTTTAAAACCCTCTTTCTTGTAGTATGTAGTTGAAGATTTTGTGGAGATTATTAAGTAAATCTAAACACTACTTGAGGAAGTTATGGTGTGGTAAGTTGCTGGAAGTAGCACCTGTGTGTTTTAAAGTGGTAGTCAAGTTGTGCCAGTTTGGCACGAATCCTTTGATTTGTGGATATAGAAGCAGAAGTTACCTGCTGAAAAGAGCAATGAGAAAGTTTGTTGCACATGGCCTCTGGTAAGGCACTCCAGTTTTCAGAGGAGAGAATGGCTAACCCTGTGTCAAATCAGGGGGCAGAAGGGGAGAGCTGTTGAATTCGTTCTCTCTCTGCTGGCTTTGATGGCAACGGTGAATGAGCCGCCAGGCTGTGTGTTAAATAGCATGCAACAGGGAGCTAAGTAGCATGTATTAGGGCTGTAGAGGTGTGAAGGCGCCTTTGGCATATACCAGTCTTGACCATGCTGTACTTTGGCAGGAGCATACTGAGCTATACAAGATATCCTACCGTGTTGTGCAGTTCCTCTGCAGGCAGTGCACAAGATTGGCGTTCATGAAAGAACAGTGTGGAAGATCAGTACTGAAATAGTACAAAGACACGTCACAGTCTGCCAATTAGTATTATTACTGGGCTAATCTGGGCAAAATTTATATTAAAGACCACTTATTTCCAGTACTCTTAAGTTGATGGCATTTCCAGTCTTTACTACAGAGCGGGACACTACTGTCATTCTTGTAGCCAGGAGCAGCATAATGCAAAGCCACCGTGCCAAAAACATGCTGAAAACACTATTGATGGTCTTGGAACCTCACTCCTGTTGCTGAGGACGGGCTAGCCAAGCCAAACATTGTCTGTCCTTTTGCAAAGAGGTGCGATAAAGATGTGTTGCTAGTATGTGGTCTCCTATATATCGGACAGACCAGTTCTTCCCATCACCTGCATGCTCACCCTTCTCTAAAAGGCGCTGTATCTGTAGAAGTCAGTAGGACTGGTGGTAGTGTTTTTCTGCTTTCACATTTGAATTTTAAAAAGAGTTGTAACATCTCCTGACCAGAGCAAGTGGTCCTGCAATACAGTCTAAAAAGTAGCAAGTCTTTTCTGGGAGCCCACATACAAACTTAAAAGTTTCTTCGGAATACAGATACTTCTGTAGTGGAGTTGAAATACATTGCACCACATTTTTTTTCTTCAAACAGAAGCAAGAGAAAATATTTCACAGAGGTTTTGGGTGAAGAGATATTAATTGACGAAATTTCATCATCAAAGCTTAAAGCCTAGAAGAGAAGTGGCCAATACCAGGTCTTCAGCAGGGTTACCCTAAGGACTTTGTGACAGGCCCTGCTGATAGTGTCCTAGATGACTTAGATGGAGGTTAGGCGTTATGAACCTGAGTCTGCGACCCAGCTTCAGCATGACTTTCTCCTGAATCTCTTGTTTGCCTCTAGGACTCAGTGTCGCTTATGCATCTTTCACTCTTGTAGAAGCAGTTCTTGCTGCAGCAAGCTTAGAAAATTGTTGCAAATGAAACACAAGCTCAAACTAAACAGCTCTTGTGGGCAAATCTTATCTTGACAGGAAAGCCCTCTTGCTGAATGCCTCTGAATCCCCTTCTACCAGGTTGCACCTTTGTCATTGGAGACCTGAATGCTAAGCTTCTGGATGCCTGATTGAATTATTGCTGCCTCTTATTCATCTGATTCGGCGCTCTGGGGAGCATGCTGAGAGAAGACTTAGGAGAACTAGCCTAGAATTTTATTCTGTTGGTTGTATTATACACAAACATTTCATTTAACTGTTGACATCAGCTGATGTAGCTAAGAACTGAACTTGAGCATCAGAGGACCATTTGCTACTGTATGCAGGAGTTTTATATTTGGGTGATGGAGAGCGGGGGTATTTACATGCTTGGTGCATGTAGAAGCCTATGAGATGCTTCTGGAGGACTTGGGGAGCCAGATCCACCACCATTGCACGTGTACTGTGTGTAGAGACAGGTGGTGAGCATATGCCAACATCCTTTCTGCATTCTAAATTCATTGCCAGTGGAGCTAGTTGGCGTGTGTTAGAGTGCACAACAATGTGTAGGCAGTCTAGAAGATTAGTGGATTAGTAGTCAAGTGTGAAATCAGGAGTGCTGTAAAGTGATGGTATAGAACCCCTGTAAAGAGCAGGCTTGGCAGGATTTGGTGTGCAACACCAGAACAGATTCCCCAGGTTGAATTGCGCAGTCTTATCCTGCAGGTTTTACTTAGTGCTATGAATTTAGCTAGACTGAAGCAAACAAGCAGAGAAAGACTTTTCCTAGTTCACGTCTGTGTAGCTTGACCACTGCTGTAAGCACGAATTTATGAGTAAGATTATACTAATGGTATACCCTCTGCCTATACAGAACAGTCTCTTAAGTGGAATTAGCTTGCTGCGTGTTTTTAATTTTTACAGATTGTAGTAGTGAAACTATCAGACCTACCTCTGGCAACTGGTGCTTGTGATTAGAGCTGCCAAATACAGCAAAACATGTATTGCAAACATTAATTTGAATTCTGAACAGCTGTTTGATTCATGTTCGTGTACCTCTGTTGTTCACTGTTTGCAAGCATTCATGCAAATGAGTTTTGTCTGCATTAATACAGTCCTTTGCATGAATAGACATTTTCACAAGCAAATAATATTCTTTGTGTGAGTGATGTTGTCACAGTAGATGCTTTTGGTTTTGACTCTTCCCACCGCTCCATCCCACCTTCCCCCATTTAAAACTGTTGGTTACACAAAGAGCAGAATGATTAAGCACAATATGTGGAACCAAGCAAACACCTTGATGAGTTCATGACCATCTCTACTGCTGATGTTTTTTTGGCAGGTAAGAAAAATGTCTTTCAAAAAATCAAGCTTTGTTTGCCAGCCAAGAAAAAGACCTAAATTCAAAAAGAATATTAATCACAACAAATAACCCAAACATCTCTGCTTGTGAGCATCAATATTCATGATTTCACTGTGAAATTATTTGCCAAGTCTCCCTAGCATGTTATAGTACATGCTGACTGGCCAGTGGGTGGGAGTTGTTTGTGATGAGTACTTTGCAGTAATGTTTTATGTGTAACATCTGCTTTCTGCATCCTCCCGTTCAGTTTCCAGTCATTTGCATAAAAGTGCTTTTTGTTCAGAAGCAAATCCGTATTGTTGCTACAGACTTTGTCTAAATTTTTCCGTACTTTCACTTGATACATTTGAGACAAGGCAAAATGCACTGCCTCTCGTAGGTCAAGTCTTTGGTGCCTGTCTTTTATTTTTATTTTCGTTTTTATTTTCAGATACGAATTTTTATCCAGGTAGATTTTTATCATGGTACGTAATCAACTTTCAAGAAAGAATTAGTATCAAATAAGGTTTCATAAATGAATGAAAGAAGCAATTAATTGGATCTTTTCCTCCCCTGAATGCCAGTGTGTTCTTGGACTTTTTCTCTTCTTTTTCCTGAGCATTAGTCAATAACTGATTCGTATAGTGAGGCCTCTCTCTAAATTGTGAGGATACATAGTCATGAGGCAGGGTCTTGTTTTATTATTTCATATCTTTTTGTTATTCTTACTGCATACGTGACATACTTGATGTTTATGTCTTCATAGGTATGTTCCCTATTTGTTCAATTTCCCGTGTGGTGTAGTATGAGCTGTATACTATAATGCTGAATTTTTCAAAACAGTCATTTATTTGAAGATTTCAACTAGGATGAAAATGTCTTTGAATTTGTCTTTGTCACTGCACAAAGATTTTATCAGCTCCATATGTCCATATTGCAGCTTGTTGTCTGTTTTACTAGTATCTTTTAGCACATTTCAAAGCAATAGCTAAAGTGCAAGTTAGGAGAAATGCTTGCCTCTCCCTGTAATACCTGTCCAGTGTGGTCTTGGCATTTGTGTTTTGTGGATTATTTTTCTGTTTTACTTTTTCCTGTCCATGGGTGTCTGTGAAACACTGGGTATATGGCAACTTAAAGTTAGGTTTTGTAGAGCAAGCTTGGCAGTGCGTGTTACGGGGATAACATAAGAAGCAGCTTGGAGCTAGGAGCACAGACTCCGTCACCCCTCCCCTTCCTTCAGTAACTCTAACACTACTCTTTTTTGGGCTTTTCACTGGGATTTGGAGACACTGCTTTCTAAAGGATTGCTGCAATGAGATTTTAACCATGGTTTCCTAAAATTTCCAACCTTTTCAGGTACAAGAGAAAAATCAATCCAGCCAGGCTTTTACAATATTTTACTTTGTAGGTTCCGGGTAGTATTGTGACTGTGTTAAATATATCCCCCACATTTACATGGGATTTTTGTCATCTAGTAATAACATGTTGCCTCTGAACTTTTAAAATGTATGGTGCCTGCCAATTATCCGGCATCATAGCAAGGCAAAGCCTGTTGCCATGGAGCTTTGAGGACTTGCTTTGCCAGTCAGCGTACCTGCAGCTAGAGAACTGGTTAAATGATCTCTTTGTAGGAGTAGGTGGAGGAAAACTAGGAAAGAAAGGAGGAAAAAATGGATGTGGGGGGTGGTGGGGGGGGTGTTTAAGAAAGCTATATGATTCTCGCAGCCGACATCCATCATATGTTTCTGTCAAGTTGACATTTTCTTGAAGAATCCATAACTGCCAGGCAATTGGTCTTTGACCTAGAGTTCACAACAATGTGTGTGGCTGATTTTCCTTGCTTTAATACTGTTCCATCTATTTCAACTTTGTTTTGCTTTGCTGTGGATTAATGCTATATTAGTATGGTGAGGAGCACGGCAGAGGATGATGTATCACATCACTGTGCGAGGATTTTTTTTGTTGCGAAGGATATATCAACAAACAGGAAAGCTTCCAGTGCCTGCTTGTTAGTAATATGAATCAGCAGGATGCTGCTCCGAATCAGTCTTAGCTACTAGACAGTTATTTAATAATTATCTAGAAAGGTCTGTTGCTAATTGAAGTTTTCAAGCCAACTTTCTCCATTTTTCACCTGAACTGACAAGTTTGATATAGCATATCTCTAACGGTAGCTGGTGGCTGTTTTTCTGTGTTTGCCTCTGAAGGCTGGACCTCACTGGTGTCTTACTGGAAGTCCAAGAATATTGACTTACTACTGTTGTCGTGGTTTAACCCCAGCTGGCAACCAAGTACCATGCAGCCACTTACTCACTCGCCCTCACCCAGAGGGATGGGGAGGAGAATCGGAAAGGAATGTAAAAGTCAAGGGCTGAGATAAGAACAATTTAATAGGTAAAACAGAATAAAGAAGTAAGAACAACAATAATAACAACAACAATAATAACAACAACAAAATGGAAATGTGGGGGGAAAAAAAGGGTAAAGCAAAACCCGCGCACACAAGCAAAGCAAAGGAAGGAATTCATTCACTACTTCCCATGGGCAGGCAGGTGTTCGGCCATCCCCAGGAAAGCCGGGCTCCATCA
>JAVJGI010000064.1:22614014-22629162 GCA_035590275.1 Ibycter americanus | reverse complement strand
ATCAAATGAATTTTTAATTCTTAAAATCAGAACTTTTTTCTAAACTCATGGTTATGGAAGTTGACAGGTGAATTTGTGCTGGGCCAAACTTTTATCTCAGGTGCAACTTGAAAGTTTCTCTTATTTATGTCAGTTAACCTTTTGTGGATTGCTGAAGCACCTCACAGACCAACTATGCTCACCCCTGCCATTAAATACTATTTTTAAGCAGGATGGGGTTGGGGAGGATTGGTCAGTGGAGCTGTTTAACAGGTCTGGAAACTGCTATATCAGTCATGATAAAATGTTTTATATTTAATGTAATTCTAGAAAAGCATAGGGAATACCAGTACCTGTTTGCTCTCAATTCGAAATGTGTATCTGGTTATTTGAAAGAATAAATTACATCTACAGAGTGAAAATATCTAAGGAAACTAACTGAAAACCAAAAAAACTCCCTCAATTTCTCCATAAAACTCAGTTCAAGGCTTCTGGATTTTTTTTTTTTTTTTGAAGATCTGAATATTCCACATTCACATTGCTGCTTTTCATGTTATTTGTGGTTAAGCTACTCAGTTTGCTCACCCACAGTGAGGCCAGCCCAACGATATTCCTGTGTATGATGATTATTTTCTTTTCAGCAGGATGGTATCTCCTCAAAGTGCAAATGATAGCAGTAAGCCAGTCCTGTCAATTAGTAATCATGAAGCATCAAGTGGTTCCAGTAAAAGGCAGGAAGACCTCTGGTGTGTGGAGTTGGTCTGTGATTCGGCTCTGGGAGATGGAGAGTGAAAGGCTCTTGTAGTCTTTGTTAGTCAGCAGTAGAGTTTTATTTTACTGAGTTTCATGTCACAGGGAAAGAACCTGAAATAATGTTTGGCGTGGAGCTGGACCACCCTGGGTTGGGGCAGAGGCCTGCAAATTAGAAGTCTTCTTCTGAACAGCATATATGTATGAGACAGAAACTAACAGCAATATAGACTTCTAAAGTTATTTGCCTCAGTTTTAAAGTGCCGAATACGGGATCTTTGGAATGCTGAGAACACCGACCAAAAGTCCCTCCAAGGTATCTCAGACATGTGGTCAAAGAAGTTTGGTCCTCTCAAGTGGAGCCTTGTACTGAATATTCTGGGAAGAGTCTCTCTGCTGTTAATGTAGCCAATGTGTAGAGCAGGAGTAATAAATACTATTACTTTCCAGGCTCTGACCAGATTATTTAAAAAAGTAATCCTACCTGTTGTTACAAGATTTTTGTTAGATTTGGGGAACTGCTTGACTCCTAGTTAAATTCACTGAAGCATTTCCAGCATGAAGACCTGAGCCAGCAGACATTTTCCATTATCTTGTTGTTATGTCATGACTTACTTCAGTTTTTACGGTTTCTATGACAACCGTGATTTCTGATTGGTAAAGACTAAAGTACTAACAGATTTTTTTGACTGTACAGTATTTTTCCATCAAAGGAGTAGAGTGAAAACATCAAGGTGCTTTTTGCTAATCAGTATTGTAATTGAATTGCTGCCTAAATGTGGATACCTGTTTGTGGCAGATTCCACATACACTAATTTTTCAGATAGATGAGAAAATAGCCCTATTACAGTTGCCAAATAACTTTCTGGAAAATTAATGATAATTTATACTTACAGTTTAAGATATTCTTATTTTTCAAATCATGTAGATATTTACATTCCAATGTTAACCCTTAAAGAAATGTACTTTTCAAGACATGGCTCAAAGCAACACTGGGTTGTTTTCTGAGATTGTTCGGCAATTCTTGTGGGTCATCAGCAAAATGGTACTTCTCAACTGATGCGATTTCATCAGGTGGGAGTAAAAAAAAAAAAAAAATAAGAGGAACAAGAATGTGACTTGCTGGATTATAAGAGAACAGAGAGCAGAGAGAGTGGTCAGAATGCACAGGTGAACAATTAGTGGTTACTGGGGAAATACAGAGAGGAGCTAATAAAGAACTGATGAGGGTGGGAAGATGGCTTGTTGGCTATGTCATGTATGAAGGAAAAGAGAGAAGGAGGTTCCCTGAGACAAGAGGAACTTGACAAGCAACAGGGTGTTTTTCAGTGAGAGCAAGAAAGCAGTGGTAACAGATTTTACTTGATAAATATGTCAGTTTGCAGAAAGGGCTACAGATTGGCTGGCTCATAACTGGGAAAAGAGGGAGGGCTAATGAACAGAATGAGGATGAGCCAGTTTAACAAGATCAAAGGAATTTAATGCTCCAGCAGTTTGCAAATTCTTATTCAGTGAAAGTGACTCATCCTCTTTCACTACATCGATGTGTGTGGAACATGTTTCAAAAACACATTAGAAAATTACTGGGAAATGTTGATTGAGATTCTGTAGCACTTCTGGATCTGTTCTGCATTTGTTAGAGAAAAGCACCTTGCACTAAGAATGTATGTATAAATCCTGGTCCATATTCAGGACTATGTACTCTCAGTGGGTCTGGAACCATCTTTTGCAGGCAAATCTGGGATCCCTAGTTCAGAATGATGTTAACACAATGTATGAAATGGTATTTGCTGATCGGCTCTTCTCTGTGAGATTTGCTGAAAATTAAACGTGATGGTTGGATTTTGTCCTTGATTTGTGATTCAGAATAAAAATTAGATTAACAATTGGAGTAGTATGCCAGATTGAATCTTAGCGACTAGTTTTAGGCTTTTTATAGCAGTTGATGCAAAGTAATTTTAATAACTTTACAGTCTAATTCATAGACATATAATATGAAATTTCTTTTTTCTCACCTGTGACATGTGCGTACAATTTTAGACACACAAAATCATGATGACCGTGGCTTTCTTGATGAAGAGGAATGTACCTAAGCCCACAGTTTCTCAGAAGTTGTTCTTTTCATCTAATTCCTAGCTTGAATTTGAACCAGTCTTACCCAACGTCCTTTTCTGGAGAAACCATAAGACTGGAGTGTAGATGGGCTTTATTTTAGAAGAAGACTTGCTCCATGGTCTTTGACAAATAATATCAGAATTTTAAAATGTGTTTCTAAACATAAAATCTGTAAGATGGCTTAGATACTAGGAGTAGCTGTCCTCTTCAGACATGAAGCATTATAACATTTGGATACCAGTGAAAGATGTGGGTGGCCTGATACCATGACATCAGCTTCTGTAGGGAAATAATTGATGAATCAAATCACAAAGGAGGGAAAAATGGATTTTTCTGTTAACAGTTTATAAATTCTTATAGCTGCTTTTTTGTCTGAATTTTTTTTTTCATGCTTGCTTTCTCAAGACTGCTTGATCCTAGCACTGGCTTTTATTTCTAGTGAGAATCCCACTGGCCATTCAGCAGCTTTGTTTGAATTTGCTTTATGTGCTCTTACAAAGCAAATGAAGCTTCAGAAAGACCCTTACAATATCCTCTCTTCTTATCTAGCGCTGTGTTTTGTGTTTAGGACATTTTTGGCATTTTATACTGATTTACAGCTTTTACCACCAATCTTTAAAGATATTTTGAAATTTAAGGCCAAATTAGAGTTAGTGCTTTTAACAAATTACATTGTCTTACTGTCCATTACTGTAAACTTTATAAGTAATTTCAGCATGTGCCACCATCAATACATGAGCCATTGGGTAGTGTTTTCTCCTTGCTGAATGCTGCTCTGCTGTTTTTTTGCTCACACAAGCAAGCAATTGATCTAGCAGTAGGCATGACTGAGGGGAGTTAACACCAGAAGGACAATGACCTGAAGGCACAGTTTCTACTGGTAGTGGATCTTCTTTTAGAGGTGTCTTCCATCCAGTGGCTTGTTCCTGCTCAAAGGTTTTTCCCTATCAGTTGATACAGCTTCCAAATCTGTTGTTTGTGTGACCATGCTGTAAGAGATCTTAAGTCTCTAGCAGTAAGCTGGGAACAGCCTTCTGTGTGGGTCTTGTTTGTTTTGTTTTGGTTTTGTTTGTTTTCTGTTTTTTGTTTAATAGACTAGTAGTTGTGCTTGCAAAGCAGAATTAACAAGCAGATGAACTTAGGAGTTTTTTCTTGGTGCTTCATGATGAAACTCTTCTAATGCTTACAAGAAAGATGCAACTATCTTCTTATTTGTGTTTTTAGTATTATTGAGCCTTCAGGGATCAAGAGTTTTATATTCTGATTTTTATTATGTCATTTGTATTGTACTAGGGCTTTTTGGCCCTATTGGGCCTAGACTTGGTCATGCTTAAGGTGAAGGCCTGTGTCTGCATGCAGAAAATACAGACTTCTTCAGGTAATTTACAGTCTTGTAAGACAGCAAGCATATAGAGTAAATGTGGAACTGTAGGGAGGAATGGATCCGTGGGAATTACTGACCTGTGAGCAAAAAATAAAAGAACTTTGATAGAAACATTAGGGAAAAAGAAAAGTATTCTGCATGCTGGAGGCTGTTTTGTCTTCTTGCTTTCTTTCTCTGTAGACCAGCCTCATCTCCCACATGTATTACAGTCTTGCTGTTTGCTGGTGTCCTGGTGCTCAAGGCAGTTTGCTGGTGTGCACCAAGCATGAGGTGTATTGAAGATCCTGATCCTCACAGGGATGAAAAAAAAAAAAAAAAAGACACCCCACCCCCACCCCCCCATACCATAGTGACATTTTCAGCAGCTTCAGTTAGAAGAATATATACAAATCATTATTTCTTTGGAATTTGCCAGTTCAGTGAAGTTATATGGATTGTTTGATTTTTGCTAAAGCTCTGATGGAAACCAGACAACTCTTGTTCCATGACAGCTTGTCTGTTTGGCTTCCCAGCAGTCTTGCTGTGGTGTCTTGTGTTCATCTATCAGTGGTTTTGAGCTTGCAAGAGTTTAAAGCAAGTGAGGGGACACGATTCTTCATTGATGCCGTTTAACACTATTGATTATCATTCTTCTGTTTACTAAATATGTAGCATTTTTGGTGTTTTGATTGTGTATGTGAATAGTGATGCTACCCTACCACCATATAGTTGTAGCACTAATAGCATTAAGGTGAGTGGGTAGCATCCAGACCTCAAAGCCTCTATTTCAGAGTTTTCATAATATTTTTTTTTTATATATATATATATATATATTTTTTTTTTTTTTTTCCCCAAAATCGGGTAACTGGTTTAGCCTGAACTCACATAATAGTGAAATGACTGTTCTAAAGGGGAAAATCAGTTAGCAGTTGTCAAGGACATTGACTTGTCCTGTAATTTTCCAGTTCACTATCAAAGCCAATTAGAGTCTTTTTGTAATGTGGAGTCTTTTGTATTTTAATGAATTCATCACCAACTGTGTATGCCCCAGAGTAATGGTGGTGAGAAAGGGATTTTCACCATCAGACTGACTGAAGACTATACCACTTCCTCCCAAGTGAGGTTTTAACTGCTACTGTCCGTGGCTCCAGCCTTATGATATGACTGGGTTTTGCTGTGTGCTTGTGTGCAAAACAATATTATGTCAACCCATTAACACCCACTTTCAATGAATGTACTGAATACACCATCGCCGAACTTGCTGTGTGCTTATCAAAGAGAGCTTAATCTAATCTGAGTGCTTTCTGAGCTTCTGTATTACTGATGTTTAGTGGGTTGCTCTGCGTAAATATTTTTCTTATTTGAAACTTCTTGTAAAGTCAATTGTCTCCATTTTAGAGACTCCAGGCTTGAGATGCAGATGACAAAAGAGTGCATTTTTGGTACTGAAGGTTAGGTTTTGTGTGTTTCTAACTGGTTAGCTGAGTAGTTTATCTGCACAAGGATATTAGGGGATACTTTTGAAAATATTAAAGAGGGAGTTATGTTTGGAAGTAAACTAATGGTAATTCCAAGCACTCCTTTAGCTCTTTCTTATTTTAACTGAAGGATGGCTGTATTTGTATATCACCTGCTATCAAGGAAAGCAGCCATAGGCAGTGGTCATCTGTAGAGCTATAGTTCAGCAGTGGTTACTATGGAAACCGTAGGTGACCTATATTTTACCAAAAAGTGGTAAAGTTTCTGTGATTCTTTTTTTTTTTTAAATGCAACACACTTATTGATATCTACTGCTGTTCATTTTTTACACATTCACTCAAGTACTCTTAGTTTTGAGTGATTAGTGTGGAATGGACACAAAAATCTTGGAGCAGAGATACCATTTCATTGTTACACTACTATTTAACATTAGTAGAAACTGTTACTTTTGCTGTCATGTCTAATTATGTATTCTTAGGAAGAAGATAACACAATTTAATTAGTGTGCGTTATAGTCATGTATTATTTATATAGCTACCAGTGTATGGTCTGTAATGACTTGCAGTGGAAAGTCGCGTTCTTGTGAATATATCTATTTGACTAACATTACAAGTCAGTAGGCTACTGTATGAATGAAGTTACCTAAACAGTTGGACTTGGAGTAAGCATCAAAAATGCTTTTGGTTTTAGTAAATTCAGCTTTTAAGGAAGTGAAAATTTTTTCCAAAAATGAGAATATACTGCAGACATTGTTAAAGAGCAGCCGGAAGAGATGACAATGTGTAATATTTGATACAAAGTTTGAGTTGGCATTTTAAATACACATTCTTACAATGTGATTAACACAGAAGGGTAAGTGTTGGGCTAGAGCACGTGCCTAATGAAGTCATTAAATACTGTGATTTCTCTAGAACTTTGGCTTGCAGGTAAGCCAGGCCTGGATCTTCAGAAAATGTTATAACAGGCTCTCGGAGAAAGGATTTACATGTAATGGTTTTTATTTGGGTGGCTTTGTTGGTACTTAGATAAAAACCTGTTCTGCTTTGAATTGTTTATTGTAGTTTGCTGTGTGAAGGAAACTTTAGTTTTATAGAAATTAAGGACAGAGAAAAGCTAAAATACAGACTTGTTTGGGACCACATATTTTCCCTCATTACTTTATGGACCACCTGCTAATTATTGAAACTGTCTCTCATAGCCATCAGAACCTGTCATGACGTTTGATGGGACTACGAGAGTCTGAGGTGGAACTATACAGATCCATAACTGCCCATACTTCACATGTACAAGATCATATGCATCCTGCAGCTGATGATGGAACCACCTCCTGATTTCTCCTCTATTTCCCACTTTCTCTTCTCTGCCCACATGTCTTTTGTAGTCCTGTTTATTGCTCTGAAGTTCATACAGCTTGCTCAGTGTGATCTATATGGCCTGGCATGCTATGCTCCATCACTTCGGTCATGTGGTACTAGATTAGCTACCAACCTACTTGTTGGCGTACCTCAAAAAATAAAACATTTTTATGTTACCTTCTTTCTTGCTCCAGAAAGCTTGAGTTGTATGCACTGTGTCCATCCACCTACACTGCAATACATGCAAACAACAGCAGTAGTATTGGCAAGGGATATTAGTTGAGTAAGACAGTACTAAATGCTTTTAGGAGTTGATCTAGTTTGCCTTTATGATGCAGACTTTAATTATCACCTAAACTTCCTGTATCATGATCAAAAACTTTGTTTTCCCAAATTATTTTGATCCTAAAAAAATCTTAAGCATGCTTTAAATAGAGAATGGTGCAATAGCAAGCATTGTACCGCTGATGCTCAAGATCATAGCACAGACAGCATGTAGGAGTTGTACGCCCAGAGAATCATGGCCTATGCTGAAGGAGGATATGAAAATCGCCAGAGGTCTAACTGGAGTCTGTACCAAAGCTTCTTTGTAATCATGTCGTTATGAACTAGCTGTGAGCACAAAATACCTTCCAGGCACATTTGAAGTGTCTCTTTACTGCTTCTGGCCATAAGGCTGTCTCCAGCTGTGCTCAATTTTCAGTGCCACAGAAGAAGGTGAAAAATGATCAGTCAAACCAGATTCTACATTCAGAAATGTTGAAATGAATATTCCTTTCTGACCCTCTGCAGGGTGAGCTGAAACACTGAACCAAGATAAGATTCTGATTTTTTTTTTTTTAAAGCATGGTCACAAGTGTTAGGGGCCAGAATGGGAAGTGACATGAACAAGCACCTGTAATGGCAAAGTCAGACCTGTCACTGGCTTGCGCCGCCAGTCCCTTCTCCCTACCACAGAGACATCCACAAGTGTGCAGTATGGATCAAATGTTTTTTTCAAAGACTATATCCAAAAATGTCTTTTAGAAAGATATCAAACCTTGCTTTAAGGACTTCAACAGATGGCAAGTCTGTCACCTGCCTTGATAAGCAGGATTAATGTTTAATTGTCCTTGCAGTTCCTGAATTTTGTTCTGTTCAGTGAAATACAGGGAGGTTTTCAGGCTCCCTGTTGTGTCAGAGCAGAAGTAGCTCATGTGTATGAGAAACCAAATGTGCGTACTGGCTATGTGCTCAAAGGTGGTATGATCATTTGTCCTAAAAAGTCAGGTCTGCTCTTCTGAAATATACAGTATTTCATAAATTAGTCAGTAATTGTTTGCAATAATTATTTTGGTAAAATAACTTCTGTGGCTTACTCATACATGTGACTCACATGCTGTTCTTTTTTTTCCCCTAATATGGTAATTGGTTTCATTGCAAACAAACTGAATTTTCTGTTTATTCTGGTGAGTGTGCATAAGGCATCGCTAATACCTTGATAGAAATTCTGAAAGTTTGTTGGTATCATTTTAACAGTAATGAGACATGAATTTCATTTTTTTAAGGACAGATTAAGGAAATGTCTACAGACTGAAAACATGATTTCAGAGGTCTAAAAATCTCCCGAGAGAAACTGGCGTTCTTTGAGATCACAAGGTCAGTAGTACCATTTGATGGTACAAAACATGATGTTACACTTTACATCTCTGCAGAGATTTTATTAGCAATTTTGGAGCAATACTAGTAGAAATTCCAGTTTCCAGCTGCAACTTTGTGTAAAAGTGCTTAAAATTCATGCTAAAAGCTATTGGATTAGTATGCATTAGCAGCTTCTAATGTAATTAGATTTATACAGGAAAAATGTTCCTGACTTGTTGCCTGTGTTTGTAACTGAATTACTTATTGCATATTTGCATCTTTCTTCACTTGCTTGCAGAAGTATAAGCTGTTTAATATTTTGAAAAAGGGAATACAAAGTTATCTGAAGAGGTACTTTCAAAGCTTGTATTTTAATTTGTCACATCATGATGTGATTTATTTTTTCCAAAGACTGGAAGTAATGAATATGATTTATTCAGCCACCAAGAGCTAGCCAACACATCTCAAGTAGTAAATGTGTTCAGAGAACTGTGTGTAATCAGTATAATATTTTAATAACATCACAAAGTAATTTAAAATGCTTGATAAAGAGCAAGAAAATTATGATAGCATCTTCTCTTGGATAATATGTTCATAATTTGTTGTAAGCTTTGCCTCAGATACTGGAAAACATGTATAACTTGTATTTTAGGTGTTTGTTATTAAAATGTTATGTTTAAATGCTACATACGTACTGATGAAGAAAAAATCAGAAAGTGTACAAGTGTAGTTGTAGTTAAATACAAGTGTAGTTAATCCTTATTCCTGAAGGGTCTGTTTGGATTATGGGTTAACCATGATACGAATGCAGCCATGAAACCTGGCTTTTCCGGAATGACTGTGGGTCTAAATATAGTAGTATGCTGCTTACGTACAGCATCATGTGAACGCGCACATGTAGGGCAATAGTCCATGACCACGGTTACTGATCTCCTTTTCCTGTTTACCTTGTTGAATGTTTTTATAGCCTGACTCAAGTGAACTGTTTATATGATTTTTTTCCCCTTACCTCGATTATCCTTATCACACATTACTGAAGGCAGTTGGCAGTTGTTTCTCTTTCAGTAGCTTAAGCCATGTATTATGTTGTGTCTGATTTTGATTACCTGATGAGTTCTACAGTGAAGAGGAGGATGTACACTGCTTAATGAAGGCTCATTTGGCCCAATTTTCCTCGTTTTTAGTGCATAAGTGAAGATGAATTCATTAGAATTTTCACATAATATTCATTAAGAAAGAATAACACTTTCGATATTGAAATATTTTTCTTCTGCTATACTCAAGTGATGTGAAGTGTTTTCCTCTTACTTGTGCGCTTAGCATGCAGTAAGGTGGAACTATAATGGAAAAAGTAAAACAACCCAGAAAACAGTACTGCTGACTTAAGAGGTGCTCCATTAAGTTAGAATGGCAAAAGCTGCAGGAAAACTTTCCAAATGATCTTTGCTGTTACAGTTGTTCCACTGCTGGGTGCAATTAAAAATGTGATTTAGAAAGGTAATAGACCAATAGTCCTTCAGTGGCTGCACCAGAGAGTAGGACTGTGGGGAATTTTCAAGTACCAAGTAATTTACATTAGCATAAGCTGAATAGTTTACTGTTAATTTGTGCCCTTTCTTAGACCGAATATATATGTAAAATTCTGGGAAGCCTTCAGAAGTGTGTTATGTTTGTGTTGCAGTATAATAATAACAACTTCAACTGGTTTCGGGTTATGGTATATAAAGAAATCTTGCAACATAAGGCTTAATCATAGTCATTATTGAAGAAAAACTTGAAAACGTAAGGCGTAGTATCTGCATGATAATGCTGTATGTGTAACTTTTCAGGGTTCTGGTGATTTCCCCCTTTCTCCCCTCCCCCCTTCATTAACTCTTAATGGGTTTTAGAGATTAGAGGAAGTTTGGCCATGACTCACTAGCAATGACAAATCTGTGAAGAGATTTGGCAATTAATAGATGTGCAAACATAGAATCCTTTGCATTGTTCCTCCAGAGCATAGCACTGGCGATCACCAAAACCAATGCACTAAGTTATGTTCTGTCAACAGACTGTAACATAATTTTATATTAATGTTAATTCAAATCTTTAATATTTACATAAAAGGAAAAATGTGTTAGGATTGCTTAAAAGTACAATGTTTTGGAATCTAAGCCTCATTTCTAATAGAGTGAAGGCTTGTCATTGTTGTGTACTTTTTACCAAATTTCTGTAAAATAATGTTGTGTCACTTTCTTCAGTCTTTTCTTGGTAAGAGTAATATTTTAAAGCTCAAAGGTACTGTAAAGGAACCAGTTTCTAACATAAACTGTTTACTAGATAATACTTGCCCTGATCTTGCTTATCATATTTTAGCATTCATGGTTTTGTTTAAAATAGAAATAAGAAAAAAAATCCTCCAAAGCAACCTAGATCAAATGCCAACGGTGGAATTGTTTGTGAAATGCAGTTGCATGTGATAGGTAGGACCACATGTGCTACCATCTTATGTGGAAAATCTGTGCCACAGGCTCAGTGAGTTGAACTTTTTGAGTCACTTGCAAAACATTCACAAAGAAGGTAAGATTGTTATCTGCTTCTGTGCTGGTAATTCCAGGAGAGCCTTTCACTCACTACCAAATCTGTGGATAAAGAAAAGGACCTTAAGCAGCCCCTATAGAGAAGCCTGTGATTCTTGTAGCAGTCTGGACTCCTAGTCCTCTTGCTTGCTAGTAACACACAGCCACTGGGTATAGGTTTGTGTTCTCATTCATTGCCATGAATAAACATTTAGCTAAGAAGTCAGCTTTCTGCCTCCTGTTTTTCTGATTCTAACAATGATGCATATAAGAGGAGAGCATGTGATTCTTGACTTGCCATGTGATTTGATAAGAATCTTTGACTTGTTTAAAAATCGCTTTTTTCATAAAAATGTTTCATTTATTTCACTAAGCATGAAAACGTGTCAGATTTCTGGAATTAATTTCTTCGATGCCTAAATGTTACTGAACTTGCAAAACTTGATACAATTGTACCTGAAATTCTGGGTCATCATCAGACCCTGGAGGACATTTACTGCATACTACTAATTCCTGATTGTATCTGCTATCATAATCCTGCAGTGTGGAGCCAATGTCTTGTCATATTGTTCTGATTTGAGACGTGGAGGAAGGGTAAGAGTACCCACCCCCTCACCACTTCTCCCTCTGATACTTGGAATTAGGTTTCTGGACTATATAAGACATCAGTTGAAAGGGGTTTCCTTTGCCAGGCTTTATTTAGTAAGTAACATAGGTGATCTATCTGATATATGAGATGATAGCATAAATAACATGGTAACAGAGCAGTTACCTAGTTGGTATTTTTTTTGAAAATGTTTTTTCTCCTTGCCCTTCCTTTTGTGAAGGAGAATTTTGTTCTATGTGCTTTTTAAATGGCAGGTTAACTGCTGTAGCTAATTCACAGGAGTAAGCAAATTCCAAAACAAGGACAAACTGGGAAAATTAATAACTTAACCTCAGATAGGTGGGATTTGCACAGAATTACAACGAGAAGTATTTTTGCAAAGGCTTTTGTGTTAACCAGTTAAGTTTAAAGTAGTTTTAGAAGTGCTTAGTCTGCAGTTGTTTTATGGCAGTCTGCCAGATCGAGTGTCCTGTCACTTCTGTGCCTTCTTCCTTGGGCAGTAAGCTATCTTTTCCGCACTTTGTGGACACCCTCTCTACACCTCCCTTTCCCATACAGTGTCGCAACAGCCTCCATTTAATTTCTCCCTGTGGATCAACCTTCCTCAGAATTGTCGCCAGTCATCACAGCCTCAAAAGAGCAAGTGTATTAAAGTAATATGCTTTGATGCATCAAGCAAAACCATTTTTACGTTTCTGGAGTGGTTTCCCCTCTCTGTTTCTTACTGGGTTTGAATTTCTCTTTCAGTTACAGAACAGACAAATGATAGAAACTTCTGCATACCTGTAAGATGACAAAATTTTGATGAAACAGGTTTTGTCTCTACCATACTTAAGAGGGAGGAATTGCTAGATGATAACACTTTTGCTTTTTATTTTCTTTATTGTTTTCCCTCCATGTCCAAAAGTAACGTTCCTTTCCACCATTTATCTCCACATCCCAGCCTCTGGCTAACAACAAAGCTGGGCGGGGGGAGGCAGGGGGGGAACCAACCCACAACAAACCAAACAAACCCTAAACTGAAAACCAAATGAAACCCCATCTACAAGTCTTGAAATGACGTTGCATTCACAAGGTCTGAATGGTGATGGGGATGAAAAATGAACTTGTTCAAATCCCAGTCCACTGTTTTACACGGGGGGGAGTGGAGAGACAGCATAAATCACTAATCTAATTGTGCTGGAAGAGCTGCCCAGATACAGCAACTGAGAAATCTGTAGTAGAAACCTGATTAAGTTTTTTAACCACTGTGTCATCTAACTTAGCTCTATGTGCTGTATCACAGTAGATCCAGTGGCTGGTTTAAGACATTTTATCTGGTGAGGATAAACCACAGTGAGAGTTACTGCACAAATACAGTATATTCGTCTCCTTCAGTGGTGCTGGCTTGGTGCTAGCATGCGTACTCACTTAGCACAGGAGAGGTGTGAGACATGCAGAGGTTTACCAAAGGCTATAAATTTCTGAAGGGGATGCTCACTGCTATCACAAATGCAACAGCTTTCCTATGCCAGGATCTATAAAACTGCAGAGCAACTGAACAGAGGGTATTTCAGGAACAAATGGCATGGTCTTTATTTTTAAAAAGGACATAATTTAATTTTACGTGACGGTGCGTGCATTTTAATGCATAGCATAATAAAACCTGAACACTTTGCCTGAGGTCAGCCTATCTACTAGTGTCTTCTTTTAGTAGTTAAGCATAGAAAGAAAAATTCTTCTCTTCCCTTAATCATTTTCCACTGGTTCAGTACAAGAGCTTTTAATCAGAAATCACAATATATGGAAACTTGGAAGATCTGTGTGACTGGAATTTCTCTCATCACTTTTCTCCCTAAAAGCTAGAAATAGGGAATAAAAAGATAAAAAGGCATATGTCTTGTGTTCCAACTCCAAGAACAACTGCTGCAGACTTTCTCCGGTAGTAACTAGGGGCTTGTATTGTAAGTTGTGGGGCTGTGGTTTCCTTTCTAAGTTGTGCTCAGATACCAGTATTAGCTAAAAAATAATAATTATTTACAGGGGATAGCAAAACCTAATATTTAGAGAGCAAAATTAATTTATACATTTTATACTTCTTATTATGTAAGCTATACAATTGTGTATTATGTAAGGAATAAGCACTTTTACAGTATCTCTACCCTTTTGTCTGTGAAGATAGAGATTTTGTTAATAATATGATTTAGTGTTTGAAATGTGACACAGGGACTTCAGAGACTTTTCTTCTAGGCTCTAGAGTTTCCTTCCTTCGGGAATTTGAAGAATTCGTCAAATAAGTTTGGCCAGGAGAGATTAAAGCTCTCTTTCAGCAAGGTGCTTAAGTTATATTCATGCTTAATAAGAATAATTGTGCTGGGACCATTGTTTTTTAATATCTGTTCTTACTCAAATGGGGCCTTAAAAATTCAACCATCTAAAAGTACAGCAGAATAAATTGTTAATGATGCTGATGAACAATTTAAAAAAAGCATATTATTCACACTTAAAATATTTTAACAGTCTATTTCCTCCCACCTCTGTTTCCTCATCATCATCATCCCTATTATTTTGATTGCTTGAAAAGCATTATAATTCAGTGGTCCAGTTTAGTACTTAAGTCCTAGGCATATTCTTGTTATTTCTAATCCATCAAGAGTACCCAACAGCTCCTTTATTTTCTTTATAGCAGTCTAATGAGGTCAGAAAGGTCAGAAGAAACTAGCAAGAAAGGTCAGAATGGCTTATGCATGGGTCCTTTTCTGTAGGCTGATACTTAGCATGCTGGGAATGGGTCAGGCTATACTGTTTGGATTGTGCAGCGAAATAATGACATGACCAATTTGACAAGTAGTCTTTGTTATCCTTTCCTACAAAATGTATTTCCACAGCTAGAGCAATTAGTAGGGATTATCTTTGAGAAGAGAAATATATGGCTTTTAACCACTTTGTGTGTACTAAAATAATGCTAGATGGTTTAAATTTTTCCTATCTGAAGAATTTTTGTGTGTGTGTGTGTAAACTCAAGTGACAGGATATCACCCTGTATGAGAAGAAACACAACTTTCCCATCCACTTACTGCTATTACTTAGAAATGGAATTGTAAAGTTCGTATCAGGCTTAAGTTTTCAGACTTGCCACTACATTTTTTTCTTCTTTTACTTTCTTATTGACAAAAGTGCAAAATAACTCCTGATTGATTTTTTTCTTCCTGCAATTATTTTGACTTGTTGAGTGAGACAGATTCTCTAACTGGTGGTCTTGAAGCATGCCTTTTACTTTCAATCACTAAGAGCACAATTGTGGGGTAACAATAAGATGTTGTTTGGTTTTGTTTTGTGGTGT